>CM062806.1:84434496-85172352 GCA_031772625.1 Pinus tabuliformis | reverse complement strand
ATGTGCCGACAACGATGCCCATTTATGTGCGCTTTCAGCCAGATCTAAGGAGGAGGGGTGCCCATGTAAAATTTCCTTGTAAAATGTTGTAATTTCATAGTCAATATTGTTGTTCATTAGGCAGAAATATGACGATAAAATTATGTTTAATTTATGGTTTTTTTCCCTAGAAGAAAACCCCTCACTATATATGAGGGAATTGTATTGTGTCTATGTATATGTGTCTTATGAGCAAGGAAGAGAGAGGATATTGAAAGAGAAGAGGCAATTACAGCGGATCTGATGTAGGTTACATCTCTACATTTTGCTAGATAATATAAAAGGAAGGACTGGTTGTTTCTCCATGGACGTAGCCCAAATTTAGTGAACCACATATATCTGTGTCTCTCTTGTTTCATGTGTTTCCTATGTTTATATTTCTGCAATATTTTATGTGTTCCATTGCTTTGTAATATATATTTTCTACTGAATTGAAAGTGCAAGTTGATAGTGTGCTTTTCGATCTGCAACTCCAAATTACTGAGAATCAATTGAATCTATATCCCACCACACCACCATAGATCAAAGACCAGTGAGAAATTGCCATCAGAATTGACAAGGAAAAGCTCGATGCTGCAATAAAGGAGTGTAGCCAGTTGTTCAACGAAGCTCTAGAACTATGGGCTTTGTTGAAGGAGGACCCACATCTGAAGAACATCTAAGTTTCATTCAGGATAAGTAGCTCTAGTACGATGATATAAAGGAAACGATGCACACCCTATCCCCTATGCAACGATTCGCTCGTTGAAAGAGGGGACATCCCTGCAAGGACAGATCGAGGAGCTATGGAAGAAGATGCAGATCATCACTACACAAATGAATCCATGGGACGAAGAAGCAAGGTAGTTGTCACAAATCATGGAAGGCATGCTTAAGAGCATGCAACAGATGTAGAGAACCATCGTCTTAGCAGCAGATGGGCCAACTACGTCAAAGTTGGTTGAAAAAGTGTGATAGGGAATTGTTTAATGCACGGAGGCGCTTCACCCAGTGAAGTGTTCATTCAAAAACCTGAAAGAAAAGATCCAAAGTGTACAAGCAGAGGGACTCAAGGACGAGCCACATAATTATGTTGGGGGCCTGTAGAGACGGGGTGCCCTGGGTAAAATTTTGTTAAAATATTTTAAGTCTCCGCATTTTGAGGAGCGAAGCGCAAGTAGTGCAGGTCAAATAAGAGTCAAGGGTTTTTAGGAAGGTCAAAACCCCTTATTTTTTGATATTGTTTTGAGATTCGTCCATGGTTTGTAGACCATGGTATTGTAATAGTGAAGGATATATAAAGAGATGTCTTAGAAAGTCTAAGGAAATCAATTAATCACTTGTTATGATATGATTTTGGGTCTGTAGTTGTTGATATTTTTGTCTTTTTGGGGGAATTAGAAGGCTCCTATAGTTATGTGTGCGGAGAGCTTGGTAAGTCCGCAGCTGAGTGTGTAGGCCCCGACAGTTGTGTGCACAGGGTCTCAAAAGGTTGTAATAGAAGATCTAAAAGAATAGAAAGATATTCAAAGAAAATCTATGTATATTTTTATGCACTGTATAATTTCTGTATTTACACGTGACTGTATGATAATTGTCTATATTTTATCTTAATTACTCCACGAAGATCTAGATCAATTGTTAGATGTTGTTTTATGCATGATTAGATAGTTACGTCAATTTTATACCTTTCTGTTGGAAATAATACTGAGAGGGGGGGTGAATCAGTATTATCATATCAATAAAACTTTTTCATTTCCATACTTAGATACATATACGCTACTTCATTCAAGGGAACCTGCGTGTATACGCAACTGTGTCTAATGCAACTAGCGTATATCCAAAATACTTATGATTCAGTTAATCCATTAAATGTTGATCTTTAGTTAGTGCATAAGAACTTCATTAACCATATGAATAGTAAGCAGGTGCAGTAAAACATAACAGATCATCACACACAAGAAGCACACATGAACACCATGATATAAGGTGGAAACCCAATGTGGGTGAAAACCACCTGCTGCAAGTCGTCTCTATCTTCTTTCAATAAGATACTTCATTTTACAATAATTTGTACTGGTGCAGTCCTTTACCAGTACGCAGGATTGTACCTGCAGAAGGCTACAACCCTCTCTTGTTTTCCATACTGTCCTGGATGGGAGCTACAACCCCCTTAGCTCTTGTACTAGCTGATCCATTTACTAGTACGTAGGTGCCTGCCTACTGAATGCTCCAATCTTCACTTGTTCTCCAGCTGCTACCGGAAGGGAGCTACTACCCCCTTTTCTCTTGTACTAGTTGATGTACTAGTACGTAGGCGCCAGCCTACAATCTCCCTTCACCCTCCAGGGACCACATTTCATACATTTTCAGACTGGATACTCTTGAAGCACAACACAATAATCTGAAGGCCACATTTCATCAAATTTTCATACTGGACCAATAAATATCATTGAAGCACAAAACAATCAATACTAGCATCATCAATTTCTGAATCACTGAAACACTGAAACCCTGTCAACAACACAGTCACCAGAACACAGAGCAAACACAAAACTCTGCAATAACAATCAAACCCATCTGCAACTTCAAATATCATACTTTATAGTGTATACGCTACTACGATGAATCAAACCTGCGTACATACGCCCTTTTTCTAGGTCCAACCCGCATACAGATCTAAAAATATTTTCTTATAACTTTGAAGCTATACCAGACATCAGTCATACTCATATCATTTATAGAACATTACGTGCGTCAGTATGCAGATCTAGAATAAGAATTATCAACCATATAAAGATAGTTCATTTCAAACTATTTGATCCCGATCTCTCCTTAGATCTTGTTCTCCATCAACCGGTGAGATCCCTTCTTAGCTGAGATCAAGCAATGCATCATCAACCCATAACCTGCATAATGGATCTCATCCTTCCTCAGATATTCAAGACTTTTTCGATGTCCTTGCCTAATAATTTCCTTCTCCTTCTATAGTCTTAGGCCTTGCTCAATACCATAGTCCAAAACCATAACAAACCAATACCATGGACCCAATACTTGGGATCAACACGTCTGATGAGGTACCATGGTCCAAAACCATAGGTTCAAATACCAAGGACTAACTACCACGGATCAAAAGTAAGTTCTCCAACATATACGCGCTTTTCTTTGCATGAGAGTGTGTGTATAGGCATACGCGCCTTTTTAATGTCTGACCCGTGTGTATATGCGGCTTCGTCACGATGAACTTGTGTATATATATATTTTCTCTTCATACTTGTAGTCTGATCATCAAATCCTTGCTGCTGACCTGCTGCACTATGATCTGTCATCTGTGTGATTTGCCATCAAGTACAACACTTGTCTCATAATGCCAACACTTTCTTTAACTAGAAATCATCTGAGTCTCATGAATAAGGATTCACGAAGTTTAGATATGAACTAAAACTATAGAAAGTGCCTTAAACCTCATCACATAGCTTTTTAGATGTAGAATCTTGGTTCTAACATTCCCCAATACTACCTCAGGTGAGACTGTAGCCTGCATTACGCGTGTTGTTGCTGAAAGGGTCGATAGTGTAGGGCTTTTTTGGTTAGCACAAATAACTCTCAACCTGGGTCCAAGCCCCCTCAAGCCAAAAAGAAGCACCTTCGTCAACAATTGTGTGACACACATTCTTACAAAAATCCTTCACAATGATTTGAAAGGGATTGAAGAAGGAATATGAGGCTCTCTCAATCTACTCCAATAAAAGGAAATGACTTCAGTACTTGGAGACTTTTCGATGGAAACAATTGAAATGCCCCCATGTGTAGAAGAATTTGAAGTAACAAGAAGAACCTAAGTGGTATTAACTTCACTCTCCAAAGGGAGAATGGGACTGACTAAATGTGGAATTGGGTCCACCACTTGATCAACCAATGGTTCATCAACTTGAGTGATATCTGTTACACTCTCCAATGGAAGAGGGGAATTGACTGTAATTGCAATTAGATCATTCACGTTGTCAACTAACATTATCTTGGGATAATGTTTATGGTAACTAGTGGGAAGCTGTTGTTGGGAAATGGTAAGTTTTTCCATCAATTTCGAGGCTTCATCCATATGAGGTCAATGGTGACTTAGATGAATCCCTTTGCATAACCTAAAAGGAAACCTAACTTTACCCTTTTTCCAAGGAACCTGACAATCACTGCTCGATGGATCAAGAGTAAGTTGATAAGAATTTTTTGGCCACACTTGTAGCACCTTTAGAATACCTGGATAATTAATAATAAGGTGGCCACCATGAAAATGTTGGCAATGGAATTTCAGCTTGTGGTTCTTTTTGGACGATTCCTCAATATTTTCCATACTCAAAGTTGGTTGGTTGACTTATTTCTTACCTTGATTTGTCTTCTTCTTTTCCCCTTTCTTCTTCTTTTTAGTCACCTTATTACTAGCATCAAGGCTTTTACCAAGCAAAGAATAATAAAGGGATGAATACATTTTAGGTGAAGAAGGTAAAGGGTTGACAAACGGTTGGTGTTGTTGAGATAGAGGACTTGGTTAATGTGGTACGGTTTGAGTATTTGGGACTAAAGAAGTTGAAAACAACCACACCGGTAAACCTATCATGAATCGAGGAAGTTACAACGTAGCCATATAAGGAGGACTTACATTTCCAATATTAGGAAAAGGACTAGGATTCTCATTAACAAGGATTTCTTGATCGGTAACTTCCAGAATTGTTTCCATTAGATTGAAATCAAATAAGTTTGATTAAGAATTTAAATCATATTCACAATCCACACCTAAGGTCTGTAATAACACACACTATTAAATCTAAGGAGTCAAACCATGAAAAAAAACTTTTCATAGTGAAATCACTAGTTGGTGATCCAATCCAACGTCGCAACGATCAATGTGAAAAGTGAATAAACATAAAGTAGGTGGAACTAGTCACATTGACAACCTCTTAATGAACATGAATTGGTTCAATTAATCTTCACTTATGCCATCTCGAGTGAAGAATACCCTCCAAAAATGTCCAAGTGACTCAAGACAATGTATGTTCAAACTACATAAAAGAATTCCCCTCCGCCATCACCTTGGGTAATATCCCTAAAATTATGGTTTCTAAGGTTACCACTTAAGACATTTTAACCTGGGGGGATAGTTGCAGATCGAACGTACACGCAAGGGCAGAGTAACAAACCTCAATAGCCTTGAAAGTTCCTAAACATGGTTAATATGAGGTTTACTTCAAGGTGACTCCCAAGTACCTTTCGACGCCATTTTTATATGTAAAATCACTCTATTATAAACAATGAAGTGGGGTCGATCACTCCACTAGGTCCAATATGATCTCGTGATTAACTCCCGTGTAAGATGAGCTTCCCAGAGCCAAACTATAGTAAATAGATTTACTCCTTATCGCAAGATTCTAACGTTTGTTTGCAGCTTTGGAAAGTTAACTCACTTCCCTATTCCAAAGCCCTACAACCTCATCTAATGTAGGTGGAAAAGAACCTTAACATAATAAAAATTCTAGATTGATTTTATAAGAATTATTTTTAAGGTTGTTATTTACTCAAGTGGTTTATGGACGTGAAATCGGTGGTGTTATGACCTGAATCAAAACTTTAATGCAATCAAACATGATTTTGTGATCTTTTCATTTCAATGAAGTATAACTAATGTAAAGAGAGAGGTGTTTCTTTTAAATATTTACTTCAGAAGGCACAACTTCTAATTTTCAAACAAAAGCAAGTTGATTTCACTTTTATAACTCACCCAACATCAAATTGACTATGAAACTTCTTTCAACACATAACACCCAAAATTTTCAAAATGCAAAGAGAAATTCAACAATTTTTTTTCAAATGAATGTTATGGATATAATATTGCCAAAAGTGTATTTCTATGATTCTTAAATATTCGCAAAACAAAAAATTTTGTTTCAATTTCAACAAAAGATACACCTTATGGGGAAAACAGAGAGCAAGAAACTTTCAAGGATAAGCTTCAAGGCAGCCAGCCAACCGTTGAGAAGCTCCTAGCATCAAAAGCAAAGATGGCGAGAAATCAGCCCCAAGGCTCCAAGGGAGCCAACCAGAAATACAAATGATGAAGATAGTCTCCTGGAACTGTAGAGGTATGGGGAGCAGAATCAAAGAAGAAGCCATCAGAAGTTTAATAAGGATAGAAACTCCTGACATACTTCTAATCCAGGAGACCAAACTGGAAGACTCCTTCTTCCTTTAGACAAGCAAGAAACTTGGGAACAAATGTGAGGTGAAAGCTATCTCAGCGCGAGGGGCTTCCGGAGGGCTAGCCACTCTTTGGAACACTAGCAAATTTTCATTCATCTCTGAGACCCTTAATACTCACTACCTTCTCTTAAAATTGCAACACTTAGATTCAAAAGAGTTTATCAACATCTTCAACGTGTACATCCCCGTGAACACTGTGGAAAAAAAGGCCTGCTGGGTCTCCATAAGAACCCAAGAAGATCTAGTTAATCTTGAGAATATCATCATAGCAGGAGATCTAAATCTTACTCTCTTATCAACAGACAAGAGAGGAGGCAGCATTGTTCAAGATCCGGCAAGGGAATGGGCAGAGGACCTTATGCAGGACTGGGACCTGCTGGACATCAAGCCAATCTATGGTAAGTACACTTGGACTAACAAAAGAATTGGTCCTGGCCACATTGCTGCTAGATTGGATAGATTCTTAATTCAAAGCTCCTTCCTTCTTGGATTAGAGGCTAGAGTTCATATCCTCCCATGTAGCACTTCGGATCATAAACCCATTAACCTGGAACTGGTGTTTCAACTTGACCTAGGTCCAATTCCCTTCAGATTCAGCCTGCTCTAGACTAATGAACCGAACTTCATGCATTTAGTTAAGGACATCTGGTTGCAGCTGGTAAAAGGCTCCCCCTTTTTTGTCTGGGAGGAGAAGCTCAGAAGAGTGAAAAGGGCTCTAAAAAGCTGGGCCAAAACTCTGCCCAATCCAGCAAATGAAAGAAAAAACCTTCAACGCAGTCTGGAAAATCACCACCTCCAAGTTGAAACAACTGACATAACTAAAGTGTTTCTAGATAAAGAATCCCATCTCCAGCAAAACTTCCACAAGGCTTGTCTAGAAGAAGAAGAGTATTGGAGACTTAAGTCTCGCAGTATTTGGCTTAAAGCAGGGGACAGGAACTCTTCCTTCTTCCATAAACAAGCCCAGGCAAGGAAATGTACCAATGCCATTTCCGAAATCAAAGATGGCACTATTACTCTCAAAGACAATGCAAGCATCAAAAAAGCTTCCTCCCTTCACTTTAAAAGCCTGTATAGTGAAGATAAAAATTTGGACCAAAGCTCTGATATGATTGACGCGGTTCCCTCCCTGATCATTGTTGAAATGAATCACCTTCTTGAAGTTAAAGTCACTAAGAATGAAGTCAAGGATGCCCTCTTCACCATGGACCTGGACAAAGCCCTTGGACTAGATGGTTTTACAGCCAGATTCCTCCAATCTTGCTGGAAGATTGTGGAAAAGAATCTATACAAAATGGTTATTAAGTCCCAAGCTTGTCAGAAAATTGGAGGCAGCACAAACTCTGCTTTTCTGGCTCTCATCCCCAAAGAGAAAGGAGCCAACACTTTCAACAGGTTCCATTCGATATCGCTATGTAATATCGGTTACAAGTTGATTACTAAAGTCATTACTAACAGACATAAGCTCATCCTCCCCAAAGTAATTTCGGAAAGCCAAGGAGGATTCATTCAAGGGAGACAGATAATGGACAACTACATGCTAGTGCAAGAGGCAATCCACTCAAATATGAATCTCAATGAAAAATGTATGGTTGTCAAGCTTGATTTAGCAAATGCTTTTGATAGAGTCAAGCATAGTTTCCTGCTGAAAGTCTTACACAAATTTGGATTTGGCGAGAATTTTATAAACTGGATTCGGGCCTGCATTTCGGAGCCTTGGATCGCTCCATTAGTAAATGGTAGAACTGTAGACTTTTTCAAAGCCATGAGAGGGCTCAGGCAGGGGTGCCCTCTCTCACCCCTTCTTTTTGTTCTTCAAGACTCTGTCCTCAGCTTCTATTTAGACAAAAAAAATGATGGACCCGGAAATTGTTGGGCTCTATATAGCAAGAGGTGTTAAAAACATCAATCATGCCCTCTTTACGGATGACACCTTGTTATTGGGAGCTACCTCTATGCTTATAGCCTCCAGATTTAAAGGAGTCTTGGACGAGTTTTGTTTGATTTTGGGAAGCAGGTTAAACAATGGCAATATCCATATCTATTACTGGAACACCACTTCCAATATGCTTAATTCCATTTCCAGAACCTTTGGTTTCACAGCCTCCTCAAATTGGACTTCCTTTAAGTATTTGGGCCTTCTTGTTTTTCTTAAAAGAGTCTTCAGTAGAGATTGGCTTCCCCAACTGGAGAAATGCAAGAACAAGCTGCTTGCCTGGGGTTTTTCCTTGCTCAATATTGCTGGTAAGTTTGTCCTCATTAAATCAGTCCTTAACAGTCTTCCCTTGTTTCACTTTTCTGTTTTTCTTGCTCCCTCTGGGATTCTCAGAAAAATGGAGGAGATCATTTGGAAATTTTTTTGGAAGGGGGGCAAGCAAAATGAGAAAAAGGTCCCGTTAGTTAGTTGGGATTCCATCTCCAACCCACTCCTGGAAGGAGGCTTGAATTTCAAAAATCATGGATATCACAATATCGCCATGGGATCTAAGCTCATTTGGAGAATTATTGCTCCTAACCCTGGCTGGGTACATCTTGCTCTTTGGAAAAAATATTTTAAGGGCATGCTCCCGTTGTCTAGACCATCCTCTGCCGCTCTTGAATACGCCCTTCCAGAAGCTCTGTTCAAAGCCTGTCCGCTTATAAATACTCATGCCTACTCGGTCCCTGGCAACGGAAAAAGGATCAACATTTAGACAGACAGAATTACGAACAATGAGCCGCTAGGAGACTGTCCCTCTCTCCAAGCGCTGCGCAGGTGGATGAATGATGCTGGAATGCATTCCTTGTGGGATATCTCAGCTTGGCAAGAATCTCGTTGGGCTAGATGGAAAATTGAAACACCCCCAAATTTGGCTATAGAACGCAAGGAACTGCTCTCCAAGCTTCACGAATTGGCTCCATCGTGGATGCGAAGTAGGGATTCTAGAGGTTGGGGTGTGCAGGCTGGTGGTTATTCCGTTGCTCAGGGATACGCCAAGTTGTGTGAGCGCCCCCATGTGGCCACAAATCCAGAGTCTTGGAAAGGGATTTGGTACCACCCCTCTCTGCCTAAAATTTATTTTTTCAATTGGCTGTTATGCCATTCCAAAATCTTGACTGACAATAATCTGCAGAAGCGTGGCTTCCACAGCCCTTCAAGGTGCATACTTTGCAAGGTAAATGAGGAAAGTGTTCCACATTTGATGCTTGATTGTTCCTTTACTTTGCAGATCTGGTTCGCGCTGTTGAATACTCTAAGTTCCAGCTTCGATTTTCCTTCCTCCACTGTTGATTTTTTTGACAAATGGCTGCAAAGGTACCCTAGTCCTCCTCCAAAAAACAAAATTATTAGAGCTGCCTGGTTTATTCTCCCTAAAACTATCTGCTGGCAGATCTGGCTTGAGTGAAACAAAAGGATTTTCCGAAACTGCGAGCAGGACGTCAAGCTAGTGACTATTAAAATAAAATGCCAATTAAAAGAGTGTCTGAGAGACCACAAAGATGATCTAAATCTCACCCAGCAAGATAAAAACTAGGGCTTTTCTCTCGACCTACAGTTCCAAAATTTGGTAAAGAGTATCTCCCTCCCAAAAGTTTGGTAAATAAGGGTTACAGCGAACGAACTCCAAGGATGGATTGAAAACCAGCAGAGGCACTCTTTATTTTTTGATGGGGGTGCTAAGGGCAATCCTGGAAGAGCTAGTGCTGAAGGAGTTATTTTAAACCCAGCTGGTTTTAGCATTCACAGTTTCGCCTGGGGCTTGGGCATCGCTTCCAGCATCCAAGCTGAGGCTTTGGCTCTTTTTCAAGAACTCAAGATGCTAAATGTGCTGAACATCAGGGAGGTTAATGTTATTGGAGATTCTCAGGTTATTATCAACACTATGGTGACTCGCTCTAAGCTAAAGGACGTAAGGCTAGCAAGGCTAATTCACAGAATTTCAGACCTTGGTGACTCTTTCCAGAATTTAAATTTCTATCATGTGTTGAGAACCAATAATAAGGAGGCGGACACTGAAGCTAACAAAGCAGCCCTTCTTACAGCTAGTGCCCTTCTCAAAGAAGGACAGGAAATTTGGGAACCAATTCCTTAATTCAGAATATTGTCATGTTTTATTGCTTAGCTTGAGAAAATCTCTGAAATTGATCACATAGTTGCAACTAATAAAAGATGTGAGCTAATCATAATTGTCACGATTTTGCAAGGCCATTTGGCACTTATCGTTTTACACTCACCCTTTGTAATCCACTCTTTGGCATTAAGGCCAAGCTTCTAATATATCCACTACCCGTTTCTGTTAAAAAAAAACAAAAAAATTCTTATTTAACATTATTTAAATTTTATAATTTGATGAAAATATTTGTATGTGAATAAATATAGAGTAAATTATGTTATATATCAATTATAAAGTTCGTGTCAAATTAATAATACAATTTAAAGTTAACAATAAAAATAAATTACCAACTTTACTCCTTTACCATTATATGTCTAAATTTACAATTTACACCAAAAACTTAGTGGAGTAATTAAATGTGAACGGTAGGGGAGGTCCTCTCGTCCTTGACCTCGTTCACTCTAAGGTTATTTGTATTTTGGGTTATCTTCGTAATGAGATCTATGGTTCACTCTAAGGTTATTTGTATTTTGCATTATCTTCGTAATGAGATCTAATGGATACTAGAGGATTTCGACTTGAAAATCGATTATTTCGAGTCTTTATCAAAACTAAGTCAAGAGATCGAGTTGAATTGGTAATTACTCCTAAGTTTGGTAACCATTAAATTAAAATTATTGGATACGTGGTTTAAATTACATTTTATTTAAGAAAACTCTTAGTGTAGTAATGAAAAAATAATAAATAATAAAAAAATTATTGTAGAAATGAATAATGTTATATTTTTTTGGTATTTAGAGGAGTAGGTAATTGGGTTGGTATCATACTCACTATATGTGTTGATTTTAACCTTATTATTATAATTTTTAGATATCTATGTCAAATCTCCCCACATATAACTTTCAGTTTGCGCAATCGTCACAAATTAAACTATTCCTAAAAATTAAGAAGAGACTAGTTAATCTGAATAGAATATCAAAAGTGTTGGATCCCTGCTTTACACTCCTAAGTTTTTTTATTTTTGAATTATTTTTATTTATTTATTTACTTATTCTTATTTTAGAGTATGTTATTAATGATAATAATGGTAAGATTAAAAAGTTATTATAAGAATATTTTAACAATATTATCTATAATATTAATCATAATACTCATTTTGAGTAATAATATTACCTTTGATCCCCGGATGCGGGTGTTAGAGCGGTCATAAATGGCTTTGATGGCAGGTGTAATTACCGCGTACTGCATGCAGCAGAGCGGCAAGGCTCTCCAGATCTTCACCTCAGGTAATATGAAGGTTTAGCGTTATGACAACAACGGTGGTGTCTGCGCATTTATGGGTTACACGGTTCAAGGCATGGCGAAGCTGGTTATATTCCTCATCACCCAGCTCTTCCTTTCCACGATGGGTTCCAATTACTCTATTTCTGAATTTTGGTTTGCGAACTCTCCTGGAAGAAAGAGAGTTCTCCTCCTCAGAGGCACGCCTTGCATGTTTCAAACGCGACTCAGGGGTAAGCAGAACACTTATCCTGCTCTGGTTCACGCATTTCGCTTGTTTACTACGCTCTTTGTTGGTTCTGTGGTTTTTATTGCCTTTCTCCTGCATTTCATCATGGGTCAACAAGTGGGCAAGAAAAGACCCAGAGGTAATCCTCGTGAAGGCTCTCGGTTCTCTCCTAGCAGCTCCGATAACCCTGATAATTCCCCTGCCATTCCCCATCCACCTCAGGCTACTGTACAACCCTCTAACTCAGTTCGTTGGCCTCTCCCTAACAACGCCTTTCAGACCACTCATTTTAAATTCCAAAGTAACCTCATCCGACCTCTGGTCTCTGCCGACATCACCTTAATTATCTCTGACGAAGAAAATCCCATCCATCCTTTGGCTTTCATAGCACCGGGACCCTCTCAGAGCACCGGGCAGCCTCTGACCTTGGACAGTTTGGAGAAAGCTTTGGTGGATCAAACAGGGAACATTGAGAGCCCGAGAATCACTCTGCCCAATGTCGACACTCTCACTGCTGAAGGGGTTGAAGCTATGAATGACTCCAACCGCCTAATTTTAATCCCTGAGGATGATAAGGGTGGTGATGAAGTTTTGGAGGTGGCTTGTGAACGTCCGGCAGATGAGAAGACCCCTGGCGGAAGCAAGGAAGATTAAGCACACGCGGCGCCGTTCGGTATCTTTTGTTTTTTGTATGTCAAGCAGACGACTGTTTTCAGGCACTTTGATAAAACACATGGTTTATCTCCGTCAGCTTGAAGTTTTTTGCTCAGTTTCAAGCCAGAAGCAATGCTTTACAGGCAGACCTGCAATGGCTTCTCGCTTCTATGCTCTCGTGCACAACCTCTCTCATCTTCTGGTCTTTATCTAAAATGTTTTTTTGTAATGAAGTCTTTTGTAGCACCTATGCTCAGAATTCTCACATTCTGAGGCGAACTTGCTGTGTACAGAGGCCTCATGACTCTTCTGAGGTCTCGCTTATATGTAAATATATTTTTATTTTCAGTTAATAGATAATAGTCTTTGCCGAGAAAATAAAAATAATATTACCTTTGATAATTTATTTTTTGGTTTCATAATTGTGTATTCCTAAATTTTAGTCATAATACTCATTTTGAGTAATAATATTACCTTTGTTAGTTTCTTTTTTGGTTTCATAATTGTGTATTCCTAAATTTTTTTGTATCTATTTTATTATTATTATTTTTTTGTTTGAAGATTTTATAGTATTATCTATGTTTATATTTTTAGAAAAATATTTGTGATTAATGATGCTAGTGGTAAGATTAAAAATTTATTATAATATTTTAACAATATTATCTATAATATCAATATTTATCACAACACTACTTTTAGTAATAATATTATTTTTGATATATTTTTTGTGGTTTCGTAATTTTATTAACAAACTTTATTTGATTAATAATATTAAGTATTGGATTTTATTTTAATAATATTATTTATAATATTATAATTCAATTCTATAAATTTAGTTTGGTTCCCTTTCTTTTCCTTGGTCAAATAATAATATTAAATATTATTAATAATGGGTATTAAGTCCAATTAGTTGTTATATTCTAATGGCTAATTACATTTTCTTTTCGTCTATTTATTTCATTGCCTAGATCTAGTTCCTCATCTTGTTATGAAGAAGAACCACACTGGTTGGTTTGAAATGTGTTTACAAGATTGTCTCTTATGTAATTTTTACCAAAAATATTGTCATAAATATTATAGATCACAAAAAATATTAACATATAATATAATATATTTTAAATTTAAATAAATTGTAGTATAAAATATAAATATATATTATTTAAGTTTGTTACGCATCTTCCACATTATCAAAAATTCATTTTTATATTAATGAAATACTGGAATCTCATTGAAAATCATCAACTAAATTCAAATAACACCAAAATTGTCCTAAGTAAACTATTCCCTAGACTAATATAGCATCTTTGATACTTTAAATGATACAAATTGTAACCTTTTTCAACATGATACCGAAAAGATATCCACAATAAATACCCGATGAAGCAGGATCATTGAAATTGAATGAGAGAATGTTTGTGAAAAAAATCATTAGAATTGTCAATTTGTGGTTCTGTACAAAAATGGATATATGTGTCTCCCCTTTTACATAAAAGATTAGGACCCTCATCCTTCCGACCTATTAATATGCTAATGAATATATGGTGTTGTCATTTTGAATTCAACACCCAATTTGGATGAGATGCTTTAGTCAACTGTTCATTCCTACTTCACCTCATCCACAGAAATTCTCATTCTTGCAAAAAAGTGGGAGTTGTATTACCATCACACTGACATCAGCTTGTGATTTTCTGGTTCTGCTGCCTCTACAAGCTTTTTGCAGGCAGCTATAAGGCCTCCTCTTAATGGTGCTAAATCAGGCTGCTTCTCAACACAGAAAGGCCTGGCAATGTCCACGGCTTCCTGATTACTAACTTTATCCCACAATCCATCTGATGCCAAAATTAAAAAATCGCAATCAGATGTAATTTCAATCTTCCTAGTGTCTGGTTCAGCCGTTATCCAGTCTTTCATGTGTGAATCACCTATTCCTCTAGATACAGCTAGAGATCCCTGAACTCACCAAGCTCCGTGGCGGTGATCCACAATTCCACCCAAATTCTCTATCCATTGTCGCTCGTCCTCCCTTTCAGCTCGATGATCATAAGTAACAGCTTCAGAGGCACCGTTTCTGCTAATAACTGCTCGACAGTCCCCAGCATTGGAAACCACTAAGTTACCATCAATAATTAGAGCAGTGACACAAAAAGTACCGCTGCCAACCTCCTGCTTCAAAAACTCTGCATCTGTTGTTAAGTATCCAGCTCTAACGGCCTATTCGAGAGTGTTCTCTGTTTCATCTCCCAACCCGAGCCTATGTTACCAGAAACAAGAAACGAGAAACGGAACGGGAAACGAGAATGGTACGAGAAACGAAGTTTGGAGGTTTCGCATATAAGAAACGAGGAGAGAGAAAAACACCATATTAAAGGTGAACAATATAATATAATATAAACTGGACCCACGAGAATGTGGGATTTTGGTGGTTCACAAGATGACGAAATTGATGAGCTTCCACTTGAGGTGCTACAAGACAATGCTGAAGACATGCTTGATGATACCATGAAGTCTATTGACCAAAATAATTCTTTTGGAATTGGCTCAAGCTCAACAACTATTCCAGAAAATGAGCTTCAAAATCTAGATTATTAGGTTTACTTGCATTTTGATATGAATTGTTGAAAGTGACTTTAGAGATACATATATATTCAAAAGAACAAATTTAATTATTTATATTTCAAATCTCTTATTCTTATCAATATTTGCTATTTTCTTGGAATTAATGATGGCTAAATTTTTGGATCTTTAATATGGAATTAATGATGGCTAAGCTTATGTTTGGTCATTGGTGGCTATGAATAATAAAAGAAATAGCGAGAATCACTGCTCAATTTTCATGCTCTTCGGTGTTGATTTCTAGACTTGGGAAGTGTGCACCATACAATAATGATGTGTTGTGTTGTAACTTGTCACTTTATCTGGCGGTGATTTAAATATAAACCCCTACTAGATCCGAACTCGTTGTTAATGATGCATGCTTTACGTGCTCATTAGAATGTAATTTTCAGGAAAACACTGTAACTTGAGCAATATAATACCAAGGTTTCATCATGTTAATTTCAATGTCAATTCTTCGAAAACCAAAATTCCACATTGCTAGATCAAATGACTGTTGGGTAATTTATATAGCTTCTTAGTCCTAATATTCGGTGGTTATCTTGAACTGAACTTGAGATTTTGAAAACATCATTGAAAGATATAGGTTCATTTCAGTAATTTCTACCCAATTTCGACACTTTACTTGATGAACCTGTAGACTTCATCTTTTCCATGTGACCGGCCCAAAAATAAATGATTGAGGGTTTTAAATTGTTCACCTTGTAATCCTTATTTTACTTATGTTGTAATCCTTATTTTAATTATGCTGAGACTTGCGAGGATACGACATAGAGTTCTCGATCTTATGAGTTCAAAACTAAGACAGGGCATAATACTCCTCTAATTTGTGTGAATGAGCTTGCAGCTCGAAATCTTGTAAACCATATGGATGTTATATAAACCTCGGGGAAATTTATTTTACTTATGCTGAGACTTGCGAGGATACGACATAGAGTTCTCGATCTTATGCTCTTACTTCAAAACTAAGACAGGGCATAATACTCCTCTAATTTGTGTGAATGAGCTTGCAGCTCAAAATCTTGTAAACCATATGGATGTTATATAAACCTCGGGGAAATAAATGTAGAACATTGTAACGGTTCCTGTGATGCAAAGGCATATTCCAGAGAGGAGAAAAGTCGTGACAATTTGTACCCAAAAAGGTCCACGCTAATTGGTTCTTACTGTTTTCGGATCAAAGGCACGAGTCTCTTTGTTTGTGGAATTTGATACATCTTCGGATCTTCCTCTAAATCAACGGCCTCATATAAAATATCTGGGCTTCCAATAGATTCTGATATCGGGTAGTGATCGTTAAAACTGTGGGCTGGGATTTCTCCATTAAAACACATTGAAGATGCATCAGAAATTCCAAACCGAGGTGAAGGTCTAATGGAAGACCTAGGAAGAGAAGGAGATACTTGTTTTTGACCGCTTGGCAATGCAAGTTTCAGGTTCAAGCACCCCTCTTGATCCATATGGAACTGAACAGAGAACTGCTCATCCTCTGCAGATCGATTTATAGTCATAGTACTTACAACAGGAGAATGACAAGACCGTATAGCAGAGAGTTCAAAATCCGCATACATGATACAACTTGGCAAGCATACAAGGATATTACGGGACTGAACACAGGGATAGCGCATTATGATATGAACAGTTGATCCCAGCGAACCTTACCTACCCAAATCTTGAGAGAATTGTGGTCTAGACTCTAGAACGAGCATTCATAAAAGAAAACCAGAGATTGAAGTGTGTAGGTAGTACCTTTTGACAATGCTGTTGAAGATGCGGGCGTGAAGCTGCTTGGCAACTGGTGTTTTTCTTTGGCAACGCTCTCACAATACCCTGCGTTCTCAGCTCGTTCTTTCTTCAGCTGCTCGCTCACAAATACCCTGGACTCTGGAGTTCTTATGTTTAATTTCCAGAAACTAACAGTCCAGCTCAGAAACTAACAGTCCAGCGCAGCAGACTAACAGTGAACTGCCAATTAAACTCTCTGTATGTGTAATCAATTGCTAATTAAACTTGATTTAACCCACGTTTGAAAAAATTAAATTTAATCTGAGTCTGAAAAAATAAATTTAACTGCAAGTCTATCCGGAAACGGCCAGAAGAAACTGCAAGTCTATCCGGAAACGGCCAGAAGAAACTGTTTCGTTTCGCCGGAAACCGTTTCTTGCCAGTGAAAACGAAAACGGCCGTTGCAGACGGCGTTTCTAGTATGGTCGCGGTTTCTGCGAAGGTTTCTGCCAGAAACGGGGGACATCGTCCCGTTTCTGGTAACTAGGACCCGAGCATAGCATCTACAATATTTTGCCCAATATTTTGGGCAGCGAAAACTACAGCTTCCCTCCTGCTATGACCATCAAAGACGCCAAAGAAACCCTGTTTGGAATCACCCAGAACATTGACAACAACATTGTGGGTATCCTCCATGAATTCTCCCTGACCCTGTTTGCACGCGACCGCATAATGCAAACCTTCCTCGTTGACCTGCATCGGCTGTTGCATCACTGCACACATCGTATTCAGGCCCAGCAACTGGAGTGGAATACGTAGCCTCTGCGGCAGTTTCCTATCTAGTGGAGATAATGGCACTTGCGGGCAATGTGACCATTCTCCTTCGGGACACTGACACAGACACAGGGAGATACTACCTTCTGTTGGAATTTTCTGATAAATCCCATAACAAACAGACAAAAATCGCACTCTGTTTTTACACAGAAAAACAGAAAAATTCGCTTGCTGGAAACAGTATTTCAGCAACACAGTTTTTTTTCAGTTGCTGAAACAGGTGTTTCAGCAACGCTGATCGTCGTGTTTTAGCAACGTAAACTTTTGACGTCAAGTAATTTTTGAGTTACGAGGTGTTTCAGCAACGGTGACGGTGTAACAGAAACAGGAAAAATTTACTTGTATTTATCAAAATAAACTAACTGTTACAGATTTGTCTTCCTCATACTGAGGGAATTTCAAAACTTCTATTGCTGAACATCTACTTCAGAAATTCACTAAGGAACGATTCTGTTCCACACAGATGAACATAAAAAACAAATTACATTCAAATTTCTGCACTGCTGTGCATTTCACTGTTCTGAAATTATTCTTCTTCCTCTTCACGCTGCTGCGTGCTTTCCTCTGCTCTGTGTGATTCTTCAGCTGCTGCTGCTGCTTCTTCTTACATTAAAACAGAACTGCTGTGCGGTATTTATATGCTGAAAGATATTTGATTAAAACAATAAAATATTACAAAATATCTTCTAATGTTTATCTCAGAATTTATTGCAGCAAGGCGGTGATGCCTTTATCAAAAACAAGTCGGCTGTCTGCAGGGGAAATCAACTCAAACTTTAATGCATATTAATGTCCAGAAATATCAAAGGCGACTTTGCTGCACCGAACACCTTTAACATTTACTGCAAATCAGATTCATGTACAGCTGTTCATTGTTGCAGTTGGAATTAAATTCCAACACTCCCCCTTAATTTCAACTGCTGCATACCCAGACATTTTCTGAAATGATCAAAACCTTTCTTTGCTAATGGTTTTGTCAAGATGTCTGCAAGCTGATCCTCTGTTCTGCAGTGCTGCAAAACAATCTCACCATTGTTAACCAATTCACGTATGAAGTGATATTTGGTGTCTATGTGCTTTGTTCTTTTATGAAAAACAGAGTTTTTAGACAATGCTATTGCTGAGCTATTGTCACAGTAAATGGTTGTGCCATTTTCTTGTTCATGACACAAATCTTTGAGAACTCTTCTCAGCCATACTGCTTGGCATGCTGCTGCTGTTGCTGCCACATACTCTGCCTCTGCTGTTGACAAAGCCACAACTGGTTGCTTCTTGGAAGCCCATGAGATGGCTCCCGATCCCATATGAAACACATATCCCGATGTGCTTTTCCTATCATCAACACTTCCAGCCCAATCACTGTCAGTGTAACCTGTCAACATGAAACTTTCAGAAGAGGAGTACAAAATACCAAACGCCTTCGTTCCATTCACATACCTTAGAATTCTCTTGGCTGCCTGCCAATGAGTCTCTTTCGGTCTTTCCATAAATCTGGAGATTAAACTCACAGCGTGCATAATGTCCGGCCTAGTTGCAGTCAAGTACATAAGGCTGCCAACTATGCTCTTGTACAATTTTGGATCAAAATATTTGCTGCTGTCTTCTTTGGTTAATTTCAGCCCCACTACTGTTGGAGTCACAGTAGCCTTGTTGTTCTGCATGTTAAATCTCTTCAAAATAGCTTCTACATATTTATCTTGAGAAATGAAAACACCATTTTCACTTTGGTCTACTTCAATTCCAAGAAAATATCTTAAGAAGCCCAAGTCAGTCATTTCAAATTCACTCTTCATGACTGCTTTAAAATCAGCAATGAGAGAAGCATCATTGCTAGTAAAAATCAGATCATCTACATATAAAACAACAATAATAATCTTACCGTCATTCTGCTTTATGTAGAGTGTGGGTTCACCATCACACTTAGCAAACCCATTCTCAATCAGATAAGCATCAATTCTGCTGTACCATGCTCTTGGAGCTTGCTTCAGCCCATAGAGAGCCTTCTTCAGTTTACAAACTTTATGCTCTTGTCCTTCAACTTCATAGCCCGGAGGTTGATCAACATAAACCTCTTCTTTTAACACTCCATTCAGGAATGCAGATTTAACATCCATCTGATAAATCTTCCATTTGTGTTGTGCTGCAATAGACAACACTGTTCTGACTGTTTCCATCCTTGCTACTGGTGCAAAGGTTTCATCATAGTCTCTGCCTTGTTGCTGCTTGTAGCCTTTCACAACAAGCCTTGCTTTGTGCCTGTCAATCTTACCTTCAGCATTACTTTTGGTCTTATAGACCCACTTAACTCCAATGGCATCCTTGCCTTCAGGGAGGTCCACTAACTCCCATGTTTTACTCTTCTCAATTGCACCAATTTCTTCATTCATTGCTTCAATCCATTTATCTTCATTTACAGCATCTTCAAAATGGATTGGGTCATCAATATGACAATACAAAGCAAATAATGAATTCAGACCGGTATTGTTACTTACATCTCCTTGTTCATAAATCTCATTCAGATTTCTGAATCTTGGTCTTCTTGGTGTGCTTGGAGTTCCATCCGAACTTGAGGGTGTATTTGATCCCTGTGGTGTTTCAGCAGTTACTGTTTGTAGTGTAACAACAACTGTTCTTCCTTGACTTCTCAAGGCTGTTCGGATTCCGGCTTGTGGTGTGGTTTGTTGTACTTGCTGTGGTGTAGGAGGAGCCACCAAGGAAGGATTATTTGCTGCTGTCCCTTCCTCTTCTTCTTCATGAGACACAATTGTCTTCACATTCACTGTTTTATCTAAGCTTCCATCCCAAGCTTCATCTTCAATGAACTGCACATCTCTGCTTATTATTAATTTCTTGGTGGATGGATTATAGAGTTTGTATGCTTTTGACTCATCACAATAGCCAATAAAGACACACTTCTCCCCCTTACTATCAAGCTTTTTTCTTAGCTGATCGGGTACATGTGCATATGCCACACAACCGAATACTCTCATGTGAGTGACAATTTGCTTTTGACCACTCCATGCCTCTTCAGGTATTCTGTTCATGACAGCTTTAGTTGGGCATCTATTCAAGATGTAAACTGCGCAAGTAACAGCTTCTGCCCAATACTCATACGGCAAGTGTTTTGCCTTCAGCATACTTCTGACCATGTCAAGAATGGTCCTATTCTTTCTTTCAGCAACACCGTTTTGCTGAGGTGTATACCTTGCTGTGAACTGCTTTTGTATGCCATTCTCTCTGCAAAAACGCAGAAATTCTTGGGAGATGTACTCTCCTCCTCTATTTGTTCTGAGCACTTTGATATAATGCCCACTCTGCTTTTCAACAAGAGTTTTGAAGTGGCGGAATTTCTCAAACACTTCACTCTTCTGTTTCAGCATATACACCCATGTCTTTCTGGTGTAATCATCAATAAAAGTTAAAACATATCTATTTCCAGCAAATGATGGTATTTGCATCGGTCCACACACATCAGAGTGAACAATTTCCAAGGGTGCTTTTGCCCTTATACTCTTTCCTGCTGGAAAGCTTTCTTTATGTTGTTTGCCCAAGATGCAGCCTTCACAAAGGCTGTCCGGTTTCTCAATCAACGGCAATCCCTTTACCATGCCCTTTCTGTGCAACAGATTCAGGCCTCCGAAATTGAGATGTCCAAATCTCAAATGCCACAACCAATTCACATCTTTCACCTGTTCTTGAAAGACTTCTTGTGTTACAGCCGCAATAGTTCTGCCTTCCTTCAAATCTGCCCTGAGTTTGAGAGGAAACATTCTATTGCTGGTCATCTGCACCTGTGCAATGATCTTCTTACTTGGAGGTATGTCTCTGATAGTACACAAATCATCTTTGAAGAACACGTTGTAACCATTGTTCATGAGCTGTCCAATGCTCAAAAGATTACATTTCAGACCAGGTACATAGTATACAGCTTGCACAGTCATCTGTTCTCCATTTTTTGCTCGGATATTGACACTGCCCTTACCCTTGACAGTTATCTTATCATCAGTCCCTATTGTTACCTCAGATTTCACATTTTCATCCAGATTGGCAAACATTGCAATATTTCCAGTCATGTGATTACTACAACCTGAGTCTAAGAACCAAAAATCATCTTGTTTGTCTTGTGCTATGTTACATGTTAACAGCACATTCTTTGGGTTCATGTCTTCTTCATTTGCAAAATTAACATTCTGCCTATTGTTCATGTCATTTTGTTTTTTCTTGCATTCATTGGCATAGTGCCCAAATTTTTTACAATAATGACATTGGACTTGGGATTTGTCATACCTTTGTCCATGAGCTTGCTGTTTGCTTGAACCTTCAGCTTGGTTCTGATTGCAGCTCCTTCCGCTTGTGCTAGCAGGGTAATTTCTACCTCTGTTTTGGCTTCTTCCACGACCTCTGTAATTTGCTCTGCCTCCACCTCTTCTTTGGCCAAAAGACATCTGAGTCTTGAATGCTTGCTCAAAAGAGGAATCTGTTCCTCTACTCAGTCTGTGTTCATGAGACAACAAAGAAGCACTCAGCTCATCTACCGTGAACTGTGAGAGATCTTTTGTTTCTTCTATTGCCACCACAATAGATTCAAACCTTGAGGGTAAACATCTCAAGATTTTCTCTACAACCCTTCTATCTTCAAGAATCTCACCATGAGATCTTATCTGGGTTATCAAGCCAATAACCTGGGTGAAGAATGAATCTATTGTATCAGATTCCTTCATGCTGAGATTTTCAAAGTCTCTCCTCAACATCTGCAACTTTGCAGTCTTCACCTTCTCCATGTCTTGGTAGGCAGTTTGGAGAATATCCCATGCCTCTTTAGATTTTGTTGCTGCTGCAATCTGCGGAAAAACACTTTCATGTACTGATTGGAAGAGGAAAAAGAGGGCTTTGGCATCCTTCTTTCTGTCACTCTTCAATTGGTCTCTTTCTGCTGCTGTCAAAGCAGCCAACGTTGTTGCATCTGCAGGTTCAACATACCCTGTTTCAACCAGCTCCCATATTCCTTGAGAAGCAAACAATGCTTTCATTGTTATGGACCAATAACTGTGATTTTTCCCATTAAACTGAGGTAGTTGGGGATTTGTCAAACCTGTTCCAGCATCTGCCATCTTAACCTGTACTGGTAAAGAAAAGATACTGACTGTATTTTGAAAAACAAGCAAAAACTTTCTCTGCTAGAAAAATCCTGCTCAACAAACTTCTTACAGCTCCTACAGTGAAAAACAATCTCTGTTTTTGACTCACTGAGTGCCTAGACTAGCTCTGATACCATGTTGGAATTTTCTGATAAATCCCATAACAAACAGACAAAAATCGCACTCTGTTTTTACACAGAAAAACAGAAAAATTCGCTTGCTGGAAACGGTGTTTCAGCAACACAGTTTTTTTTCAGTTGCTGAAACAGGTGTTTCAGCAACGCTGATCGTCGTGTTTCAGCAACGTAAACTTTTGACGTCAAGTAATTTTTGAGTTACGAGGTGTTTCAGCAACGGTGACGGTGTAACAGAAACAGGAAAAATTTACTTGTATTTATCAAAATAAACTAACTGTTACAGATTTGTCTTCCTCATACTGAGGGAATTTCAAAACTTCTATTGCTGAACATCTACTTCAGAAATTCACTAAGGAACGATTCTGTTCCACACAGATGA
Organism: Pinus tabuliformis; assembly: GCA_031772625.1. Lineage (NCBI taxonomy): Eukaryota > Viridiplantae > Streptophyta > Pinopsida > Pinales > Pinaceae > Pinus > Pinus tabuliformis. The sequence goes on along the minus strand of CM062806.1, from coordinate 85,148,998 downwards.
ACATAAAAAACAAATTACATTCAAATTTCTGCACTGCTGTGCATTTCACGGTTCTGAAATTATTCTTCTTCCTCTTCACGCTGCTGCGTGCTTTCCTCTGCTCTGTGTGATTCTTCAGCTGCTGCTGCTGCTTCTCCTTACATTAAAACAGAACTGCTGTGCGGTATTTATATGCTGAAGGATATTTGATTAAAACAATAAAATATTACAAAATATCTTCTAATGTTTATCTCAGAATTTATTGCAGCAAGGCGGTGATGCCTTTATCAAAAACAAGTCAGCTGTCTGCAGGGGAAATCAACTCAAACTTTAATGCATATTAATGTCCAGAAATATCAAAGGCGACTTTGCTGCACCGAACACCTTTAACATTTACTGCAAATCAGATTCCTGTACAGCTGTTCATTGTTGCAGTTGGAATTAAATTCCAACACCTTCTTCTCCACCCTTTTGACCTGCTTCTCCCCGCTCTCGCTCTGCAGCAGATTCTCATCTCCGATGGTGAGCACAGACTTGAGCCGAGACTGCACAAAGCTGCTCCTAGGTGTTTGGGAGCCATGGTTCCAGGGTGAACCTAACCGTATTTCAATATCAGAGTCGTGTATAGAACGATGTCTGTAGGAGTCGAAGACAGCTGCAGTGCTTCCTGCTAAAATGCCAGCCATGTTCACAATACGGTGAGCATTTATATTGCATTCAATTAAAATCACATCTAGAATAAGTCAGCTGTTTAGAACTCGCCCAAAGAGTGGAAGATGTCCGCCTCATAACAAGAAGGAAGGCATATTCTTGTTATGTCGTTAGCTGTTTGGCTATACCCCGGTGGGACATGACCCAGAATCAACGTTAGCTGTTTAGCTATACCCAGGTGGGACATGACCTAGAATCAACGAAACCACCTTCGTTCACCATCCATCAAAAGCAAGATAAGGTGCATTTGGCATGTCCCTTTTTCACTTTCAGCGGCTTGCAAAAAACGTATATCCCTTTATTCTAGGGGTTCTAACATGCAAGGAAACGTTATATCCCTTTATTCTAGGGGTTCTCAGACGCAAGGAAACGTTATTGATTTTCTATCTTGATCTTATTTGCTTGGTAGGGATATTTAATTAATGGAAAAATATTAAGTTATGATTCGTTTGGTTGAATAAGAATAATTTGCCCTGCTGCGTGGTGTGCGGGTAGTTTTTGTTGTCTGAACGGTCACGACCTGCATCTTGTGTATGTGAACTTGTCTTTCTCACGCCTCGATCTGCAATGGCAGATTTTTTGTAACATATTTTGTATTATAATATATACTTCTGACTTAAAAAAAAGAATAAGAATAATTTGATACGCAATTAATGAGATGGAAAAACATTAAATTAATGAGTAGTTTATTGTATAATGTTTAATATTTGTTAATTTTGATGTTATTGAAATGTCTATTGACTAGCAATGCAGTCAATATATATAATAGTGAAGTAAATTACAAGTTACAACTACTAGTATGTAAAACTAGCAGTTTGTTTCAACTCCTAATTACAACTAGCATGCCAAATTAGCATACAACTAGCATGCCAAATTAGCAGTTTGTCTCAATTCTTAATTAAGGGATTGTGAGTCAATATCCCTGCCAAGGAAGCATTTTCCAATTAGAGGTAGTGTATACCATATTTGAGGGTTATCATTTTTCACAAGAGCAAGCTCTTAATTATAAGGAAAATTTTAGGGGATAAATTTAGCAAATTAGTGAATTCTCTATACTTTTGGCAAAAAAAATATTCACTAATTTCCATAATTTCTAAAAATTATTTGGCCAAAATTGATAGAATAAAATTACTATACCTTGAAAATCTTCAAAATTTTATATAAACTATACAAAATTATTATAAATTGGAATATTTGTGCAAAAATATTTTTCCATAATAAGGACTTGTAAAATTCGCCAAAGTTTCAAAACTTTGTGACAAATTTACATCCTTAAAATTTTCCATAATTAAGTACTATGAACATTGTTAGGTTAGTTAGTTTCTTATCAAATAATCTCTAAATTGCACAATATCCTATTCATTTGTTATAAACTACCATTTTTCAACCTTCCCTATTAAAGTAGTTCTTCCTTCTATCCATATTTCATTGAATCCTTGGATGATTTAATGATGTCGTGAATGTGGTATCCTTCTTTTGTAGCCATGCTTGTCTCTACATCAACCAAACCATTTCAACTTGAAAAACAAATTCATATAAATATGGCATTCTTATTTTTGTGTATATGAAAAGAAAGCCACTCTCCATTATTCCTCATACTTTTGCTCCAAAGAAACTAAAATTGATCGCTTTAGTAAATTGAATTAAATTGTTGGTGGCAAGCCCCAATTAGACATGCTTTAATTTGGATTGGCTAGCTCTGATGGGTTTTAAGGGACCCCGTAAACCGCTTGAACATGTTGAAAGATTGCTTCTGGGAGGAAGAGTTCAATTAAATTAACAAAATGGAACAACTAACCTCCATGTATTAAATCCTATCTATACCAATAACTACTCTAATCTACTTCTAGCTACTCTAATCTCTCCTACAAGAGCATGATACAGAGGTTTGTCCATCATATATATGTTCAACAGGAGCATGCTAAAGAACGTTAAACATCATGCATAGATTCAAGTCTAAATGAATCAATCGTTGAATTCACAACTCGACAACATTGTATTAAAGCTAAATTGCAGTCCGATCACTCATATAGGAATCCACATTCTTCTATGGAATTAAAACTGCAATTGATGTTTAATTTAGTTTCAAATCAGAGACCATTTACAAGTTAACCATGAAATTGAATCACATTCAATTTAACAAGACTAATAGTGAACTGTAAGTCATCAATATACATAAATATAAATCACATTTGCATTCATGCCAATAACAACAATCTGATCCAAAACAATACAATGAATCTAAAACTAAAGGCTCCTTCTTCCCTCAAAAACAGTCGTCCTCATTCACAATAAAGCAACATTGTTCTCTTCGAAAATCAAAAGCCCTTTCTCCTCCTTGGAGGTAATACTTATGTGGCCCTGAACAACCCTCAGCCTTCCATGACCTTTCCCTGCCTCTTGTCATTACACAGATCAATATGTACAAATGTGACAGGTTGGTGAAACTGCCGACAAGCTGAGATCACCCTGCCTCTTCATCTTCCCACTGTTTCAGATATGCCAATCGAGTACACAGAGATAGGATCATTAATGTGACCATTGGCATGTAGAAGGCATAACGGCTGGGTTGATTCCTTTCCTGACGAAGAGAATAGATGTTGGAAAAAAGGGTGACTATGTGTTGCCTCCTCATAATGAAGACTGGGACAACTATGCTTATGGAATGTACAGGAAACGCATGGGATCCCGACCCAGAATGCTTGCAGCCAAACCCTTAAACGTAGTGCTTCTGCATCCATGGCTCTTTGTATCCCCTCCTATGTCCTTTACTTCTCACCGGAAAAGATAGCTATCATTAGCTTCATAATTGTGAGCGATATAACAGAGATATTCACATGAAACACAAACACTTCTTCCATTAACTTTTATAACTATGGGAATAAGTGTGAAATGATCTATGCGTAAAACACAATCAACATACAATGTCCCGCCCAAAGCATAGGTTCGGCACAGTTTTCAAGGGCTTCCTTTCATCGCAATCTGGTATTGGCTCCCTCTAAGGTCACAGGACCCATGCCTTCCACTGCCCCGATGCGCAATTGCACTATTGGGAGTCCATAGGCTTTCCCTTTACAATGAAAACCCGATCCCATTATAATTTCGGAAAATCTGGAAAATAAGGAAATACATAGGAAAAACCCGAGTCAATCGCCCAAGGTGGACCTCAAATATTATATGCCATAGCCTATAAATATCGCCGGGTGTAGCCTATCGCTTATCGCAATATGCACAAGCCTGGGGCTCCACCGATCGCGATGTGCGATAGGGGTTCGAACCCGAAAATATATATATATATATGCTATATCACTGTGCGTAATATGTATTAGGCCCGGGGCATATATATATATATGCTATATCACTGTGCATAATATGTATTAGGCCCGGGGCATATATATATATATATATATATATATATATATATATATATATATATATATATATATATATATATAGATATATATATATATATATATATCTATATATATATATATATCTTGGTCGGCAGGTCTGTTATATCACTGTGCATAATATGTATAAGGCTTGGGGCTCCACCGATATGCGATATGCGATTGGGACCAGACCCAACCATATATACATTGCGGTTCATAGGGTTGGTGGGTCCGTAGATCAGGGGTGCGCTGTTTATACACATATCTTTGTGGTTGGGCCGATAGCGATTTGCGATGGGCTCCGGACCCGAAATGCATAAATTTGAGTTAATAAAACCCTTCGGGTCTGGAAGTCGGGGCATGCTATATGTATATAAATCCTAGACTTAGGCAAATTGCGATATGCGACAGGCTTTCGGAATCGACAATTTATATATTGTGGTTCATAACATCGTCGGGTCTGGTGACTTATGGCATGCATTACGCGCCCAGGATGAATGCGATAAGCGAAAGTGATCTGGAATTTATCCAGGACAAATAATTAAAGTTATTACAGACTCATGTGCATGGATGTGCCTATGTTACTTTATGCAATGGATCGATAAGATTGCAAAATACATAGACATTAAAGCAATTAGAGAAAACATAACAGGAAAACATGTAAACACAACAAGTTTGATAAGGAGTTCACCCAATACTCCTGGGCTACGTCTCCTCGTCCAGCCTTCAATGGTGGCCTCTCTATTATGTTTTCAAAGCAAATTTTTTACAACCGTGAACTCAATTTGAGTCTCACTCAACAGATATAAATCAGTGGGACTATACTTGGAGTCCCCTAGTCTCTAAAGTACATGGACTCTCCTTACTAAAACTCGACCTCTACTGGTCATAGTAGTATGAGCCCAATTTGAGACTCAAACAAGACAGGCATATACAGAGGATTTTGCTTGAACCTTTCAAGCTCCTTCTGGAGTACACTTACTCTCTGACTCTCTCTGGATCTATCTCGATTTTTCCTTTGTTCTGCAGGTCAACTCGACTTACTTTCTTTGTTCTCTACTCTTAGATTTCTTAACTCGCTTTTCTTAATGCTTACTGCTTTCTCTGTCAGTTCATAGCTTTAAGCCAATCTCCTTTCTGACTATTCGTTTTCACTTCCTGGCTTTCTAATTCTCCTACCTCTGTTCGTTTGAATTACTCTGTTCTGCGTCATCATTACTACGTAACGCCTCACACGGAGGTGGCCACCTGGTTCGTAATGAATTGAGTGTCAGTTCTCTTGGAAATGTTTTAACTGTCGTTATTTCCTGTTAACTCCCAGATCCTATGGTCTTTGTCCATATCGGGTGGGTAACTAGCATGATGTTTACCCGTCCAATGTGAGTGGTTTTCTCTCTCTTCCGCCGGATGCATGGCACCCAGTGTGTGGCATCGGGCAGGACTCGGTTGAAATCACTTACCACTTGAAGCCCTTCCGATATCTTGCCGGTTTTTTTGTGGGACCCGCCTCTGACAGAATTGGCGATATCTGTATGGTTTTTGACTTTTCGGGTCCGGGTCGCTCGGGGTTTTTTCTTCTCTGAGGGGTTTTCCTGGCGATATGTGATTAGCAACTTTATGCTAATTGCATATCAGAAACCTCCCCCGTTTGTCAAAAAGACCTCCCATTTTTCCAATTTGTGACAGCGTGCGTTACCATGGGCCAATGGTTTGCGCGCTTGGCCGAGGGTCCTCGTTGCTCCATGCTGCTCACAAATTGAAACTATTCTGAGGATATTTTTGATAAGCTTGACCTTTGTAAGTCTTTGAATCTTTGGCATGAATTTTACAGAGTTATAAAAACTTAGAGAGTAATTTAGGATCCAATTTGGATCCGAAAGAGGGAGGATTTATGTATTTGCGAAGGGTTTCCTTTGTAAAGGGGTTATGATGGGACAATGATTCGATGAAATGTTTTCACTATAAGGCATTATAATGGGAATAATAATGCGATGAGGGTTTTCAGGGGTTAAACAAATCCCAATAAACATAAGAATGAAGGGTTTAAGCGAGGGGTTTGTTAAAGGGATTTACCCATTTGTGAATGGAAGATTGGGCCCTCCATAGAGTTAAATTTAATGGGATGAAAAGGATCATGCAGAGAGATGATAGATCAAACTCATAGGGGGCCCATTTAAAATTTGCTATCAGAGCATGTTTTAATAGGGTGGTAGTTGTGGCCACAACAAATGGTGAACCGTTGGGCGAACCAGTTATCTCTGTTTCCGAATAACCTTCAGATCAATAGAGCATCAAGATGTTAAAATAAACTTGAAATGCAAACTATATAGATGGACATGCATGGGTTCCACTTAAACATTATTGCTTCAGAGGGGATAGAGACAAATAGCTTCTACTTGCTGATATGATTTTGACACGCATTCTCCAATCATGGCAGTATTATGGGGTTTATTAACCTTCCTTTACCAGTTTGTCACTTTCAGAAATCCCTTTGGGGCCATCACTGGTCTATCCATACCTGTTTAGGTGTGTACTTTAGCTCTTTATTGCTCATCAAGATTGATGTAGACATGTTTTCTTACACTTTATATGAGAATTTTCGTGCTATATTTTCATTGATTGAATGGAGCACAGTCATGGATCATGCCATATTTTTAAACCGCTTCAACAGGGTTGGGCTTGCTATGTCAACTGGTACTCTGAGCCCAGCAATAGTCCTTACTCTAGCCAGCTTCCCAAACAACCTGTCCTTCCAGATTGGCACAAGGACATGACATTTCATTTCTTTTTAGATAAGTCCTTCCAATTTCAGACCCAAGGACTAGAGCACAAATAGATTTGCCACGGGGTATGAGACAGTGAGCTTATCCCATGAAAGGAGGTTTACTTGTGAGTAACAGGTATTGGACGATTTATTGTAGTGGATGGGACCAATGATGAATGACTATGAATCTTACAAGCAAGCATAGGCTAGGTCTGAATGGGATTTATTTAAATGCAGCATTCCTCCATGCTAGTCCAGCTATAGTTACACATTTTTTGTTTTATAAATATGCCCCCGGATGCCCCAAATATCCAAGTTATCAACAAATCTCACATAGTTCCCAACATATGCCAATGAGGGGTTTCGGTTTGCATTCCACTGTTGATTCTCAAGTGCTCATGGGCTGATAGAAAGTTCGATTGATCTGGAGGGAAGTGATGGATTCAGGAAAAGCAGAATCATCAACAAGTTAATGAGGAAGGGAAAGGCCGAGAGTAGTGAATGAGGGCAAATATGAAGGGTAGAACGAGTCTGGAGGACTATAATCAGCTGGCTAAAAAGGAATGTAATTCAAAATAGAAGAAAAATAGACTTGGCAGAAAAAGAAAAAAAAGAGGACAGGAATACAACTAAACTAACAGCAGAATGAAATGAACTCTAACCTACTCAGGAGGTAACCACCATGTGGTGGCTACTGGAAGTATTTATTGAGATGTTGGCCATTAATAAGGATTTTTTCAGTTTCCCCCTATAAGGTTTTCGATTTGTAAATTCTATGACAATTTTCTTTTATAGCTTGGAATGGGCTCAGCCATGGGTGATCTAATTTTTTGTGCTTACCTGTTGGCTCACTCATGAGAGATGAAAAGTAAATATATTTCTTAGTGAAAGATATCACCTCATCTTCACTTCCATTTAATTCATGCTCCCTTTTGTTAATGGTTGCATTTCTGAGTGTTCTTTCACAATGCAAGAACTCAAGGATTTGGTTATCTCCTTCGAACACCTACCAATTTGAGATGTTATTAGTTATGGATGATCCAAAATTCAATTCAACATAAAGTTTATTCTTGTTTAATCTAAGATTAGGCAAGAGTTTCGCAACCATAGCAGTCATCAGATCCACATCGTGATTATGTTTTCGAGGTATATATATGACATTAAAGGAATTGAAATTGTCAATTAAACTCCATACCTCGTGTTGTTACCTCACCAGGTGTGGTGGACTGTAGTGTATGTTTGTCTTTACCTAGTCCACCATTATCTGTGGGTTATCAAAAGCTCTGATATTTTTTACATTCCTTTCAATGGCTCTTCTCAGGCCTTTCACCAAGCCTTTATGTTCTGCTGTGTTACTGATGCGCGTGCATTCCAACCGTCTGGCCATTAGACATTGGTTCATTAGTGAGTCAATGAAAATGCTCCCAGCACCTACACTTTCAAGAGAGTTAGAGTCATTAAAGTGGAGTGTCCAGAAAATAAACTCTATTGTTATGCTAAAAGAACTACTTCCTATGCAATTAGTCCTATCATTTAATATAATACACATTAATTCATCGGTTGGATTGTCGGGGTGTTTAATTATTTCTTCCAACTGTGTGTTTGTCTAAGCTTCCTTGACTGCTTTTGCATGGAACTCCTTGAAACAGGTTTCCATGGCATAAACAACAGAAATATAATTCCCAAGGATAGAGTTATATAACATTAAAGGTTCATTGGGGCTGTTTGGTTCCGTTACGATGTATTTCATGTATCTTTCCCGATCCACTCTCAGCGTATCACTTTTTCCCCTCTGAGGCAATAAAACATGGGACCAATTAGTTGAGAAATATCCATTTAGATTTGATGACCAGTCCCTACTAAGCAACATTCCATAAGCCTCAGGTATATCCACCACCACTATATCAATGACTTGAGTGTATTGAGGTTTGGCACCCATCCGAATCAACACATCTCTCATCTCCTCAATAACTCTCACATTCGTTTTGTCCAACTACATAATTTGAGTTTCAGTTTTATCAAGTATTTCCTGAAGTCTCTTAGAAACAACGTAAAGCATAACATTGGATGAGGTGCCAGAGTTTACCAAGCAGTTATGGACATTCATGTTGAAAATTTCAAACGTGATGAGGAACGGTGGAGTCATCGATTTCAATTTCCTCCCTATCATGGCTGTGCTGACATCTTGGGGTTTTCGATTCATTTTAGATAACATGGCCTCCATAGCTGATGGTGTTTGGACTGTGCTAGTGGTACTAATAGGTTTGGACATTGGCTTCTTGGTTTGGGTGCTTGAGGAGGTGGGGGTTTTGTAGTTTCGCTCATTCATAGCTTTCAGCAGCAAATCTCTTTGCTGCGTTAATTTTAACAAGTCAAAATACGTGATATTAGCCCTTTACTTCTTGAGATCATCTATCATATTGTAGTCAATGTTATAAATGGGATCGAGCAAGGTAAACATACCTGTTTCTCCATTCTTCAATGGGGGTTTACCATCTTGAGTTGCCTTAGTTGCAATGGGAGATGTCTTATCCTTTTCTAGATGGTTTGCAACTGGGGTATTCTTGGAATCACCACTAGATCTATCTTTTCCAACAGAGACTTCGCGAGCGGATGTTTTCACAGGACGACCATCTTTCTTGATCTAGTCTATGGGTTTTATCGCACCTAGGAGCGGCCCCTTACTTCGTGTGTGGATTTCATTAGTGTTGATTTCTGCGGGGTTATCTCCCTCGTTGTCGTTCTCATTACTATGGAAATCCCACAACACATTAATCTGGGTTTCCTCTTTTGAGGGTTCTTCTACTTAGTATTCCTCCTCATCTCCTTGTTCTGGTTCGAGCTCCGGTATAGGTTCTTCTTTGTTAAGGAGTGATCCAATAAGAGCCAACTCTTCTATGTTTAAAGCCCCTTCATTAGGTGGAGTAGGTAATGCAAGTTGACTATGACCACCTTCTATTTTCTTATGATAGAAAGGCTTGAAGGGCTTTCTATTGTTATAGTCTCCTCCATTGCCACTAGTACTCTCCCAATGATTACTTTTCATATTAATGACTGTGTTCGTTAGTTTCTTAATGATCTGATGCAACCCTTCCACATCCGTGGTGTCCTTTTCTTTATTTTCAACCCCTTTGTTATCATTTCCATTATTCTTCTTAGATGTCTGAGAGGGTTTCCTTTCTCCAGTTGTACGGTGGCATGCTATAAGACTGAGCATTTCATTCTCGACCTTTAATGCTTCATCGATAGCACCTTGTAAGGTTTTCACATTACTCATTTTAAGCCACATTGTTGTAGAGACAGGGAGAGCAGAGATATAGAACTCTATGAGCACTTCCTCAGTAGGTCTAGTAGTGGTTGGGATTCTATTGAACAAGGTGTTGAACCGGATGTTAAAATCCTTAACCTTCTCACTGGTTTCCATTTTCAGATGGGAAAATTCTTAAACTAAGGCCGTAGGTGTTTTTTCATCACCAAAATTGTCTAAAAAGGCCTGTTGAAAACCATCCCAAGAGGTGATTGACCCTATTCTCAAGCTGAAATACCATGTGGAGGTTGCACTAGTCAAAGTAAAGGAGAATAGGCAACACACCACATCTTCATCGGCGACCCCAAACCTGCGCAAGGCTAGGAAGAAAGAGCGAATATGGTTGTCAGCGGTATCTTCTCACTCAGGGTCGAAATTGGGTAACACTCCTTTTGTTTTTTTGGGTAAGGGATGTTTTTTCCTAGGTACCGCTACAGCATCCTATGCAAGCCAGGGAGGGAGTGCTCCAGGAGGAGGTGGAGGTTGATTCCAACCCGGAGAAGGAACGTTGGGCATATTATGGACATGGAAGTTTTGGTTGGAGAATTCTCCATTAGGATTCTATAAATAAAGCGAGGTGCTGCCTTTAGAAGGGGAATCCTCAGGAATTTCTTCCCAAGGGGTGTCGATATTTTGCAAGGATTCTAGCACAATATCTTCGAGAGAATAGGCTACAGATGTATCTTCGCTCAAGGTAAAAATCCTTAGATTTGTCTTAGTTTTCAGAGGTAAAGAGTGAAAGATGTGAAGCTGAGAGAGGGAACGAGAGAAAGACCAAGTAAGTGCTCTGACTCATTGTTCCTGAATGACAGGATACTCCCACAGTCTCTCTTCCTTGGGTGACCTGAAAACAAGACTTAGAGGGTTCTCTGTATCTTCAAAATAAGGCTCTTTCAAATGTGTGGCACGATCTCTCTCACCTTTACGATCCATACATTAATCCTTTTGAATCTATGCATGGCACTTATAGATGAAGTCTTGAAAAGCTAGAGACGGCGGTTCAGGCCCTCCTTCTAGCGCCAATTTGTTGACATGGAAAATGTGCACAATGCCAATGAGGGGAACTAACCCGATCACAAGTCCCAATTAGACCTACTTTCTTTTGGATTGCCTAGGTCTGATGGGTTTTAAGTGACCCTGTAAGCCGCTTGAACATGTCGAAAGATTGCCTCCGGGAGGAAGACTTCAATTAAATCAACAAAATGGAACAGCTAACCTCTATGTATTAAATCCTAGCTATACTACCTCTAACTACCCTAATATAGTCCTAGCTACTCTAATCTATCCTACAAGAGCATGATACAAAGGTTTAAACATCATATATATGTTCAACAGGAGCATGATAAAGAAGGTTAAACATCATGCATAGATTCAAGTCCAAATGAATCAATCACTGAATTCATAGTTGGAAAAGATTGTATTAAAGCTAAATTGCAATCCAATCACTCATATAGGAATCCACATTCTTCTATGGAATTAAAACTGCAACTGATGTTTAATTTAGTTTCAAATCGGAGACCATTCACAAGTTAACCATGAAACTGAATCACTTTCAATTTAACAAGACTAATAGTGAACTATAGGTCATCAATATACATAAATATAAATCACATTTACATTCATGCCAATAACAACACTCTGATCCAAAACAATACAATGAGTCTGAAGCTAAAGGCTCCTTCTTCCCTTAAAAACAGTCCTCCTCATTCACAATAAAGCAACACTGTCCTCTTCGAAAATCAAAAGCCCTTTCTCCTTCTCGGAGGTAATATTTATGCGGCCTTGAACGACCCTCGGCCTTCCATGAACTTTCCCTGCCTCTTGTCATTACAAAGATCAGTATTAATAGATGTGACAAGTTGGTGAAACTTCTGACAAGCTGAGATCACCCTGCCTCTTCATCTTCCACTATTTCAGATATGCCAATCGAGTACACAGAGATAGGATCATTAGAGTGATTGCTGGCACGTAGAAGGAATAACGGCTGGGTCAATTCGTTTCATGAGGAGGAGAAAAGATGTTGGAAAAAGGGTGATTGTGTGTTGCCTCCCCATAACGAAGACCAGGACAGATCTGCTTACGGAATTCACAAGAAACGTGTGGCCTCCCAACGCAGAACGCTTGCAGCCAGACCCTTAAATGCAGCGCTTCTGCATCCATGGCTCTTCGTATCCCCTCCTACGTCCTTTACTTCTCACCTACAGAGATAGCTATCATTAGCTTCATAATTGTGAGCAATATAACAAAGATATTCACATGAGACACAAAAACTGCATCCATTAACTTTTATAACTATTGGAACAAGTGTGAAAGGATCTATGCATAAAACATAGTCAACATACAATTTCCCACTCAAAGCATAGGCTTGGCACAGTTTTCGAGGGCTTCCTTTCATCGTAATTTGGTATCGGCTCCCTCTCAGGTCACAAGACCCATGCCTTCCTCCGCCCCGATGCACAATTGTGCTATCGGGGGTCCACAGGCCTGCCATTTACATTGAAAATCCAATCCCATTATAATTTCAGAAATTTGGAAAACAAGGAAAAACATGAGTCAATCATCCAAGGCAAACCTCAAATATTATATGCCGGAGCCAATAAATATTGTCGAGTGCAGCCTATCACATATCGTAATATGCACAAGGCTGGGGCTCCGCCGATCGCGATGTGCAATAGGGCTTCGAACCCAAATATATATATATATATATATATATATATATATATATATATATATATATATATATATATATCATATTTGATAGGTTGGCAGGTGTGCTATATCGATGTGCATAATATGTATAAGGCTCGGGGCTTTGACAATATGCAATATGAGATTGGGGCTGGACCCAACAATATATACAATGTGGTTCATAGGGCCGGCGAGTCCGAAGACCAGTGGTGCGCTTTTTATACACATGGCTTTGGGGCTGGGTCGATAGCAATCTGTGATGGGATCCGGACCCGAAATGCATACATTTGAGTTGATAAAACCCATCGAGTCCTGAAGCCAGGGCATGCCATATGTATATAAATCCTGGACTTAGGCCGATTGCGATATGAAACGGGCTTTTGGACCGACAATATATATATTGTGGTTCATAACGCCATCGGGTTCGGGGCCTTATGGCATGCATTACGCGCCCAGGATGAATGCCACAAGTGAAAGAGGGAGGATTTATGTATTTGCAAAGGGTTTCCTTTGTAAAGGGGTTATGATGGGACAATGATGCAATGAAGGGTTTTCGCTATAAGGCATTGTAATGGGAATAATAATGCGATGAGGGTTTTGAGGGATTAAACAAATCCTGATAAACAGAAGAATGAAGGGTCTAAGCGAGGGGTTTGTTAAAGGGCTTTACCCATTTGTGAATGGAATATTGGGCCCTCCATAGAGTTAAATTTAATGGGATGAAAAGGATCATTCAGAGAGATGATAGATCAGACTCATAGGGGGCCCATTTAAAATTTTCTACCAGAGCATGTTTTAATAGGGTGGTAGTTGTGGCCACAACAAGGCGAAACTCTTTCATAGGTGAGAAATAGAATTAAATTTTTCTTCCTTGGTTATCAATAAATTTTAAATTTCATGCATGAGCCAACTAGATATGTTTAAAACTTGCAAAAGGGGAAAATTCATCTTCGCTATGTTTTTATAATTCGTTGTGCTTTCTCGAATCACTGTGAATTATCCTAATTGTTGCGCTACCATACAATCCTTGTATTTTTCGTTTCTTTGTTTCCAAGACTACATTCTCCTTTGTAGAGCTTCCATATGAAAAGTGACGTATGTGTTGAAATCACATTGAAGCCCTGCACCCTAATTGTTGTGCTTGTTTGAAACCCAATTTCCTTTGCGTTGTGTTTTTATGTTTCTAGCTTCATCAAAGACCCAAACTCTTGTCTGCCACCTTGATATCAAAGTTTTCCCTGTCATTCAAGTGAATTAAAACTTATTAATTGTTCCTTTATTTTCTAAGAGGTCTTCCAAAAGAATCAACTTACACAATAGTTTCGTATCCTAACCAAGCCATCAGGGTTAGCATTTTTGGTATAAATGTGGAAGTTTTGAATTTTTTGGTGAAAATAGGTTTGAAAGGGGCCTCCAACATGGTTAGCATAATGTCAGCATCATGAAAAGGATTTTCATCTTGTTAAAAGAAATCATTGTTGATCAAAACCTATTAAGAACAAGTGGCACTGCGCTTTTGCACTAGCATTGCATTTTTGGCTACATAAGAATTGGTCAAATTTGAAGGCTTTATACGATGGAATAAATATTCTAAGGAGGAATGTGCTCATTTACAGGCTTGTTCACACACACTGAAGCCATCAAGCAACCCATATATTGGTAGGAAGTATCTCAACCATGGAGCGTTACGCTTTTTCACTGTGTTTTCACACAGTCATTGTATTTTCACCATATATATTAAACCATATACTTGATTTCCATGAAACTTTTACAGGAAATGTATGGAGGTGGTATTAATAAACCCACTTAATTTCAGGTTAAAACGCTTCACAATTTCCAATAAATATACCACCGTCATCTACATCCATTTTCATATTTTCTCAAAATATGTGAGTCAGATTTGGCTCAAATATTTTTTGGAGATGAATTATGATGATATTAACTTACTGTCAAAATTTCATATTAATAGGATTCACCGTCTGGGATATATTCACAAAATACACGCTATTTCTCAAGGTTCTTTGAAAGTTTATAATTTGTTGTGAAAGTGGGGGTTAGTCAATGATAAGGTCTGCAAGAACTATGAAGCCTATCTCAAAAGTTCAATACCCTCATAGGGATATTTCAAGAATACCCATTTTCTCCATTTTGTTAGAGGAGGGCTACAACCATACAAAACATGGAGGGCTACCTCTTCTTGCTATGAAACTGGCTCATTTGTTGTGAAACTGGACAGTCAACACTATTTTACTTGACATTTCGAATTGTTTGGGTCTCCAAGGTTTTCTAATCACGTTGTCAGGTGGAATAATACTTTAGGGTGGTATAGTTAGTGTTTTGTTATAGGTATTCGTATGTTTAATGATGTACTAAATTGAAAACTATGTTTGGTAATTAGTTCCTATTTTTATGTAGAATAGGTGAACAATTCAATGTATCTAGTTGTTTGACTAGTTTCTTGTTGGAAAATTCGACCGTGATGGCTGAGAATAGAATATTTTTGATATATTTAATATGTAAAAATCTAAGAGAGGTTTATATTGGTCGTATTGGAGGGAGAGACTCCTTGCGTGCATTGTATGTTCTTAAAACTTTTGCAAGTGAATGAGAAAGACAGAAGATGATTTGTAGGGATTCATGTGTCAGATCTTGATGGTGTTGTGATTCTTTCTACTTGTAAGTTTGTCTTATGTGTTTACATCTCTTGAATGCATATCTTCGTGCTTAGAAGAACCAAATGTTTAATTCAAAATTCTTCTTAATGGTGACCTGATTTAGTTTTCCCAAGTAATATGTGTTTTCCTCTTAAAGCAACATTTAGAATTCATTTACAGTCTTAATTCTCTAAGTGTTTCTTTCTGGAAGATTCCCTATCAATTTGTTGATCCACACATCTCTCATGCTCACCCTCCTATGACGATTCAATTTACTTGCATCACCAATACTACTTACCCTGCCCCTGTGGGAAAACCCTTTCTCTCTTCAATATCTCATTCGACAAAGTATAACTTTGACATGACTCCATGCCCAATGGACATGTCTCCTTTCTTACTAGAAACTCTTTGAAAAAATATACCTAATTGAAGTTGTATACCTAACATAATATCAGATTATTCAAACAACCTTTGTGAGAGAGCCCTCTCCAAGGCTAGAAGGACTAGATTATAGCCTAAAAGTGGTTTGTGGTTACCTCATGAATTTCTCTCCTCATCTTAAAGACTTTTACAGAGCGTTAATATGGGGTACCTGCTAATGGGAATAATAATAGAATAATAGTATTGGAGGTCTGTTGGATAGGTAAATCCCCTCTGCGGACAGAGGCGATCCCACTAGCCTAAAACAGAACTAGCCACAATCAATCCACGCTGCTACGCAAGTTCCTAGTTATGCATCAAAGGTGAATCAAGAAGACCAACCTGGAATCCAACGCTATGATTGAAGCAGAGTTGATATTCCCGCCCCCTCGCTCCAACAGATCATAAACGAAAACCTGCACATGCAAAGGAAGAGACAGATACCAACATAAAATCTACCAAGGCACAACTATATTTCAGTCAGAAAGGAAATAAATCAACACATCACCATAATAGACAATGAGATTGGAACTATAATAGCAGTCGCTCATTAATTAATAATAAACAAGAAAAGTTACAACCATGGTTCTGACGTCGAACCTCTCCTGGCTGGGCGAGTAACTATATGTGTCTTGCAATGCATCTCCTCTTCGGCAACATAACCTCTCTAGCATTCACTAGCATTCCTCCAAGAACTCAAGAACTCAACATCTAACACTCCATGACTGACGACTATCACTAGCTTGTCAAATGCATAAGGACAAGCTTATATAGATG
Organism: Pinus tabuliformis; assembly: GCA_031772625.1. Classification (NCBI taxonomy): domain Eukaryota; kingdom Viridiplantae; phylum Streptophyta; class Pinopsida; order Pinales; family Pinaceae; genus Pinus; species Pinus tabuliformis. The sequence goes on along the minus strand of CM062806.1, from coordinate 85,132,306 downwards.
AAGAAGGGAGGAGGATACGATGAACCGGGACACCTATTGTGGATTAACATTATCCCCAAAAGCCATTAAAGATGGAGATAGGATAGAGCTCGACATAAGACTAATTTTTTATCTTCAAAAAGCTCCATGTAATGAAGGAAACAACAGTCGGACGTGCGTTAAGGAAAAAAGCATGACCAAACTTGGTTGGCGCGACTGCTGCTCTAAGACAGAGCGCCAATGGTCGCGCCCTCTTTTGAGGATCTCCATGATTGGCGCGGGTAAGATACTGTGGACTTGCGCCAATGGAAAAAGAGCACTTTTCAGGGATAATCTGTAGAAGGTGTCTTCAGGGAACATGAAGTACATACTCAGGGGAACATAATGCAAGTGTTTTTAGACTTTGTCACTCCTTATAACTCCCGGGATGAGTCCTCCAAGGTACGACAAGAGGAGTAACAGGGATGGTGACAAATTACTGTGTAACAGATGCCCCCTAAAGCATGAAGTCAGAGAGGTGGAGAGGGGTGAAATGCTTTACAAGAACACATATAGTTACTGCCGCCGAGGATCTGTATTAAGGGACATGACTGATAGTTCAATTACATGATGTATGTGGTATGGTCGCAGCCATCCATAAGAGAGTACATAAATAATCTAGATCCATAGTATGGACGCAACCATCTGGTTAGGATCAATGAATTGACTTAGTTATGGTCGCAGCCATCCAGTGAATGAGTCAAGTATCAAGAATCACGCCTGGATTACAACAGACACAATCCAGGGTCTTGCGCTCCATCTCGATCCAAACAAGAGTACAAGTTCAAGCATGTGAATATATGAGCTGAAGTCGAACATGCATGAACATCGTCCGATTACCAGTCAATAGTGGAAACTGTTAACAGACGCGAGAGGTACCACCAATAATGACAATGGTCCTCAAGGTACTATAGGTACAATCTACGGCGCGTGAATTAATGATCTGAAGTCGAACGCCCGTAGAATCATTCGATCGGAGGCCAATGATGAAAACCTCATGTTGAATACGAAGGACCTGCCATTGAGGCATGCAGGCTCCAAGGCACTGGAAGGGAGTCTCTAGATCAACTTCTTGGATAATGAGTTGAAGTCGACAGGGAGTGACCTTGATCAAAGGTGGGCCATAATGTTTCCCACATCATCGACACAAGACAGAGAGATAATGTTGTGAATCAAGATTGTGCGAACTATCAGAGGGAGGTTGTTTCTTTGCAGGGGTCAACTTCTCTTGAACATATCGGTGGAACATTAATGGAATTGGCAGTATTCGACATCAATGTATCAAAGGTCATGATGACGAGGCAATGAGTGGATGAGAGGTCAAATAAGGTACCCAAGTCCATGGGAGCAAGTGAAAGATATGAGATGAGATATTCCCACCCTGGACACGAAAGCAGAAAAGTGCCATGTTCAAGAGCGACATACTGTCGTCACGGTAATAATTATGGTTCAAAAATTTTATTTTTCCCCCGCCATTTCTGGCAAGTACCCCAGTTATTTTTAACAAGCTTGATGGGGATAGCATATGCTTGTGTTGTGACAAAATCTGATGTCATTAAGTTTTAACGAGTCTGACAAAGGAATAACTCGGCGTCTTTTCATGTTTAGAGAGTTTGAAAAGACAACAGAAAAGGAAACTCCAGGGATGTCCTTTTTCGTAAAGTTGTGTCTCTCGGGCCCGAAAAAGTATAAAATAATACCCGAAAGAACCGCCCGATCATTATGATCGAGGAGTACTTTTCATAATTAGTGATTTCGACCTCAAAAAGTAAAAAAGTGGTCAAAACCACGTCGTTTCGTAACCATTAACGAGTTTGGAACGACAAAAACCCGGTAATCTTTTTATGTTTTAACGGTCGACAAAAAGAACTTAAAACGACTGCCCCTTATTACCATTTAACGAGTCAAGAGGAGCGACTCGGCAATCTTTTCCTCTTTAAATGGTCAGAAAAGAGCTGAAAGCAGACCTCCATTTTTATTTTCTTTAACGAGTCAAAAAAGAAAAAATACTCGGCAATCTTTTCATATTTTACGAGTCAGAAAAGAGCGTAAAGGCGACTCGTCTTGAAGGAACGAGTGGTATAAAGGATAGCAACTGGTTCCGGTAATGGTGGAACTTACTCGAAACATGTAAAGGTTAAGAGGCTGGCTAATAAAACCACTCATCGCTGCGGTTCCTCAGGAAAGGAGAAACAACCAAGTGAAAGCATATGATCGGCCAAAGAGATGGTGGCGATGGAATGAAACAACCAAGGCTCATCTAGCAGAATTTAGCAGATAAAAGGCAATCACGGGATGTAAATCAGGTATGGGTTCATTTTTACACAAGCTTGAACCATGGAGAACTTTGCTTGTTAAATTTTTTTTTGTTGCATGCCCCCAGCATGATAATGCAAAATCGAGATACATGCCCCCCAAGCTTCATGGCATTCACGGAGTGGATGGAATGAAGGTTTACTTGGAAAAACTCGATTTTGAAGGAGGATGCATGCCTCCGGGGGCCAGCTGCCGTCATCAGAATGACGGAGTGGAGGCTGGGGCATTTCCTGTGGAAATAAGACCATTTAGGAATGGTAGATGACTATATGTGAAGTGTGAACCGGGGAATGAAAGTTGGTCTACGACTTTGATCGTCCTTCCTTCATGCGGAAAACACATCACTCTGAAGAGTGAGGACACAATAGCACGTATGCGATAAATATAGTCTCGTCCAAGGAGTAAATTGTAATCTAACGGACCTTGGACTACCATGACACCCATTTGAATAGTCTTCCCTTCTAATGTGATAGGTACATTGGGAAGAATTCCTAAAGGTCGAGTAGTTTCTCGATAGGGACCTGTAAGGTTTCTCATCTCAGGTAGAAGCAGTGGGGAACCAAGTGCCTCCCAAGCTGTTGAAGAAATGATACTCACAGGAGATCCCTCATCAATAATTATACCGGCCATAACCATGCGGTAGACTTGGACTATAATTCGAAATGGTATGGAGGCTGGTAACCGAGGATTGACTAGTTGATCCCAATTGAAGGAAACAACTAGGTTGCTTGGAGGTGGGACTGGATAGACAGCCGGATATGATTCTGATGGACTTTCTTCCTGGTGCGAAGGAATGAGAGGGATGCTCACTTGATCATTAGAGTCTATGTTGATGAATAGAATTTGGACGGTGGGATCTTCATTCTTTGCAGTGATATCATCATCTGAGGGGGTAACTTCTGAAGGCAAAACCTGGTCACTTGTAAGCTAGACCTTTTGACTTTTGTCTGGTTTAGATTCAGGTGTAAGATCATCTAAGGATGGAACTTCTGTAGGCAAAACCAGGTCACTTGTAATCTGGACCTTTTGAAAGACCGGGTCAATTGTAATCTGGAACTGTGGACTTTCGTTTGGTTTGGACTCAGGTGGTTCATCTTTGATGATAGAGTGGTGCGTAGATGATGAATGTAAATCAACACTCGTTCCGACCAGGGACTGGTCTGGAACAGGCGGAGCATAGCTAGGTTCAGGAAGAGAAGGCTGGACCAAACAGGAATCATGCTTGATCACTTGGTTAGTGGAGAGATGATCTGCAGTTGCAAAAAGACGCTGATATCCAGCGGGTAGTTGGGGTAAGGGAGCCGACAGACTTGCCAAAAGACGGGAAGCTTCATCCATAAGTGGACAAAGGCGAAGGAGATGATTACCTTCACAAAGTCGACAAGGGAAACGAACCTTCCCTTTTCTCTTACCAACTAGTAAGGTATCGTCGATCTGCGACGACAAGGGGCGAGTTGGGTCACGGGACCATATATCTAGGATCCTGGGAATACCAGGACAATCAGAAAGAAAATGGTCCTCCTTGCATAATCGACAAGGAGACTTAGCCTTCCGCGGAGGAGCAGAAGGTGGTTCCACTTCAGATAGTCTCGTGGTAGATACGACCTTTCCCTTAGGAGACTTCTTCTTTTTGGTCTTCTTCTTCTTCTTCTTAGCCACCTGGTTACTGAAATCCAGGGTTTCACCAGGCGAAGTAGAAGATGAGGACGCAGCAATGGGCGAAGAAGGGAAGGGGTCCACCTTAGAATCAACATGGTGTTGTTCGGGTGGAGGAGGTGGTGGCGGAACAGGAGTCATCACACTTGAGACCACCGAGTTTGAAAACAACCATACGGGTAAACCAATGGTCAACCCAGGCAAAGACAATGTTGCGATATACTGAACACCGACATTTCCAATAGAAGGAAATGGACGAGGGTTCCCATCAGGAGGAACACCTTGGCCGGTGGGCGCCAGGAAGGCTGCCATTGAACGAGAAATAATCCTACTCAAGCTAACGCAAACAAAATCTAATTGGATATATGTTATCGTGCCAATAAATTTTAAGACACTGAACTTAACCTTTTCATTTTTTAAGAGTCGAGAAAAGGATAAAAGATGACTCTAGTCTCCTTCGAATATTTAATGAGCATGAAGTGACAAGACGCTCACAGGCACCTTTTCGTTTAGGGAGTCCGAAAAGGATCAAAAGTGACTGCTCTGGAATTCTAGGTAGAGGGTGTGCCAAACTTTTCGCAAAACCATAGAATACTTTTTAGGGTATGGGTGGTCGATCTTCGTGAATGCTGTGTTCACTGCATTGCGAATCATAGGGCGGCTGACACGGCTTCCTATGGATAAAGGCTTTATTCCTATAGGGGTCTCCCAATATATACGCGACGGTACGTGGGAGCACAGTCCGTATTGGCACCTATCGTTTCACCGTGGAGCAATCACCCAACCACTCGACGATAAACTACCAGGTTTAAAGACGTCGGAACACGTCTCTAACCTAAACCTCTAGAGTATTTGCGTTATGTTCCAATGCGTTGTTATGTTCATTGAGTTTATTTTAAAGTTTATCTTCGATTATGTTTCAGTTTTTGGTCCTACCGTATGTGATATCTCAAAAACTTCTTAAATGCAAACTATATGCCAAAATTATATCATTTGATTCGATGAATTCTATCTACAGGAGGGTTGAGATATTTTCACAAACGAAATGATCACTCAACAAACAACAAAGATCCTAATGCAGCTAATAACAAGAAATGAAATTTTTCTTTTTCTTTTTAATAGCAACAAATAACAATAAATGCTAACTACTATGATGCAAAAGATTTTTTTGTTTTTTCTTTCCTTTAAGATGGCATGATGCATTTAAAATTTTTTTAAGAGATATGCACAATCCAAGTTCAGTCTATGAAATAGAACCAATTCTGAAACACCAAAATGAACCATGCAAGCAAGGAAAAACACAAAGACTTTCACTGAACCATGTAATCTAAGTTCGAATGAAGTCAAGTGAAATCCAAAGAGGCTAGAAGTGAAGCACTGAGAGTATAGAAGGTCAAGCTTTAACAAATCACTGGATAGGTGCAGAACACAACCAACAAGCTGACTGGATAATCAAGAGACCGAAACTTCCCACAGAAGGCTAGACATGCAAAGTCACTAGATGTCCTAGGGCTGAGACGAAAATCAATAGAAATAAGCAAACAGCTGAAGGATAAAGGCTAAGACCAGTCAAGCAGAGGTTCGACACACTTCCAGAGGCTGTAAGAGATATAAAAAGAGACTGAAAGAGCTTTCCACCCATACACAGGCAAAATTTACAGGGCTGGCGCGACTGTCAGCCTGCAACTTGCGCTACCACAGGATTGGCGCGAGTTGCTTTAGAGCAACATGCGCCAACTGGCGCGACTGTCAGAGTAATAACCACGCCAATTAAGCTTGCCGGCTAGAAAAATAAATAATACGACCTCAGGTCGGGTTGACAGTGCTCAGATGGGTCAAACAGTAAAGAATAAACTCAAAACTGACTCAGGAAGCTCATTCACTCAAGCAAGCAGAAGAAAATTAACATGCAAGACAAAAATCAAATAGCTCCTCCCCAGTGGAGTCGCCAAATTGTTGGATAGGTAAATCCCCTCTGCGGACAGAGGCGATCCCACTAGCCTAAAACAGAACTAGCCACAATCAAACCACGCTGCTACGCAAGTTCCTAGTTATGCATCAAAGGTGAATCAAGAAGACCAACCTGGAATCCAACGCTATGATTGAAGCAGAGTTGATATTCCCGCCCCCTCGCTCCAGCAGATCATAAACGAAAACCTGCACATGCAAAGGAAGTGACAGATACCAACATAAAATCTACCAAGGCACAACTATATTTCAGTCAGAAAGGAAATAAATCAACACATCACCATAATATACAATGAGATTGGAACTATAATAGCAGTCGCTCATTAATTAATAATAAACAGGAAAAGTTACAACCATGGTTCTGACGTCGAACCTCTCCTGGCTGGGCGAGTAACTATATGTGTCTTGCAATGCATCTCCTCTTCGGCAGCATAACCTCTCTAGCAGTCACTAGCATTCCTCCAAGAACTCAAGAACTCAACATCTAACACTCCATGACTGACGACTATCACTAGCTTGTCAAATGCATAAGGACAAGCTTATATAGATGAAGAAGGGAGGAGGATACGATGAACCGGGACACCTATTGTGGATTAACATTATCCCCAAAGGCCGTTAAAGATGGAGATAGGATAGAGCTCGACATAAGACTGATTTTTTATCTTCAAAAAGCTCCATGTAATGAAGGAAACAACAGTCGGACGTGCGTTAAGGCAAAAAGCATGACCAAACTTGGTTGGCACGACTGCTGCTCTAAGACAGAGCGCCAATGGTCGCGCCCTCTTTTGAGGATCTCCATGATTGGCGCGGGTAAGATACTGTGGACTTGCGCCAATGGAAAAAGAGCACTTTTCAGGGATAATCTGTAGAAGGTGTCTTCAGGGAACATGAAGTACATACTCAGGGGAACATAATGCAAGTGTTTTTAGACTTTGTCACTCCTTATAACTCCCGGGATGAGTCCTCCAAGGTACGACAAGAGGAGTAACAGGGATGGTGACAAATTACTGTGTAACAAGGTCATTTAATTTACGATGGATTACACCTTCTATATTATTTGAGTATGGTAATTATTAGTGAATAAAAACAATGGAGCCTCACAAAGCAAGGTCCACTAGGTAATTCAAAATTTGTTGTGATTAGAGTTCTCTAAATTTCTCTTGGTAAAATTATAAATAATGATGGAGAGCTCCTTATGGGAGTTGTGGAAGAATATTTTAATTGGGCTTGGCTTGGTAAGAGCTTCCCCCTTGAATAGGGAAGTGAATAGGAGTGATTTCCTCAGAAAAGGATGAACCATAAGGTCTTACCCTACCTTAAGAGTTTTGATATTAATAAAGTCAAAATAATTTTCATCATGTTCTTAGATGCTTTGTATATGATTCTACTTTCATATCTAAGGCACTTGACCACTGGAATGAGAGCCCTTTCCTCACCCAATGTGGGTTAATTTTTTGTTTTTTATGCATATTTTTTTAGGGAAAAATTAGGGCTACGACATTTAAATCAACTCCTAGAATTTTCTAAGCTAAATTTGCAAAAATCAAGTTGTAAGTATAAATTATCATGGAAAATAACCTAATCAAAAAAAAGAAAAGAAAAAGAAAATGCATCTCAATTGTTGAAATGTGACAACAAGAATATTCCTATTTTAATTTGTCCGTGAATTAAAATTGAGAATTAAAATTTGAATTTTGTCTCACCAGCTGCTTGGAAAATAATTAATTAATTCATATTGAGTTAATTAGTTGGAGAAATTCAAGACAGAAGTCTTTGTGAAATCATGCAACAATTATTCCTTAAATTAAGGACATTATCCCTTAATTAAGGAGATAAGGATGAGTTGTATTTGAGGTGTAATTATTTAGCTCAGTTAACTCAGTTATGTCCAGTGAAATTAGTTCCGAACTGTTTGAGGAACTAATTGTGAGTTTATTTAGTGAATGCATGCATGCATCCAATTAGTGTACTCCAGATAACTGAAGATTCTCTCATCAATATCTCATGCATGTCTATTCAGAGAAAGATCCAGTTGAGATTAATGATAGGGACAATGTACTATTAGTTGCAAGAATTTTCCTATAAGAAAAACCCTTGCATGCAGAAGGAATTAATTCCTTGAGATTTGTGCAATTTTATAGGGTGTAAGATCAGTGTGAGTGATCAGTGTCACACTTGGTGACAGCTGGATCTCCTAGGAGAAACTGTACATGAAAATAGGAGGCTTGGAGGGCAGAGGACAAGGCATATGTGCAACCTGTTTTGTCTGTGAGCATTAATGAGGGATTGTTCTGAGAGATGGATAGCTATGAGAGCTAAAGCTGTGTGTAATCCTGATAAATTTCCACTTGCATGACAATACAGATAGCGGGGCTTTTAGCTGAGGCTTTCCTTGATCTTGCTCAAATCTATTAAGCTTCTGCAAGTTTGATTGTAGAAGTTGATTAAAGTATATTTCTTTAGTTACATTTCATTATCAGGTTGATCTACAGTCAGAATTTCTACATCGTATCAGAGCAAAGGTTATCAAAGCTCTGAATAGTGTATAGAGAAGGGAATTCAAAGTTTGAAGTTCTTGGTTGCAGGTGAAAAATCGAATTCTTTTCATACTTCAAAGTTCACCAATGGCATTCAATGGCACGAGACTCGAGTATTCCTTGGATGGTAGCTCGAATTACATACCATGGAAAGATCGCATGGAGGCTATATTTGAAGAAAATGGCTTGAAGGAATTCATTGATCAAGAAATCTGAAAACCTACTTCAACTAATGCAAAAGAATTGGCCGAATGGAATAAGTGTGTGGCGAAGGCGAGACAGGTCATCTTGGAGGGAGTTCAAGACCATATTGTCTCATGTCTCCATGGGAAGGATACTCCATTCTCAATGTGGAAGAAATTGAAGGACCTCTACCAGAATAGTAGCAACCAGAGGAAATTGGCGCTAAATAGTAAGCTTTGAAGAATCAAGATGGAGAAGGGAGATACTATTTCCACATACCTGAACAAGCTCACCACTTGTAGAGATGAGCATAGTAGTGTGGGAATAACTACTGTCGATGATGATATGGTGAGCCTGGCTCTCCTCAGCCTTCCAAAGAGCTGGAATAGCTACCAAGACTCTGTGAATGGAAGGGAGAAACTGCCGGATTGGGAACGACTATGGTCAGATCTGATACAGGAGGAGATCAGGAGGAGCAAAAGAGATGGTTCTTCATCTAAGAACGATGATGAATAAAATCTAGCCTTAGCAAGTAAGGCAAGGAAAGGGAAAGGGAAGGCTTCCCATTCCAAATCGAATTCCTCTCATGGAGGGAATAAGGTTGAAAAATCTAAAGTGATATGCTTTAATTGTCACGAGATGGGACACTATGCAACTAATTTCCCATAGAAGAAGTCCAAGAAGGGATCCTCGAAACAATCAGAAGGTGAGGCATTAGCCTCTCAGTTTGAACTTGACTTTACCCTCATCACATGCATGGTTTCATCGATGGTGGGATGTGTTTGGTATCTTGACAATGGAGCCTCATTCCACATGACCGGTGATAAAAGTTGATTTAGTACCTTGGAGGAGAAAGACCTCAAGATTAGCATAGAGATGGGTGACGACGGAAAGTACAGTGTTTCAGGAGTGGGCACGGTTGCTTTTTAGAGGGAGCATGGATCTCCTCTCACCTTGACATATGTGAAGTATGTGCTTGGACTGTAGAAGAACTTGGTATCGGTCGCGATGTTGGAGGACAAAGGCTACGATGTTGTCTTCAGTGAAGGAAATGTGTTCCTGAGACACATAGCCATGGGTCAGACCAAGAGGATTGGGATTCGGGTGAAGAATCTCTATAAACTAGAGGTGGATGATTATGCAGCATTGAGTTCGAAAGAAGAATTGGTGCAAAGCCAAGACACTAGTGAGTTATGGCATAGGCGGTTGGGCCATTTGCATCATGCGGCCTTTAAGATAATGCAGCAGATCTCTACTAGACTTCCCAAAGGTAAACTTGAGCAAGTTGACACATCAAAAGGTTGTACCTTGGGGTAAGTACACAAAGTCTTCCTTTCATGATCGAGACAGTCGAGCCGAAGCTATCTTAGAGCGAGTTCATAGTGATTTGTGTGGACCATTCTCGATGGCCTCCACAATGAAGCAAAGGTATTATGTGATTTTCATTAATGATTTTTCTCATAAATGCTAGATTTATTTCATGCAGAAGAAGGACCAAACCTTTTCAAAGTTTTTTGATTTCAAAGCTTTAGTCGAGAAAGAATCTGGGAAGAAGATCAAGGCCTTGAGAAGCGATAAAGATGGAGAATATGTCTCTCAACAGTTTAGGGACTTATGTGTAGCGAAGGAATTAAACGAGAGTTGACGGCACCCCATAACCCACAACAGAATGGGGTGGCTGAAAGGAAGAACAGAACGATTGTAGGGGCAGCTCGCGCGATGCTACATGACCAAGGCCTACCACTTCATTTGTGGGTTGAGGCATGCAACACAGTGTTCTATTTGCAGAATAGAAGCCTGCATCGCATACCTGGGATGAAGACACCAGAGGAAGCTTTCTCCGGTAAGAGACTAGATGTGGGTCACTTTAGGATCTTTGGCTCATCAGTATATTTCCATGTGACCAAGGATGCACGGAAGAAGCTTGAGCCGACAACAAAGTTGGGGATACTTGTGGGGTACACTGATACACCCCACAACTATTGGGTGTGCTTGCCTACCAGTCAGAAGATTGTGGTTCGTAGAGATCTCAAGTTTCATGAACAGAAGGGCATGTGAGTTTCCCTTGAGAGGGAGCTCCAACTACAAGCTATGGAGGAACTGTTGGTTCCTGAGGAGGAGCCTCAGACTAATGAGGAGCAGTTGCATGTAGGGGTTCCATGAGTGGAGACATCCACTCAAGCAGAGTCTTTGAGGGAGGGACGAAAGTGCACAAGAGAAGCTAATAGATTGTTGTAAGATGCAAGAGAGAATGTGGGAGAACCATCTTCTCATTGTAGACAAAGGAGGTCACCTGAGAGGTACACTAGATACATGGCCCTTGTTGGGCAATTTGTTGAGATCGAGCCATCTTCCTTTTAGGATGCAGTGCAGTAGCCGATTTGGGTTGATGCTATGGTGGAGGAGTATGACTCCATAGTGCGGAACAGTGTTTGGGATGTGGTTCCAAGACCGGAGAACAAGTCAGTTGTGAGTTCCCGTTGGCTTTACAAGGTAAAACAAGTTGTTGATGGTGTTAGGGTCCCATCCTAACCCCCTTATTTATGTCATGGGGATCACGTCATAGTCAAGAGTCAATAAAGCCCATATTAATATTTGTAAGTGGTTAACCCGCAATTAATTACGGGACCACAGTTAGTTGCAAATGGGCCGTAGTATTAGATAGATGGTATTAATAAAACCCACGGTATTGTCTCGTCGTATTGCATGTATGAGTCATATATAAAGGATAGAGACTCCCTATGAGGAGCATCGTGTCTTATTTGGTAATCGAGCTCTGCTATATTGGAGGTTGCCCCCTCGAAGAGGCATGTGAACATTGCTCTTGAATAATAAAATCATTGCTATTCTGTGTTCTGGGTATCTTTTCTTCGCATATTCTGTGTTCTAGGTATCTTTTCTTCACATATTCTGTATCTGGGTATTATTTTGCAGGTTAAGAGCATAACAAGTGGTATCATAGCACTTTCCAGGGCTCGGTGGGATCTCCAATTTTTAGCAAAATTTTTTGGCTAGAGACGTGTTCCGGCGTCTTTAAACCACGGGATCTGTCGTTAAGCGCATAAACCTGCGGATTTGGGGAGGCATGCACGCAGGAAATACAAGAGGTGGTCACATCTGTTGGACTTCCTTGTAACCCCTATGGGTACCCCTTCGAGTAGTAGTGCATTAGACAGAACCGTGCACGGACTGTCTTCCACGTACCCTCTGGGTATATAGGAAGCCCCCTAGGCTCCCTTGAAACTTCGCCATAGATAAACCTTCGGCCGTCTTGTGGCTACAGTACACCGAGAACAGCACTCGGAGAGATTACTCGCCCGTACGATAGGGTAGTCGGGTTGTACGGCTAAGGGTACGGTCGATCCTCCTTAGTTAGAGCCCTGAAACATTGGGCCGAGTACTACTTTCAGACCCTTATCTATATTGCGATCTGTAGCACCTGACACTCCTCTAGACCATAATTCCTTTTTCTATCGGGGATCACACATCAAATCCGCGTGTGCAAAGACGTGCTGCAGCAGCAGACATCAGTCCCGCAGCTCCATCAGATCAGCAACAGCAGTTGTTCCACCATTCAAATCTCTCAGATCCACCGGATCGGAGTTGTTGTGAAGGGTTCATATACCGGGGTATACTTTTCGCAGGACGTTTGGCATCATTGACATTTTGAGGATTTGGCGACTACAGTATTGATCAAGAAGGAGTAAAACTCCGTTAGGAGTTTTCCAAAAAAAAAAAAAAAGTCTGAGATCTTCTGAGGCGCTTATTGGTGATCTAGCCCATCAACATCAAGACGACGAGCTGAGCAAGGTGGTACCATTCAATGTATTAGAAAAAAAAATAAAAATGGCGGTCCCAATTGTTCATCAAGTCGGTGTATGGTAGAAACTAGAGCTCAAGCGATGGCCAATGAAAGGCTAGACAAAATTGAAGAAGATCTGAACAACCTCAACCGTCTGATTGGCGGACTAAGTATCCAGGTAGAGGAAGTACTCGAGAAGGGCAAGGAGCCAGCCCAAGTGGAGGAGTCTAATGGCCATGAATACGATGAGGGTGAGTCTATCCATTCTCCTCATGTCTGGCACACCCATCCACCACCCAGTCAGCGACCTCCCAAGTTGGATATGCATAAATTTGACGGTTCTCACACGTCCGCATGGCTAGCACAAATGGAGCAGTATTTCAAATTGAATCGTATCCTAGATGAGGTGACTAAGCTTATGGTGGGAACCATGTATTTGGACAATGAACGATGGCAATGGGGGGAATGGCATCAACGTTGCAATGGACCTTTTCAGAATTGGTCCCAATTTACCAAAGCTCTTCGAGATCACTTTGAACAGGAAGACTCTTTTTTGGGGCATCTCACTAAGCTCCGACAGACGGGTACAGTGGATGAATATATTACCGCTTTTGAAGCCTTAGCCTTCCGCACTAAGGGTCTCACAGATGAGTTCTACACGAAATGTTTTATCAGCGGTCTTAAAGAAGCCATCAAAGCTCAAGTTCTACTCCACCACCCTCCCACGTGGACGGAGGCTTGCCAGGTAGCTCGTAAGGTGGAACGTGCAATAGCAGCCCAATACAGCCACCCCAATTTCCCCGCTAAAGGTCGTTCCCCACAAGCTCACAACACGACTCAGACACTTAAGATCCAAAAGGTGTCACCTGCGGAAATGGCCGAAAGAAGGAAGCAAGGTTTATGTTACTACTGTGATGAAAAATATTCCCCGGGTCATAAATGCAAGGAGCCCAAGTTTTTTCAAATAGATGCCACTGACTACAGCTCCATCGAGGAAGATCTACCCATTGAGGAATCGGAGGCGATCGAAGAAGACAACCAAAAGGAGATTGTATCTGACGAACCAGTTATTTCGCTAAATGCGTTGGCAGGAATTTCTTCCCCTCAAACTCTCAAAATCAGGGGTTTTCTTAAACATCGCCCAGTAGTAGTCTTGATTGATAGTGGAAGTACCCATAATTTCATCCATCGAAAAATCGCCAAAGCAGCGCATTGTTTTGTACGGGCAGTTTCTAACTTCCAAGTCCAAATTGCAGATGGGGGCATAATGAAATGTGAAGGCCGCTGTGAAAATGCCAAACTTCAAATCTGTGATTATCAGTTGAAAACCCACATGTTTGCCATACACATGGGGGGTTGCGACATTGTCCTAGGGGCTGAATGGCTCCACACTCTTGGGCCAATCACAATGGATTTCTAGGAGTTATATATGAGTTTTAAGCAGAACAACTCCACACATACCCTCCGTGGACTCCAGGCGGGAGCCCCCTCTATCATCAGCTCGCACAGGATGGAAAAATTGTTAAAAAAGGGCCATCATGGAGTGGTAGCTCAATTTAATGCCATCCAGGTAGTCGAAACCATGTCTCTGCCAATTCATCCTGAGATGCAGCAGATTTTAAATAACCATCGGACGGTCTTTGACAAGCCTCATGAGCTTCCACCCTCGCGAGGGGAACATGATCATAGCATCACCTTGGTTCCAGGGGCCCAACCCCCAAATGTGCGCCCATACAGATATCCATTCACCCAAAAGAATGAAATAGAAAAAATCATCAAGGAATTGTTGGAAGCAGGTGTCATTCATCCCAGCATTAGTCCTTATTCATCCCCAGTGGTCATGGTCCTCAAGAAAGATGGGGAGTGGCGGATGTGTCCCGACTTCAGGGCCCTCAACAAGTTGACAGTCAAAGATAAATTTCCCATCCCGGTGGTTGACGATTTGCTGGACGAACTCAATGGGGCTCAATTCTTCACTAAGTTGGATCTTCACTCCGGCTACCACCAAATTCCCATGAAGGAAGTCGACATTCCCAAGACGGCTTTCAGAACTCATGAAGGCCATTATGAGTTCCTGGTCATGCCATTTGGTCTCTGTAATTCCCCTTCTACTTTTCAGAGTCTTATGAATCACATCCTCAAACCATATCTCAAAAAATCTGTCCTTGTCTTCTTCGATGACATTCTCATCTATAGTGGCACTTGGGCGGCACATCTTCAACATGTAGATCTACTCTTGAAACTGCTCCGCAAACATAAATTATTTGTCAAGATGTCTAAGTGTTCGTTTGGCATGGAAGAAGTTGAGTATTTGGGCCACATTGTGGGGCGTGAAGGTGTCAAGGTGGAACCCAAAAAGATCCAGGCAATGCAAGAATGGCCTCAACCTAAGACCTTGAAGAGCTTGAGAGGATTTTTGGGTCTCACAGGCTATTATCGTAAATTTGTCCGCAACTATGGCCACATAGCGAAGCCCCTCACTCAACTCCTAAAGAAAAATTCCTTCTTCTGGAACGAGGAAGCACAACAGGCATTTACCGCTCTCAAAAATGCCATGTGTTCCACTCCAGTCTTAGCACTACTTGACTTCACCAAATCCTTTGTCATTGAATGTGATGCTTCGGGTACAGGTATTGGGGCGATCTTAATGCAGGAAGGGCAACCATTGGCCTTCACAAGCCAACAACTCAGTGGGAGGAATCTGGGCCAATCTACCTACGAGAAGGAAATGATGGCCATCTTACATGTAGTCGAGACCTGGCGACCTTACTTATTGGGGCGACGTTTCCAAATCCGCACAGATCATCACAGTCTTAAATATTTTTTGGAGCAACGCCTATCCTCCCCACAACAAAATAAATGGTTAGCTAAAATGCTGGGATATGATTATGAGATCATTTACAAGAAAGGGAAAGACAACAGTGTAGTAGATGCATTATCGCGCCAATTTGAGGAGGAAAGTACTCTGCTCGTAATTTCCCTTCCCATTCCAGACTGGATTGAAGAGGCTCGCAGGGAATGGTTTTCACACCCAGGGCTCTCCCAACTCATTTCTCAATTGCAGGTAGATCCTAATTCCAGCAAGGGCTACTCGTGGCAGAATGATATTCGTCGTTACAAGGACAAAATCGTAATATCACCAACATCCACCCTCAAAAGTCGCATTTTGGCAGAATTGCACTCATCTCCCATTGCAGGACATTCGGGCTTTCAGAAGACGTATGCTCGCACCAGAAGATCATTCTTTTGGACACGCATGAAAAAGGACATCCTTACTTTCATAGCAAAATGTGATGTCTGTCAATGCCACAAAGGGGAAACTGTCAACACACCAGGCACATTACAACCATTGCCCATTCCGGCATCAATTTGGACGGAGGTTTCTATGGATTTCATAATAGGTCTTCCAAAGTCAGGGAACAAGTCAGTCATCATGGTGGTTGTGGACCGACTGTCGAAGTATGCTCATTTCTGGGCCCTACCCCACCCGTTTACACCAACTTTGGTTGCTCAATCTTTCATGGATCAGATCTTCAAATTACATGGCATGCCCACTTCTATAGTGTCCGACCGCGACCCGATCTTCACCAACAATTTTTGGCAGGAACTCTTCAGAATACAAGGCACTCAACTCAAACTCAGTACTTCATATAATCCGCAAACAGATGGTCAAACCGAAGCCGTCAACAAATGTCTAGAAACTTACCTTAGGTGTTTCACTTCAGAAAAGCAACACCTTTGGGCACAGTGGTTACCTCTGGCTGAATGGTGGTATAACACCAACTATCATGCCACCACCAAAATGACTCCCTATGAAGCAGTCTATGGTCAACTTCCGCCTTCCCCTACTTCTTATCTCAAGGGGTGCTCCAAAGTACAAGAGTGGATCAACTCCTACAACACCGCGCAACCATGCTCGCCCATCTTCGCGAGAATCTTCATCAAGCTCAGAACTGCATGAAGCAATAGGCTGACCAACGTCGCTCAAAGTGCCAATTTCAAGAAGGGGATCAGGTCTTTTTGAGGCTGCAACCGTATAAGCAAACCTCACTCAAAGACAAGGGTTGTCAAAAGCTCTCTCCAAAATTCTACGGACCATACCAAGTACTTCAGCGCATTGGAGAAGTGGCTTACAAGTTGGCTTTGCCACCTACGGCAAAAATCCATCCAGTTTTCCATGTATCGTGCCTCAAGAAAGTGATTGGGAACAATTGCCGAGTTCAAACCAGTCTACCTGAATTGGATGAAGAAGGGTCAATCTGGCTTCACCGAACAGGTTCTAGACACACGAGACAAGCACCTGCACGGCCGCATGATTAAGGAAGTCCTCGTCAAATGGAAAGACACCTCTTCGGAAGATGCAACTTGGGAACCAGCCACTATTCTTCAGCAGTTTCCGCAGCTTCAGCCTTGAGGACAAGGCTAGTCTTAAGGGGGAGGGCATGTTAGGGTCCCACCCTAACCCCCTTATTTATGTCATGGGGATCACATCATAGTCAAGAGTCAATAAAGCCCATATTAATATTTGTAAGTGGTTAACCCACAATTAATGACGGGACCACAGTTAGTTGCAAATGGGCCGTAGTATTAGATAGATGGTATTAATAAAACCCACGGTATTGTCCCGTCGTATTGCATGTATGAGTCATATATAAAGGATAGAGACTCTCTGCGAGGAGCATCATGTCTTATTTGGTAATCGAGCTCTGCTCTATTGGAGGTTGCCCCCTCAAAGAGGCATGTGAACATTGCTCTTGAATAATAAAATCATTGCTATTATGTGTTCTGGGTATCTTTTCTTCGCATATTTTGTGTTCTGGGTATCTTTTCTTCGCATATTCTGTATCTGGGTATTATTTTGCAGGTTAAGAGCATAACAGATGGTAGTGTGGAGAAACATAAGGCAAGATTTGTTGCCCGTGGTTTCTCACAGGTCGAGGGGATCGTCTATGATGAGACTTTTGCTCCCGTAGCAAGGTACTCATCTATCAAATCGATGTTTCCACTATCAGCATAGATGGGTTGGAAGATCCATCAGATGGATGTGAAGACTTCATTCCTCAATAGCAAGATTGAGGATGAGGTGTACATAAAGCAGCCGGAAGGTTTTGAGACCTTCAATTGTGAGTCGTATGTGTGTCGACTCAAGAGAGCTTTATACGGGCTGAAGCAAGCACCTCGTGCTTGGTACACCATGATCAACAACTACTTCACCGGGTTGGGCTTCCCAAAGAGTGAAGCAGATGCGAACCTATACCTCATCATAGTGAAAGGTAAGTCGTTGATCGTTGTTATTTATGTTGATGATCTCATATTAACATGTGATGATTAGTTGATCATGTATTGCAAGGAGTACCTTGCAAGAGAATTCGAGATGAAAGACATGGCTCTCATGCACTACTTCCTTGGCATGGAAGTGTGGCAGAAGGATGGGGAAGTGTTTGTGTCTCAAGGCAAGCATGCCAATGAGATACTCAGGATATTCCACATGGAGAAGTGCAAGCTCATGCAAAATCCTCTAATAGGTAACTAGAGGAAGGAGAATGCTACTTCAGGAGAAGTAGAAGAGGTTACTATGTACAGGCAGCTTGTGAGTTCATTGATGTATTTAGTGAACACATGACCAGATTTGTGCTATGCAGTGAACCAACTGATTCAAGCTATGGTTCAGCCTACCAAGATGTTTTGGAAGGCAACTAAGCATGTTTTGAGATACCTTATAGGCACATCTCAGTATGGATTATGTTACAGATGGACAAGGGGAGTGAAGCTACAGGGCTTCAATGATGCATATTGGGCAGGGAGTCCATCAGATCGGAAGAGCACATCATGAGGAATTTTCAACCTTGGGTCAGCTACAATTTCTTGGTACTGCAAGAAACAAAGGTCAGTTGCACTCAGCTCAATAGAGGATGAATACATAGCTGCAAGTCAGGCAACATGTGAGGCCATCTAGATGTGGAAAATTCTAGTTGGTTTGTTTGATCAGAGGATGGATCCAACTGTGATCTATTGTGATAATCAGAGTTGTATCAAACTCTATGAGAATCCAGTATTTCATGATAGGTCCAAACACATCGACATTCAGTATTATCATCTCAGAGACTGTGTGGCGAGGAGGATCATGTTGTTGCAATATATTTCGACAGAGGAGTAAGATGCTGACATTTTGACAAAGGAATTGCCAAGGTGTAAATTCGAGTTCCATAGAGCTAGGATCAGGTTGGCAGATAATCCCTTTCTTGTTGAGAGGGAGTGTTGAAATGTGGTAATAAGAATATTCCAATTTTAATTTGTCCTTGAATTAAAATTGAGAATTAAAATTTGAATTTAGTCTCACCAGTTGCTTGGAAAATAATTAATTAATTCATCTTGAGTTAATTAGTTGGAGAAATTCAAGCTAGAAGTCTTTGTGAATTCATGCAACAGTTATTCCTTAAATTAAGGAGATTATCCCTTAATTAAGGAGATAACGTTGAGTTGTATTTGAGGTGTAATTAGTTATCTCAGTTAACTGAGTTATGTCCAGTTAAATTAGTTCCAAACTATTTGAGGAACTAATTGTGAGTTCAGTCAGTTAATGCATGCATGCATCCAACTAGTGTACTCCAGATAACTGAATATTCTCTCATCGATAACTCATGTATGTCTATTGAGAGAAAGACCTAGCTGAGATAAATGACAGGGACAGTGTACTATCAGTTGTAATAATTTTCCTATAAGGAAAACTCTTGCATGCAGAAAGAATTCATTCATTGAGATTTGCGCAGTTTTACAGGGTGTAAGATCAATGTGAGTGATTAGTGTCACACTTGGTGACAACTGTATCACCTAGGAGAAACTGCGCATGGAAATAGGGGGCTTGGAGGGCAAAGGAGAAGTCACATGAGCAGTCTCTTTTGTCTGTGAGCATCAGTGAGGGATTGTACTGAGAGCTGGATAGCTGTGAGAGCTAAAGCTGAGTGTAATCCTGATAAATTTCCACTTGTATGATAATACGAATAGTGGGGTTTCTAGATGAGGCTTTCCCCAGAGTATTCTTCTGTGTTTCATGTGTATTATTTCCTCTTCTAGTTATATGTGTTCCTCTTGATCTTGCTCAAATCTATTAAGCTTCCGCAAGTTTGATTGTAGAGGTAAATTAAAGTATATTGCTTTAGTTACATTGCATTATCAGGTTGATCTACAGTCAGAATTTCTACATCAATAAGAGTTTGGGAGGTTAAAATATCACTAATTGGAATCAATTATTTATGTGTTTTTGTTCGTGATGGGCACATGGATTGAAGAGTTGATAAATTTTGATAAGATCTTCCCATTTTCACTGTACCAAAAACAATAGATAGATGCTATTCAATTGTTTGATTTGATATATTATATGTGGTACTTTTGATCAGCGTTGAGTACATTACAACCATTACAAGTTTCACTCTCTAATCCTCATCGCTATGGATCTACAAATGTTGTCAAAGAAACTTTTTCTAAGATTTGTCTCAGGGAATCAAAGAGTTGCAAGGAATAACACCATAAATACCAAGAGGAAACTAAAAAGAGAAAAGACAAGAAGATGGTAGCCACAATTGAAAAAACCAACGATCCTAATAAACATTGTAGACATTCTCATGTGGACAAGAACCTAGAAGAGAAGTGTTGGAAAATTCAACTCAATTTGTGTCCACAATGGCTTATGTCCAAGAGGAAAGCAAAAAAAGCTACCAAGACAACAAAAGAAGTGTATAAAGAACCTTCAATCTAAAAGTATCCATAGTTTGCACCACATTGCAATAGACAAAAGATATTGGAGATAAAAATGTAATATTTTGAATCAAAGGTCAAATGAAGAATCATAAGGTAAATTCTCTATTTGATAATGGCTATCAATGTAATCAAATTTCTAAAACATTAGTTGATGAGATTGGTCTAGAAACATATTTTCTACTGCAATGAACTTCACTAGCATGGTTGTAAGTGAAATCTTTTATGAAAACCGCTCAACTATATAAAATAAAGTTTTCCATTAATGCTAACTATTTCAATGACTTGGATTCTGAATTTGCATCATTAATCGCGTTCGAAATGATGTTTGGTAACCCATATCTATTGGATAGGAATGCTACTTTCTATACAAGAGGAAACAAATATCAGTTAGTCAAGGGGGGTAATTCATGCTTCATCAAATCACATAAAGGGGGAGAGAGAGTAACTCCTATAGTATAAAAACAATAGTAGGCATAAAACAACAATCAATGACAAAATGTGGTGGCCATGTGTTTCCATGTCCTCAAATGTCTAGCTTTTGGAGACCAAAAGCCTCCAAATGGCAAGGTGTAATCTAAAATGGATCTAAAACAAGCAAGAATGGTGTACGACTAAGGTTAAAAAAATTAATTAGTAAAAGAAGAGGTTATTGAAGTTGTTGTTGTGTAATATATTGAAAATGCGATAGAAGTTGTTGCTATGAAAAATGTTGAAGACTCTGTGAAAAAGAGTCAGTGATATTACTGTAGAGGAAGAGGCTGCAAAACACTAATTCAAAGCTACAAAGGTGGATGAAGTAGGAGGTTTTAATTGTTGGTATGATGGCCACATCTTGAATTTATTAAGTACTCATTTGACATAAGGAACATTGAGTTGCTAATATCATAGCGAAATAATTACCAAACTAAAAATTAAAAATGGGAACCTAGAAGGTAATGCTACTAACAAGAGACAAAGAAGAAAATGAAAGGGAAAGGACATTTGGCGTTCTACCTTGATAGATCCCTATGTTGTCCTCTCACACCAAAAAATTAGAATGTTTTCCTCTAGCAAGATTCAAAAGGCATTGGCTTTATTATTGAAATCAAATTTCGAAAGGCCAAGATATAGCCAACATAATCGATCTTCTATAAATTATTGATTAATAATGTCTTATCATCACTAGATTAAGTTGGATTTCCATGTACTTAATAATTTTTAGGTATTTTCTTTACTAATGCTAGCACAGATTCAAGTGTCAAAATCATGCTATATCATTATTTGGATTTTCTTTGGCATTTTCATGTTTATGATATCACTTTTCACTCCCATACAAACAACCCGCAGGTGAAATGTATTGGCAATTTCATAATAAAGTATTTAACACGGAGTGAGGGTTTATAGTGGAATATTTGGTTTGTTTGAAGAATTGATTTCAGTTCTATAGCATGGTATTTAATTTATCTCAAAGATAAAATTCACAATGATTATAGAAAAAGATAAATCAAGCAGTTTCAAACAATACCTTAATACTTGTGATTAACAGAACTTATTCTAGTCAAAAAAATAATTACAAAAGATTAAGTGATCTTGTTCCACATTAAGAATCAATATTGGTGACTTATGTGGATTTTGAGTCCCCCAATTATGGACACAGACACCATACAACATTCAATTATTATTGTGATCAAGGATGGCATAGCATTGCTACCAAAAAGAAAACCGCCCCTAACACAATATGATTTGAATTGAGCTAAGCAACATTATGGGAACATTCAATTATTATTGTGGTCAAGAATGACATAGCATTGATGCCAAGAAGAAAACCACCCCTGATGGAATATGATTTGAAGTGAGCTAAGCAACATTATGGAAACATACAATTATTATTGTGATCAAGGATGACATAGCACTCATGTCAATAGAAAACCCACCACCAACTCAATATGATTTGAATTGACCTACTAATACTCTCATTAACTATAACTATATATATATATATATATGATTTATTATGAAAAATACAAATCTTTTAATTTATAAACATTTCTTGAAATTTTATACTTAAAAAATAAATAAATTATGTTTTAAAAAATTTATCATTTTAAAATATAATAAACCAAAATAAAAATATAAATATAATAATATTTTCTATCCCATATAATATAATAACAACAAAGTGACGGGGTAATATAATATTAAAAGTAAGTTAATCTAAGGACATTCAAACTTAAAGGAAAATTATCACTGTACCAATTGATCTCGTTTTCCAACATATTTTTTAATTTTGTGAAATTTTGATTAACAGAAATACCCTCAAAGCCATTGAAAATTGGCTTCACAAGCAACCAGATTTTCTGAAATTTGAAGTTTATACATTTTGTCCCTCTTTCACATTTTTGAAGTTTGAAGACAGTGATGTTATTGTAATCCTATTATATACTCGGTATTAGATTTATGTATTTTCACATTTCAGAAGTTTCAAGAGAGTGGTGCTATTATATACTGTGTAACGTATAACATACATGGTATTAAATGTATACATCAAATGCAGTGCCAAATGCCGTATTATTATGACATTTTTATAAGAAAGTATATATGGTGCTGGACAGCAAATTCTCATCACGCTTTTATATATGGTGTTAGATATATAAGTCAAATGCAGTAGCTAATTCTTAAATTTGCTTTTTGAAAAAAAATAGACATGAAGAAGGAAATTATGAAAGGATATTGTGAGGGCAAGTCTGATTCTTAAATTTGCTTTTTGAATAAAAAATTAGACAGGAAGAAGGAAATTATGAAAGGATAATTGTGAGAGCAAGTCCTTATGACACTTTGCGGGAAACTTAAGTATGGATCGTCCAAATTGAATGGAAGGATAATTATGGAAAGAAGGATTGCACCCAATAAGTGGGGTACTGTAAAAAAAATGCATGTAGGCGTCTCCCAATTTACATAAATAAAATAGTGAAAAGCCCCACTACTTCACGAGCAAGAATACAGGGTGTGGTGGTTTTAACGTACAAAACACCCATGTTGATCAGATGGTTGGTAGTCCACTCCTTTGATGGTATCCCTTTCCTCTCCTCGCCTCACACTCTCTAAATCTCTCCCTTCGCTCACATCAAACTCTCTAAATCTCTTTCGTGTAAAATTGTTGGAGTTGTACTATCATCACACTTACATGGTCTTGAGATTTTCTGGTTACTGCTACCTCTACAAGCTTCTTGCAAGCAGCCATAGGGCCTCCTGCTAATGGTACCAAAATAGGATGATTTTCGACGCAGAAAGGCCTCGCAATATCCACTGCTTCTTGATTACTGACTTTATCCCACAACCCATCTGATGCCAAAATCAGAAACTCGCAATCAGATGTAATTTTAATCTTTCTGGTGTCTGGTTCAGCGGTTATCCAATCTTTTAACTGCGAATCCCCTATTGCCCTAGATACGGCCAAAGATCCCTGAACTCGCCAAACTCCATGGCGGAGGTCCACAATTCCACCCAAATTCTCTATCCGTTGTCGCTCGTCTGCTCTTCCTGCTCGATGATCACACGTAAGCGCTTCAGAAGCGCCATCTCTGCTAATAACTGCTCGACAATCCCCAGCGTTGGAAACCACTAAGTTACCACCTCTGATCAGAGCCGTCAGACAAGCAGTACCGCTGCCAACCTCCTGTTTCAAAAAATCGGCATCTGTTGTTAAGTACCCAGCTCTAACAGCCTGCTCAAGAATGTCTTCTGTTTCAACTTCCATACGGAGCATAGCATCCACAATATTCTGCCCAAGATTTTCGGCAGTGAAAGCTGCAGCTTTCCTACCACCATGACCGTCGAACACACCAAAAAAGGCCTGTCTGGAATCACCGAGAACATTGACAATGGCCTTGTGGGTATCCTCCATGAACTCTCGCCGACCTTTTCTGCGCAAAACTGCGTAATGAGGGCCCTCCTCATTGACAACCGTTGGCTGCTCTATTGCCATGCACGGCACAGGTATGCCCGACAGCTGCAGCGGAATATCCAGCCTCTGCGGGCGTTTCATTTTGAGTGGACGCGAAGGACACTTGTGGGCGATCGTACCATTATCCTCCGGGACATTGGCACAGGGAGAGAAAGCCCTCTTGGCCGGGCTCTTCGCCCTCTCGCTCGCCGGTAGATTTTCGTCTCTCATGGTAAAAACAGGCCTCATGGGAGAACCCACAAAACTGGCCTGGATGCTGCTGGCCCTTGGCGTGTCGAAACCATAATTGTGCAGAGAGGGGGACCTGCAGGAGCCGAAGACAGAGGGAGAAATCACTGTTACAATGCAAGCCATGTTAACAATCTGTGGATGCTGCTGTTACAGATGCCGATGATGGTAAACTTTGTTGATACCTTCGGAAACCTCCTTACTCTTGTTGCCCGATCACAGGATCTCTGCAATGGTAGTAAATAATTAGCACCTTCTCTCGTTTCAATTCAGTTGAATGTCTCCCTCCAAGCTTGTTAGGCGTACTTTATTTCTATGAGGTCTACCGTTAGCATTCTTATAAGCGTTCCATGTTTCATATGAGACGAAATTTTGGAAAAAGTCCAGCTGTCTGCTCCGTCAACACCTCTGTGCGCAAATCCAGCACGTGCACAGTCAATTATTTTCTGTAATACCAACGTCCATGCTCTAGAACATGCTGAAAGAGTCTAAAGTTTACGTCGTCAGCTGTTTGTTTCAGTTCGATGACGATTACGGAAGCCGCCGCCGCTATAATATACTATTGATTCGACCTTCGCTAATTCAGAAATGATTTGACCTGGTTTGAATGGTTTTGCTTTATAAATAATTTTGTGTTATGATTTACGATTTCTTACTTAGTAAGCGGTGCTGGTTATGCTCATGCTCATGTTATATTGACTTCGTTTGAAAGTTTTTGTTTTTTAATAATTTTGTAAAAACTAAAATAAAATTGAAAGACTCTTTGATTATATATATTAACTTTAATTACGTATCAAAATAAAATAGTTAAAGTGTATTCTCACATTTCTTTAATAAAATATTTAAACGTTATAATATTTAATTAAATTTTAAAACTTATTAAACGTTATAATATTTACTTAAATTTTAAAACTATCCCAAGAAAACATTTATTTAAATTTTAAAAATATTCAGATTGGGTGACTGCGGTCTTTGATAAGACAGGACGTGGGCAAGGAGAGATTCATGCAAGCCAAGGCCATGTACAACCTACTAGCAAACTCATCGCTTGCCGGAACAAGGTTTTACTTATAGGAAGATTCACTCTTAGTATGTTGGTTCCTTTGTTGGGGTGACTCTTTGAACATTGTTTTTTATAAAAATTATTTAGAGAAATTAGTGGGGCTTGCGGTAAAGCAAATAATCTCAATTGTGTGAAAGAATTAATTAATTATTTTTTAAAATTGTATTCCAGAATTAATAGAAGAAAGTTAATAATTATAATTTAGTACTCAATTATCAATAGTCTTTTTTACATAACTTAAATTTACATCAAAATAAAATATAATAATAATTTTTTCTATATATAACTTACAATTACATAATTATAAATTAGAAGTGCTTCATAGTAGTTAGTACTTTTTATTTAGTTTAAATATAGCTAAATTAAAGTAAAAGTTTAGAATTCAAGTTAGTGTTAAGGTTTAGAATTCAATCAATTTAGGTTTTTACGGATTGGTAAATTTAGATATTTTGTTAATCCAATTCTACCCAACCACAATAGTAATGTCTTATTGTAGTGATAGTATTTTTGTTGAGAAGGTCTAAAAGCTTTTACATTTTTCCTAAATATATATATATATATATATATATATATATATATATATATATTAAAGGGTAGTTGTTCTTGTCAAATATTTCTACCAAAATATAGTTTATGAACCCTTAATATTTTATAAAAATTTATAATGATAAAAATAGAAACATTATTATTAAAAATTATAGTAACAAAAAATACAAATTTTATCTATCTATATATATATATATATTATTGAAAAAGTTGCATGTTGTTTTTACTTAAATTACATGACATAATATATAGCAATTAAAATTGTTTAATATTTTGTATAGTTATATATTTGATATATTCAATGTATATTCTAAAATTTAATGATGCAATTTAGTTATCTAATTTGAGTTTTTAGATATTTGATAGATTTAATATTTTACTCATTGGAACGTTTTTAGTTAATTACATTTCTCAATTTCTAATGTTTTTTTATATATAATATATTGCACTTGATTTATTATATTAATTTAATCAAGTTATTTTTCTTTAAGTTAAATTTTAAGATTTTCTCTTCTTTTAAATATGTTGTTTTTTGTTTTTTGTGACATTTTTAATTAAATAAGAATAACTCGTTATTATTAGTTACAACATTTTATTTTATGTTTTGGCTAAATTACTTTAGCTACTATTAAAATAAAATAAATCAAATTATACAAAAATATAAATTTTAAATTCTTGGTTGTTTGCATCAAGTATCATGTGTCACATCATTATGTTAATTAATTAACTTCCATACTTTGTAGTTTGCCGTAAAGTACACTAAAAAAAATTCCTTACAAATTGAGAAGGCATATTAAATAAAACACAAAAATTTGAAGAAGGGCTAATACCATTTTGCCGCCAAAGCTGGCTACAATCTCATAAAAATTGGATCGTAAATATGTAAAGTTGAAATAAATTTGATTTAATTGGAAAGATTAAAAAATATTTAATTTTATTTGAACGTACATTACAATTATCATTACAAAATAAAAAGTCAAACATTTTATCTAATAAATTTTCAAACAAATAAATTTAAAAATTATTTAAAACTATTATTTTTTAATCGATAATGTTAAATTTTAGATAATCCTTAAATTTTTTAGTCAAAGAGAAAGTAATAATTGGTCAATGCAAAACTCAATAATAAATAAAAATTGATGAGTATTGACATTGACATGAGTATATTTTACTTGTTTTAAGTTTTAGGTTTTTTCTTTAATATATTTTTAGTTAATTTTCTAAATACAAAAGAGATTTGCTAAAATGGCAAATTTAAGCTATATAGATTATACAATTCAAATAATCAAAAATATTTAAAGTGATAAATTCATTTATATATTTAAAAACACATTTTAAATAATAATAAAATATAATTTCACCAAATATTAAAATATAATTTTATAAAATTTCAATAAAAATATCAAACATAAAACATTAGAAAATATATATTTTTTATTCTTTGTATAAAAATATTACTCAAAAATTTGAAAAATATATATTTTTTATTCTGTGTATAAAAATATTACTTAAAATTTTGAAATTCTAGAGTTAAAGAAAATTCAACTAGTTTGCTCAAAATAACTAGTGATAAATTACTTAGTTGGAGGTTTTAGTGATAAATTACTCAATTTTGAAGATTCTTTTTAGATTCAGGTATATTTGTTGTGATGTTGTTGTACGTTTTTTTTAATAATATAGAATTTTAATCAAGTGATTCTTTTGATATTTTTTTTATTTTTTTATAAGTATTAAATCTTAATTTTAAATGATTGAATCTATATAATCTAAATATTTTATAAAATTTAATTGCATTACTAAATTAATTGATAAAATATTTCCATCTCACCAAAAATCTTATTTTTAAACTCTATGAAAAAAATCCAAAAAAACCCGTACATGGTTAATAATAACACAAAAAACACCAGTTTATAACATAGAAAAACACCATATTGCGAAAACACAATTTTTTTCTCTGGAAATTGTTTATGATAAAATCCATGCTAGCCTGATAAGAAGTGGATACTTTGTATCCACGCTCTCCTAAGAAGTGGATACAAATACGATGGAAATATTCAGATGGTTGTTTATATGGGATTGGTTAACTAATTGGTATTGGACACGTATCCACTTCATACTCTCGAATATATTTTTTCATCGAATTTTATTTTGAAAATATCCTAACAAAATCTTTAGCCAGAAACATTTAAAAGACAAATGCTCAAAATAAGATTAAAAAAAATGTTATTAAATCTCTCAAACATACTTTGAGACTTTAGGAAACACCTATCACCAAATCAAAATGTGTCCT
Organism: Pinus tabuliformis; assembly: GCA_031772625.1. Lineage (NCBI taxonomy): Eukaryota > Viridiplantae > Streptophyta > Pinopsida > Pinales > Pinaceae > Pinus > Pinus tabuliformis. The sequence continues at coordinate 85,103,998 of CM062806.1, read as the reverse complement.
TCATCGACCTCATAAACCCATCTCTTTGATTTTTTTGAAAATTATGTTATAATTAGTAATGAATTTATTTCAAAACATCTTACAATAAATAATGAATTTATATTAAAACATTCCATTATAAAATATTTGTAAACCGAGAAATAAAATTAAAATTTACAAATATTTCACGTTTTTTGCAATAAAAAATTTATTGTAATTTTTTTGTTTTAAATATAAAAATAACTTTTCCCAAAAAAATAAAAAAATCATTATTAAACAATAATGTAAAATAAAAGATTAAAAATTTGTTGAAAATAAAATTTAAAAAAAAAAATTAGAAATGGTTTATAGTACTAATTATGTTGATAGGCATAGTTTATTTTGGAATTGGGGAATTTATTTTTTAAGTTAAAAAGATGGTTCAGATTGAATAGTAAGCTAATATTCTTAGTTTAATATAGCAATGGAGGAATAAGATTTATCATAGATCGACATGTTACATTTTGTTTAATTATTTTTATTTATTTAATTGCGTACTCTCCCTCTATGTGATTTCCTCCACACCCTTAAACGTCCTCCACGCGCACATCTTTGATTCATATTTTCCTACAATGCTTCTCATTTTCATTATCCTCACAAGTGTTGGTGTTTACTTGCATATGAAAGTGTGGGAGTTTGAATCCTTATTGGTGGAGGTCACCACGAGAGAATATGATTAGATGAAGGAGTCAAAGCCTTAGTTATAGAAGGAGGCATAGTAGAAGTCCCTATCCCCTGACAACTACATTGGCAACATATCTCAGGAGAAATTGAATCCCACCTTATAGAAATAGTCGATGTATTCCTAGCAATAATTATAGGGGCAGACATTCCCCTACTAATCTAGGTGGCTCCAGAAATGCTTAGAATTTAGAAGTGGCTCAGAAAAGGCACAAAAATAAAAGTTCTTAGGTTTCCCCCAAACTATTACCAAATCATAGTAATCGTTGTCCTGATTCCAATGGCGTGAACAACACTCAAATCCGAGTTCATATGCTCAAGATATCTGCGGTCAAAGCTTTTGTCAAACTAGACCTAGTGGCATCCACAAACGGGGCAATAAGTTGGAATTTATCAGTGCACAGATTTCGGCCACTAGAATAGGTGAATTTCTCACCTCGTTAATTTTTCGGATGACCCCAAAATTCTAGCGGATTTTTTTTTCTAAGTTTTTATTTTTTTTATAAAAGACCAAAAATTATTTGAAAAAAGGAGCAAGCCCGCCCACACCACTAACCAACGTTATATATATATATATGGCCTACAACCATTTTTAAATGGCCAAACAATTTACCGTCATTCAAACTGGGGACATGATCCGAATTTAAATAGGAACACAACAAATTACAAATATAACCATACATATAGAGATGCAACAGAAATAATACTTCATTTCATTACTGTAAAATACTGAAATATGGTTACAAACAGAAATGGAAATAAACTAGTTAGGGCGATGGTTGCTTATCTCTGAGAAGAGATGTGCTGGCCACATGCCTCTAAACTATGTTACAATGAGGCTCAAAGGTCTATCTATTGTTGAGAAATAATGGAAAACCCTAAACATCCAAAAACCTAACCCTAGAAGATGAAACGCCAAACTGTGGGCCTCATTTGGGTAATTTGGTACATCAATTTCCTGGGGTCATAACTTTGGCATACGATCTCCATTTGACGCGCACAATATCTCGTTAGAAAGATCTATCCGAGAACTACAACTTTCAAAAGAGAAATAACAGTCCATTGCCCCATGTTGCTCCTATTTTTCCCAAAAAACGTCGTTTAGGGCCTCAAAACAACTCCAGAAATTCAGGACCCAAAAAACTGCTAAAAATAATAAACAGTGCTACAATTAAGGAAATTGAAAAGCTGAAAGAAACAATGGTGGGGGTCCAAGTGGACTTGGTGGGTGGCCACCAATATCCACCTGGATCATTCCTTCCCCCTTAGGAAGCAATGGTCCCCATTGCATTGAGTTCCTCCATGAGATGAGGAAACTTCTGTTGAGCTTGGTCCCTGGTGAGCCACTTGCCCTAGTGAAGGAGTTGGCATGCTTTGACAAACTGATACAATTGGATATTCTACTGGCAAGTGTGCTTGTTTTGTGTGTCCATGATCCGATCAGTTGATGCTTTCTCCATGCAATTTGGATTTAACTCTATGGCTGTGAGCTGTTATGCAATGTCGGATGTGTCTAGTAATGGTGGAAAGTATGGACGAAGGCGGTCCACATTGAACAGTGCGTACATGCCAAGGAATGGGGGAATGACAATCTCAAATGCATTGTCTCCGACAACCTTGGTAATGGTGTAAGGACCATATCAAAGTGGTTTGAGTTTCCGATTGGCTCTGGTGAGGCATTCCTTTTGAAAATGTAACTAAACTTTGTTGCCCACCTGAAACTTGTGTGGCACCCGATGTCGATCCTGTCGCTGCTTTTACTTGGCATTTGATTTCTCCAAAATGTCATGGACCTGCTGGCGAATATGTTGGATGTGCTCAATGAAGTTGTTTGCCTTATCTGTTTCGGACTGGACATGAGCCGAATCTACATGAGTAGCTGCAAATGGCATGGCCACATCAATGGGATATATTGGCTGGAATCCCAAGCCCACCTGAAAATGGTATGGCTAGTCGAGCTGTAGAGAGCTCTGTTGTAGCTGTGCTAAACATAGGGGAGGCTCTCATCCCATGTGCGTGTATTCTTTGAGTTGTACATGCGTAGAATGTGTACGATCATCTTGTTGAAAACCTCTGTCTGGAAATATGTTTGAGGATGGAAGTCCGTGGACTTAGTGAGTTTGGTATCTAGCATCAACTAGAGACTGGACAAAAATGTATTGAGGAACCTACTATCCCAATCTGAGATGATAGACTGCGAGATCCCAAAGTGTACCCACACTTGTTCCAAGAAGAGTTTAGCAATGGCTTCTGTTGTGATATTCTTCTTGCAGGCTGCCATAATGGCCATCTTCGAGAACCTATCGACGATCACAAAAACACAGTCATTTCCATGCTTAGTAAAAAGAAGGCCCGACATGTAATCCTTGTAGATGGATTCCCAAGGTCGACTAGGGGTAGGCACCGGGGTATAGAGGCCTTGCTTCTTGATGGTCAGTTTCACAATGGCACATGAAGTGCATGATCTGATGTACTTCTCGACATCTTGTCAAAGATTCGACCAATAGAAATATTTCTGCAGTACTGCCACTGTTTTCTTGACCTCGAAATGCCCAGCAGCCTGACTGTAGTGTGCTTCCCAAATCATCTTGGCACGCTCGCTTGAAGGAACACAAAGGTGACCGAGGTGGCATAACATGGCATCCTAGAGGTAAAAATCTAGAACATGCTGACCCTCCAACAGTGTCTGGTATGTGTGGCCAAATTTTGGACCGCTTTTGTAGAGAAGTGGCCAATCAGAGGTCTCGTGCCCACAAGAGTTGAGCATGGTGGTTAACACCATGATCGATGGTTGACTGAGGCAATCTGCAACATTATTGGTGCTACCCTTATTTTACTTGATATTCAAATGGAACTGTTGCAGGTATGTGGACCACTTCTGATGGTGATCATTCTGCAATTTCCCTTGGGTCTGTATGAATTGCAGGGGTCAGTGGTCTGTGTGGATGACCGTTTCCTTCCCCAAAATGTAATGCTTCCATTGTCAGCAGGCCTACACAATGGAATACATCTCTTTGTCATAAGTGGGATACTTCTGGACTGTGTTTGAAAGTGTCTCACTGTGATATGCCACTAGATGCCCGTGTTCGGAAAGGACTACCCCAATAGCATAGTCAGAGGCATCTGTCTCGACCTCAAATTGTTGTTGCAAGTCTCGTAATGTGAGCACTGGTGCCGAGCAGAGGTGATCTTTCAACTCTGTGGATGCCTTTTGTTGAGATCCAGACCAAAATAATTTTTCTTTCACTCCTCCCTTGGTGACTTGACCCAAGGGCCAAGTGATATGAAAAAATACCAACACGAACCTGCGGTAGAAGTTTGCAAGGCCTAGAAAGCTGTGCAGCTCTGTCAGAGTGGTTGGAGATGGCCAATCCTAAATGACTTGGATCTTGGCTGGATCCACATGCACCCCCCCATTCATCAATAATGTATCCCAGATACTGAACTTGGGTCATGCCAAAAGTGCATTTCTCCAAATTGGCACATAACTTGTGTTGCCGCAATGTTTGGAGAACCTGTCGGATGTGGTGGAGGTGTTCTTCCCAACTCTGGCTGAAGATCAGGATGTCATCCAAGTATACCACTACAAATGAGTGGTGAATGGCCGCAAGATGTCATCCATTAGCCTCATGAAGGTTCCAGGAGCATTCATCAATCCGAAAGGCACAACCAACCATTCAAAAAGACCCTCCTTGGCTTTGAAGGTAGTCTTCGACACATCAGAGGGTTCAATTGGTACCTGGTGATATCCCGACTTCAAATCAATCTTGCTAAAATATTTTTCCCTCTTCAGTTGGTCCAGGAGGTCATCAATCCGTGGGATCGGGTACCTATTATGGACAGTGATCTTGTTCAATTCCTGATAGTCAATACAGAGTCTCCAAGTCCCATCCTTCTTCTGTACCAACATGATCGGGCTCCCACAGGGCGATGAACTCAGACGGATGTGACCTTTCTACAACAGCTCCTGAATCTGCTTATTGATTTCATTGTTCTCCGGAACAGAGCGTCGATAGATTGGTCCATTGGGTAGCGACGCACCTACGGTCAAATCGATGGAGTGCTTGACCTCACAGTGAAGAGGAACCCCTGCGAGGGAGGTGAAGATGTCCTCATACTCCTCCACAACCTTGTCCATCTGTAGTTATCGTGCAGAGGGGCCCTGTCTCGAGGTCGTGGTCACCGTCTTCTTCTTTCCTTAAAGGCGTATCATCAGGAAAACAAATTTACTGGTTTTGGAAATGAGCATAACACATTATTTTGCAGTAACCAAAGAGATGGCGGTAGGTGGTGCTACCTCTGGTATCCTCTACAACTTATTTCCCAAAGTAATAATAATAGCACTGGGCCTTGATTCATACATAGCATGTCGCTTCCACAAGTGTGGTTTTCCTAATAATATATCACAAACATAAAGGGGAGCAACATCACACAATACCTCATCCGTGAAGGGATTGATGTTGTATGGAAGGTGACACTGCTGGCTCACGCAAAGATCCCATCCTTGGTGAAGCCACCCGATGGTGTACGGTTGTGGATGTGTTGTGGTTGGTAAGCCTAGTTGCTTAGCAACCTCTACTGAAATGAGGTTCTTTTGGCTCCTGCTATCGATAATGAACTGTAGAGGGGAGCCCTTTACCCACATCTTAGAGTGGAAGAGACGCTCCCCCTCCTCTGGATCTTCAGGTTCCTCCTTTTGGATCTTCATGGTGGCAATGGAGGCGTTGGACTCTGCATCGACAATATGCTTCCCTTTGTCATTCCCTTTATCTAGTTTTGACTGAGAGTCTGAACATACATCTGATTTTGAAACCTTTAGCTCGGCCAACAGTGACTGCTTAGCCTAACACTCACTTGTGTTGTGAGTGGAAATCTTATGGAACTCAACCGCTTTCTCGTGTCCTTCTTCAGCTTCGTAGTGCTGTTCTTGCTTGTAGCTTTGGTGGGTTATCTTGGGCTGCCTCGCCTTGCCTTTGTCCTTTGTTCTGTGGTTTGGGGGAACCTTTCCCTTGCTTCAGATTCAGAGACCCAAAGTTTCGCTTCTTTTGCTTAAACTTTTGTTCAATCCTAACGACATATCGGTATGTTGTGGCGGGAGAGTAGATGTTTGGGAGTTATGTTTCTTCCTGGATGTACCTATGTAGGGAGTTGTGGTATTTGAGTACCAAATGCTGCTCCGAATCCTTGATACCCAACTTTGTGTGAAGGGTATGGAAAATATTGGTAAACTATAGCACGTCTTGGTCCCTTCCCTATTGCAGCATGGTCCACTTTATGTATTGATCCTCATAGCTTTCGACAAGGTAGTACTACTCCTTGATGGCAGTCCGAAATGAAATCCAAGTGGGTGAGGTTGAAAACAGTGAGGCCGTACTTTCATCCTTCTGCTCGCAGTAGATTTCTGACCAATCCTTGACATGGGGGACGACTTTGAGAAGAGTGAAATTAATCTTTTCCTGGATAAAAAAATCTTGAACAGAAAAATACCTTTCTAGAAGATTTAACCATTTATCTACGACATCTGCATCTATCTGACCCTCAAATATGGGAATGTCAAATTTAACATGTACCTTAAAGGGTGTGGCACTTCTAGAGTAGTTGCTGGAAGTAGATGTGTCGCCCCTTGGTAGCCGCTGAAGGATCTGGGAAAAATTGTCCATCATCACATTCCTTTATCACTCGAGGGCCTATTCGAGCAAGATTTTGATAGGATCTCCTGCCCCCTCATCTTTCTTTCCATCCAACATGGGAGGTCATCAGGATTTGCAAGGCTGGTCTTGCAAAGGTTTGAGCAGTTCAAGCCCTGACACCTTATATCCCAACCTTGTTGGTGTAGGTTTTAACCCCATACAGAAATTACCTACATACGAATTCTAAAACACAGAAAATAAGCAATGCAAGAGCATAACACATAAAACACATGTACACAAAGATTTTCCCCTGGATCCCAAAACCAGGACTACCAGCTTAATTTTTAATTATATTCCTTTCAATATTATAATACATATTTATACATGCCAAAGCATCCAATACAGTGGACCGAAAATCATCAACAAATCATGCAACAATCGGGATGGGAAATTTATCTTTGATCGTTAGCTTGTTGAGGGCCCTGAAGTCTGGACACATACGCCATTCCCCATCTTTCTTGAGCACCATGACCGCAGGCGATGAATAAGGACTAATGATAGGACGAACGACACCTGCTTCCAGGAGTTCCTTGATGATTTTTTCAATTTCATTCTTTTGGGCGAAAGGATATCTATATGGGCACACATTTGGTGGTTGTGCCCCTGGGACCAAAGTAATGCTATGATCATGTTCCCCTCTCGAGGGTGGAAGCTCATGAGGCTTGTTAAAGACTGACAAATGGTTGTTTGCATCTCAGGATGAATATGAAGAGAAGCGGGCTCGAAGGCCTGGATGGCATTAAATTGGGCTATAACTCCATGATGGCCCTTTTTTAACAATTTTTCCATCCTATGTGAGCTAATGATAGAAGGAGCACTTGCTTGGAGTCCGCAGAGGGTATGTGTGTGGTTATTCTACTTAAAGCTCATATATAACTCTTGGAAATATATTGTGATTGGGCCGAGTGTGTGAAGCCATTCAACACACCCACCCATGTTGATGGCAAACATGTGGGTCTTTAGGTGATAATCCCCCATTTGAAGTTTGACATTTTCACAATGGCCTTCACATTTCGTTGTCCCCCCATCAGTAATCTAGACCTAGAAATTAGAGACTGCTCTGAAAAAATAATGCACTGCTTCAGCGACTCTTTGATGGATAACTTTATGCATACTACCACTATCACTCAAGACTACTACAGGGCGATGCTTAATAAAAGCTCTGATTTTTATAGTTTGGGGAGAAGAAATTCTTGCCAAAGCATGAAGCAAGATAAGTGGTTCTTCTAGTTTAGCTGGGAGCTCATTGTCTGGCTGGTTGTCTTCATCTTCCTCCTTTGGTCCCTCAAATGGTGGGGCTTCCTCAGATGAATTGTGATCAGTAGCATCAATTTGAAAGAATTTGGGTTCCTTGGATTTATGCCCCGGGGAGTATTTTTCATCACAATAGTAACGCAATCCTTGCTTTCTTCTTTCTGCCATTTCCGCTGGTGACACCTTTTGAACTTTTGGGTAGTGCTCGGAGCCTGGGTGGGGCGACCCTTGGCTATGAAATTTCGACGAGTCGACTGGGCTGCTAATGTGTGTTCTACTTCATGGGCTATCTTGCAAGCTACGAACCATGAGACTGGGTGTTGCAGTCGGACGTGGGCTTGTATGGCGTCTTTGAGACCACTGACAAAACATTCCAAGTAGAATGCATCTGCTAGACCTCATGTGCGGAAGGGTAATGCTTCAAAGGCTTTAATGTATTCTTGTACTGTGCCTGTCTATCGGAGCTTAGTAAGATGACCCAAAAACTTAGATTCATGGTCAAAGTGACCAGAAAGGGCTTTTGAGAATATCTGCCAAGTCACTGGCCTTGCATAGCAGCATTGATGCCACTGCCACCATTGCCATCATTCTTGGTCCAAGTACAGGCTTCCCACACTTAGCTTAGTTGCATCATCTCTGATGTGATTCAACATGAAATATTGCTCCATTTGTGCTAGCCATGTGGCCAGATGAGAGCCATCAAATTTATACATGTCAAGCTTGGGTGGTCGAGGCTGGGACTGTTGGTGGTTTCCATAGAAGTGAAGAGAATGACTAGACTCGCCCTCAAGGTTTTCATTAAAATCATATGCCTCTGATTGTTCCCTCGACTTGCCCTTTGAGATTGTGTCATGTAAGGTATGGATCTCCTTCATTAAAGCCTCCAACTTTTGTTCAAGCATTTCTATCTTCTCATTGGCCATAGCTTGAGCACTAGTTTGTACCATGCACAGATCCGCACTGTGAAAAAAATTTGGGACCACCCGAAATTTTGACACTAACAAGTGAATGGTACCACCTTTCTCAGCCTGTCGACTTGATTCTTATTGGCTAAGTCCCCTATAAGCATCCCAAGAGGGTCTCAGACTTCTTTTTTTATACTCCGAAAGCAGTTTTACTCCTTGCTTAGGAATATTGCAGTAGCCAATTCCCAGAAAAGTTAATTCTACCCAATGTCCTGCGAAAATCACGCCCAAGTATACGAGCCACACAAATAGTCAGATATGTCGGCGAAACCCTCAACTGCAGAGTATGAGTAGAAATGTGGTAGTGATTGAACCCCTACTGCTAGATCTGAATGTCGAATCTGATTGTTGTGATTGCTACAGAACCCAAACTGCTGGATCTGAATGACGGATCTGATAGATTTGATTGGCAGATCTGATAGATTTGAATGGCAGAACTGATTTTTGTGGCTATTACCGAACCCAACCTGCTAGATCTGATCTGGAAAATATGATGCGTGATCGAGAGAGAGACAAGGGAACTATGGTCTCAAGGAGTGTCAGGTGCTACAGATTGCAATATACATAAGGTTCCGACAGTAGTACTTGGCCCAATATTTGAGGGCACTAACCAAGGAGGATCAACTGTACCCTTAGCCGTACAACTCAACTACCCTATCGTACGTGTGAATAATCTCCCCGAGTGTTTTTCTCAGTGTATTGTAGCAGTAAGATGGCTGACAATTTATCTATGGCGAGGTTTCAAGAGAGCCTAGGGAGCTTCCGAGATACCCAGAGGGTACTTGAAAGACAGTCTGTGCGTGGTTCTATCTAATGCGCTACTACTCAAAGGGGTACCCACAGGAGTTACAAGGGAGTCTAACAAGCGTGACCACCTCTTGTATTTGCTGCGTGCATGCCTCCCCAAATCCGTAGGTTTATGCGCTCAATGACAGATCCCGTGGTTTAAAGACGCCGGAACATGTCTCTAGCCAAAATTCTTTTTGTTAAAAATGGAGATCCCACTGACCCTGGAAAGTGCTCTAATACCACTTGTTATGCTCTTGACCTGCGAGAAGATACCATAATACCAAATATGAGAAGAAATATACCCAAAACATAGAACAATAAGAAATAACAGCATGTATTTTATTATTCATAAAGGAAAGCAATGTTCACTTGCCTCTTCGAGGGGGCAACCTCCAATAGAGCTAGGCTCAATTACAAAATAAGACACGATGCTCCTCAAGGGGAGCCTCTATCCTTTATATAGGATTCATACATGCAATACCATGGGTCAGCACCATGGTTCTTATTAATACCATCTATCTAATACCATGGCCCATTTGCAACTAACTGTGGTCCCCTTATTTAAATGCGGGTCAAGCACTTACAATTATTAATATTGGCTTTAACAACTCTTTAACTAACTATAACTATGACTCGACCCTATTACATAAATAAGGGGGTTAGGGTTGGACCCTAACATGCATAGTGGAATATTTGGTTGTTTGAAGTGTTGATTTCATTTCTATAACATGGTATTTAATTTCCCTTGAAGATAGAACTTCTGATGGTTGTAGAAAAATATAAATCAAGTTGTTTCAAACAATTCCTCAATACTTGTGATTTAGCGTAATAGAGCATATTCTAGTCCAAAAATAATTGCAAACAGTTTAGTGATCTTATTCCACATTAAGAATCAATATTGGCGAATTATGTGGATTTTGAGTCCCCCAATTCTGGACACACACACACCATACAACATTCAATTATTATTGTGATCAAGGATGACAACACCATACAACATTCAATTATTATTGTGATCAAGGATGACAACCCCATACAACATTCAATTATTATTGTGATCAAGGATGACAACACCATACAACATTCAATTATTATTGTGATCAAGGATGACAACACCATGCAACATTCAATTATTATTGTGACCAAGGATGAAAACACTGTACAACATTCAATTATTATTGTGATGAAGGATGACATAACGTTGTTGCCTCTCCCAACGCAACGATTGTGAATTATTAGATCAACCTCGCCTGAGTGATCTATGCAGTCTCTCAACCCTTAGAGTTGTTGTTGCCACAACAAGTAAGTCCCCTACAAATAAATCAAAGAAAAATGTGAAAACCACAGAAAGATGTTTTTTCTTTAATGCAATCATCCTCCTCTGTTATAAGAAGATCTCAAGCTCTTGATAAGATCAATCTCTTCTATCTTCCACAAGAAGGGTTAATTCTAGCAAGTAAATCTCCCGGAGATAAAATTATTCAGACAATTAGCATAGTTACATAAAACCACCAAAATTGGATGAGTTACTAAGTAGGGTGATTATAGAGAATCATCGAAGACTAGTTTCTCTTGATTCTGGATCTGTAATAAAAAAGTCTTAGGGTGGTAGGATGCGCAACTCTGATACCACTATAAGATTCCAAACAATGAAATAATCAACAAGTCTTGCACGTTTAAGTGCTCTAATAAAATAATTTAAAAAACATTAAACACAGAAGGGATCTACAAAAATGCAACCCTTATTTCAATTCATATTTAGAAAACAATACATGGGAAATACAAGCAAAATAATGGAGCACCTACATGACATGCACATATGCTCAATGCACAAGAAATAAAGACATGGAGCACCTACAAGACATGCACATATGCCACCCGTTTATGACGATCTATCTGTTGATGAAGTTGAAACCCCACAGCTTGTCGAGGCACTTCAGCATGAGTTGATGGTTATGGCAGACCCTCATTTTCCTGAGGTTAGTTTCACTCTTGATCGGAAAATTGTTGAAACACCCAAGGCTCCCCATCACTCATCTATATGCACTGAAGGTCAATCTAATAAACATATTTTGCTTCCTCCACTTGAATCACATGATTTCATCGCTCAAGCAATGGAGGAATCATACACAACAAGCACACTCGCAAGGCATAATTTGTCTTTCTCATGTTTTCTTGTATGTCACAGTGAAGAGAGTGTGCATCCTTATCATATACACGCAGTGTGTCACAGCAAAATGTTAAGTTCATAGGGTTCTTGTCTTGTGCATTCACTCTTTTCTTTTCTATGGATGCATTTAAAATCGGAGTGTGTTGTTCTTCATTGTTATATCTTTCATGTTTGCTGGTTCGCTTAACTATACTTTTCATGAACCATGCCTTCACCAACATGGGTCAACCAATGCACCGATGGCTTCATTGGAAATATCACTTCACGTGATCAGGCCCATGCATTGTTAACTTAGGAGTAGGAGTAATTTTTGTTTTATGTCTTGTTTTATTACATGCATGCTTTCTCTCTTTCTTTTATTGTTTGTTTTCTTGCTTGCCTGCTTTTATTTTTCATTCACTTCTACTCTTTGTTGTATTGTTTTGTTTGTTTGTTTACGTCCATAGGTTAGTTTCACTTGAAAACGTGTAAGATTCTCAAGACAAGCAGGGTGAAGTACAAGAAGACTTGTACATTTATCAACACTTGGTTATCTCTTGTCCTCTCCCTTTATGCAGAACTTGTTGTCTCCAGTCAATGATACATCAATGGAAAATGTGTTATGTTCGAAGTGAATCTTGATGAAAACATAACACTTGCGCTCTAACTATCACCACCTACTCTAGTTAGATGTTTTGGGTTAACCCTTGTCAGCTCAGTCAAGTAGAGTAAGGTGAGGGGGGAAACCTTAACAAGTATGTCAGAGGTATATATAACATACGTCTCTGAAGGTACAACCTCTTCTTCTCTCAATAAGTCAAGATCCCTCTTACACCTCTTAAATAAATAAGTGCATATTCATAGTTCTTTGAAAAATAAAAAATAAAACAATAAAATGTGAAAAAATTGATAAAAATGAATAAGGCGAAAGAAGAGAAAGACTTCCTACATAGAGAGGTGATGCAAGTAACTCCCTTGGGGTACTGACCAGGCTCGTTAGTAATGGAGTGCTGCTTGTGTTCCTGCACGACTCCATCGGGGTACTGTCTAGGCCTGCTAGCAGTGGATAAACACTAGAGATGAAACTTAAACTCGAATAGTCAAATTACTTGTGGACCAATATACCCCTCATCCTCAATCGAAACAACTAAGTTGACTTGGCTTAGAACATGTGTTGATCGATGAAGAGCATGGTAGGTGCTACATCTTTCACTCAAGCTAGTGTGGAAACCATGATTATCAAACAATTGAACAATACTTCCAGAGGAGATATACTTGTATTTCATGAAACAAGGTCCATTCAAAGAGATGGAGTTCTACTAGTGCGTCACCTATGTTGTAGTGGCTACAACCATCCTGCAAAATTTTACCTTAGCTTCGTTTTGGAGCCTCCCTACCAACCATCCTTAGCATCATGTCTTGCACTTCCCATTTACTTATGCTTTCAATTGAGTTCTTTGGTTTATCAGCTTCTGTTTGTTAGCTTGTTTTCCTTTCACCCATAAGCTGACTTCCCATAACTTGGTTTTCAATTGGTTCTTGTGTTGACTTGGCGAATTGCACATAACTAGAGGGAAACCAACCTTGCTTTCTAGAATTGTGCAGTGCGTCATGGCATCCAGAGTCTCTCCAAAATTGTGCAAAGCATGAAAGATGCCTTACCTAAGAAAATTGTGCAGAGAAACCCATTACTGGGCATGCTCTCAGATTTTGCATAGTTCTAGCTGGCAGCCTTGGCTTTAGTCCAGAAATTGCATAGAGCTTGAGGGGAAGCCAAAGCCACTAAACCCAGAAACTGCGCAGAAGTCATCCCAAGGCTTGATGTCCATTCCATGTTCTCACAGGTTGACGGGTTCCCTCCAAGACTATATAATCTTGTCTTGCATACATGGTACCTTTTTTCCAAAAAAAGGAAAAAGAAAAAAAAAAGCAAAAATCATCCTTAGATTTTATGGATCTACTTTTAGCAGCTGGGGGTTACATGCAAAAGTCATTTTAGAAACCTCTAACCAAGTATCTCTTTTTCCTATATTTGTGGCATGCATGTCATAAGCCTCGATCTTGTCAAAACTATTTTTTTGACGCTTCAGAGCTCATTCTTCACTTTGACCTTGGAGCTCTAGTATTCCCAACGTATCTAGGAACCTTTGGTATAATTATCACAACTTTTTTGGGTAAGTCCGCTTTTCATGTCTTTTACTGCTTTTCTGTCACTTTTTGTATTTCGGTTTGTGTGAGTGTTGTTTGTTTGGTTTTTTTGAACACTTTGTTTCATTTTGATGCATGTTAGCTTGTAGAAACATTGTTTCAACTTTTGCATTGCATTTCCTTGTTGTCGCATGCATGACATTGATTCTACACTCACGATCGTCGTTGTGACGACTCGATTCACATACTTCATTGTTTTCCTATTTTACTGAAACCTACACTCACAGATTTCATGCATGTTGATTCACTCATGTATGCACCTAGTTTCGCACATGCATTCAATCCTTATTGTTTTCAGTTGCCAGTCAGCAGGGTTGTGTTGCCTTCGCCGGTACCTTGCCTTGCCCTGCTTGCATTGCCATTTCTGGGATGGAAGACCTTTCCTTGCTCCCAGACATTGCACAGAGCCTTACTCACATTGGTGTCCCATGATGTGCTCTATGTAATTCCAAGAGACAGTGCCTCAGTTGGCCTAATGGATTACGTAGTGAAATTTTCCCGGGTTGCAGTCATGCTACCTGAAACTGTGCATTGTGCAATTCCAATCCTCAGCAGGCCACAATGGACAATGCTATGTGCATTTTCAGCGGTGATTCAAGTTGTTGGCGGTTTGGACTGTGCTCTACGTAATTCTGGCAGTCACTCTCCCGACATCTCTCAGAGAAATTTGCACAAATTTTCTAGTCAGTCACCCAGGTGTGTTGCATGTCAGTCCTCAAGTTCCTTCTGGTTTTCAACTGACAGTTTTCTTGCCATGAGTGTTTCTCTATATCTAGGTATCACAGGTGTTCATTAGTCTCTCAGCAACACATGTACAATGGCTTCCAAGAGAGCACGGTCAAAAGACACCATTGAGAGCACAACTGGAGATGTGGTTGAGCAAGTGTCTATGAGCTTTCTCATCTATGAAGACACTAATTTTTTCTTAGACAAGGAGAGAAATATCAAATGGTAGGACATTAATGACATATTTTTAGTCACCTTTGATGATAATATGGAGGACTACACAGTCTATGTCAACCTAAACAAATTTGGCTTGTACTAGGTTGCATGCTGGTATCCTGCATTTCCATGCGTGGACATGATCCAATGGATTGTCTCGCATACTGATCCAGAGACAATGGTGTTAAGCAGTATCAGTGGAAAAAAACTTTCTACCTTCAAGGAAGAGAATTTTTAGGAGATGTATGAATTTCTATAGTCGGTGAACACAATGGATGCACCCTTCACCAATCCCAGCAGCAGTGCAAACTCAAGAGACATCTTAAAGAGTTGGGTGAGAGAGTCATCAAAGTTTAGGAAAACACCCAAGCAGGTATGTAAGACAAAGAGTGTAAACTCAAGAGACATCTTGAAGAGCTAGGTGAGGGAGCCATCTAAGTTATGGACAACACCCAAGCAGGTATACAAGCCAAAGATAATGTAGAAGGCTTATCAGTTCTTGGCCATCTTAGCATGTCAGTTATACGACCATGAGAGTACAAATACCTTCCCGCAGAGTTGGGTGATTGTGTTCGATCAGTTGGTGAATGAAGGAAAACCTTGCAATTAGTCCGACATGTTTGATCTCGAGCTCAAGAGACAAATAACCGATGCCTAACATCCGCTCAAGGGTTAGTGAGAAAAGCTCTTCATGTCCGCCTACATTCTTGATGCAATCTTCTCCCGTCAGCAATTCCTCGGCTTGGGTTGGGCATTGACACCTTCAAAAACCATTGTGCACATCTATTGTAGGTTGTTCTCTGAGTGTAGCTTCCGTGGAGTTATACAACAACTACCAAACCACTTCGTCACCCTGGTGTACAAGATGATCTTTGAGCAAGATCCGTCTTGCATGTCACAGACAACGATGGAGCCATTGGTTAACATAGAATATTGGTATGCCTCACCCCTTGGCACCTTCATCCGGATGTACAACACGGATAAGGCTCCACACGTGTTATCGAATTTTGCAATGGAACAGCTGGTCATGCAAGAGGTTGCATACCACATCTCAACAGAGTTGTGAGCGAGATTACATAGGAAGAACAATGCACCTTCACCTAATTTTCCTTTGTGGATTGGGTTGTATGAGATCCAAAATCTTAAGCATGGTAAGGCCGAGATGGAGGAATTCAAGAGGTTCACATTCATCACCAAATGTTTCAATCCATATGACCCACATCACTTAGTGGAGGACCATTGTGTGAGAGTGTATCATCCTTGGATCCACAGAGCATTCCATTGGCTTGCGAAATACCCATGGAGATACTTCTACAACTCTTGAAGGTTCAATGAACCAGTCATAGTGGTTGTAGAGTGGTTAGTAGCACACAAGGCAACAACATCTTAGAGAGAAACAACATCAGCAGCAGTAGAGGGCCGCAGAGCTACGCATGGAAAAGGTAAGAGGAACATTTCCGACACTGTAAAAGCAGAGAAAAGATGAAAGTTCAAGTCATATCCACTTGTTTTGAGAGTGGCATTGGATATTGAGGCAAAGAAGTAGCAGCAAAACAAAGGGTTTCTACAAAGACAGAGGGAGATGCAAAAACTAGAGGAGGCAAAGCAGAAGTTTCAGGATATGGAGAAACAACTAATGGACTAACAATAATTGCATAGAAAGGAGAAGGAAGTGCAAGAGGGAAAAAAACGACAGGAAGCGTAGTTTCCACATATTGATGAAATTGTGCAAATACTGGTTATTGAATCAGAAGAGCTGGCGGATAGAAAATAGGGTGAACAATCATAACAGCAGGACTTTTCTTAGGAGACTGAACAAATGTTGGAGCATATGAACATGGATGTGGTTCAGCCAGAGCAGGATCAAGATACAGACCTCATGCCCAAGGACCAAGAGGTCACTCCATTGGCTTCACCATATCTGGGAACAAAGAAAGTCCCGAGTGATCAAGGGGATATTGAAATCCTTGAGGAAAATTCATAAGGAGATGTTCACAACATAGAGTTGTGCAGTCACACAGAGTGACCACTCTAGATGCCCATGAATCTCCTACATATTTTCAAGTACGCATGATCATGTCCGATGCACCTAGACATTTAGCTGCATTAGCTGATGCTACAAAGGCATCTGCCGAATCCACTAACTCAAGTGTGAGATTCATGATAGCTGAGAATGAGCGCATGACTAAGGAGTTGCAAATGGTCAAGTAGAGAGAAGAGAAAGCTACAACATCTGCCAAAGCAAAGTTGAAGAAAGACATACTTGATGAAGTATTGTCTTTCAAGACATTCATGAGGAATTTGTACTTCAGGTTCGTCACTGTGCATAAGTCAGTTGTCGATCTTAATGATTCGCATCAATGCTGTTCTAGGAGAGCATGCATCTTGACAGACACACACATTGCTATCAATCATATGGAGAAATGGATAATGAGGTACAAGGGAGACCCATTGTACTTGCCAAAGATGATGAAGCCAAAGGAAATGTAGTTAAAGGCATGCATTCGAAGTCAAATCCAGAACTATGAGGAACTCCAACATCTCATCACCATCTTACGGTTCACATGCACGAATGTTCAAGAACATCGATGTCACTGTGCACACACATGTTATCCCATCCATTAGAACACTCACTAAGGCGAAAGCAAAGAACCAAGTCTGACTGGAGCTGCACATGTAATTCAATCAGTTGATGCTCATAGCCATCAACGAAGATTTACAGATGAGCACAGACACTATGGATCAGTATGTAGCTGGTCCGGCTGCACTCAAGACCATGATGCACATGATATTTGACGAGTTGGATAGAGGTTCCAAATTAGTGTACCCGGATGCAACAGATGCAAGAGTTTGCTTTTAGAATGATGTCACTACAGAGCCCGCAGACACCATAATAGACTACCAAGCTTGGCATCAGTTCACCACCATCGATCACCAAGAGGATATCAATGAGTTAGTCTTCCCATAACTTTCTGAGTCTCATTGATGTTGTGTACAACTTACTCAAGCCCATTTTTGTTTCACATGGGTACATGTGCAGATTGTATTGTAAACATATTGTAAAGTGAAAGACCTAGTGTCAATAGTAGAATGTAAATAGTAATGTACGAGTTGAAGAGTCACAGAGGGGAATGTTAAGGGTCAGCCCACCCTTTTCTATATATATCACCTCATAACTCATTGTAAAAACTTTTGGGAGCCAAGCTTCTTATAGGTATAACTTAAAGAAAGCTTGGAGTGTATTGTAACGAGCCTTGTCTTCTCCACAGTGTATAACAAGTACATCTCTTTGGAGGAGCAGGTGGGAGTGACTGTAACGTTCCACTATTGGGGCTAGTGGTTGTCACGGTTGTATGTATAATTGGATATTTCACTCTTTTAATATAACAAAGCCAACACGTTTCATGCATATATAGTTATTATAGTTTGACTATTCAAGATACTCTAACGATTCATGTAGTTGTAATTTACGCATGTATGTATGGACTATTGTGTATGTCTTTGTATGAATCTTATCGAAACGTGTTGTTGGTATAACTAATTATTTGGATTGTCGACTATTCTTCTTTCCATCCCATTATTTCTTTTAGATCGTGTTTTCCCTTTCAAGATGTGTGCTATCCTAGGCTTCTAAGGGGCACACTCTTTTCCCCTTCCGTGTGTTAGAGCCTTTCATGTACCTACCCTGACTTGATGTAAGGTCACACCCTTGCTTCCAACAAGGACATCTTACTTACCTCTGTGCACAACCGCAGTCAAGGCGATACCGTACTATCTACTGCTAAGACTCCTACTCCAAATGGTCTGAGGCCTAGTTAGGACTTCTTACTAGGGAGATCCCTTGACATGTCGGCAGGTCTAGCTCCATCAACATTAATCAATGGATGGGATTTAATGGTTATGAGTATCAATAAAATAACTATGCCATGTCTCCTTTATCTATAGATATTATTAAAAATATATGTTCTAAATGCTATTTGTTTAAGAATATTGTGAGTTCCACTATAGTGTAATGTTTTGATAATAATGTGCTCTACATTAAAAGGTGTTAACATAGGTTGGACCTATATTAAAGTGGAATATATTAAAGTGTAATATACTAGAGAAGAATACAGATACATGTTGGCTTGATGGAGTAATTTGTTGGTGTTCATGAGATGGAGCTTTTACAAAGAGATCTCATATAACTAGAGCAAAGATACAAAGAAGAAGTGATTAAACTATAGGATTTTGAAGACATGGATGTCTATGCAATGATGGTGAGACAACATGTGCAATAAGAAAAGTTAATGTCTCAAAAATATGCAAAAAAATGTCTATTATGAATCAACACTTTTCAAAATGAGATGAATTTTTGCAACCTCTAAAAAAAAGAGAACTTGGTCAAGTTCTCGTTTGATTGATAAAATTGTTTTAGATAGAAAATAATTGAACATCAAATTTTGGGAATATCCCAAACTCTGAAATATATTAAAGCAAAATATCTTATAGAGGAATAAAAAGACATGTTGGCATGATGGAATAATTTGTTGATGTTGATGAGATGGAGCTTTTACAAGGAGATCTCATATAACTAGAGTGAAGAGACAAAGAAGAAGCGATTAAACTGGAGGACATTGAAGACATGGATGTCTGTGCAATGATGGTGAGACAACATGTGCAATAAGAAAATTTAATGTTTCAAATACATGCTCAAAAAGAAAATGTGTATTATGAATCAACACTTTTCAAAATTAGATGATTTTTTGCAACCTCTAAAAAAAGAAAATTCGATAAGTTCTCGTTTGATTGATTTTCTTGTTTTAGATAGAAAATAATTGAACATCAAATTTTCGGAATATCCCAAAATCTGGCCATCATGAAAAAGATCAACTATTTGACCCTTCTCCTAATTTTCAAATTCCAAGAAATTTGTAATCCACATATGTTCAACCAAATAGGTGTAGTGTGAAATTAGTGGTTAATCTCTACATAGCATCAACTTATGTTCAATATTTCAATTAATTGAAAATCTTCAATTTAATTATATGCCAAAAAAAAAAAAAAAAACACCTCAAATATAATGATTTTAAAATTTTTATTATTAAACTGAGAAAATCACTTATTAAATTAAGAGATTAAAAACTCCAAAATACATTTCTAAATCATTAATCATTAAAATGTAAATATCCAAAAAAAATTATAATATTTTTTAAAATACAAAATACAAATAAATGTAAGTGAAAATGTTTTATTAATTCTTATGTATAATATTTTTATCTTCTTAATTTTTAAACTAATTATATAAATTACAATATATTAATCAAACACAATATTTTTAAATAAATTATTTAATACTATGTTTATTATATTTAAAACATTATTGAAATTACTTTTTATTAAATTAAAAATTAATCGATATAATTAATTTTCCATTCTTAAATTACTAATTTTTTCATAAAAATAATTTAAAACACTTATATCAGCGCATAATATTACAGTTTTCTCAAAAATCACTACAAAATCTCATAGACTTATATACAATTGCAATGTGTGACTTACAAAACATTATGGTAATCAGTCTGTTATTATTCTACACAACACCGAATCTGGTCCATCGCCACTTAATCTCTATTCTTGACCAGACTTATTTATATCCAACATCAAGTTCTTGGAGTAATTCACTAGTCCACAAATGCACTTTCACACTCTTGCAATATAAAAAGACACTGCTTTTATATAATCACTTCATATAACATCCCATGTTGCTAACAATATTGTTTTGATTCACTGGTCCATCCCCACTTAATCTCTATTCTTGACCAGACTTATTTATATCAACATCAAGTTCTTGGAGTAATTCACTAGTCCACAAATGCACTTTCACACTCTTTCAATATAAAAAGACACTGCTTTTATGTAATCACTTGATATAACATCCCATGTTGCTAACAATATCGTTTTGATTCACTCTCATAGCTTCAACCCTTAACCATGGTTGAATCTCTCTCATTACAATTTAGTGACAAAATCCCTTCCAATGATGCAGGTTTCCACCATAACATTCAATGATGTGCCATTTTGTATAACAGAGTTTTATGGCCCGTAGTTGGGCACAAACATGCCTTCTGAGTTGCGACAATTTTAGACACCATATTATAAACAAGTGGAAGGGAAACACCAACAATAAAGAGGGAATTGAAAAACAAAGTGTACAATTTTTACCCCATCCTAGGGGGAATGATTTAATGCAGGTATTATTCCCCCAACATCATTAACTAAAGTCAGCAGGATTGTGAGATCATGAAAGCTATTGAGAGATGCGAGGAAATCTGGCTTTGCTTAATATGATAGATCATCTTACTCTACTTGTGGAGGTTGCACGGATTGTGAGCTATTGGGGTCACCTTCTTCAATAATCAAAGGCTTCTTCTTATGCACCAAAGGTCAAGATCATTCTACGAGTGTTGTTCATTGTTGTTTTGGAGTTACATATGGAGGAAGAGTTGAAGCCAAAGCTCCAATAGGTATAGGATGTGAAATGGTTTTCTCATATGCACATAAAGGAAGGCCACTCAAGTCTAATGGTAAATAATGTATCCCTCGCGACTTCAGACAATGGAATTTGCATTGACAGTCTGTCCATCATAGGATTTTCATTCTAGTGGTAGTGCCCTTATTCCAAACATGCACACCAATTTGAAATGCATTCAGATGGCCTTCGTGATTGCGTAAATCTTATGCACATTGAGCTTAAACACATCTTGTTTAACGTACTCTTCCTTTAATACAATTATTATTGTTTTAACCTTTGGATAATGTAACACTCGGTTCCTTCTTCTGCCAGCATTTATTAATAGCATCTCACATCGATGAGCATCCTGAACCACATTAAAACTCGTCACAGACTCACAAATTGTAACTTTGGATAATTCATTCTTAAAACTCAGTACAAAATGGGAAAACTCCTCTAGCCCTTGCCAATGTATCTTTCCTCAATGTGATTAGCTCCAATACACCAAAATCCACATCGCTCCAACGGACGACACACCACACAATAGAGAATTCTCGTCTTTTTATTTTAAAAATTGATTTGCAACAGGTGGTTCTCCACACCAATGGCTTTGATCTAGTGGCAAAACACCTACTGTAGGCCCAGTCCAAAATGAGAGCCTGTCTCCTACGACGAATTGTCTTATTGGATTGGGAAATCCCTTTGTCATCTATTGTGGATTCTTCGACTGCTCATTAAAAGGATATACAAACAAAACACACATTGATAAAATATATTCTACTCTCCCTTTTCCCTTGGGCTTTTCCGTGAAGAAGTTACTCAATTAGGTTCTCATATAAACTTAAATTTACTTACATTTATTATTAATTAAATATTATTATATATTAAACTCTGTTATATATAAATACATATATTAAACTCTGTTATATATAAATATATGTAGTGTTGTTTTAAAATAGATAAATTATTTTGGATATATAATCACTTAATTAAGAAAATATCTCAACTACATACTAATTTAAAAATTTAAATCTAAATAACTCTTAACAAATAAGAAAAAAATCTTAACTTAAAAAAAATTTATACCTAAAATGAATAAAAATTATATTTTCTAAATAACACTACAATCGATAGTTTATATATATATATATATATATAAAATATAACATTCAGTTCAATCTTATATCTAATCAAAATAAATCTTAATCAGTTTTCTGTTATATATAAATACATGTAGTGTTGTTTTAAAATAGATAAATTATTTTGGATACATAATCACTTAATTGAGAAAATATCTCAATTACATACTAATTTAAAAATTTAAATCTAAATAACTCTTAACAAATAAGACAAAAATCTTATACTTAAAAAAACTTCATACCTAAAATGAATAAAAATTATATTTTCTAAATAACACTACAATCGATAGTTTATATATATATATAATATAACATTCAGTTCAATCTTATATCTAACCAAAATAAATCTTAATCATTTTTCTGTTATATATAAATACATGTAGTGTTGTTTTAAAATAGATAAATTATTTTGGATATATAATCACTTAATTGAGAAAATATCTCAATTACATACTAATTTAAAAATTTAAATCTAAATAACTCTTAACAAATAAGAAAAAAATCTTATACTTCAAAAAACTTCATACCTAAAATAAATAAAAATTATATTTTCTAAATAACACTACAATAAATAATTTATATATATATATAACATTCAGTTAAATCTTATATCTAATCAAAATAAATCTTAATCAGTTTTCCCATAAATTACATACTACAATTGAGATTTGAAATTTACTTTGAAATTAACATGTCTCACCATATCCATAAGTTGGGCTATCTTCTATGAATAATTTTATTTATACCCATGGATATGCACATCTATGATAATTATAGTTATTTACTTTATATATATTTAAATCTCTGGGTGGTCGCCTCGGATGATATTTTTTTAATATCTAATATTTTATTTCTGAACATGTGTATACCAATTCGAAGTTTATATATACTCTTCATGGAAAAGGGCTGAAAAAAATCATATTACGACGTTACACTAATATACCAAGTATTTTCATTCTAAATTCCATGTTTGAGAGTCTCTTTCGAGCACTATGAGCCTCTTGTTCCAAATGCCCTAGTGGAATATATTTAATAAAAAAATGCATGATTAAATTCGTACGAACTGTTATATAATAAAAGAAGGAACAATCCTATTGACCCGTTACTTGTTGGCTGGTTGATAATGTACTATATTTCAAAATTTCTTGCAGGATTAAAATAATGAAAACTGTTAATTATTTATATAATAAATGGAAAACCAATCTGATTGCTTCAATCACCATTGATTGGCTTGTTGATGAGGTTTATTTTTTTAGTGATATTTTTATCTCTAATTTTGTTTCATTTGATTGAGCTTTTTCTTAATAAATTTAATGTTTTTTTGGATTTTAGTGGGGGATATATCTTTGTTGGCATGATAAGTTTAATTAGTTATTGGTTAAGGATTTACTAGCTCTCTTATACTTGTTATAAGGTAATAAAGATCTATTCCTTAGAGATGATTTTTCATTAGCTAAAAAACAATTTGATTGACTCATCATCAATCACTATTGGTTGGCTTGTTAATGAGGTTTATTTTTTTGAGTGGTATTTTTATCTTTAATTTTGTTTCATTTGATTGAGCCATTCCCTTAATAAATTCAATGTTTTTATGGATCTGGCTGAAGGGATTCAACTTTGTTGGCTTGATAAGTTCAATTAGTCATTGGTTAAGTATTTACTAGCTCTCTTACATCCATTATAAGGTAATAAATATCTATTGTTTAGAGATGGTTTTTCAATAACTATGTATGTTGATTTTTTTTTCAAGTTAAAATTAGTAGGGTAATCTAATTGTATCATGTTCTTGATTTTTTTTGGTTGATTTTGTTTAAAATTTGATGGGACTTATTGGGATGGCATGTTTGAGATATGTGAGGACATTTTAAGTGTACAGAGATTTTTTGAGTATGTCAAATCCATTTATGCATTCAAGAACACAACAATCACCTGAAATTTTTTGTCACCATATTTGGGAGAGAAAATAAAAAACATTGATGATTAGACTGCTACAAAATTAGTTATTAATCTTTTGTAAGATTTATTAATTTTTCCTATGTTTCTTGTTATTTATAGGTTCTTTGAAATCTGATGATACAATATCTTATCTTTCAAAACAAACTCTAAATTTCAAAATAAAAATTTACAATCAAATTTTTAAATCTAAAAAAAATGTTTACTAACTTAAATTAACTTTTCCTAAAAACTTTTTACTAAAATCCATGCTTACACAAATTTAGTCATAAATTAAATTGTTATACCTTACTTTCATGATTAACCAAATGTAACTTTCCTAGAACATAATGTGCGCACTGAAAAGAGGATAAACCCAAAAATGCAAAAATAGAATTGGAAGTCTTATACAAACCACTAAAAAAAATATTAATAAAAAAAAAATTGATTCAATCACCATTGGTTGGCTTGTTGATGAGGTTTATTCTTTCCAGTGGTATTTTTATGTTAAATTTTGCTTCATTTGATTGAGTCCTTTTCCTAATAAATTCAATGTTTTTTTTGGATCTTACTGAGGAGATTCAACTTTGTTTGCTTGCTAAGTTCAACTAGTTATTGGTTAAGGATTTACTAGCTCTCTTACACCCATTATAAGGTAATAAAGATCTATGGCTTAGAGATGGTTTTTCATTAGCAAAAAACGAATCTGATTGACTCATCATCAATCATCATTGGTTGGCTTGTTGATGAAGTTTATTCTTTTGAGTGGTATTTTTATCTTTAATTTTGTTTCATTTGATTGAGCCTTTCCCTCAATAAATTCAACGTTTTTTTGGATCTTCTTGAGGGGATTCAACATTGTTGGCTTGATAAGTTCAACTATTCATTGGTTAAGTATTTACTAGTTCTCTTACACCCAGATAAAATGTGAACAGAATTGAAAAGAAAGAGATGTAGCTCTCAGGTGTGGCCTGCACCTAGGGACTACACTCACAAAACTTGAGAGATCACTCTCGTCCACTCTATTCAACAATCAATCAATGATTACATCATTAAATACAATTCTAGGAAATAGGAAGTTGCATCCAAACCCCATAACTATAGGAACTAATCCTAAACTAGGGAGAAAGTTACAACAATGTAACTATATTCTCCATTAATATCAAAATAATATTAATTATTCTCAACTCCCCCCCTTAATGGAGAAAGGGTTCTCCTGGACTCCTAGCAACTTTCTAAACAATTCAAATTTCACTCATGCAAGAGGCTTTGTAAAAATATCAGCCACATTGTCACAAGTTTTACAATATTCAACAGCAATTTCTTTAGACTGTATTTTCTCTCTAACAAAATGGAACTGAGTGTCTATATGTTTGGTGTTTTTGTGAAACACTAGATTGTATGCTAATTTAATGGTGCTCTGGTTGTCGCTTTTGATAGAAGTGGATTGCTTCTGTTCTTTTCCTGCATCCTTGAGAAGTCTCCTCAACCAGATCGCTTCACATGTTGTTGCACACAATGCTTGATACTCAGCTTCACATGACGACAAAGCTACAATACTTTGTTTCTTGCTGCTCCATGCTATGACCCCGGAACCTATGTTGAATGCATAACCTGTGATGGACCTCCGATCATCCAGGTTACCTGCCCAGTCTGAGTCTGAAAAACCTGCTAGAGTAACATCAGATACGGTGTATAAAATACCAAAATGAATAGTACCACAAAGATACCTCAACACGCTTTTTGCTGCTGTCCAGTGACTTTCACGTGGTTTTGACATGAATTGGCTCAACACACTAACTGAGTATGCCAAGTCAGGTCTGGTTGTTGTAAGATATATCAGGCTGCCAACCAGCTATCTATACATTGTGGCATCTACCTCCTTAGTGCCATCGTCACTGCTCAATTTCAGATTTTGCTGCAAAGGTGTCGCTGCTGATCTACACCGATCCATCCCAAACTTTTCCAACAGATTTCTAGCATACTTCCCTTGGGTAAGAAAAGTTTGCCCAGTATCTCTGAATACTTCTAATCCCAGACAATAGTTAAGGCTTCCGAGATTTTTCATCTCAAAGACTTTTGCCATGAGCCTTTTGATTCCTCTGATTAAGTCATCTGCATTTCCTGTTAGAATCATATCATCCACATATAGAGAAATCAAAATAATCTGCCCTTGATCATTGTACTTGGTATACAAATTTGGGTCATTTAAGCTTCTATGGAAACCATGCTCTATAAAGAAAGAATCAACCTTTTCATACCAAGACCTGGGAGCTTGCTTTAAACCATATAAATCCTTTTTCAACCTACAAACAAGCTATTCCTGCCTCTGCTTTACAAATCCTTCTGGCTGTACTAAGTAAATTTCTTCTTTTAAATCACCATTTAAAAATGCAGATTTAACATCTAGTTGGTGTAATTCCCAATTACATTTAGTAGCTAAAGCAATAAGTAATCTGATTGTATTTAGCTTTGCTACAGGTGCAAAAGTATCATCAAAATCAATACCTTCCTGCTGTGAGTATTCTTTTGCAACCAACCTAGCTTTTAACTTGTCTATACTTCTATCTGCATTAATTTTGGGTTTAAACAACCATTTACTTCCTATAGGTGTTTTGTCTTTAGGAAGCTCTACTAATCCCCAAGTATTATTTCTAAGAATTGATTCCATCTCCTCATTCATTGCAGCTCTCCATTCCTCAAATTGACTAGCTTCTTTATAATTAGAGGGCTCTATAATGTTAAAAAAATTTGACATCAACACATAGTTTCTCAACTTCAATGGTAATTGAGTCTTCCTACCTGACCTCCTTGGTAGGGTACTTACCTCAAATTTGTTTTCCTCTGCCATAACTGGGCCTGCTTTTTCACCTTCTTGATGTTCTTCTTCATTCTCTTCTTTCTGCTCCTGTTCCTGCTCCCTTTCATCCTCGCTTCTTTCTTCCAACAACAATGGAATGTGCCAATCATCTCCAACATCAGCTTTCCTTTTTTGTACCTGTTCATGAAAGACTACATCTCTACTTGCAAATGTCTTACGAGACTCAGGATTGAATAGTTTGTATGCTTTAAACTCTGTACCATATCCAACAAGGATGCATTTCACTGCCTTAGGGTCTAGTTTCTTTCTATCAGCTTTGGGTACATGTGCAAATGCCTTTGACCCAAAGACTCTTAGATGGTTTACTGCTGGTTTAAATCCATATAAGGCTTCAAAAGGGGTTTTGAAGCCAAGAAACCTAGTAGGACTTCTATTTTTCAAATATACAGCAGTATTTATTGCTTCTGCCCAAAAAATATTAGATAGACCTTTACCTTGCAGCATGCTCCTTGTGCATTCCACCAAGGTTCTGTTTTTACGCTCTGCAACTCCGTTTTGCTGTGGTGTGTGCGGTACTGTATACTGCTGAACAATCCCGTGAGATTTGCAGTATTTCATGAATTCCTTTAATTTGTATTCTCCTCCTTGATCAGATCGGAGAATTTTAATACTTTTTCCAAACTGTTTTTCCACCAGGGTTTTGAAATCTATAAAACATTGGAAAGTCTGACTTTTCTTGTTTAAAAAATAAACCCATGAATACCTAGTGCAGTCATCAGTAAACAACAAAAAATAGTATGCTCCCCCTAGCGACCTTGTCTGCATGGGACCACATACATCAGTGTGCACTAGCTCTAAGATTTCTGTTTGCCTCCTCCTATCATGCACAGGGAACTGTTCTCTGTGCATCTTTCCTAAGGCACAACCATCACAGTTTAACTGAATGTTACGAAAGATGGGGAGACCTTCGACCATACCTTTCTTTTGTAACAACATGAGATCCTGCATATTCAGATGACCAAACCTCTGATGCCAGAGTTGTTCAACTGTCGACTCTCCTGCAACCATGGCTTGCTTTGATATACTTTTTGCATCCAGTCTGTATAGGCTTCCAACTCGCATGCCTGTTGCAACAATTTCATTCCTGCAATCCTTTATCACACAGTGAGTCTTGAAGAATTTGACATGCATATCTTGATCAGCCATCATGGATACAGATATCAGGTTTTTCTTTATTCCAGGTACATATAAAACATTTGAAAGGTGACTAATATTTCCATTTGGTAACTTAACTGAAATCGCCCCATGACCTTTAATCTGATATCCATTATCATCCCCTAGATATATTTTTGATCCATTTATAATTTCTTCAAGACTATCAAAAAATTCCTTATTACCTGTCATGTGAGAGGATGCTCCGGAATCGACATACCAGATGTCATCTTCATTCGATGCTGAAAGGGCACATTCGACTGTGAACAGCCGAAATTCATGACTGAAGTCTTCTTCTTCAACAAAATATCCTCTGTGTTTTGGATTTACCTGTCTCCTCCTTGCCTCATCAGCCTGCTTCTTATAATAACAATCTCTTTGTATATGACCCTTCTTTCCACAATAAAAGCATTTCCTTTCAGAATGGTTTGCAAGAATACCTTTATGACAGTGATGTTTATGTGTTGTTCCTCCTTTTTGGACTGATTGCTGCTGTGACTGCTTCCCTTTAGATAGTCGTCGTTTTGCCATCAGCGCAAGATCGTCACTTTGGGGGTTCAGATTCAGGTTCTGCCGTCGCTCTTCCTCTTGCTGCAAGATCGCAGTGAGATCATCAAACGTGGGTGTTTTCTCCCTTGCCGAGACTCTAGTGATGAAGGTTTGGAAATCATCACACATCCCATTCATTGTAATTGCAACAAGATCTTCATCAGCCACCGCCACTCCAATGGCCCCCAATCCATCTTTAACATCCTTAATTCGCGCGATAAATGCTGTAGCAGACTCGCTTTCATCCATCCTCATTGAAAATAGCTTGCTTTTCAGAGCCAAAACTCTGTTTGCATTCTAGGTCTCATATAGACTTTTGATTTTCGTCCAAATCTCTGCGGACATTTTACAGTCTCTGATGTGTGCAATGACATTGTCTTTTACAGACATCTTCAACAGGACTTTGGCCTTTTTTTCTCGTTTTTCCCAGTCTTCCTTCTGTGTGGTTGCAGTCGGCTTCTGCTCATCGCCTGTCACTATAGTCCAAGCATTCGCACCTTCGAGCAGGGTCTGGATCTTAAACTTCCAATTCGTGAAGTTAGACCCGTTGAGTTTTCCAGATTCGTTAAGGTAAGATTCCATCGTATTACTCATTGTGAATTTATTAATCAATAACAAAACAATACTTGTCAGATGGATCTATCACCTCTGCCACCGGTCTACAGTGTCTGACACTCCCGCTCCAATGAGCAAATTCGGCGTTTTCAACACAGCCGAAACAATGATCTGATCATAATTGATCCGATCCACCTCTCCTAGATTGATCTGCCACTTCGCCGATCATGCTCTCCTGCAGATCGCCAAACGAAGTCGAGGTTTCCCGCAGATCTCCTCTGGCGCTTTCCCGATTTGTCTCTCCCGGACGGATCTGTAACTCCGCCGATCTGCACCGTTTGCAAACCGCGAAACGAAGTTCACACTATTCACAGATCCCTTGGCGCTACCCCGAGCGAAAAATCCGCGCTAATTGAAAATCGGTCCAAGTATTTTAATTGGCGCGACTTTCTTGGTAAAATCCCGCACTAATCGGGTTTTCTGGCGCGTTGGCGCGATTTATCCCCAAAAATCCGCGCTAATCGGGCTTCTGGCGCGATTGTTAGCGCAAAATCTGCACTAATCGGCCTTTCCACTCAGAAAAAAAGTTTTCCGAGTCCGAGCCAGGTGTTCTGCAGTCCACCTGCTCAATTGAGCACAGAGCTCTCGTGTACACACAGCCACAAAGGCACTTCAAGCCACACAGGCTATTCCAGCCACACAGACAATTCTGCCACACAGGTGACAAAAGATCAGGCTCACTCAAGCTGAGCTCTGATACCAAGATAAAATGTGAACAGAATTGAAAAGAAAGAGATGTAGCTCTCAGGTGTGGCCTGCACCTGGGGACTACACTCACAAAACTTGAGAGATCACTCTCGTCCACTCTATTCAACAATCAATCAAGGATTACATCATTAAATACAATTCTAGGAAATAGGAAGTTGCACCCAAACCCCATAACTATAGGAACTAATCCTAAACTAGGGAGAAAGTTACAACAATGTAACTATTTTCTCCATTAATATCAAAATAATATTAATTATTCTCAACTCACCCGTTATAAGATAATAAAGATCTATTGTTTAGAGATGGTTTTTCATTAACAATGTATGTTGATTTTTTGTTCAAGTGAAAATTAGTAGGGTAATCTAATTGTAAAATGTTCTTGATTTTTTTTTGGTTGATTTTGTTTAAAAGCTAATGGGACTTATTGGCATGACATGTTTGAGCTATGTAAACACATTCTACGTGTATTGAGATTTTTTTGAGTATGTCGAATCCATTTATGCATTCAAAACACAACAATCACTCGAAACTTTTTATCACCATATTTCATAGAAAAAATAAAAACCATTAATTGTTAGACTGCTACAAAATTAGTTATTAATCTTTTGTAAGATTTGTTAATTTTTTCTATATTTGAAATATGATGATACAACATCTTATAGTTCAAAACAAACTCTAAATTTCAAAAGCTTTTTTTACAATCAAAATTTTAAATCTAAAAAAAAATTTACTAATTTAAATTAACTTTTTCTAAAAACCTTTTACTAAAATCTATACTTACATAAACTTAGTCATAAATTAAAATGTTATATCTCACTTTCATGATTAACCAAATGTAACTTTCCCGGAAGATAATGTGTGCACTGAAAAAAGCATAAACCCAAAAATGCAAAAATAGAATGAGAAACCTTATACAAACTACTAAAAACATACTAATAAAAAAATTTGAAAAACAAAATCCAAAGTTTTATGCAAAGGTATGAATTTCTCCCTCTTAAGAAAATAAAAATACAAAAATACTGCCCCAAATTAAGAAGTATGTGTATATCTTTCTCCCTATCAAATTTTACAATGAACACGTACTTAAAACAGTGATAAATGAAACAAATAATTGAC
The DNA here is from genome assembly GCA_031772625.1 of Pinus tabuliformis. Taxonomy (NCBI): domain Eukaryota; kingdom Viridiplantae; phylum Streptophyta; class Pinopsida; order Pinales; family Pinaceae; genus Pinus; species Pinus tabuliformis. The sequence goes on along the minus strand of CM062806.1, from coordinate 85,072,717 downwards.
ATCGTCCTCGACATCTTAATGTATATGGGAATAGAAAGATCCCGAGCTGCATAAAGAAATAAGGATATACCAATCGCTCATCAATACAACGACACACAATGTAGAGCCATGTAAGATGGTTGGAAAGAGACCTCATCGGGCACAGAGTGGGATAGCAAACGAGGAGGAATCTATTGGAACTACCACCGAGGAGGACACCCAAACAAGGGAAGGAGTGGAATTACTTGCCATTCAACGCCGGAATGCAAAATCCTAGCCATCGTAGCCAAGATATGAAGATTACGCAACTCCATTGGAAATTGGAAATTTTTCTTAATGGTAAAATTCTTTCTCATAACTGCCTAAACTTTATCAACCACATCTACTATATATAAATATACTAGCAATTGCCTCAAAAGGTGTATACTAGCAATTGCCTCAAAAGGTGCAAAAAGAGGCTGATAGAAATATTAAATTGAAAAAATTGTATTTTGGTTCAAAATAATAAATATTATAATAATTCAATCATTCAAACTAAACCTAGTCAATAAATTGTCCAAAATAAAATAAATCCTTAATCAAAATTATACCAATTATTATTCTTTGTTTTTCTCAATTATTTATATAATAAAATCCAATCAATCATTCAAAATAAATCAAATCAATAAATTTGGCAAATTAAATCCCAACTAATCAAGATTATTTGGGAATATATATGTATAACCCAACCAAAAAAAGTATATTTATATTGAAGTGTCCAAAGCATTTCCATTCTTGTTATTTCAAAGGGAAGGTAAGGGGGTGAGGTTATTTTGGCATCGCTCTATTTGGCTAGAGAGATAGTAATTTATTTCGACTTTTGTAAACACAGTTCTAAATACTGAGATCTTGGTGATTATCTTCCCCATCACATTTACTGGGAAAAAGTTGTTTAGTGGTGCCAAAGTAACTTAATAATCCCACTCTTCCAAAAGTAGACACTACGAAAAGGGCTGACATCATTGGCAAGCATAACAGAGTTCAATTTAAATTCCGTATAGGGCCCCATCGCTGCACCTCGAGTTCGATTCACACCAATGCCATACAAAACCACTAGAAGTCATAAAAAGATCATAGCTACAAAATAAAGAATTTAAAAAGGGTAAGTTAAAAACCTGCATGTTAGTCATATCCATAACTCTCCAGAGCATGCTGGGACGGGCACGAAGGTGCTTTCGAAGCATATTCCCGATGACCACTTTAGAGAAGTCAATATTTGTTATCCACTTAAACCCTGCATCATATAGCTTCTCCGATACTTTTTACATCCCATTATTTTGCCAATAATATATTATGGCATTTATATAAGCAAAGGTTTTCAAAATTATTATATCAATGTTTTTCCTACATCCATGTTGATAATAAGAAGGGGAGGAAGCAAGCCATGGACCGAGTCAAGATCAAGATGGTTAGCGAGGTCGAGGGTCAGGTTAGTCCCACCCTTTATCAATGTTGCATCCATATAGGGTCGAACATTGTCTCTAAACAATGTGTTATAGTAATAATCATGACCTTCGACTACCTTAGGCTTGGATCACTTGCCACGTGGACCTGTCCACAATGGCAATGCAAGCACATAACTTGCCACATGGGCTATTGTGTGCCTACTAGGTGGAGGTCAGATGATGTGGTAAGGTTTGAAATGGCCTATGCTTAAAAGTTCATAAATTATGATCCTTGAACCAGATTGAGAAAAAAATTATATCGTTGGAATCATCTCAATGAGATGGATGCAACGATATTGTCCATTTTAATTTTTGAGGAAGTTGAAGAAAGAATTTTCTTTTAGATCCCATTCCCATAACTATAACTTGGAGTTTGGAACATAGTAACCACCTCCTTCTAAATCTAATTGCAATGGATCACAATTCTAACTTCTTCTTTTTCACATCCATTTGACTCCAATGACTTCCTTTTCGATAGGAGGATCTAGAAGCTCCCTAGTTTCATTCCTTTCTATTGCCACAATTTCTTCATCCATTTCTTTGAACCATCTGAGACATTAAAAGAAAAATAGTATATCTCTAAATTCATTTAAAGATTTTACCTTTATGAAAAGAGGAATTCATCTTGTAATAGTACTTGAATTTGAAGAAGATGATGGTGTGGATGTAGTGGGAAAAGTATTCAGGGTACTGGTTGGATTTCTAGAAACAAAAGATTCATCTTCTTGTTAAATAACTATTGGGTTTTCTTGTTGTATTCCTTTATTCCAATGTCCTTCCTCTATTTCATCAAATAAAACATCATGACATACAAGTAATTTTTTATTTTTCATACAAGCATCCCTTTGTTGCCTCACAATAGCCAATAAAAATCCATTTCACACTTTTATCATCTAGTTTTTTTTTTTTTTTTTTTGAAAATAAACATGAACATAAGCAATACAATCAATAACTTTGAAATGAACAACACTAAATTTTCTTCTAGTCCATCCCTAATATGGAATCATATTTTGCACACTTCTTATTAGACATCCATTAAAAAAAAAAATAGATGTAATTATAGCTTTACCACAGAAGTGTTTGGAAGATCTTTAACTTTCAACATACTCCTAGAGATCTCAACAATTGATCTATTCTTTGCAAACACTCTCTTAGGAACATTCTATAATTAATGTCTTCCATACAAATCCACTCTCCCTCTCTCTCAATTGATCTATTCTTCGCAAACACTCTGTTGGGAACATTCTATAATTAATGTCTTCCGTACATATCCACTTTTCGTCTCTCTCAGCAACGTCTAAATGGTTGAACAATAACAAATACATCAATTTTTTTTTGTTTAATATAAGATACGCATATTATTCTACAAAAATCATCAAAAAAACAATAAAATACCTCTTGAACTTGTCACGAGACAATGTTTTCATAAGACCACATATATCTACATTCACTAACTCCATTGGTTTTTTTTCTCTCCAACATTTTCCTGGTGGGAAAGGAATTATCAATAATACATTTTTCAGAAACTTGATCAATATAAGCATCTACAGTGAAAAAATTTAATATCCTTATACACGTAAAGTTTAAAGGTTAATAGCATCACATTTGAAAGCAAAAATTCCTTCCAATTCCTGAATCAAAACCAAACTATGTAAGATTAATCTTCCTGAAACAGAAACGGCTACAGCTACTGATCTTCCCGGCATTGTTCGTTGCCAGCTAAGAATTCAAACCAATAGATAGGTCCATTTTGCGCCAGCATTAAGTGGGAGACTTTCTTTATCTCCAAATCCCACGCGTTATCCAATGTTTTCCATGGAGTAGGTGAGAGAAATGTTTGAAGGGCGGTGGAGAACCTTTGGTTACGCCTAGGCAATCTATTGTCGTCGATCCAAAAAGGCCCATTATCCCAATGCCCCGCAAATTCATCCCACTCTTCAGTACCCTCTCCCACTATTCTATGCTTCACGTTTTCCATTTCTACTTTCGATATGCACAGCAGTACATCATTTATGTCTTTATGTACATACAAGCGATACAAGTCACCATAGATTAAAGGCTGGGTGTCATCGCGATCGGCCTTCGGTATCATGAAAATATAATCCTCGTTTTGAGTCTGAGATGGAGCCGGACATCTTCCGTTTACAGTCAACTCCTCTGGAAAGAGGTCGGCTGGAACAGGGCATCTTCCGAATACACTTTTGTAAACAAGCTCGTTATTAATCCTACGATTCAACTCAATATAGGTTGGTATCCTATTTGATTTATCCAGAATCAAGTTTCGAGGAAGTTGAGTATTAATGTTAACATATTCCCATTGCCAGTCGCTTTCATTTTCTCCGTTTCTCGACAGTTTCCATACGTTGGTTTCTAAGGCATGAGATCCACTTCGCTGCCATATGTAGTTGTGTCCCCCACAAGTTGTGGAGGCGTAAATATAATCCCCTAACATTGGCAGGCAGGGGAGTCTTTTCCAAACAACATTGAACTCTCTTAAATTGAGCAACCACACTTTGTACACCTTATGCCAAACCTTGCGTTCTTCTCTTACAACGCCTGGAGTGAACAAATATAAGCTCTCGCCGCCGCACACAAACACAGAATCAAATGCCGCGTTCGGAGGTGGTTGAAGTGCGTTCTACATGCCACGAGAGGGATTCCACACACACAAACTCCTCTTGTTGAGGCATTCCTTGGACTCAAAAATACGCAATACAATGAACTCGCCTGGGGAGATAATAGCAGCCGCGTTATAAACACGATCATATAATAATGTGGTATGATCCGCCATAGCATTGCCCCACGATCGACTCAACAACCTCAGGACCGGCCTGGAATCCCATGGCATTGCCCGACATAATTGAGGAATGACTTCCCCGAGAACGACGTCATCACTGAGTCCAGAAACTAAGTCTCTTTCTGCCCAATAGCATAACAAAATACTTTATTACTGTGTGCAGAAACTAAGAATCTTTCTCCCAAATGACAAAAATCGCAGAAAGCATAGAAACGAATGTTTAAATAGAACAATGAAATTTGAATGCAATAATCAAGAACAAATAGCTAACTCACCTGCTGCCATGGATGTCTGAGATGTCATATCAGTAGCCGTTTCTCTGTAATTTCCTTCAATTGCGTCTAATCTGTTCGCAAGGTTTTCCATCTTTACTAATATAATGTGTTCACTTCACACAAAGGTGTGTGAGATAACAGATTTTCAAGAAATATATATATATATATATATATATATATATATATATATATATATATATATGTTTTAGGGGTGGTTGAAAATGTTCACACGATTAGAAGAGAAGTCGAGGCCGACCATTTTTCGAAATAATATAATTGAGGCCACAGTGTTCAGCTAGGGGCTTCCCAAGATTCCTCCAGTTGCCCTACCATTCGAAGGGTTCGTCTGAGTAGAGTTTGAAAAATTCGTCCCAGTTTTCTCGACTGGTGAAGTCTTGCAAGGCCCCTAGGAGTTTCTCTTCGACTTTCCTGCTCTTCCTGCTGAAAATTCCATCATTATAGGCTAATGGGCAGTTGTACACATGCGGATGTGGCCACTAAGAAAAAAGCTGCGAAAAAGCTTGATAACAGGAAAAAGCGGCCATAGAATAGATAAGATGCAAGTCATCCTTTCTAAAAATAAAAAAATATATTAATAAGGAAAATAAAAATATATATTAATAAGGAGATCGTTGGGAAAAAGCAGTAAAAATGTTTAATGGGAAAAAACAGTAAAACTCTATCGATATTTGGAAAAAGCAGTGACTTCAAATCAATGGTTGAAAGTGTTTCCCTTGATCCAACGAAACAGGGTAAAAGTGTTGACGATTGTTGATGCATAGGAAGGCCTATCGGCCTAAAAATAAAAATATATATTAATAAGGAGATCGTTGGGAAAAAGCAGTAAAAATGTTTAATGGGAAAAAACAGTAAAACTCTATCGATATTTGGAAAAAGCAGTGACTTCAAATCAACGGTTGAAAGTGTTTCCCTTGATCCAACGGAACAGGGTAAAAGTGTTGACGATTGTTGATGCATAGGAAGGCCTATCGGCCTAAATATATATATATTTTTTAAATTGAAATTCAAAAATATTTAAGGCAATATAATAATAACTGTTATTATCTAATTTTAAGGTTATTACGAAGCTAGATATTAAATTGATATACAAAACTTTTTGTTCATAGGATAAGGAATCCACTTCCACTTAACAGCACTACTAAATCTACAAAGTGAAAAAACACATGCTCTTAATCATTAAGCCCACTCAAATCATATATATATATATATATATATAATTCATTTATATATAATTGATTCTCAAAAATATTTAAAATAACAAAATACAACATTAAAGGGTTATACATCCGGCTTTAAAAATTTAAAGAGACATCATGTTTTGCCATATTTTAAATGATATGATATCCATTTACATGAGGAATATGCATTTAGCATGTTTATTTATTTTTATTTTTTTAGAGAAAAGAAAAAATAAATCACTTATAATAAGTAATAAGTTATAATAAATAATAAATTTTAATATGGATAGTAACATTAACAATGTATATATTTAAATTTAATTATAATTAATTATTATATATTATTTAATTATATATTTAGTTTAAAAGTTCTAATGTTTAATTTCTCCCCTACTTATATTATAACAATTTTATTTTAATGTTTTATTTTTTAATTTAGATATATTTGAATTAATATGTGTCGGTGAAATAGTATCGTACATGTAAAATTTTCCAAAACATATTGCAATGTAAATATGGAATATTTAAGGGTATCAATATGGGATGCCTAAACAAGTATTTAAGAGGAATAATAATAGAATAATAGTATTGTTCATATATCAAATCAAATAATTGAATATAATTTATTAAAGGTGTTGGTATAATGACAATGGTAAAATCCCATCAAAAGTTAAGAGTTGTTTAGTTCATGTTCCTAAAAGAAACCCCAAAAATAATTGACTTCAATCATGGATATTTTAATCTCCTAAATTCTAATTGAGATGATTTTTTTTTTTTTAACTAGGTGATTTTCTATGAGAATTTAAATTTATAACTTTTTTATTTAAATTTATCCTAGAAATATAAGGCTTGATTTAAATGTTTTGGCTCTCATTTTTCCCTTAGAAAAAATATACATAAAAGAGAAAAATTACCCTATCTTGGGTGAGGAAAGGGATGTGATACCAGTTTTCAAGTGCCTTAGATATGAAAGTAGAATCACATACAAAACATCTAAGGACAAAATGAAAATTAGTATTACCTTATTAATATCAAAACTTTTAAGGTAGGGTAACAGTTTCTCATTTACCTTTTATGGAAGGAATCACTCCTATTCACTTACCTCTTTAAGGAGAAAAACTCTTACTAAGCTAAGATCAATTATAAAATTATTCCACACTTCTCATAAGGAGGTTTCCATCCTTATTTATAATTACCATAAAAGTTTAGAGAATTCTAATATAAAAAAAAATTCAGTTACCTAGTGGACCTTCTTAAATGAGGCTCCATTACCTTCATTCACTACTCATAACCATAGTTTGTCTAAATAATATAGTGGGTGTTGTCAAACATACATTAAATAGTTGATGTTTCGATGAGGGTGCCCTCATCTCAGCATGGAGAAGATTGTCCCATGGTCACGATTTTCTAAGAAGATGATGAGGTCTTTTAAAAGTGCTAACAACTCAATGATGGGGACTTATTTGGGTGATTTCCTAATTCGAACTCCTAATCTATTCATATTTGTATGCTATTTTCTCCTTGTCTATAACATCTGATTTCTAAGGATATTGGTACAATTTTTATGGCTCTTTGTGAGCCTCAAAAGGAAAAACACCCTTTGTGATGCACTCATGTTGAAGTTGATGCCACAGCATGTATGTCTACCATCTTTCAAACCACTTCTATTTGTGTTCGCAGTCGTGTGTAGTTGAGGAATTTGCTATAAGCATCAAGCATGCCAACAAAGAGAATGAACAGGAGGACACCATGGTAATTGACTTTATAACAGGACTTGGTTTGAGTCACCCCAATGACACTAAATTTCACTCTATTGTAGAATTATATTAGCACACAAAATATTTTATGACTCATTACCTAAATTCTCCAAATAATGAAGGGAAGGGGGATATGTGACTGCATGGAGTTAGTTGAGAATTAAAATCTTTTAATTATCACTCTAGTTTCGGGATTGGTCAAAAAGGGAAAAATATAGATTAAATCTCTCGAGCCTTGGGATACTCCAACCATCTTTTACTCCTTTTTAGAAGAAGTAGGTTACCCCACTCTTATATAATCATTAATTTTCATAATATTTTCTAGAATTTTTGTTTTTATAAATTAATACTCAAACATTTCTTAACTATAACTATGAATTCCATATTAATGAATCTAGTAACTTATATAAATATTATATAAGACTTCTAAATTTTAGATCAAATTTTCTTCCATATTAATGAATCTGGTAACTTATATTTATGAATCTGGTAAGTTATATAAATATTATATAAGACTTCTAAATTTTAGACCAAATTTTCCCTCGTGCAGTTTCTATCTTTTTTCTTCCCTAGATTTATGTGTTTATGTGTTAAGGATGATTAGATATTATTGAGAATGACTCTCTATATTCCATCTACTTTTAATGGTAAATGTATTTATATATTATATTTAAATTTTATAAAAAATAGAAGATTGAAAAAAATTATATTAATTTAATAAAAAAATTTTATTATTTAAATTTAATTATTATATTTTATTGATTATGTAAATGTAATATTATCTATTTTTATGTGATTTAAATATTACCTAAATTAAGATTTTATAGTAATTATGCTCGGTTTTAGAAACATCACTCTATTTTTTTCATATATATATTGAAAAATTTTATTATATCATTTTTAATTTAAATGAAAAAGTAATTGAAAATATATATTTAATTTATTATAAATATTTTTGTATTAAAAGAAAAGTGTAATATTATTATCAAAAGAAATAAAATTTTGGATCACTTGGATTTATCACAATAATGGTTTAAAGTCTTTATAACTCAGAAAAAACAAAAACAAAAACAAAAATTGGATTCATTATGTGTCTATACAGTTGTACAAATCGTCCACTCATACTCATCTCTTTCTTGTTTGTTACTTCCTTCCAAACCCCTAATCCATATTAAATAATAACCAATTTTGTTTCCGCTAAGTTTGTCACAGAGGGGGAGCTCATTTTCAGATTCAGAGTTCTCCATTTCATGAGATTTTTTAGTTCCCAACATCGTTTCAAATCATTTTGTCATTGCTTTGGTGACAACAAGATATCTCCATTTCATGAGATTTTTTTAGTTCCTAGCATCGTTTCAAATTATTTTGTCATTGCTTGGGTGACAACAAGATATGATGTGACTTCTGTATGTTCTTATTGGTATCTATGATCTGTGGAGGGAGCTTATCTCTAGTGGCATTTTCAGTGTATTTTCTTTCTTTGTGGGAAGGGTGCTTTTGATTGTTTTCCTCTTCATTATTTAAAAAAGAGGGCTTGTAGGGTTCTTCCCCTTTGTTAACTAAAAAAGAGGGCTTGTAGGGTTATTAAATCTCTATTTTAGTATGTGGCCCTTAATGCTTATTTGCTGGTTTTTTGGTGAAAGCGAAGCTATCTTGTAAATTTCCTATTTGGTTACATGCATGACATTTGAATGTGGTGTTCCTTAATCATGATGTTGTGTTAAGTCGAAATGTCCATTTTTCAACTAAATGCAATCTGGTAGCTTTTTGCTAAGGTCTATCTCCACAAAAATGGGGGCATATGTACTTTGTTATTCTCCACAAAAATGGGGATATATGTACTTTGCTATTTTGTTATTCTGTTATTCTCTCACTGTCTTTTTCTATGAATAATCCTAATGCATTTACTATGCCTTCAAATAGTTGGTGATGCTAAAAGGGAAGTGTCACGCTTCCACAAATAATTTTTTTTTTTATCTATTATAACATAGCAATATTAACTATTCTACATATGGTTAATACTTTCACGTTCACCTAAGCATTATTACCATGACATATACATTGCTTAATATATAATTCTTATAATCACACAAGCATTACTACTTTGATATAATCATTGCTTAACATATATATTCCTATAGTCGCGTGCACACATACATCATTACCTTCTTCGTGATCATGACTTTAATGATACAATCTAAATTATACATTAATCTTATGGAAATGAAAATGTCATAACCAACGAGGGCTATGGGATAAGTTATGCGTTGACTGTGCACATGTATCTTTATAATGTCACTGTTGATAATTGTATGTTTATTACATATCCCGAGAGATCGGGGTTGATCATCTGTCCGGCGATCATAATCTCGAACCAGGTGTAAGCATTCTCCATCGTCCATTTGGGGAGATGAAGGGCAGATGGCAAACTGCCATGTGCGCCCTGTACATTAAAGTTTACGGCCCTGACTCCTCGGCCTTGTCACTTTTCGCGCCTGAAACTTCCAAGGTAAACCGGCAATCGAACGGTTGTCATTTCTTCCTGCAGATCAAGGGTTTACATCATGCCACGAACCGGTAATCATCTGGAGGGGTTTATATCTTGGTTTACACATCCGGGTCGCCATAACTCTCATTCCATTTTCTCCGCCTTGTCCCAGCTCTGTAGCTTGTTCCTCATGGTGCTCCGCTGCATCGACCTTTTTGCCTCTGGCATGCAGTTCCTGCCATTCTATTCGACTTCATCGCTGTTCGAAGGTAATGGTACTCAGGTTTACAAAACCCAGGTGCAGCTGGGATAAGGTTATTTGTTTTATTTCTCTGCTCTGGATTTCTTTAAGGTTTTACGCCAGGGTTGCATGGTGCTAACTCCATTACAGTTTCGTGCAGGTGTGGAACCTTTCACCGTAAGGAATAAGGGTTCCTCTTTCAGCTGCCTTGCTCATCGACAGGTAAGCATCCAACCCTCTTTCCACAGCAATGCATACAGGGTTTTATATGGTCAAGGTCTGAGTTTCGTTCATTCACTTGGCAGGGGTTCTGGCAATGAATCTCGAGTCTGTCCCCTGCGCAAGCTCAGGGTCTCCTGAAGGCATTTAGTTTTTTTTTAGTTTTTGTTTAATGAAACCCTTTGCTAAGAAACCCGAGGATTGTATTACTGTGGCTTATATATGATACACAGTTACCGTCTCAGACTAAGTACTGGTATTCGTTTTTGGAACACAGACTATTGTTATTTCTTGAGCTCGGTCTCTGCTCGAATGGTTGATTTACTTGATGATGTTAATAGGTAGAACGATATTACGGCCGTCTGGTCATTTGTCTTCAATGGACTGTGCAATTTACTCTTCGATGTTTTAATATAAACCCATGTCTTTTACTGAATGTTTGTGTCTTTTTTCCTCAGTTTAGATGAGTAACATATTGCCATTTGGCTCCGACTTGAATACCTCCATTGGCTGAGCGCAAGCTCCGGCTAGAATGGTTGCCAAGTCAGGGTTTCACCGGCTATAACTGCCTGAGGGAGCGCGTAACCCTGGTTACCCTAGCTCTGCCCTCGGCGTCCATTATTAATGTTTATGTTATTACAGCGATTGTATATTCTTCAGTTCAGTTTTCGCATAGTATGTAAATGGTAATATGAAACTATTGTGATGAGATCTGGTTTTGATATCCCTCCTTGAGGTTCTCCTCACGGCCATTGGGCCAGGGTTTCTATGTTTAACATCTCTGTTTATTTTATGCATATATCGTGTTTTGTTACGGCTCGGCGGAATGGAGGGAAACTCCAGTTCGACATTGCAATATATATATATATATATATATATATATATATATATATATATATATATATATATACATATATATATGCCTTAATGTTACATGCAGGCTACAGTCTTCAGTGCGGAACATATGTACATTTATGTTTTTAATTCGCTGTATAAGAGATTTCTGGATTCGGTTATTGAATACATCTCTAGGGTTTATCCAGCGACCTTATGGTTGAATATCTGCTGTCGTTAAATGATGAAACCTTTGAATTCGGTTTAATTTCTTATTTCAAAAATGGTTGTAAGTTCTTTCGAATGGAATTCTTGTCCTTATCGTGTGCCTGTTTGTGCATTCTCTGTTATAATACAGAAGATAATGTTTTTCCTCTTTTCTATTAACAAAAGAACAGTTAATCTCAGTCTCTGTCTAAATTACAGAAGTTACTTTTCCTATCATTTCCTCTCAAGAAAAGAACAGTTTATCTAAATTCTATTTAAACCGCAGCTACCAGTTTTCTTTCTTCTTTTCATTTAAAAAGAACAGTTAGAGGTTTTTCCTCAACACAAAATAATAACAGAAGTATTCAGTAGATGTATGCATTGTAAGCCATACCTGGTTCTCTGCAAACCTACTTGTAAATGCTTGCCAAACCACCCGTCCGTAGGAAGAATTCTCTTTGACCTTCCGCCCCCAAGCACTTGCAGGTCCTACTCGACCGCAATAACACTGGTCTCGCCAGTAAACGCTATCTGATCCTAACCAGACATAGCGTGCATAGGAAATTCTTTTCCTCTTATGCCATCTGATCCTAACCAGACATAGCATGAATGTTTTCTCTCTTTTCTGCCATCTGATCCTAACCAAACTTGGCAATTCCCCTTTTTCCTCTAGGGTCTCAACTACCTCAAGGTAGTTAGGGTTTCATCATAACTGATTCCTCAGTTACTAACCAAGATTAATCATAAACTCAGTTCCAATAGTGCCAACACAATTGTTTTTCATTAACATAAAATTAATAACAAGAATATATATAATTTCAAATAAAGTCTCTGTTCAATAATTACTTTTATCATTTACCAACATTAACTTTTCACAGGGGATATTACATCTCCCCCTCCTGAAAGTCTACATCGTCCCGATGTTGCTGTTTATCCAAAAACAGTCTGGGATAAGTATCCCGCATCATTTGTTCATCTTCCCAGGTGGCCTCTTCAGGCCCAAAGTGCTGCCACTGCACTTTAACCTGGCTGATGACCTTTTTCCGCAGCTCGACTCTTCTCTGATCTAATATGTTCACTGGTTCGACCAGGAACTCTCCTTCCGGTTCCACCTGAAACACACAACAATTAAATCAGCTGCTTACTAGTATTCTATTTCAGTTTACATTATATAACAGTCTTCCCTTACCTGAATGTCTTGCCAACTTATTATATGCCTAGGATCATACACATATCTCTTTAAAACTGATACATGGAAGACATTATGGACCCGAATATGGCTGGGTAGGGCGAGCTGGTAAGCTACCGGCCCTACTCGTGCCAGAATTTGGAATGGTCCACAAAAACGCGGTGCCAATTTGGCACAGGTATTCCATTGGAGGGTACTTTTCCTAGCTCGAATTCTGATGTACACATGTTCACCCACTTGGTACTCTTTAAATGTTCTTTTCCGATCTGCGAAATTCTTCTGCCTGTCCTGTGCCATCTTTAGATTAGCTCGAACTTTTTTCACCATCACTTCCATTTCCTCCAACATCTCAGGACCCAGCAAAAATTTGTCCTCCGGTCCACCCCAACTGGAGGGTGTGCGGCACTTCCGGCCGTAGAGTACTTCGAATGGACTCATCTTCAAGGATGAGTGATAACCATTGTTATAGGCGAATTCCACTAGGTGTAGATACTCCTCCCAACGCGTAGGTTGCTGCATCACATAAGATCTCAGCATGTCCTCCAGTACTTGATTCACGCGCTCAGTCTGTCCGTCAGTTTGCGGATGATATGCGGTGCTGAAGTTTAATTGAGTTCCTAGACCTTCAAATAAGGTCCTCCAAAAGGCTGAGGTAAACTTAACATCACGATCAGATATTATTATTTTCGGCAGCCCATGAAGTTTAAATATATTTTGCATAAAAATGTTTGCGATTTGAGCTGCACGATAAGTGGATTGAACCGGTATAAAGTGAGCTGACTTGCTGAGTTTATCCACTACCACCATTATAGAGTCATTGTTCTTTTTGGATTTTGGCAAACCGGTAATGAAGTCCATGGTTATGGTCTCCCATTTCCATTCTGGTATGGGTATTGGCTGTAGCAGTCCTGCAGGATGCTGATGTTCAGCTTTCACCTGTTGACACTCCAAACAGCGCGCCAAGTATTCTACAACATCCTTCTTCATGCCTGGCCAGTAATACTCCTTCCTTAGTGAGGTGATTAATTTCTGGTAACCAGGATGCCCTGCATAAGGACTTCTATGATTTTCATCCAGAATCTTTTCTTTAATACTGCTCTGATTGGGTATGTAAATCTTCTTCTGAAAGCACAACATGCCGGCTGTATTCAAGGTATAACCTTGTTGTATAGAACGGGTATCTGAATTTTGCACCAAATGCTTCTTTTGCAAATAAATCTGATCTTGCGCCGCAGCCTCCTCAATCTCTTGGTCAAGAGTGGACCATCCTTGACTGATACCAATCTCATAAATGCAATGCACTTTTCGGCTTAGTGCATCAGCTACTCTGTTCTCCTTTCCCTTTAGGTGTTTAATTTCGAAATCGAAATTTCCCAAAAAGTCCACCCATCTTGCTTGTCTTGCGTTTAAAGTGGGTTGACTAAAGTAACTAGTCAAGCTGTGGTGATCCGTCATTAGCAGAAATTTCCTCCCTACTAAATAATGGCGCCACATCTTCAGAGCATGGATCACAGCGGTTAATTCCAGATCATAGGCAGAATATTTCTGCTCATGCTCTTTCAACTTCCTGGATTCATAGGCAATCACTTTGCCTTCTTGCATTAGCACTCCACCCACGCCCTCCTTACTGGCATCTGTACAGACTACATACTCCTTTTCGGGATCTGCCACACACAACACAGGTGCTGTGGTAAGTAATTGCTTGAGCTGTTCGAAGCTCCGCTGACAGTCTGCTGTCCATTTAAACACTTTTCCCTTCTTTTGCAAGGAGGTAATGGGGAAGGCAACTCTAGAAAAACCTTCTACAAACCGCCGGTAATATCCAGCCAGCCCCATGAAAGATCGAATATCTGCTACATCCTTGGGTGTAGGCCATTCTATTATAGTTTTGATCTTTTCGGGGTCTACAGCTATACCTTCCTTTGTGATAATGTGACCCAAATACTGGATCTGTTCTTTATAAAAATCACATTTGCTGAATTTTCCATATAGTTGATGCTCTCGTAAGGTCTGTAACACTATCCTCAAATGTTCCTCATGCTCTTTCCTATTCCGGGAGTAGATAAGTATATCATCAATGAAGATCAATACAAATTTGTCTAAGTATTTATGAAATACACTATTCATCAAACACATGAATGTTGCAGGCGCATTAGTTAATCCAAAAGGCAGTACCACAAACTCGTAATGTCCGTAACGAGTACGAAAAGCTGTCTTGGCTATGTCCTCATCTTTGATTCGGATTTGATGGTAACCCGATCTTAAATCGATCTTTGAAAAGATGGTCGCACCCTTCACCTGATCAAACAGCTCGTCAATGCGGGGTAGTGGATATTTGTTTTTAACTGTCAGTTTATTCAGCTGTCTATAATCTATGCACATTCGCAGAGTCCCATCCTTTTTCCTCACAAATAGCACAGGAGCTCCCCAAGGAGAGACACTGGGGCGGATGTACTTCTTTTCCAGCAGCTCTTGCAGTTGCATTTTTAACTCAGTTAACTCCGGCACACTCATCCGATAGGGTGCTCGGGACACTGGGGCTGCTCCGGGTATCAGCTCAATGGTGAAGTCCAAATCCCTTTTGGGTGGCAGCCCTGGAATTTCTTCAGGGAATACATCTGCAAATTCTTGCACTACTGGTATATCTTTAACAGTTGCAACCTTATCCACAGAATCTGCAAACCCCACTTGTACTGCATAAATCTGGCACTTATTCCGGATACACTTAACCAGCTGAGAGGCTGTGATCGGCCGAATCTGCACTGGTTTCTGGATGCCTTGAATCTCTTTTCCCACACCCAGCTCATCTCTGTAAGAGACTGTTTTTGTTTTACAATTAATTACAGACCATCGTCGTTCCAACCAGTCCATTCCTATCAGCACGTCATAGGAACCAAGAGGGAGTACATTTAACTCAGTTGTTATTGTTTGGCCAGCTAACCTTAATGGACAATTGCTGACTTTGGTTAGTACTCGTCTTTTGGTCCCAGTGGCCAGCTGTACTAACCATGGGCTTTTAAATTTAGTGGTTTGCAAACCACAGCTTTCTACCACTTTAGGACTTATATAGCTTAAAGTAGCTCCTGGGTCTACTAAAACAGAAACAGCTCGATCAAAGATCTTACCTTCGAACTCTATCATTGTTGGCTGGTAATCAGCTTGCCAATCCTCCAGTGCTGCATTTATTCTGGGCATGGATCGAGCCACATCTCCTACTGTTGAAGCTTCGCAGATCTGGGACAACTGATCGCTGTCCTTCTGATGAGGGCAGTTTCTGATATAATGGGGTCCACCACAACCCCAACACTGAACAGGTGGCCGAGCTGAGCCTTCATTGTCCAATCTAACTTGCTGTTCACTGTATTTGGATTCTGCAGGAGGCTTGAATCTGCTCTGAGTTTTTGCTGGATTTTTAGTGCTGGCTCCTTTTGAAAAGCCTTTCTGAAAACTGTTGCGTGCTCCTTTACTACCCATAGGCATTTTACTGCCCCGCTTATCTGTCCAACGCTTTCCAGGATTTTCTCCTTTTGATTTGTTCTGCTGATAACACAGTCTTGCTTTTCGAATTGCTTCATCCATGGTTTTCGGATTATCGAACTCTATCCTTTCTCGCATTGTCAGAGGTAAGCTGCTCACAAATCTTTGCACCTTAGCCTTCTCTTCACGAATATAGGGCACGTAGCGAAGCAGGGATGTGAATTTAGTTACAAATTCATCAATGGTCTGCTGTCCAAGCCGCAGATCATGAAATTCTCGCGCTTTTTCATCATAAAAACGTTCTGTCAGATACTTCTCCTTGAAATATCTTTGAAACGTTTCCCATGTCACGTCTTGTTCACTCACTCCCCGTACCATCTTGATCTCTTCCCACCATAGCGTGGCTTTGGCCTGTAGCTGGAATATAGCCAGCCTTGCCTTAAGGTGGTGATCATATTCATACACTTGAAAATACTTATTCATATTAATTAGCCATGCCTCTGCAGCTTCCTCTGATTCCCCATCGAAAAGAGGTGGTTTAATTTTCCGAAATTCCCCTTGCAGTTCCATCCGGGGTCTCTTTGGAGTTTGATATCCAGAAGCGTTAACAGACTTCTCTCCTCGCGTCTCCCCTCTGTCCTCTGCTTCCTCTTGTTCAGTGTGATAGCTCTGTTCATCTGTTATTTGTGCTTGTTCAGGCCTCGGGTGTGACTGCTGTTGATGTTGTTTATCAGATAAGCTTTTTAAAATCCTTTCATGTTCTATATTTAGTCTTGCATTATCTGCACGTAACCGTGCCATTTCGTCCTTCAGTTCCTGAACTGTTCTCAAGAGTGTTGAATCTGCATTGCGGCCTGCTGCTCCCAACTGTACCCAAAACTCAGAATTTCCCTGAGGTTGTTCCATGTTATCTGGAGGTTCCAGATTCCCATAAGGAGCACTATTTGCTCTTCTCATTCTGCTACTACCTGCTTCAGAACAACTCATTAAACAGATTTAATTTATCTTGGCGTATTTCTGAACTATTACCATAATACTGTTTATATTCATGTTGCTGCAAATTTTTTTTTTTTTTAAATTCCCCAAAGGTCACAGAGTTGTAACCTTGGGCTCTGATACCAATTTGTCACGCTTCCACAAATAATTTTTTTTTTATCTATTATAACATAGCAATATTAACTATTCTACATATGGTTAATACTTTCACGTTCACCTAAGCATTATTACCATGACATATACATTGCTTAATATATAATTCTTATAATCACACAAGCATTACTACTTTGATATAATCATTGCTTAACATATATATTCCTATAGTCGCATGCACACATACATCATTACCTTCTTCGTGATCATGACTTTAATGATACAATCTAAATTATACATTAATCTTATGGAAATGAAAATGTCATAACCAACGAGGGCTATGGGATAAGTTATGCGTTGACTGTGCACATGTATCTTTATAATGTCATTGTTGATAATTGTATGTTTATTACATATCCCGAGAGATCGGGGTTGATCATCTGTCCGGCGATCATAATCTCGAACCAGGTGTAAGCATTCTCCATCGTCCATTTGGGGAGATGAAGGGCAGATGGCAAACTGCCATGTGCGCCCTGTACATTAAAGTTTACGGCCCTGACTCCTCGGCCTTGTCACTTTTCGCACCTGAAACTTCCAAGGTAAACCGGCAATCGAATGGTTGTCATTTCTTCTTGCAGATCAAGGGTTTACATCATGCCACAAACCGGTAATCATCTGGAGGGGTTTATATCTTGGTTTACACATCCGGGTCGCCATAACTCTCATTCCATTTTCTCCGCCTTGTCCCAGCTCTGTAGCTTGTTCCTCATGGTGCTCCGCTGCATCGACCTTTTTGCCTCTGGCATGCAGTTCCTGCCATTCTATTCGACTTCATCGTTGTTCGAAGGTAATGGTACTCAGGTTTACAAAACCCAGGTGCAGCTGGGATAAGGTTATTTGTTTTATTTCTCTGCTCTGGATTTCTTTAAGGTTTTACGCCAGGGTTGCATGGTGCTAACTCCATTACAGTTTCGTGCAGGTGTGGAACCTTTCACCGTAAG
Source organism: Pinus tabuliformis (assembly GCA_031772625.1). Lineage (NCBI taxonomy): Eukaryota > Viridiplantae > Streptophyta > Pinopsida > Pinales > Pinaceae > Pinus > Pinus tabuliformis. The sequence goes on along the minus strand of CM062806.1, from coordinate 85,054,481 downwards.
GAATAAGGGTTCCTCTTTCTGCTGCCTTGCTCATTGAGAGGTAAGCATCCAACCCTCTTTCCACAGCAATGCATACAAGGTTTTATATGGTCAAGGTCTGAGTTTCGTTCATTCACTTGGCAGGGGTTCTGGCAATGAATCTCGAGTCTGTCCCCTGCGCAAGCTCAGGGTCTCCTGAAGGCATTTAGTTTTTTTTTAGTTTTTGTTTAATGAAACCCTTTGCTAAGAAACCCGAGGATTGTATTACTGTGGCTTATATATGATACACAGTTACCGTCTCAGACTAAGTACTGGTATTCGTTTTTGGAACACAGACTATTGTTATTTCTTGAGCTCGGTCTCTGCTCGAATGGTTGATTTACTTGATGATGTTAATAGGTAGAACGATATTACGGCCGTCTGGTCATTTGTCTTCAATGGACTGTGCAATTTACTCTTAGATGTTTTAATATATATCCATGTCTTTTATTGAATGATTGTGTTTCTACCACAGTTCAGATGAGCAGACATATTGCCATTCGGCTCCGACTTGGTTACCTCTATTGGCTGAGCGTAAGCTCCCGCTGAAATGGTTACCAGGTCAGGGTTTCACCGGCTATAACCGCCTGAGGGAGCATGTAACCCTGGTTACCCTACTCTGCCCTCGGCGTCCATTATTATTGTTTATGTTATAACAGCGATTGTATATGTTTTAGTTCAGCTTTCGCGTAGTATGAATATGGTAATATGAAACTGTTGTAATGAGTTCTGATTTAAATATCCCTCTTTGAGGTTCTCCTCACGGCCATTGGGCTAGGGTTTCTATGTTTAACATCTCTGTTTATTTTATGCATATATCGTATTTTGTTACGGCTCGGCGGAATGGAGGGAAACTCCAGTTCGACATTGCAATATATATATATATATGCCTTAATGTTACAGATAGGCTACAGTCTTCAGTGCGGAACATATATGTACATTATATTTCTAATTTCGCTGTATAAAAGATTTCTGGGTTCGGTTCTTGAATGCATCTTTAGGGTTTATCCAGCAGTCTTTATGGTTGAATATCTGCTGTCGTTAAATGATGAAACCTTTGAATTCGGTTTAATTTCTTATTTCAATAATGGTTGCAAGTCATTTCGAATGGAATTCGTTTCCTAATCGTAGGCCTGTTCGTGCATTCTCTGTTATAATACAGAAGATAATGTTTTTCCTCTTTTTCATTAACAAAAGAACAGTTTATATCAGTCTCTGTCTAAATTATAGAAGTTACTTTTCCCTATCATTTCCTCTCAAGAAAAGAACAGTTATTCTAAATTCTATTTAAACCGCAGCTACCAGTTTTCTTTCTTCTTTTCATTTAAAAAGAACAGTCAGAGGTTTTTCCTCAACACAGAATAATAACAGAAGTATTTCAGTAGATGTATGCATTGTAAGCCATACCTGCTTCTCTGCAAACCTACTTGTAAATGCTTGCCAAACCACCCGTCCGTAGGAAGACTTCTCTTTGACCTTCCACCCCCAAGCACTTGCAGGTCCTACTCGACCGCAATAACACTGGTCTCGCCAGTAAACGCTATCTGATCCTAACCAGACATAGCGTGCACAGGAAATTCTTTTCCTCTTATGCCATCTGATCCTAACCAGACATAGCATGAATGTTTTCTCTCTTTTCTGCCATCTGATCCTAACCAGACTTGGCAATTCCCCTTTTTCCTCTGGGGTCTCAACTACCTCAAGGTAGTTAGGGTTTCATCATAACTGATTCCTCAGTTACTAACCAAGATTAATCATAAACTCAGTTCCAATAGTGCCAACACAATTGTTTTTCATTAACATAAAATTAATAACAAGAATATATATAATTTCAAATAAAGTCTCTGTTCAATAATTACTTTTATCATTTACCAACATTAACTTTTCACAGGGGATATTACAGGAAGTGGAAGGTTTGAAAAATGTACCCAGGAATTTCCATGCTGAATGACTCGAAATCTGGAAACTAAGGAGAAGTGAATAACCCCGTCCTTCTTCCATGTGTTTCTAGAAATTTACTTTTAAGAAAAAGTCTACTATGAAGAAACCCTTCAAACATGAGTAAATATCACATCCTGTGGTCCAATTTGTGTAGATCCACATGTGAAAGACTTCAGTTTTAGGCCAAAAATTGTTGAATCTATAAATTACATGTTGCTTACTTGTGGGTTCTTGATCTCTATATATGAGTATTCCTCCTTTTCCACTATGCAGGGCATCTCCTCTCGCTACTTCTTTGTAGAAGACGCATAGACTAGGTCTTGCTGTGCCGCACAGGCACGAGACCAAGGTAAAAGTGGAACGTCTACTTACCTTATAATCTTTGAGAATCCTCTTGACTTTTAGCAATATTCCTTTTGAAATGTTGTTGGGAGCTCCTCACACTGTTGAATCTAGTTTTTGGCTCTGGTCAATGATTCCTCGCACTTAACCTAGATCAGAATGGAACTACCAATTAGAGTTTTTATGAATATCTGGAAGGTCTTGTTATTCTTTGTGCATGCTAGGGTTTGGAACGTTTCTGAGGCAAACCCCTTGTACACAAGCTTGTTCTCCGCCGCAACTCCATAGTTGTACATGCCTTAGCGATCAGGATAGAAGAAGAAAAAAGATCGGGTAGCAGCCCAAAAAAGCTAGCCGACAACGGCCTCTCCTCAGTTGCCATTCTGCTGCCTTCGATGCATACCGCGAAACGTTTGAATATTCTTTGGTACAAGTCAAAGGGGACTTCCACAGAGCCAGTGCAACGCCTTCCCTCTTGGACCATAGACACAGTTGCGGGGTGGGCGACCATATCACAGTGAGGAGGATCGATTGTGACACTCGAACGATGCCGTGGAAAGAACGGTTCTCCTTTACGCCTTTCCTTGTCGCCCCTTTAATGCCTTAAGTATGCCCTTGTTCAGCGGCACCCTTATGAGAAAACCCTAGCGCTCCGCAAAAACTCCATCGCTCATCCATTTTTAAATATTATATTTAATTAAGAATAATAATTTATATAATTGATAGAGTTCAGGCTTCTGTGATCCATATCAATTAAGAGAGAGAATCTTCGGCGAAAATCACATGGAAAATCATTTGTCGACGCGTTTCGAACCAACCAGTGTGGTTCATCATCAGGACAAGTTGAAAAACAGATCCAGCTTAGCCTATTTAAATAGTTAGAGCAGAGACACCAACGGTAACCTGGGCAAAAAATTGACTTAAGGAGCAAGGTCAAATTTAGTTATATTAGGTAAAAGATGATAAATTATAATAAAATAATAAATAAATATATATAAATATATATAAATTTAGTTATATTAGGTGTAAGATGAATAAATAAATATATAAATGAAGAATTATAAAAATAGAAAATTATTTATTTATAATGAAGAATAATAAAATAATAATAAATTATTTATTTATTTAATAAATAAATGAAAAATAAAAATAAATGGTATCATTAGTAAGGTAAATAAATATTTTAGTTATATAAATAAATAATTTTTAAATATATATAAAAATATTTATATAAATAAATATTTAAGTTATATAAATAAATATATATAAATATATATAAAAAATAAATAAATATTTTAGTTATATATAAAAATATTTATATAAATAAATATTTTAGTTATATATAAAAATATTTATATAAATAAATATTTTAGTTATATAAATAAATATATATAAATATATATGAAAATAAAAATAAATATATAAATATATAAAAATGAAGAATAAAAATAGAAAATTATTTATTTATAATGAGGAATAACAAAATAATAATAAATTATTTCTTTATTTATTAAATAAATAAATGAAAAATAAAATAAATGGTATCATTAGTAAGGTAAATAAATATTTTAGTTATATAAGGTGTAAGATAAATAAATAAGTATATAAATATATAAATGAAGAATTATAAAATATTAATAAATTATCCATTTATTAAATAAATATATAAATATATAAGTGAAGAATCATAAAATGATAATAAATTATTTATTAAATTTATTAAATAAATAAAAATATAAATAAATAAATGAAAAAATATAAATTATATAAATAAATTATTTATAAATGAAAAAATAAAATTAAAAATAAATGGTAAGGTAAAACTAAAGGGAATAAATGGGTTATTGATATGAAAGAATGTTAGAAATAAAAATTAATAACCATAATAATAATAGAATACATAAAAATAATAGTAATAATAATTATACTAGAATTAAGTTATAGAAAATAAATAGATAAATAATAAATAAATAAATAAATAATAATAACAAGAAAAACGATAATAGTATTTCATAGTATTAAGTAATAGTTTATAAATAAATAAACAAATAAGATTAAATAATAATTAAGTTATTAAATTAATAAGTGCTAATAATAACAATAATAATAATAATAATAATGATGATAATAGAATAAAAAATATAAATAAAATAAGAGACAAGAAAACCTAATTCTATTATTATTATTATAAGAAGAAATTATTTATTTAATAACTTAATTATAATAGATACTTTTTTATCTATTATAATTAAGTTATTAAATAAATAATAGATAATAACTTAATTATAATAGATAAAAAAGTATCTATTATAATTAAGTTATTAAATAAATAATTTCTTCTAATAATAATAATAATAGAATTAGGTTTTCTTGTCTCTTATTTTATTTATATTTTTTATTCTATTATCATCATCATTATTATTATTATTATTGTTATTATTAGCACTTATTAATTTAATAACTTAATTATTATTTAATCTTATTTGTTTATTTATTTATAAACTATTACTTAATACTATGAAATACTATTATCGTTTTTCTTGTTATTATTATTTATTTATTTATTTATTATTTATCTATTTATTTTCTATAACTTAATTCTAGTATAATTATTATTACTATTATTTTTATGTATTCTATTATTATTATGGTTATTAATTTTTATTTCTAACATTCTTTCATATCAATAACCCATTTATTCCCTTTAGTTTTACCTTATCATTTATTTTTAATTTTATTTTTTCATTTATAAATAATTTATTTATATAATTTATATTTTTTCATTTATTTATTTATATTTTTATTTATTTAATAAATTTAATAAATAATTTATTATCATTTTATGATTCTTCACTTATATATTTATATATTTATTTAATAAATGGATAATTTATTAATATTTTATAATTCTTCATTTATATATTTATATACTTATTTATTTATCTTACACCTTATATAACTAAAATATTTATTTACCTTACTAATGATACCATTTATTTTATTTTTCATTTATTTATTTAATAAATAAAGAAATAATTTATTATTATTTTATTGTAAGATAATCTTCGGCAAAATCACATAGCGAATCTTTTGTCGACGCGTTTCGAACCAACCAGTGTGGTTCATCGTCAGGACAAGTTGAAGAACCAATCCAGCTTAGCGTGATTAAATAGAGTTTGCAGAGATCCCAACAGCTACATTCCTAACGGCTAATTTGACCAAGAGACCCTGGTCAAACTACTAAAAAAGGCAATTAATATTTCTCGAAAAAGCTAAATTTAGGTAAATATTTGGTAAATTTAAAATAATTAGGTGTATTATTCTTATTATCCCAAATATCAAGAAACGTCCATATTTTAATTAAGATGGTTATTATATCCCATAATATATTTTAATTAATCCATATTTAATTATTATTCCAACGTAAAGGTAATCACACCCTATTATTCTAAGAATTTAGTTATACTAGATAGTTGTGTGATAATTATTTAATGGTCTTTGGTAAGTTAGATCTATATCATATTTAATATTTTTTAATTAGATTGGTCCATTAAATCAATAAGTTATATAAATTAATAAAAGTTTAATAAATAATCTAAATCTTCTTGATAATTAATAGATCTAAACAAATTGTTAAACTATTATTATTCTTAGAGTTTAGTTATATTAGGTGAAAATTATAACTAATATTATGGTAAATCATAATTACCTAATAATATTTATTCCAAGGTAAATCTAATATTACTTATAATATAAGGTCGATATGTTTATTATTAAAACTAATGTTATTGGTACCTAAAGGTTAAAACAATATTTATTAAAAAGATTTTTATTCCAAATTTATTAAGGTTAACCATGTCATTATTATTTATTATTATTATTTATAAGTTAGGTCTATATCATATTTATTATTTAAATAGATTGGTCCAATAGATTAATAAGCTATATAAATAAATAAAAGTTTATTACATAATCTAAATCTTCTTGATAAAACAATTTGTTAAACTATTATTCCTAGAGTTTTATTATATTAGGTAAATATTATAACCAATATTATGGTAAATCATAATTACCTTTAAACCTAACGGTCAATAATCCAAAATCTATTATTACTTATAATCCAAGGTTGATATGTTAATTACTAAACTAATATTATTGGTATCTTTAAACCTAAAGGTTAAAATAATATTTATTCCAAATTTTCATTAAGGATAACGATGTCAATATTATTTATTATTATTATTTATAAGGTTTAAAACGCGTTATTTAGGAAATAGTTAAAGGGAAACTTAATTCTAAGGTTAATCTAGAGATAATTAAATAGTATAAAAACTGAAATTCTGGTAAAAAATCTAATTATAATATGTCCAATAGTATCAAAGATAGGTAAGGTTGATACAATAATAGTCGAAACAAATCACTAACTCAACCGTTCCAAAATAATAGGACAAAACTGTCAAAAGAAAAATAAAGGAGGGGGAAGACAGAAACCCTAAGACTTAACGAAAAGGAATGAGAAGGCTAAGAAGACAAGGTTGGGACCCAGCAACTGCTAATCTTCCAGCCATCATCCCTATTAAGGTGGATCGGCCTTTTTTCGATCTCCAGGGCCTCTCTAAATTTGCGATGGTGAAACTGCGCAATCTTGGCAATGACTTGAGCCTCCTCTATACACACATGATGCATAGTCTTTCCCGCATGCTCAGCCAGGGCCGAGGACTTGGTCCTCCCATGTCTTAAGTCAGCCGAATGCTCGCTAATCCGCTGATTAATAGAGCGACCAGTCTCACCAATATAAGGGGTCCCACAGGAACAGGGAATGACATAGACGCCCCTCATGTCCTTAGGGTCAATCGGGTCTTTCACCGACCTGAGGGATCCACGGATAGTATTGAAAGGTCTAAAGGTTGCGGGCACATCATACTTCCTCAGAATCCTTGCAATCCTGTCCGTGGTTCCTTGGATGTAAGGAAGGTTTACACCCATGATATGATCATTGGGAACCTTCCGGATAGAAGGCTCCTTCTTGGCCTTGAGGAAGGCTTTTTGACCGAGGTGCCTATCGTAACCATTCTTCTCAAAGACTTATAGGAGGTGAGCCTTCTCCGCTTCCAGGCTCTCCTCATCCGAAATTCTAACAACACGGGTGGCAAGCGTGCTAAGAACCCCTAACTTCTGAGCGGGGAAATGGTGGGAAGAAGCATGCAAGTATTGCTCAGTATGCGTCTTCTTCCTATACACCTGATGAGAAAAGGAACCATCCACCTTTTTAGAGATGAGAACATCCAAGAACGGAAGACAACCATTCTCTTCTTTTTCCATCGTGAATTTTATGGCGGCAGATTGGTTATTAAGGTGACAGAAGAAACGATCGAGCTCATCAGGACCATGAGACTAGACAACACCAGTGTCATCAACGAATCTTCTCCAAAGCTTTGGTAAGAGACGAGAGGAGGCCAAAGCCTTAGACTCAAACTCCTCCATGAAGAGATTCGCAACAACAGGGGACAAGGGGGAGCCCATGGCAACTCCGCAAGTCTGCTCATAGAATTCTCCCTCGAAGCTGAAAAAGGTAGAGGTAAGGCACAGCTCAACTAACTTGGCCGTATCAGGGTCAGTTAGCTTATTAATAACCATCATGGCCTCATTGATAGGAATGCAAGTATAAAGAGAGACCACGTCAAAACTAACCAAGATGTCCTCGGGTTCAATATTAATATTCTTAAGATCCTCAATAAAAGCAGCCGAGTCTTTGACAAAGGACTCAGTCTGCCCGACCAAGGGTCTCAACTTTGCCGCGAGGAACTTGGCCAGGAGGTAAGTCGGACCACCGATGGTATTGACTATGGGTCTCAGGGGGACCCCCTCCTTATGGATTTTAGGAAGACCATAAATCCTAGGAGTGATGGGGTTACCCTCAATAAGTTTCTGGGCTAGAGGAATCGTGGAATTGCACGACTTGATCGCAAGAGCGACCGCTCTGGAAACCTTTTTGAGGGGATTCTTCGAAAGCTTCTTATAACTCCCGCTATTACTAAGATGGTCCAGCATCTTATTCCTGTAATCCTTTCTATCCAAGATCACAGCAGCCCCACCCTTATCAGCTTTTAAGACCACGACGTCACGATTATTGTTCAAGCTTTTCAGAGCCTCGAACTCGGCCTTGCTGATATTGCTACGGGGAGGCTTAGCCCTCCTCAGGGTAACGGCACAATCCTGCCTAATCGTGTCTTTAATCTTATCAGGAAGGTTCTTAATGCCATACTCCACATCGCAAATGATGTCTTCAATCGGGATCTTTCTGGGGGCTAAGGCAAAATTCAGACCTTTCCCTAAGAGACTAAAAACCGCAGGCGGGAAGGAAGAACTCGACAAATTTACCACCTTATTGCCTTGAGGAAGGGAACCCGATTTACACACCGACATACCCTTAATCTCAGATTTACCATAACGGCTATCCATCCCAACTTTATTACCACGACTACTAATATTATTATTATAAACTTTATTAAAATCATAATTATGAATATTGATTTTATCCTTGTTATTTTTATGTGATATAGCTTCATTACTATAATTCCAATTGTTAACGTTATTAATATGTTTAACCTTCACGCTATCCATATTACCGCTACAGTCCATCCCAACTATATTACCACGACCACTCATATTATTATTATATACTTTATTAAAATCATAATTATGAATATTGATTTTATTATTCCTCATTATAAATAAATAATTTTCTATTTTTATTCCTCATTTTTATATTTTTATATATTTATTTTTATTTTCATATATATTTATTTATATAACTAAAATATTTATTTATATAAATATTTTTATATATAACTAAAATATTTATTTATTTTTTATATATATTTTTTATGTATTTATTTATATAACTTAAATATTTATTTATATAAATATTTTTATATATATTTACAAATTATTTATTTATATAACTAAAATATTTATTTACCTTACTAATGATACCATTTATTTTTATTTTTCATTTATTTATTAAATAAATAAATAATTTATTATTCTTCATTATAAATAAATAATTTTCTATTTTTATAATTCTTCATTTATATATATTTATTTATTCATCTTACACCTAATATAACTAAATTTATATATATTTATATATATTTATTTATTATTTTATTATAATTTATCATCTTTTACCTAATATAACTAAATTTGACCTTGCTCCTTAAGTCAATTTTTTGCCGAAGTTACCGTTGGTGTCTCTGCTCTAACTATTTAAGTAGGCTAAGCTAGATCTGTTTTTCAACTTGTTCTAAGCACACTGGTTGGTTCGAAACGCGTAGACAAATGATTTTCCATGTGATTTGCGCCGAAGATTCTCTCTCTTAATTTATATAATTAATTTAAAATACTAGACAATAATTAATATTATAAGTGATCATTCAGAAATAATTTTAATTTGTATTATTTTTCTTCTTGAAAAATTATTGTATTTTTAGATATTTCTTATTTTAATCATAAACTAATTTATTTTTTAATTTTAAATATTTAAATATTTTATCATTAAAAATATTAAATTTAAGTTTTTTTTCTTCATACATTTTCAATTAATCGAAAAAAATGTCAACAGCACCCTCTACAGATAGAACGCGTATTCGGTCAATATGCGGTGGACAGCAATCAGCGGGACCGACTATCGTCAATAAACGCGTACTCGGTGAATGCGGTGGACAGCAATTAGCGCACCGAATATTGTCCATCGATATTGAGAACCTACGGTACACGCAACATACCATCCAGTGGAAACACCTTTGACCCAATAATGGACGCATAATTTGATAAAGAATAATTTAATCATTTAGGGTTGGCCCTAGTCATAAACGATACTTTCTCCACCAAAGACGTCATAATCACTACATTAATGATTAATTTCAGAAGGTGTCCCACACCATTGACCAAAAGGTGTTATATCCGATCGCGTATGTGCTGAAATATTGGGACAGGTATAGCCGGCGCGTCAAATTGGACTTTCTGCAATTCTGATTTGAATTGTATGATTGAACGTGATGTAACAATAATTCATCGTGCATGTGCTGGATTCGTGGAAAGAGTCTGCAATTCTGATTTTGAGTTGTCTGATTGAACGTGAGGTAACAGCATGCTTGGGCGACTTTTATTTTCAACCTGATTGAAAGATAAACGCAGTCTGACATGTCAGGGGAATAAGAGTTGCTTTATATTTATATTTTTCTCGAAGTTGATTTTGGCATGTTAGCAGCAAGGCACCTCCTATTCCGCTCGCATATTAAACCCATTTATATTTCAATAGGTTTGGAAATAAGAGTGGCCGCATCGTTAGTAAAACCAGTTGTTCACCTCATTTAAGATTATAGTGCACCAAGCATAAAATTAGACTTTTTTAACTATGAGTTGGCTTGTATGATTGATAGTATGTAAAGAAGTTGTTATTATTCTACACCAAAATATTTAAAATACAATGGTCTTAATTTAATTGAAGCATGGAAAGAAAATAGAGCATAACGTGAATGTCCAGCGGAAATAGAGCATAACATGAATGTACCATGGAAGACAGAGATCCATCCATTGTGTGTACACAATTAAAACCATGCGCCAATTACCCCTCCTCGTTAGTAGTTATAAAAGTTGTTTTAATGGCTTGTATACTCATAACAATATTTTAATCTAATCACTCCAGATTTTTGTTTTTGTGAACAACACTATTCTAGCTGTGACTCAGAATTCGGTTTTCCTAGTGTTCCTCCGACAGCATTATATGATGAAGATAATATTAATTTTAATAACAAATTGATGGAAAAGGTATCCATCAAAATGGTTAGGACGGAGGTGTAAATTAAATAACTGCATCCGAATTACGATGTCAATTAATCTCGCTTAATATCAGAATAGATATTTGATTATAATGGTTATAATTATATTAAAAATAAAAACAAGTTAAATTGAAATCTAAATCCAAGTGATTTTAAATTTCATAGTTTGTATTTTTTAATATTGTCTAATATATTTATTGTGTCTTGAGATGCTCTCCAATTTATTATAGAAAAAATGTGGTAAGATTATATTATATTATATAATGTTATGTAAATATTTTTACTCTATCAAATTTGATAACAATAAAAATAAATCAAAAATATAATTTAAAAATAAATGAAATATTAAAAATTAATATTTTAAACTATAAAAATAAAATTAATAAGTGATAACAATAAAAATAAATTTAAAATACAATTTAAAAATAAATAAAATATTAAAAATTAATAATTTAAACTATAAAAATAAAATTAATAATTATAATTATTGATTAAAAGATTTTGAATATCTCAAATTACATAAAATTAAAAATAAAAATAAAGTAAAATTAATAATTATAATTATAATGATTAATTATTAATAATTAAATTAATTTAAATTTATCTTAACTATAAATATATCAAGGGTTTAAAGATTATATTTTTTAAAGTGTAAACTTCTTTAAAGCAAAAAAACACTTGATAGATCTAGAATTATAATAAATCTAAATTGCTAAATTAACAATGTCCCAAAAAACACTTTACCTATCACAAATTAGAATTTGTAAAAGTAAATTATAAATAAATTAAAAATATAGTTAAATATAAACATATACCGAGGATTTAAAGATTATATTTTTTAAAGTGCAAATTTTTTTAAAGTAAAAAATTACTTGATAAATCTAAAATTATAATAAATCTAAATTGATAAATTAACAATATAAAAAAACAAAAACACTTTACCCATCACAAATTAGAATTTGTAAAAATAAATAAGAAATATAATTAAATATAAACCAAAGGGTCCCTCTTTGCATGTAATCAAGTCAAGGGAGTTAATGGTTATGAGTATTGGTAAAATAATTATGGCGTTGTTTCCTTTTATGTAATCAACTCATGGGAGTTACATGGTTATGAGTATCATTAAAATAATTATGCCGTGTTTCCCTTATCTATAGATTTTAGATAATAGTGTATATTCCAAATACTATTTGTTTGAGGATATTGTTAGCTCCACTATATTGTGTTGTTTTGATAATAATAGCCATACATTAAAAGGTGTTAATATAGGTTGGACCTTTAATACTGAGGAATAAAAGGTGTTAATATAGGTTGGACTTTTAATATATAAGAATAAAGAGAGACATTATAATTATAATTTATTAAAAATAAAGAGACATGTTATAATTTTAGTGAAAATAAAATATTCCAGTGTTAGTGATAAATAAAATATTTCAATGTTTATATTACAATAATATAAATTTAAAGTTGTTGTTTTTTTTAAAGGAATTATGTAATTTATTTCATTTTAATATGAACTTGATATATAACATTTAAAAAATATTAGTAGGTGCTTTCTAATTCAATGCATGAGAGATATTTGTAATTTATCCAATGTTTGATATGTAAGATTTTAAAAATAGAAAGAGGTATTATACCTTATGGAGATATGTTTTAAACAAGTGAAATTTTTTTTTTTTTTTTTTTATAGTTAAAACGTTTTATTAGTATGTTTCTCAAGATGAACATATATTTATTTTAATAAATCTATCAAGCACCTTGAAGGATCAAATTTCTCCAAATGCAAACATTTTCTCAAATTTTGTAGTCGAAAAGAGGTTTGCATTTTGAGAGATTTAATCCCTCTTAGTTAAGATGGATCTATGTTGATATGCATGTGTGTGTTTCTCTCTATATACTTCTTTATCATATTATATATTCTTTTTAAACTTAGATTTTTTTTTAGCATTACTAATATTTTGTAAAATAATTTTTTTCTTCAATAATTCAACCAAAACTTCATATATTTATGTCATCCTCACACGAATTATTAGTGATTTTGATTAGAATTTAAAACTATGTATATATTATTTATCTTGAAAATACATTTATTTTAATAAATATTTTTTATATTACTTAAAATTAATGAATTGAAAATATATATAATTATGTAGATAGAAATGTATCTTTTAAAACAAGATGTTCAAAATTATAATTTTTTTACCAACCATTAATAAATAGATAATAAGATTTAACAACTATATAATATTTATGTAATAAGAAAATAAAAACATTATCATATATTTTTATGAAAAACCTTTAAGAATCGTTAATGCCCCATAAATATTCAACCTAGAAAATAAGATAAACATTTATTAGAAGTTGAATGTTTCATATTTATATATTAATTATAGTTTTATGGAATAGTAATTTCACTTTTACAGATTAATATATTTTTGTTTATAAAGTATAAACTAGATAGAGTATAACTCGAATTTTTGTAAGTCTGTGAGGAATTAAATTGGTCATACATTGAAAGCCTTTTTTCATTCTTTTGATTTTGCGATAAATGGACTTCTTAGATCAATTTTTTTATTTCTCTATCTTTCTTTTTCATCTTGGTTAATGAATTTCCTACAAGACCCTTCACTCCATCTCGTGGCATTCGTTAAGGTGATTCAATCTCCTCCTCCCTTTTTATCCTCACTGAGGAAGGTTTTGGACGAAGTCTGAAAGCTGCACATACCAAACGATTTATGAAAGGTTTGACTTTTCATCCTAACTCCCCCATACACATCAATCATTTTTGGATGACACTTTGTGCATGAACCATCTTTCAGTCCAAGAACCTAGAATAATCAAAGAAATATTCAACTTATTTCTAGAATAATCAAAGAAATATTCAACTTATTTTATGACACTATAGGCATTTCCATAAACAAGGAAAAGTCATCGATCTTCTTTTTGAACACCCATCCAATAACTTGGAGAAATATCTCCAAAATCCTAGGCTTCCAGGTTTTGACTCTTCCATCGAAATACTTGTGGGCCATCCAAATACCTGGGGGCTCTTTTCACTGATTATGTCATCAAGCACTCCTCATGGCGCAACCTCCTTGACAAATTAAATAGTTGTTTAGACAGCTGGACCTTCCACTCCCTAAACGTATCCAACAGACTAATCCTCCTTCAATTGATGCTCTAATCCCTGCCTTTATACCTTTTTTCAATGCTAGTTGTGCCTAAATGGGTCTTGAAAAGCGTCAAAAATATTGAAAGATCCCTTCTGTGGGGAGGAAATGGTCACAAACGAAAATGACCCCAAATCAAATGGGACACTCTATGCCTCTCAAAGATAGGAAGAGGTCTAGGCTTGGGTTACTCGGAACTTGTCAACAAAGTCCCAGGAGCACAAATATGGTGGAAATGGGTCAACTACTCCTTGAAACCTTGGGATCATCTATGGCATAGGAAATATCCTAGAGACAAAGAAAAATAGGACCTTATCTGCATGTCACTTACTCTGTAAGGCTCACTAATATGAAACATGGCCAACACCAAAACAAGAATCATACAGTCACATTACTTTGGGGAAATTAGAAATAGTGAATCTACTATGTTATAGGAGGATTCTTGGTAGCAACTCCAAAGTATGAAATCCACCTTCCACCTCCCCTCCATTCAATGCAATTCCCTCCTCGAAGGAAGAACCTAAGTCAACCACTACTAGAACGAGGAGAAACCAACCCTTTACGGTAGTGGATACGCCTTGATCGGTGGCAAGCAGAGGACCAACTGGTAGACTCTCTCTCCTTGTGGCTAGAAATCTCCAGAAGGAAAATTAAGCACACAGAGGGATCTGACACCCTCTGATGGGGATACAACCCCTTAACATCCTTCTCAGTGAAGGAAGCCTACTCTATAGCCCAAACAACCCCCTCACTAGAACCCAACCCTCCATGGAAGGTGTTATTATAGCAAAAGGTAATCACTTTTATATAAATTGTAGCTAGAAGAAGAATTATCACCTAGGAGAACCTACTCAAAAGAGGTTTTGTATGACATCATGTTGTTTCATCTCCAAACAACATTTGAAAAGCATTGAACACCTCTTAGGCTTTGTTGAAGCCACAATAATCGGGTCTACAAAAAGGGGGATACCCACCCGATCCGGACCTTGGTTGGCAGCTCCTTTTCCGTTTGGTATAGCGGGTCCGAATAGGGATATGGGACTAGTTTCCGAATTTAAGTGTGTGTGTGTGAGAAAGATTTATATTTTTGATCTAACAATTTCTAAATGGAATACTTCTACTCTAATTATAATCTAATAATAAGGAAATTATATTCTAATAAGCAGAAATATCTAAATCTACACTAACCCAGGGTGTAATCTTTCCTTTATGCGATCTAAAATGATTTCAAATAAAAACTGGTAATAAAGATCATTCAACTGTTATGAGAAAAGAATTCAATAAGGATGAACCACTTCGTATAAAAAGTTAGAGGAAACAGTTGTGAAAAAACATATCACATAATAAGCTATTCATACACTAAGCATAAATAAATAGCTATCACCATACAAAAGTGCCAAATGATAACTCAGGCATTCATACATCAATATATAAATAACTGAACATGAAAATCACTCTAACACAAGGGCAGAAATAGTTAAGAGATAGAAATACCATTTATAACTAGTCCTACTCATGAGCTTCAAGCGATAACGATTTATCTCCTCTTGATTTAACATCCACTAAGAGTACAAAAGTGCAACATCATTAGTAGATATCAAATGCAAACATCAATAAATCCTATTCCATTCATTCATCAAAACCTCCTCAGAGGGTACAGAAGTGCATGTTTTGGGGATAAGTTTTTGATAAATTTCAGGATCCTTCTCTAAATGCATGAGAAGGGTTTAAATACTACTAACTAAATCTAAAAATAAATTATTACAAAAATATAGGATGCGGTTTAAATGACCATCTTTATTTCAGGAAAATAAAACAAAATTAAAGCTAAAATTGAATCTAATATTAAAACTACTTTTGTATTTGGTCCTTGAAATCGCACGCATGCAACATCTGTTTGAGAAGAGTCGGCTGGCCAACTTCCGATTTTAGCTGAGCTGAGAAAACAGAATTGCCAAGAGCTGACACCATCTTTTCGGCCGAATTGATGATACACTTAAGAGTCATCCACTGGCTATGTGGCTTTACCAAGTATGCCTAGTAATAATCCGAGTTCAACTTGGTTAACCCTTGGATTGCTTCTGCCTTTTCTTTTGCCTTCTGCTTCCAATCTGCTTGTAGTTGTTGTGCGTTAGGTAAATATCCTAGAGTGGTCTCTACGATCAAATTTGCCCTGAGCAAATTTTCATTTACACAATCAATAATACTGCTTGCTACCGCGACTTCTCCTTCTGCTGCTTGCTTTGCCTCCCTGATTTTCTCGTCCCATTTGTTAAAGAGCATTTCTTTGTGATTTTCATTGATCCTTGGTGCACCTGCTCTTTTTCCCTCGTTTGTTTCTTGCCAAGCCAAATATTCAGTCACCCATTATCAATTAAATCATAGTCACTTTGTAAATCTACCACTTTATTAGTGGTTTTATCACTTATTTCACAATAATAGCTCCACTGCGATATCTTTTGGCCCAACACTTCCTGCTGCTGTAGTAATTTTTAATTCAAGGAAATGGACTCTGTGATAAATTTTGTAAGTTTAGGATTGTCCTTGTGCATCTCTTTTAAATCTTGTAACTGCTTTCCTTTCTCATCCAAACTTTTTTGATATCCTATCTGCATTTGTTGGAAGTCCTATTGTAACCTTTCAAGCTATTTCTGTGCTTCATTGTTGGCATTAGCTTGTTGCAACTGTTGTTGCAATGCTTGTATCTGGTCTTCCTTTTCTTTTAGCAATTGTTGTACCTCAGATGCTTTATCAATAGTCGTAAAGGCATATGCTTCTGCAACCTGAGATAGTTTGGTGAGATTCTCAATGAGATTGCTAGTGGGATCTTGCCATAGGACATCTAATTGTTCTGTGTCTTGAGGGAGCATGTTTTCCAATTTCCTATTCTTCCTCTGTCTTCTTACTACTACTTTGCGCTGTGGGCTATAAAATATATCAAGAGGAGGAATTTCTTCTATTTTGAGCATAAGCTCAGAGGATGGGGCAATAGGAATATGCTCCATATCTGAGACATTGCTAACTGTTCTTGTGACTACTTCTTTTGTTACCTGTGCATCGCTCACAGGAGTTTTTATGGTTTGTCCTTCAAGATTGATCAAGTCATTGAAGGTTTCCCATTATTTATCTAGTTCGGTTGTGACTGATGGCTGCTGAACGACGAGAGGGGGAGGATCTCTTTATGGGGAGGTAAAAACCTGTTGCTGTAGAAGTTCCGTTGACTGGGTAGTATCCTTTACTGACCCTTCGCTCTTATCCTGTTCACTTTCAGATCTTTTAGAATGTTCAAACGTTTCTTTTCCAGACTTGGATTTAGATCCGTTTGTGCCTGAACTTCCACTAAGACTAACACTTGGAGTTGATTCCCTTGCGGGTTTTAGGCATAGTTTCTCCAAAGGAATACTAGCTAACCTTCTTTCCCTGTATATTTTGAACTTTTGAAATTCTTCTGGAGAGAATTTCATTTGGGCTGCATGCAGAATTTCTTCAAGTGTGCTTTTCTGTTGGAATATTTCATCGAATAAATCATCTTCTCCAGAAAGCACCTTTATCTTGACTGCAGTAGTGAAATTCTTGGCAACATCATGAGGATCAAATGGTCTTCCTGAAAATTTGAATAATTGTAAACATGTCATATTTTTTACTTCTGTGAATGCATGGCCTACATCAAAAAGTGAAAAGGCCCCACAGGCTACAAGAAACTGGGGCCATATAGCCTTCTTTTTGTCTTTCAAATCTTTAGTCATACCTCCTTATCCATAGGTTTGATAAGCAATTTCTCGAGCCAAGAGCTTATCAGGGACATATAAAGGTAGGATGTGAGGGGAAGCAGAACTTCCAAATACCCTGACATAAGTAAACAATTCCTCCCCGAACCATCTCGTGACAGGGAGGATGTCTACCTCTGCTTCAGGAGAGCATCTCGGAGCATCTTTATCATACAACATTCTGTACAAGGGCAGCATAATTCCATGACAAATCTAGTAGAAGTATGGAGTGAACTTAGAGTCCCACAATTCTTTATGATAGACATGAATAGGTAAGGGGTCTTGAGTTGTCCACTTCCTACCCATTACAGGAAACTTAGAAACAGGGAAAATTTTAAGAACCCCCCCTAAATTTATAAATATAATAAATGGGCGAATCTCCATGGTATATAGGAAAAATGGAAGGCGATTTTATCAATAATATAATATGTATATATAATTTTTTGGCGAATCTCTCACCAGGCATGGCGAATATTTTACTCAATTATAAAATCTTGTAAGATCTTGGCGAGTCTTTCACTAAATAATAACACTTTGTAAAGTCCTAGTGAATCTTAGCATAGGCTACATGCTGGTTTAATTCCCCCATTCAAATAGGCTACATTCCAGGTGAATACCATGGGTCAATACCATGTGCCATTTTGGTGAATACCATGGGTCAATACCATGTGCCATTTTTATTTTTATTAATTCTAATATTAGGGTTAATAATGGTTTTTTGCATGGTATTAATAACAATCTAGTCCATGGTATTTGTCCCATAGTATTTTGGCCATAGGTTTCACCTAAATATAACCCATTTTTTGAGTGTTTGTAAATATAAGGTGACTTATGGAGTAAATATAAAAAAATGTTTTATTTGTTTACCATACCTCTTGTTTATTTATGTTTTTTATTAATTTACCATACCTCTTTTACAAATATGGTATTTGGCCCATAGGATTCACTTAAATAAAACCTCTTTCTTGAGCCTTCATAAATAGAACGAGGGTTATGGACTAAATATAAAAAGAGGTTTTATTTATTTATGATACGTCTAGTTTATTTATATTTTTATTTATTTACCATACCTTTTGAGTAAGTATAAAAAGACGTTTTATTTATTTACCATACCTCCACTTTACTTATATTTTTATTTGTTTACACCCTTACATGTATATAAGGTGACTTATGGAGTAAATATAAAAAATGTTTTATTTATTTACCATACCTCTCATTTATTTATATTTTTATTAATTTACCATACCTCTTTTATAAATATGGTATTTGGCCCATAAGATTCACTTAAATAAAACCTATTCTTGAAAATGGGCGAATGGAAGGTTGTAAGTCCTAATTTCAAGGGCTAAATTTACCTTTTTTACCCTCTCCCTTAAAATAAGGTGGGCTATTTGAGGTGATTTGTAAAAATGTACTATGATACAAAATATTCGCCCACTAAAAATTTAAAACCCCTTAATTTCGCCAAAGGGCGAACATTCGCCCCTAAAATTATCCTTGCTTAGAAACATAACATATCGCATCCATTACATACGTAGATAGGTAAAAAGGAGGATAAATTCTCTGAGAGGCAGTTCTTTTAGATCTGTAACTTACAATGGCCATGACTAGGTTATCAGACAATATCTTAGCCCATTCTATAATAGTGGCATTCGTGGCGGAATCCAATAACGGTAACCATTCTGATGAAAATTTGTTGATATCTAGCATTCCAAACAATCTACACAGCATGGCAGCAGCAAAGCAATATGGGGAGGTAAGAGAACCAATATTATACGTACTGTGTTTATCTTTCTTCAATGGTCTGTCCCTCCTAGACCAATCTTTGGTGGTTTCTGCCAGGTCGTGATTTTCTTTTACAAATTTCTCCATAAACTGCTTGTTATAAGTTTCCTGTGGCTCCGGTAAATGATACATGATTTTTAAATCCTACGCAGTGAATGAGCCAATAAGTCCTTGGCCATGAGTTTTAAACTGCTCGTTTCTAATATCAACGTTGTCCAGTATCCACTTGACCATGTCTGTGTATGGGAGAATTTTGGGTCTTGCTGCTATCCGGTGCAAGAATGAGCAAGCTAGCTCTGTGATAGATGCCTCAGAAGAACTGTTTGAGCCCGCGGTAGTAGCAACTTCCATTACTCTTTGATTCTCCTCTTCAAGCAGATTATACATGCCTTCCCACGTAGCAATTCCTGCGTCTCTGTTACAGCCGTGTCTGTATATAAGGGCGCCATTTATTTTTCTTCTGAGCTCAGAGCTTTGTTTTTCTTCCCATTTTAACCTACGTATTGCTTTGTATCATTCTCTGTTCTCCTTTCCTACAATTCACAAGTGAAATGAAAATAATGACAAGGAAGGGTGATGGGAAAGTTTTAAATGCCGAAGACACATCAAATATACCACCTTACGTGAGATGATTTTTCGATAAGCACGAAGCCATATTCCATTAATAACTGGAAACTACCTCATTTATTAGTATTAAAGCGCATAAACAGATGTCAGCTTATGGAAAATACTTTTCTTGAATAACGTGCCCGAAAGATTTGTGATGGAGCAATTTTGCGGTTTGG
Organism: Pinus tabuliformis; assembly: GCA_031772625.1. Classification (NCBI taxonomy): domain Eukaryota; kingdom Viridiplantae; phylum Streptophyta; class Pinopsida; order Pinales; family Pinaceae; genus Pinus; species Pinus tabuliformis. Next base: position 85,033,830 of record CM062806.1, on the reverse strand, counting down.
TTCGCAATATCGCAGATCACAACATCGTGAAATCACACGTCGCAGAATCGTAACATCATATTATCACATTGTCGTTGTATCGCTGTATCGAAAAATCTCAATATTGCAATATCGCAATATCACAGATCGCATGAATGTTATGTATGACAATCTTTGTTAACCTATTTTCTGCGAAATGCGATTTTGCGATCGGCATCATTGCATATCGGCAACTTTTAAAGTGTTTCAATGTAAGTTGTATTTGTTGGATGCGATGCAATATTATCGCGTATCACGATCTCGCAATATTGGAATTTGGCTTGTAAGGTTGTCTTCTGTTATCTTTTTTGTGATGCGATATTCCTAAGGAGAGATTTTGTCTCACCTTATCATAATAGTTTAGATTTCTAGATTTTGCAAGAGGCTTTCCTAAGCTTATGATGGTAAGTTTATTCGAAAAGGAAATTTAAACTCTACTTTGATTTTTTAAATTTTTAACTAAGGGTCCCCACTTATTTAGTATTAGTAATAACACTAAATAAGAAGGGGGGTTGTTGCTGGCCACAACCATTGGTGATTCACTTGGAAGAACAGTTATCTTTGTTGCTCTTTTGAATTTTCAAAACTTTTGAAACAGAAAATTTTCCAGAAAGTTAAACTTTATTATAGAAAGATAAAATACATTATACTTTAACCTGTCAATGACATTTTGTTTCAACTATTTTCAACTTTGATTATTTGTTGCCTCAAGCTAGTCCTTGCATTTACATCAGTCATTACTTGGCTTGTAAAGATAAGAACAAGGTCTTCTCTGTAAATCAGTTTGAAATATGCTCATTTGTTGTAGGTAGAGCCTCTGCTGCCAGCAAGCGTTTATAGCCTCGACAGGGTTACCTGTTACCCAGCAATGATCCTGTATCCTACTTAAAGAAACCTACAATTCCTAAAGAAGAATGCACATCCACACTTATTTTTTTGATTTTCTTTTACTCTTAAAGAACAATGTCTTGGTTTGATATCCAATTTATGACATAGTCATTCACTGATTTATAACTTTGCTGAACAAGCTGGCTCGTGATGAGACCCATTTCCTTTTGATTTTAACAATCTTGAGTCATTGCCCTGTTGTGGTATGCAGTATTGGCAAAGTCAGCAAGTTATAATATCTGTGATTATGATAAGCCAGCTCGTGATGAGACCTCTCACTCTTTAAGATAAAGTGTATCCTTGGATTGTTCCTCTGAAAGTTGTGATTTCCTTAGTAGGGAGGGAGTCATTGTTTCCTTAAGATAGATCTGGACGACAATAGTAGAGTTTTTGGAAATAGCTATTCTACAGAGAATCTTTATTTTGTTATTGATACCTTTCATTGCACTGATATAAAACAATTTCTCACTAAAGGTTGTTTTCATCAAATTTTATGAAGTTGAAACTAGTATCATATCTAGGCTAGAGTTTTTAACTGTATCTTTCAATAATAAACATCAATTTTCCAAAAGATTTGCTATTTATACAAGCAAAAGATCAAAATTTGAAAGAGAATTGGTGTATTTTTCATAAATGCCTATTGTAACCATTCACAACTGGTTTTATTATGAAAAGAAAAACAACTACTCTACAAAATAGAAGAATAATCTTCTATGGAAAATATTTCTTGAGTATCTGACCATTAACAGGTAAAGAATCCTTTTTCCCTGTTAAATCCTGTAGCATGAAAGTAGACGGACCTACGACTTCTACAATTTGAAAAGGACCAAGCCACATTCTTTGAAATTTTGTATGTTTTCCTTTTTCCTCATGAGCCTTGTCCCATTTTAAAACTAGATCTCCCATTTGAAAATCTTTTCTGGATACCATATTGGAATCAAAAGAGGCTTTCACCAATGCTTGATGATGAGCGTGAGTTCTTTTAGCCCGCTCTCATTGTTCTTCTAACTTGATTATTTCCATTTGTCTTAGCTGTAAGGAGGAAGTTGGTACTTCATCAATGTACTGAACTAAGGCTAAAGAGGGAATTGCCAGATGTGTTGGAAGAACTACTTCTTTCCCATAAACTAAATTAAAGGGAGAAGTGCCAATAGAGGCTTTTTGCGTTATTTGATCTACCCATAAAGCATATATTAAAGACTTATGCCAATTTTTATGATTTTGGTCAATGGTTCGCTTAATGATTCTAATTAAGTTCTTATTTGTAGATTTAGCTAACCCATTCCCTTGTGGATGATAATTGGCAGAGTATTTAAGCTTGAAACCCCTTTTGAGTGCAAATTCAGTCATTGCATTGCTAGAAAAATATGATGCATTATCAAACATTAAAGCGGAAGGCAATCCAAACCTGGTGATTATGAACTTATCTATGAATTCAATGATGTTTTCAGCATTAGCCGTCTTGAGTGGAACTGCTTCTACCCATTTAGTAAAGTAATTTGTCGCTGTCACGATGTATCTACGCTGTTTAGAAGAGTGAGGAACGATCTCACCTATTATGTCCAATCCCCACTGATCGAAAGGTTGTTCGATGGTAACTGGTTGCAGTGGCAAGGATGGTTTCTTTTGTCTCCCATCAGTGGTTTGACAGCCTTGGCATTTCCTTACGTAGTTGTGTGCGTCTTTGAATAATGTGGGCTAGTAATAGCCTGCGCATAAAATTTTGTGAGCAGTTGCATCTCCAGCGTAGTGTCTACTTGCTGGCCCATCGTGGAGTTCCTGCAAGACATTTTCAACTTCAACTTTCTCAAGACATCTAAGTAGAATGGAATCATAATTTATTCTAAAAAGAACGTCATTCACGAGTTAATATTGTTTGGCTTTTAACCTCAGGGCTCTTTTCTTGGTTTGATCGAGGTTTGGAGGAGCATATCCATTCTTTAAATAATAAATAATATTAGTGGATAATGACTCAGCATTGTTTAGGCTTACCTCGTACACTTGTACCTCTTCAGATGGATTTTCGGGCATTAGCAATGCTCCTGCCAACAGTTTACAAAAGCCTTGATCTTTTACAATATTTGCTGGTTTGATTTCTACATCGTATTCATGTAAGGCAGTAACCCAATTGGCCCTTTTCTCACCCACATCCTTCTGTACTAGAAGATTTCTTACCGCTGGAAATGGTACTATGATCTTGGTATGTGTTTTGAGTAAAAATGGTCTGAAATATTTAATTTCTTTAAAACAACATAAGCTTGTTTCTCCACATCTGAATAATTTAATTCAACACCTTGTAAATTGGAACTGAAAAAAAGCAATTGGGGCTTCCAACTTTTCTTGATTCGCTTGAGTGAGTATCGCAACATATGATCTATCTGAGGTAAATGTATACAAAATAAAAGGATCAGAAAAATTTGGAGTTGCTAAAGATGGAGCATTAATAATTGCTTGCTTGATCAGATTGAATGCCTCATGTTCATCTTGGCCCCATTTAAAGTTTGCGTTCTTTTTAATCATTGCTTGTAAAGGAGATACGGTTCTTGAAAAATATGGCACAAATCTCTTTACAAAGTTAATCTGGCCAAGGAATGATTGCATGGCTTTCTTGTTGTGAGGTAGGGGTACTGCAGAAATTTCCTTGATTCTGTCAGGATCTATGTGGATTCTAGATTTTGACACTATGAATCCTAGAAGTTTTCCTTCACTTAATGCAAAAAAAGATTTTTTTGGGTTAAGCGAAATCCCATACCTTAAACAACGTTGGAAGATTTGTTTTAAATCCCTGAGATGGTTGTTTCGTTTCTTGGAATAAACAGTAATATCATCCAAATAGATTGCCATTGATTTATTAACTAACCCTTTGACTGCAATGTCCATGGCTCTCTGAAATGTGGCACCTGCATTAATCAAACCAAATGGCATCTTTTGATATGCATATGTGACCCACTTAGTTCTGAATGGCGTTTTTAATTGATCATCGGGATGTACCAGCACTTGGTTGTATCCTGAGAGTCCATCCAAGAATGACATTAATTCTGAGCCCGCAACTGCCTGCAGTATTTGTTCCATGGGAGGTAAGGGAAAATTATCCTTTTGGCAGGCCTTGTTAAGGTTTCGAAAGTCAATGCAGATTCTAATATCTCCATTTTTCTTTCTAACAGGTACCATATTGGAGACCCATTTAGAATGTCTAACGGGAAAGATTATTTTGGCTTTTAATAACTTGTTGAGTTCAGTTTTGATCCAATTTTCTAAATTTGGATGGATCTTTCTCAACTTTTATTGGACATGTTTTTCATTATCGATCATTGGGATAGTATGTTGGATGATGGAGGTGTCGTATGTTTTGAGTTCATCGTAATTCCAAGCAAAGACACTTTTGTATTGTTTCAAGAGACGAATATATGCTAATTTCTCTTCAGGGGCTAGGCCATCGCCTAGGTTGATATTCTGGGGTTTGGCATCAGTTCCCAGATTCACTAATTCATATTTCAAAGTTGAACTTTGGAGTTTTGAATTGGTAGATCTTTTGAATCGATCTTTCAAATCATAAAGGTCTTCTAACTTGACTACTGATTTAGGTATAGCATTGTTAGTACCATCCTGTTGCAATTGTTGCTCATGTTGGTCTTCGTCAATTATTTGATTGGTGTAGGATCCTTTAGATCTGAGGAAACTCACGATATCAGGATCGTCGTTGAAAATCCTCCAATTTGTAATGTTATCAAGAATATATGGTCTAAAAATTAACTTAATTGAAAATCGGTCAGGGCTAAAATCTTCTGAAGGAATAAGCTTGGAAGCTACGTTGGCTAAGAGGTCTGCGCTAGCATTCTGGAGTCTGGGAATTGATGAAATATTAAATGCTATAAAATGTTCAGTTAGATCTTGAACTAAAGATTGATAATGATTTAAATGACCTGATAAACAGTGTATAGTATTACGTACCTGTCTAATTACAATTTCAGAATCTCCGAAAACTTGCAGGTATTTGACGTCTAATCCGATTGCTTTGTATAACCCTTGGACTAGAGCCTCGTATTCTGTGGTATTTTTGGTGCACTTGAATTCGAGTCTGCAAGTTAGCATGGTTTTATCTCCCTCTGGGCTTACTAACATGCATCCTGCTCCTGCTCCTTCGTTAGACTTAGAACCATCAAAAAATAATTTCCAAAACAAAGATTTATTTACAAGACTATCTATAAAATTAATGCATTTAGATCTATCTGTTTGAAATTTTTTTTCTACTTGAGATAAAACAGAATGTTCTATGTAAGGTGATGTATGAGAATTAAAATTTCTTAGGAAAGAATCTACTGAATAGTTTCCAATAATGTTAGAATTGTATGCTACTGGTTCGTTTTCTCCCTCGAGTTCTGTTACTATGTATTTTTGATGTCGCTCGCGTTCAACTTTTATTTGGTTGGGTTTACCATTATAAGGGAGCCACATGTGAGACCAGTCAGTTGCAAAGTATCCATGAAGTTTTTCTAACCAATCTCTGCTAAGAATTAAGCCATAAAATTTAGGAATATCAACAACTAAAATGTCAATAACTTGACATACCTTTGGGTTGGATGACAGCCTTATGGTAACCTGATTTAATTCGCCAATCACTTCAACTTGCGATCGATCTAATTGGACTATGCATATAGTGGATTTCTGTGGTTGAACATTCAATTTTGCATAAATTGATCTTGGTAAAATATTTGATGAATCTCCAGAATCGACTAAGCAATTATGCACATTTTTATTGAAGATTTCATAAGTAAGGAGAAATGGGGGAGTATGCAATCTCGATCTTCCTCCAATTAATGCGATATCGTTTGGATCAACTATATTCATCATACTATTTGGAGGTATTCCTATATCATGAAAAGCTTGAGAGATTACAACGGCTAGTAAAGGTGCAACTGGTACAGCATGTAATTCTTTCAAAAGTACTTTCTGCTGGTGTTTTTCATATCTTCTATGATATTATACTCCATTTCATCCGAAACGATTAGCATTTTAGATGGAGTAGATGTGTCTGTTGGACTGGGCTGGTTTGAGTTGCTTTAGGTGATGTTTTCTTGGCTGCTACTTTATCCTTAGACATTGAGCTTGCGCTCTGCGGCTTAGGTGTAGGTTGAGGAGGATCAAGTTGATTTCTGCTGCAAGTACTAACCGGGAATGCCTCTTGATCATCTTCATCTGGGAGGATGAAATCCCACATACCTTGTAACTCTACAACTTCTTCTTCATCGGTATGTTCTTCAGTAGTGTTTTCCTCTTCTTCTTCTTCTGACTCAGAATTTGAAATAGCGTTAGGGGGTTTGGAATCAATTGAAGGATTTCTTTTAAAAGGCTTCTATGGCTTTTTAGAATAAGTTTCTGCTACCTATTTCTTAATGTCGACCATTTCGTTAGACATGGTCTTCAAAACTTTTTGTAATCCTTCTAAATCGAATGAATCTTTCGTTTGTTTTTTCTTGGAATCTTCTTTGAAAGAAACCTTCTTAGATTTTCATTCCTCTATTGTGTTTTTATTTTCTAGGGCTGTAATACGTTTCTCTACTGCTATCGCTTCCTTCATATTTTCAACCAAGGTTGTTTTGTTAGCCCTATCAACAAAGATTTCTAAGTTTGATGGTAAAGTAGTAATGTACCATTCACTTCGCACTTCTTCACTAGGCTGAGAAGCAGTAGGAATTTTGTTTAAGATTTTATTGAAACATAAATTGAAATCTTTGATAGGTTCTCTTGACTCAGCCCTAAGGTTAGACAAGTCATTGATCAGTGGCGTTGTAGACCTGTCATCACCAAACTTGGTCAGGAATTGTTCTTGGAAGATGTCCCAACTAGTAATAGATCCAGATGGTAATGAGAAATACCATGATCCAGCTGTTCCTTGCAGAGTATAAGGAAAACGTCGAACAACATCATCTTCATTAACAACTCCATTGAGGTTTATGGATAGCATAAAGTTATTTATATGCTCTTCCGCTAGCATGCCTGCCTCAGGGTTGAACTTAGGCAGCCATTTTTCAGCATGGGCCAGTAACTGACTCAAGGGTGTAGGCATTAGGACTGCCCCTGGGTTATTCCATGGAGTTTGGGCCATCATTGAACTACTAAAAGAGGAAAGTGCAGAAGATGATCCTTACGGTTGAGAAGATGGGGATATTACGATTCAAGATGGTTGAGAAGGAGTTGGGGAAGTTCCAGTAGGCTAATGGACAATGATCTAAAGTGGAGTGGATGGTTGACTTCCCAGTGAAGAGGTTGAGATGGATGATGATGATGAAAGAGTCTCGCTATCGGATCCCTTAGGAGACTTCCTTGCTCTCTTCCTAGTAGGTAGAGGTAATTCAGTTGGCTGAACACCAAACTTTTTGCTCTTTAATCTGGTAAGAGGATGAGCAGGGTTATATTGCGAAGTCACGTTTCCTTGAGATTTATCAGATTTTTGAGGAGATATAGAAAATCGTTGAAGCTTGTGAATCAAAGATTCAACTTCAGGAGGTTCAATAGTAGATTGTTCTAAAATCTCAGGGTTTGTAGCAGCGACTATTGCTCCAGTGACTTCTGACTCTGGATTTAAAGATAATGGAGAATTCGGGGGAGATGGTGAAGGCGATTTACTTTCAGAATGGTAATTAGATTTAGATTTACTTGCCATTCATAGTTCGGGGCCCTCCTTCTAGCGCCAAATATGTTGAAGCCCATAAAATCGGGTTTACAACAAGGGGGATACCCGCCTGGTTCGGACCTTGGTTGGCAGCTCCTTTTTCGTTTGGTATAGCGGGTCCGACTGGGGATATGGAACCAGTTTCCCAATTTAAGTGTGTGTGAGAGAAAGATTGATATTTCTGATCTAAAAGTTTCTAAATGGAATACCTCTACTCTAATTCTAATCTAATAATAAGGAAATTATATTCTAATAAGCAGAAATATCTAAATCTACACTAACCCGGGGTGTAATATTTCCTTTATGCGATCTAAAATGATTTCAAATAACAACTGGTAATAAAGATCATTCAACTGTTATGAGAAAAGAATTCAATAAGGATGAACCACTTCGTATAAAAAGTTAGACGAAACAGTTGTGAAAAAACATATCACATAATAAGCTATTCATATACTAAGCATAAATAAATAGCTATCACCGTACAAAAGTGCCAAATGATAACTCAGGCATTCATACATCAATATATAAATAACTGAACATGAAAATCACTCTAACACAAGGGCAGAAATAGTTAAGAGATAGAAATACCATTTATAACTAGTCCTACTCATGAGCTTCAAGCGATAACGATTTATCTCCTCTTGATCTAACATCTACTAAGAGTACAAAAGTGCAACATCAGTAGTAGATATCAAATGCAAACATCAATAAATCTTGTTCCATTCATTCATCAAAACCTCCTGAGAGGGTACAAAAGTTCATGTTCTGGGGATAAGTTTTTCATAAATTTCAGGACCCTTCTCTAAATGCATGAGAAGGGTTTAAATAATACTAACTAAATCTAAAAATAAATTATTACAAAAATGTAGGATGCGGTTTAAATGGCCGTCCTTATTTCAGGAAAATAAAAAAAAATTAAAGCTAAAATTGAATCTAAGATTAAAACTACTTTTGTATTTGGTCCTTGAAATCGAACACATGTAGCATATGTTTGAGAAGAGTCGGCTGGCCGACTTCCAATTTTAGCTGAGCTGAGAAAACAGAATCAACAAGAGTTGGCGCCATCTTTTCGACCGAATTGATGATACACTTAAGAGTCATCCACTGGCTATGTGGCTTTACCAAGTATGCCCAGTAATAATCCCAGTTCAACTTGGTTAACCCTTGGATTGCTTCTGCCTTTTCTTTTGCCTTCTGCTTCCAATCTGCCTGTAGTTGTTGTGCGTTAGGTAAATATCCTGGAGTGGTCTCTGCGATCAAATTTTCCCTGTGCAAATTTTCATTTACACAATAAATAATACTGCTTGCTGCCACAGTTGCTCCTTCTGCTGCTTCCTCTGCCTCCCTGATTTGATTGTCCCATTTGCTAAAGAGCATTTATTTGTGATTTTCATTGATCCTTGGTGCACCTGCTCTTTTTCCCTCGTCTGTTTCTTTCCAAGCCAAATATTCAATCACCCGTTTATCAATTAAATCGTAGTCACTTTGTAAATCTACCACTTGATTAGTGGTTTTATCACTTATTTCACAATAATAACTCCACTACGATATCTTTTGGCCCAACGCTTCCTGCGACTGTAGTAATTGTTCATTCAAGCAAATGGACTCTATGATAAATTCTGTAAGTTTAGGATTGTCCTTGTGCATCTCTTGTAAATCCTGTAATTGCTTTCCTTTCTCATCCAAACTTTTCTGATTTCCTATCTGCATTTCTTGGAAGTCCTGCCGTAAACTTTCAAGTTGTTTCTGTGCTTCATTTTTGGCATTAGCTTGTTGCAACTGTTGTTGCAATGCTTGTATCTGGTCTTCCTTTTCTTTTAGCAATTGTTGTACCTCAGATGCTTTATCAATAGTCACAGAGGCATATGCTCCTGCGATCTGAGATAGTTTGGTGAGATTCTGAGTGGGATTGCTAGTGGGATCTTGCCACAGGACATCTAATTGTTCTTCGTCTTGAGGGAGCACGTTTTCCAATTTCCTTTTCTTCCTCTGTCTTCTTACTACTACTTTGTGCTGTGGGCTATAAAATATATCAAGAGGAGGAATTTCTTCTATTTGAGCATAAGCTCAGAGGATGGGGCAATTGGAATATGCTCCATATCTGAGACATTGCCAACTGTTCTTGTGACTACTTCTTTTGTTACCTGTGCATTGCTCACAGGTGTTTTTATGGTTTTTCCTTCAAGATTGATCAAGTCATTGAAGGTTTCCCATTCTTTATCTAGTTCGGTCATAACTGATGGCTACTGAACGACGAGAGAGGGAGGATCTCTTTTTAGGGAGGTAAAGACCTGTTGCTGTAGAAGTTCCGTTGACTGGGCAGTATCCTTTACTGACCCTTCGCTCTTATCCTGTTCACTTTCAGATCTTTTAGAATGTTCAGACGTTTCTTTTCCAGACTTGGATTTAGATCCATTTGTGCCTGAACTTCCACTAAGACTAACACTTGGAGTTGATTCCCTTGCGGGTTTTAGGCATAGTTTCTCCAAAGGAATACTGGCTAACCTTCTTTCCCTGTATATTTTGAACTTTTGAAATTCCTCTCCAGAGAATTGCATTTGGGCTACATGCAGAATTTCTTCAAGTGTGGTTTTCTGTTGGAATATGTCATCGAATAAATCATCTTCTCCAGAAAACACCTTTATCTTGACTGCAGTAGTGAAATTCTTGGCAACATCATGAGAGTCAAATGGTCTTCCTAAAAATTTGAATAACTATAAACACGTCATATTTTTTACTTCTGTGAATGCATGGCCTACATCAAAAAGTGAAAAGGCCCCACAGGCTACATGAGGCTGGGACCATATAGCCTTCTTTTTGTCTTTCAAATCTTTAGTCAGACCTCCTTCTCCACAGGTTTGATAAGCAATTTCTGGAGCTAAGAGCTTATCAGAGACATATAAAGTTAGGATGTGAGGGGAAGCAGAACTTTCAAATACCCTGACATAAGTAAACAATTCCTCCCCGAACCATCTCGCGACAGGGAGGATGTCTACCTCTGCTTCAAGAGAGCATCTCGGAGCATCTTTATCATACAACATTTTGTACAAGGGCAGCATAATTCCATGACAAATCTGGTAGAAGTATGGAGTGAACTTAGAGTCCCACAATTCTTTATGATAGACATGAATAGGTAAGGGGTCTTGAGTTGTCCACTTCAAACCCATTACAGGAAACTTAGAAACATAACATATCACATCCATTACATACGCAGATAGGTAAAAAGGAGGATAGATTCTCCGAGAGGCAGTTCTTTTAGATATGTAACTTACAATGGCAGTGACTAGGTTATCAGACAATATTTTAGCCCAATCTATAATATTGGCATTCGTGGCGGAATCCAATAACCGTAGCCATTCTGATGAAAATTTGTTGATATCTGGCATTCCAAACAATCTACAGAGCATGGCAGCAGCAAAGCAATATGGGGAGGTAAGAGAACCAGTACTGTACATACCGTGTTTATCTTTCTTCAGCTGTTCGTCCCTCCTAGACCAGTCTTTTGTGGCTTTTGCCAGGTCCTGATTTTCTTTTACAAATTTCTCCATAAACTACTTGCTATAAGTTTCCTGTGGCTTCGGTAAATGATACATGATTTTTAAATCCTGCGCAGCAAATGAGCCAATAAGTCCTTGACCCTGAGTTTTAAACTGTTTGTTTCTGATATCAACGCTGTCCAATATCCACTTGACCATGTCCGTGTATGGGAGAATTTTGGGTCTTGCTGCTATCCAATGCAAGAATGAGAAAGCTAGCTCTCTGATAGACGCCTTAGAAGAACTATTTGAGCCCGCGGTAGTAGCAACTTCCATTACTCTTGGATTCTCCTCTTCAAGCAGATTATACATGCATTCCCACGTAGCAATTCCTGCGTCTCTGTTACAGGCCGTGTCTGTATATAAGGGCAACATTTCTTTTTCTTCCGAGCTCAGAGCTTTGTTTTTCTTTCCCATTTTAACCTGTGTATTGCTTTGTATCGTTCTCTATTCTCCATTTTTGCAATTCACAAGTGAAGTGAAAATAATGACAAGGAAGGGTGATGGGAAAGTTTTAAATGCCGAAGACACATCAAACATACCACCTTACGTGAGGTGATTTTTCGATAACCACGAACCCATATTCCATTAATAACTGGAAACTACCTCATTTATTAGTATTAAAGCGCATAAACAGATGTCAGCTTATGGAAAATACTTTTCTTGAATAACGTGCCCGAAATATTTGTGATGGAGTGATTTTTCAATTTTCTTTGCAATATCGCAGATCACAACATCACGAAATCACACGTCGCAGAATCGTAACATCACATTATTGCATTGTCATTGTATCGTTGTATCAAAAAATCGCAATATGACAGATCACAAGAATGTTATGTATGACAATCTTTTTTAACCTGTTTTCTGCGAAATGCGATTTTGCGATCGGCGTCATTGCATATCGGCAAATTTTAAAGTGTTTCAATGTAAGTTGTATTTGCTAGATGCAATGCGATATTATCGCGTATCGCGATCTTGCAATATTGGAATTTGGCTTGTAAGGTTGTCTTCTGTTATCGTTTTTGCGATGCTTTATTCCTAAGGAAATATTTTGTCTCACCTTATCATAATACTTTAGATTTTTAGATTTTGCAAGATGGTTTCCTAAGCTTATGATGGTAAGTTTATTCGAAAAGGAAATTTAAACACTACTTTGATTTTTTAAATTTTTAACTAAGGGTCCCCACTTATTTAGTATTAGTAATAACACTAAATAAGAAGGGGGGTTGTTGCTGGCCACAATAGGTTCCTGCAAGCTAGCCAATAGTCTATGTTTCAAAATCTCATTTGGCATCAACCAGCTGGTCATTAACCTTGGAGATGTAGTACAGTCTCTCGAAACTTGGCCCAAAGATCCCTTTCAAATCCTCTCCTCAATAGGGTATGAAAATTAACCCCTTGGCTCCTGGTCTGGGTTGTCTAGAAAGAATGCAATCAATGCATATTCCCAGGGAAATCCAAAGGTCCTCACAACATTTAGCTTCTGCTTCAAAAACAACTAGAAGAAACTATGTATGATCTAGGTAGATATTGGTGGTAACCGGCCTATTCCACTTGGACTCCCAACATTGTCTCATTCAGTTTTTCAGTTTCCTTAATTGTAGCACAGTTTACTATTTTTGGCAGTTTTTTGGTGTCCTGAACTTCGAGAGTCATTTTGAAGCCCCGAAAGTAGTTTTTAGGGAAAATAGAGAGATCTTCGAAACGATGTATTATGGTAGCCAAACATAGATCGTATGCCAAAGTTACGACCCTGGGAAGTTGATGTATCAATTTACCCAAATGAGGACCACACTTTTGGCGCTTCATTTTCTAAGGTTACATTTTTAGATGTTTATGGTTTTCCATTATTTCTCTATAATAAATAGGCCTTTGAGCCTCATTATAACACATTTTATAGGCATGTATCCGTGACATCTGTTCTCGAAGATAAGCTACCATCGCCCAAGCTAGTTTATTTCCATTCTATTTGTAAGCATATTTTAGTACTCTGATATTAACGAAATGAAGTGTTATTTATCCTGCATTTCTATATTTATGGTTATAGTTGTCATTTGTTGCGTTATTATTTAAATTCAAATTAGTGGTATCAAAGTGCTCTACTCTTTCTCTGTTTTTCTTTTCATGTCCCCAACGAGGTCAGCGTATAACAAATTTGGGATCGAGTTGGTTGAACCTTTGCAAGACCAGCCTTGAAAAGCCCGATGGCCTCCCATGGTGGAGGAAAAGAAAGATGAGGGGGAAGGAGATCCTTTCAAAATATTGCTCGAGGAAGCCCCTGAGCGACATAGGGATGCAATGATGGATAACCTTTCCTATATCCTTCAATGGCTACCTATAGGTGACACATCTTCATCCAAAAACTACTTTGGAGGGACCACTCCTTTTAAGGTACAAGTTAGCTTCACATATCCCATATTTGAGGGCTTGATAGATGCATACACTGTCGATAAATGGTTGAATCTATTGGAAGGATAGTTTTTTTAGTTCATGACTTTCCCAATAGGGAAAATGTTACTTTTGCAATTCTCAAATCTACCCCACACGTCAAGGACTGGTGGGAAACGTACTTTGAACCAAAGGGAAAGAGGGAATCCTCACTGTTTTCAGCCACACCCACTTGGGATTCTTTCCGAGATGCCATCAAGGAACAATATTACCCTGTCAGGAGCTATGAAGATAAATACATAGAGTGGATCATGCTACGGTAGGGAAGGGACCAAGATGTGTCAGAGTTCAAAAACGTTTTTGATACCCTCCGCACTAAGTTGGGTATCAAGGATTCTAAGCAGCATTTCGTACTCAAGTACCACAACTATCTACATAAGTAAATCCAAGATGAGATGGAGTTCCTAGACATATCATCGCTCGGCATGACATTTCTCAAGTTTGAGCATAAGTTTAAATAGAAGAAGCGAGACTTTGGATCTGTGAAGCCGAAGCAAGGAAAGGGCACTCCAAAACCATAGAGAAAAGGTCAAAGCCAAGGTGGGGTGACCCAGGAAAACCCACTGAAGTCACAAGAAAAAAACAACACCATGAAGACAAATAAGGACATGGGAAAATGGTGTGAGTTCCATAAGAGATCCACTCACAAAAAAAGTGAGTGTTGGTCGAAGCAATCACTGGTGGCCGAGATGAAGGCTTATGAATCATACGCATGCTCCGAATCTGAGTAGGAACTTGATAAGGGGAATGAAAAAGGGAAGAAGACCATTGATTCAGATCCTAGTGCCACTATGGCCACCACCAATATCTAGAAGAATGAGCCTGAAGATCCAGAGGAGGGGGAATCTCCCTTCCACTCACATATGTGGGTGATAGGTTCTCCATTGCAATTCATTGTCGATAGTGGGAGCTAAAAGAACCTCATTTAAGTAAAGGTCATGAAGTGGTTGGGCATATCAACGACAACACATCCACAGTTGTACACCATCAGGTGGTTTCACCAAGGACGAGATCTATGCATTAGCCAACAAAGTCACCTTCCCTATAACATTAATCCCTTCATAGATGAGGTACTATTTGATTTCTCTCCTCTTGAAGTTTGTGATGTATTATTAGGACAACCATACTTGTGGAAGTGACGTGTTGTATATGAGTCTAGACCTCACTCTATGATTATTACTTTGGGAAATAATTTGTCTAGGATACCAAAGGTAGCCCTACCTACTACCATCTCTTTGATCACTGCAAAGAAATGCAATAAGATCATTTCCGAAAACAAGAATTATTTTTTCCTTATGGTTCATCCTCATGGCAAGAATAAGGTTGTGGTCACGACTTCTAAATAAGGCTCCTCTGCACAGCAATAGCAGATGGACAAGGTTGTGGAGGAGTATAGGGACATTTTTTCCTCACCTGCAGGGGTACGTCTACATTATTGGGTCAAGCACTTCATCAATATGCCTCGGTGCATGATTCCACCCATTGAACTAATCTATCGATGCTTTTCTCTTGAGAACGATGAGATCAAGAGGCAAATTCATGAATTATTGTAGAAAGGGCACATCAGTCCAAACTCATCACCCTGTGGGAGACCAATTGTATTTGTACAGAAGAATGATAGGACTTGGAAACTCTGTATTGACTATCTGGCGTTGAACAAGATCACTATTCAGAATAGGTACCTAATCCAATGGATTGATTACCTTCTGGACTAGCTCAAGGGGACCAAATATCTCAACAGGATTGACTTGAAGTCTAGTTATCACCAAGTGCCTATCGAACCCTCTGATGTGTGGAAAACTACCTTCAAATTAAAGGAGGGATTTTTTGAATGGTTGCTTGTGCCTTTCGGGTTGACGAATTCCCCCACAACCTTCATGAGATTGATGGAAGAAATCTTGCGACCCTTCACCAATGCATTTCTTGTGGTGTATTTAGATGAAATCTTGATATTCAACCAGAGTTAGGAAGAGAATCTACACCATATTTGAGAGGTCCTTCAAACCCTGCGACAATGTCAGTTGTGTGCCAATTTGGAGAAATGCACTTTTGGCATGACCTAGGTTCAATATTTGGGGTACATTATTGATGAGAAGGGTGTGCATGTGGACCCAACCAAGATATAATTCATTCTAGATTGGTGAGCCCCAGCCACTCCAACAGAGCTTCACATCTTTCTGGGTCTTTCCAATTTCTACCACAGGTTCATGTTGGGGTTCTCTCATATCACTTGGCCTTTAAGACAAGTCACCAAGGGCAGAGCGAAAGTAAATTTTTTTGGGTCTAAAACCCAAAAGAAGGTGTTTTCCTAGTTGAAGCATTACCTCTACTCTACACCAGTTCTCCCGTTACGAAACCTGCAACAACCATTTTGGATTGGAATAGATGGCTCCGACTATGCTATTGTTGCAGTTCTTACTCAACAAGGGAATCCAGTGGCTTAGCACAGTGAGAAAATTTAAGACATAGTCTGGAAGAATCCCACTTACAAAAAAGAAATGGATTCCACTATGTAGGCATGTTGTCAACGGAAGAATTACATTATGGGGAAGGAAATAGTCATCCACACAGAACACAGACCCTTGTAGTTCATACAGACACAAGGGAAGTTGCAGAATGGTCACCATAAGAAATAGTCCACATACCTAAAAAAATTACATTTGAACATTAAGTACAGGAAGGGAAGCACCAATAATGTTGCAGACTGCCTCAGTCGACCACCAGTGATGGTGTTGATCATTGTTCTTGACTCCTTTGGGCATGAGACTTTGGGGTGACCGCATATTTACGAGAGCGATCTAGAATTGGACAGCACATACCAGACACTCCTGGAAGGTAATGAAGTTCCAAAATTTCACCTCTAGGATGCACTATTATGCCACCTAGGATACATTTTTGTTCCTTCAAGTGAGCTTTCCAATATGATTTTGGAAGCGCACTACATTTGGGTAGTTGGACATTTCAGAGTAAAGAAAATATCGGCAACACTACAAAATTATTTTTTATTATCCGAACCTTCATCGGGATGTTGGGAGGTACACTAAATCCTGTAGTGCCTACATCATTTCTAAACCAACCATCAAGAAGCAAGGCCTATATACTCCTCTACCTACTCTTAGTTGACCTTGGCAATCCATATCCATGAATTACATGTCGGGCCTTCCTTCTACTAAGCATGAAAATGACGACGTTTTCATGGTACTCGATAGATTCTCTACAATGATCATTATGGTGGCTTGCAAGAAGAGTAACACAATAGAGGCCACTCCTAAGCTCTTCTTTGGGTGAGTGTGGGTACACTTTTGGATCCCACAGTCCATTGTCTCTAATCAAGACAACAGATTCCTAAGTGGATTTTGGTCAAGTCTCTAGTCGATGTTGGATACCAAACTCACTAAGTCCATGATTCTCCATCCCCAAACTTATGGCCAAACAGAAGTCATCAACAAGATGATCATACACATTTTATGCATGCACAACTCATTAGGGGAATTTTGAGGTCTAAAATGGGCCTCTTAAGGAAATTATAAAATAATAGTGTAAATAATAAAATAATATTAGATCACATCATCAAATTATAGAGGGAAAAAGAAAAAAACTACTTCTTCAACTTATCTCCCAATGGATTTACTCAAATTTTGAGTGGGAACACTTTTTGGATGTAGAATTTGGTTCCTCATCTAAGGGGTACCCATGTTGCATACTTTCAATTGACCCTTCTACCTGAAAAATGATAAATATATGAAAAAAGTGATTGCAATCACGTTTTTCCATCTATTTCTCATTTTTTGTGTAGCAGAGTCAATCGAAAGTATGCAACATGAGTACTCTTTGGATGAGGAATTAAATTTTGCATCCAATGAGTACTCTGCTTGAAATTTGAGTAAACTGTTAGGGAGATAAGTTGAAAATATGAGTTGAAAAAGTAATTTTATTATTTTATTTATTTTAATATTTTTACCTTTTTACTCAAGAAATGGTGAATCTTATTGGTTCTTATAAATTTTATTTTTTTTGTACATTTTTCTTAGGAGGCCCATTTTAAACCTCAAAATTCCCCTAATGTCGAAGCATCCACACACATGGGATGAAGGCCTCCCTTATGTCTAGCACAACAACAAAAGATCTCTCCACGGCTCAATGAGCCACAACCCCTTTAAGGTAGGGTTGGGATTTCAGGCATTATGTCCCATTGATGTGGCCATACTATTTGCAGCTTCTCAAGAAGATTTAGCTCATATCCAATTTGAAGCTGGCAGAGCTAACAACTTCATTTAGTGCATTCAAGACATCTGCCAATAAGTGCATGATATATTGGATAGAGGCAATGCTAGTTATAAGTAGTACCATGATCAACATCGGTTGTCGAAGAAGTTCCAGTTGGGCAAAAATGTTTTGGTACATTTGCAGAAGGAGTGCCTCATTGGAGCCCATTGCAAGCTTCTCCCACTTCGATATGGGCCATACACCATCACCAAAGATGTAGGGACAATGCGTTCGAGATCAAAATTCCATTGTTCCTTTTTTTACACCCAATGTTCAATGTAGACAGCCTTCAGCCATGCTTTCCACCATTATTGGACACATCCGACATTGCAAAACAACTCACAACAATAGAGCCAAACCCAGACTGCATGGAACATGCCACAATTAATCAGACCTTGGACACACAGATCAATAACACTGGCCAGTAGAGGATCCAACTATATTGGGTTGTCAAAGCTGACCAACTCCTGCACCAACGCAAGTGGCTAACCAGGGACAATGTTCAACAAAAGTTTCCCCATCTCATGGAGGCACTCAATGCAATGGGGACCATTTCTTCACTCCAGTCCTTCTACTGTGTCATGTGTCCGAGTCAAACATGCTCATATTGAACAAATGCTCTCTTGTGCTACAAAATGACCCACTTTTCCTAAGTTATCTACCTCATCATGACTGTGGACTTAATATATGCACTGAAAGGTGCTCATAAACAGTCCAGCTGCACTGCCAGTGCGGAAGTACATCTGATTCCCACGATGGTCCAATTTCATGCTCCAGCACGAGGTTACTTATTATCTTTATCGATACTCTGACTGGCTACATTGCTCACTAGCGATGTCAGTGCTAAAGATCAGTTATTCCCCCTCGATGATCAAGATTGGGCAAATTTGTTCCAATAGTCGGCCTTCCAGATGACTCCAGACCTGGTTGTTTGCATAGTTTGTATCGCCCTCCTTTCTCTGGCATGGTAGTTCCATCAATTGTGCTACCTTCCTTTGGGATAAGATCACTCTTCCACCTTTCATGGAGACTCCTTCTCCTATTTAAACTCTCACCATTGCTATGCATTGCTAGTTTTTGATAGTTGGCTAGTTGAGCAGTGCTGTTATTGTTTGTGAGTTTGCTAGATAGCTGGTGTGAGTGTGACAAGTGTGGGATTTTTGATAGCTTGTGGAAGGTTGTGAAGTGCCCTTAATCTTGTGTAACTATTATGAGTGAGAGATACTTTTCTGTTGGGAGATCCATCTTCAAAGAGTGAATGCTTGAGGAACATGCTGGCTGGATCCCTCTGAGAAGGCTTGTGACGTCAAGACTTTGGTTGTAAGCTTACTCTTATTTCATTATTAATAAAATCAATGATGTTTTCCTATGTCTTGTATCTAATTTACTTGATATCTCATGACTTCTTAACTTTGTGAGTGAAAAGATCATTGTTGTTTTTCGGTTACGTGCTTTGTTGTATTTCCTTTGCCTTGTTTCAGGTTGATCACTCATTAGGAGAAGGAAGTGGAAGCTGGAGCAGTGCAACAGAACTCCATCGACAATCGGTTGAGGTAGGCCTCCAACTATGACTGTTTAAGGAAAGCCATTGTTGATCTATCCTTGTTTGTGACTAGACCCACTTTAGGGCTAGAGGGGTTGCCTCTGTCCGTAGAGGGAACACTTTCCTGCATCACAAATTGGTGACTCTTCTGGGGAGTCTGGCCTTTGTTCTTCCTTTGTTTGCTCTTGTTTTGATTTTTGATTTGGTCTCTTTTGAAGTTTTGGGATTAGTTATTAGTATTTTGAGTTTCCTAGCTTGATCTGGGAAGTACCTCTATTTGATTGAAGGATTGACTGCTTTTGATTTGGGAGTTTTGGTTCGCCTGTCATTGTTTTGAACATCATCGCAGATTTAAATTTAACAGTGACGTTGTCATCGTGCTCACACTTTTGTAATATCCCGTGCATTGCATAATTACGCCTCACAGTCGTGACAGTTTTGAAAACCCGACCATCGCGGAAAAGTCATGTACTTCTACGCTGACATCACTCTGTTGCTGCAGTTAGTTCTTTATCAGCTCTAGTTTCTTGTGTATTACTCGTGCTGATTGTTGTAGAATTGATTTTCTCAATTCTGCCTCCTGAGTCCATCAGTCCTGCTGGTCCCTTTTTTTTCTCGCCTACTTAGTAGCTTGTTTTTCACTATTTATAGTTGAGGCACTTTTTTGTGAGCTTTGTTGAATGGATCTTGCTTTTTTGCCTATGTGATCTAGTTCATTATTTCATGTTTCTTGAATCAGTTGGCTTGCTTGCTTGTTTGCTCAAGGTTTGTTTGCAGCCTTTTGTTGGTTTGATTGAGCCTTCCCCTTTGCTTGTTTTTGGTTGATTGTTTAGTGACTGTTATTGAACCAATCTTTGGCATTGATTCGATTTCTTTTCACTACCAAACATAGATCACAATTGTTTGGATCAACCGGTTTTTTCCACACTTGCTTGTTGCTTATTTGTTTCTTCTAGATTTAAAGACATCAAAATCAAAAGGATTGCATTCATTTAGTGTATGAAAGTGAAAGTGAATTTGCATTTCAAGTTTGCATATTGGAAAGTGAATGATAAGATCTCTCATTAGTAGTATCTGTGCACTTTAGGAATTGATGTCTGTATGCATTGAGTGACTGCCTTTGTTGTCTTGGTTTTCTTGGTTTGGGAATGATCTCTCTACCCTCCTATAGGTAGGTGTTCATTGAAGAAAAAGGATATTTCATTCATTCTAGCTGCATCCTAGGAATTTTTGTATACATATGGTAAGGCCTGAAAACTGAAACATAATCCAAGATCAACTCTAAAATGAACTAAATAAATCTAACAACGCATTGGAACATAACGCACGCTATTTAGAGTTCTAGGCTAGAGGCGTGCTCCAGTATCGTTAAACCTAGTCACTTTTGTTTCCACTCAAGGTTGGGTGATTCCTCTTTCTGCGACTCAATAGTGGTCTAGTACGGAATTGTGCTCCCATGTACCGTCGAGTATATGTTGGGAGACCCCACTAGGTTATCACCCTTTATCCCTAGGAAGCCATGTCTGCCGCCTTACAAACCATAACACACCAAACACAAAATTCAGGAAGATTGACTGTCGTAGGGAAAGTCCTTGGTTCTCATATGACTGCCAAGGTGTATATGTAGTTTTATGGGTTGTCTGGTAAACCTTTTGCCTAGTTCTCCAGAGTAGTCACTTTCATTCCTTTTCAGAATCCCTAAAAGAAAAGGTCCATCTGAGCACTTGTCACTTTAGGCTCATTAAATATTCGAAGGTGACTAGAGTCATCTTTTTGTCCTTTTCTCGACTCTTTAAAGATGAAAAGGTCAAGTTCTGTTCTTGTGTCTTAAAATTTATTCAGCCACATTCACATTTACCCTGTTAGATCTTGTTTGCGTTAGCTTGAGTAGGGTTCTTTCTCGTTAGTTTTCCTAGGGTTTTTGAATCAAATCATCCTAGCGGAATCACCGATCCCGTCTCCCGTTCCAAGTGACCAAGGGTCTCCCTCTTCTGTTGCTCCTGAGATACCGGTTGTTAGTGATACTCTCCCTGTTATTCTGAGTATCCAACTGATTAACTCTCGCGCTCCAGAAGACGAGTCTTACGATATTCATTGGAACCCCGTTTGGGAGCCTTCCGAAGAAGATATTCCCGGTACTCCTCCTAGTGTTTCGGTCCCAATGTCTTCTTCTGATATGGATGACACATCCCCCATCACGAGTGAATAATCTATTGTGACAAGCGTTGAAATTCCTAACCCAATGGAAACTACACCCTTCCGTGTCACCCCTCTTGGTGTCACGCTGCCTTTATGATATAAGTCTTTGAGGGATGTTATGGGTTCTAGGACCCCCCTTACAAGTTCTATGTGATCTCATACCATCACTCCGACCTCAGAGTCTTTTATTCCTCAAATTCACAATGTGTCTATCACCTCAGTCCCGACTATTCCAACTGTCTGTGTGGCTTCTTCAACCCTTGTTGTTGGTGTCGTCACTACATCCTCAGTTGTGACCACTGTTGCTGGACCTCCATCTGGATCTACGAATAGTGGCCCATCGACATCTACACACGGAGTTGTTGATCCTACACTAAATGCCCCACCTTCTTCTGGTTCCATTCCAGCAAGGGGGCATACGATCAATATTTGCACGGTCTTCAGAATCTGGACCACCAAGATCTGTTTCATTATTACGATTCTTGAGGAGCTCATATTTATTACCCTGTACCTTTTCCCTCTTAGTCTGCAGTTGAGGTTATGGTCTCGTTATTCGTTGCTTGGGGTACCACCGGTTATCATGGTGGCCAAGTACCCCCTGCCACTCTTCAAGGACCACCTTATCAAGGTCAGTCGTCTTACATGCAGCCCTCCTATGGGCAACAGTATTACGGACAACCTTATCTAGGGCAACTTAGGGGCCCACAAGGAAAACCCTTCGAGGGACAACCTTCGGCCTCTGGTGGTTCATCTTTTACCTATTTCGGGCAACCTTCTAGTAATCCAGGACAACCTTACATGCAACAAGGCCAACTTGGTGTCCAGCAAGGCTACCCTTCTGGGAAAGTCGGTCAACCTTACGTTTAGCAAGGCCAACCCACTGTCCAGTCTGGTCAACCATCTGGACAAGTTGGTCAGCCTAAAATCCAATTAGGTTAACCAACTGTCCAGTGTGCTCAGCCATCTAGTCCATTAGGATAACCCTTAGTTGTGCAAGGACAACCCAATACCCAGCAAACTCAACCTTCTGGGCAAATGGGTCAATCTCAATCTCAACTAGGTCAACCTTCTGGCCAGGTGGCACAGTCTCAGTTCTCTCAAGGACATCCATCTGGGTCTGCTCAATCGGGCACTCAAATGATTGTTGCTTCTCAAGCTCCACTCGGTTTTCAGCCCTAGTCTGGGCTCCAAACCCAATCCGGTATTCAAATGTAGGTTGGATCCCAACCTGCTTATCAAATGTAGCCTGGCTCCCAGGCTCAGTTTGGAGCCTAGCCGCCTTATGGTTTCCAGCAATCCCAATGGCAAACTCAATTTGCCTCGTACCAAAATTATCAACAACTGTAGGTGAGTCATTATCAGAATTACCAGCAACCATATGTTGCTCCTACAGGCCAAGTTGGTAATCAATGGAATGTTGGGGGGAAAATCCAGGGTCAGCCATCCAGTTATAGCTATAACCCCTATGGACAAAATCCCTACGGACAGAACCCTCCTGGGCCAAATCCGTCTGGACAGAATCAATGGGGGCAACAAGTAGCTGGCTGGAACTCTGGTGCTACCTCCTACCCATGGCCTCAGATGTCCTTTAACCCTCAATTACCCTTTTTAGCAATGTTGGAATTACCAGATGTGTCAAAACTGACCAATGATCCTATTCTTCATAATCCGTATTGGTTGCCGGTTCCAACTAAGATTCCTGGTGATTGTCCCAAATTTGATGGTAAAGCTGGAGAAGATCCCCAAGCCCACATTATGACTTATCATCTATGGTGTTCGTTAAATTCATGGCTTGATAATTCAATCCGGCTCCGCCTTTTTCAAAGCACCCTCACTGGCTCTGCTGCTAAATGGTATATTGAGTTAGCTCGTGGATCTTTTTAGGATTTTAACTCATTAGCTATGGCATTTTTAACTCATTTTCAGTTGCCAATTCAATATGAAACGAGAACACATCTCCTGACATCCTTAAAACAAACAATGGATATGCATATCTTCGATCATATCCATGAATGGAGACGGCATTGCCATTTGATTAAGTTTTGGATTCCCTATAAGATCCTGACCGACTGGTTCACGACCTCATTTGTCAGTCCAATAGCGTAGGACATTGCTATGGGGGCATGTGTAACTGAAGAGCAGGCTATTACGCGTGCTCAGTACCTTGACTTAGTTTACTCCCAGTCCAGTACACTATATGATTATTTTCTTGATGCCCTGAGGCCTGGAACTTCCAAAGCCCCGCCAACACCATCTATTGATGGCGTCATTGGTTCTGTTAATCCGCCCTCTAAGAAATCTTCCACGAACCCTGGGAAGAAAAAGTCAAATGCTCCGAATGAAAATACTTCTCAAGCTGTATCCAATTCTGGTAATACTTCCGAGGTTAACGCCGTCCAGTCCACCATGGAGGACAAAGCCTCGAAAGGAAAGAGGAAGGGAAAAAGAAAGAATAAAGTTGATCAACCCAAGTAGGATTCCCCTAAACCTCCACTCGAGGAAGGTGCCAAATGCAAGCCCAAGTATCCTTGCCTTATCTATGATAAGGATCACTATACCAAAGATTGCCCGAGGCAGTCTGAAGTTAGTCATTTGTTGAAAGGTGCTCCCGGGATTCCTGTCGTGCTCAAATAGCCTTTTCCCTCGCAGTAAATGCAAATGGTGGTTGATCCATCTCAATCCTCTTCTCCCTTTGGTTCCTAAGTTTTTATGGCTAGGAAGATTCCCGTCCACATTAGTACTCGAGCAAAAGAGTATTCGTCGCTTGCCGAGAAAGAGCCTGAGGTCCCCTCTAGCGCTCCTCTGTCTAGTTCTGGTTCGCTCCATATTGAGAGACCTAGCACTGAGATGCCCATCTGACCACCTCCTAAAGGTTTACTCCAGAAATCTTCTTACAACCCTAATGCTTGTGCTGCTCAGCACTATAGCATCGTTGAGGACTTAGCCCAGGCTCCGTCAACTATGTCCGCTCTAGAAGTTCTCAAGAGCTGCCCCTCTCAAAGGAAGTCCTTGCTATCGGCCATGGTGGCATTGACCCAGTCGACTCAGATTTGATCACTTTTGACCTAGACAACCATATACCAAGACTGCCTCATCAAATTTCCTTCTTTATCTAGGTCATCATCAATTCTAAAACGATTCATCGTATCGTCATTGATGAAGGCGCTTCTACTTGCATCATGTCTGTTGCTTGTTGGAAGGCTGTCGGTTCTTCGACTCTGAGGCAGTCTCCTACGACCTTGGAAGCCTTTGATGGGAGAGATTCTCACCCTTATGGTATAATCCAACGCTTTCCTATTAATTTGGAAGGGAAGAAGGTCAAAGTGGAAGTTGAAGTCATTGATGCCAATCTAACTTACAACCTCCTTTTGGGATGAAGCTGGACATATGCCATGCGAGTCATGGCTTCATATCTATTTCATGTCATTTATTTCCCTCATCAGGGGAAGATCACCACAGTAGACCAGTTGTCTTTCTTCGCCTCCTCTTTCGATGGCAACATGCCCTTTGTGGAGCATACCTCCATCCCATGTGAGAGTGTGGGAGCTGGACTCTTTAAAGATCCTACCCTTATGGGTGTTTTTTCACTCCCACCTCCCAACGTTGCTCCTATTAATATCATTTCTATTCACTCTGATCCTTGGGTTCTTGCCCCCGCTGATTAGATAGAATCTTGGGGCGATGAGATGCTGTTGAGTCCTGCTGAGCTCAACTACGTCGAAATTGTTTCTGCATCGGCTCCCCCCCTGAATCTGCTCCTTTGAGCAGAGCTCTTGACTCGTACGCTCATTCCCCTTGGCTTGGAGACGACGCTTCTTCAGACCCTCTAAAGGAAATATTTCCTTCTGATGAAGACATTATCGATACCATGTCTCTCGAGGAACCCCCTTGGTCCAATCATCACCATCGTTCCTCATTTCTCCCTGCCCATCGGGAAATGCTTACCTGTCTCGAGCGGTTTGCTTCTTGTCTCCCATCCCAACCCCTTCAGACACCCATTCAAGTTTATCAAGTGTCTTCTGAAGGGAACATGGGAAGCATCACACAAACCCAACCAATCAACATCTCTGTTAAACCAAGGATTTTCGAGCACATCCATGTCGGAGTAACTTGTACTCTGGAGGAGATTCAACTCTATACTGATCTTTTTCGCGAATTCCGTGATGTGTTTGCTTGGTCTTACGAAGAGATGCTCGACATCGATCCTAGCATCATGGTGCATGAGATACCTACATATCCGGGTGCTAAGCCTGTTCGGCAACATTTACGCCCCATGCACCCCCAAAAGGCTGCGGCTATTAAAGCAGAAGTTGAAAAAACTCTTAAGGCTAGTTTTATTTACCCCATCTAACTCACAGATTGGGTCTCCAATATCATCCTTGTGACTAAAAAACAGGGCACTATCAGGGTCTATGTTGATTACCATGATATTAATCGGGCCTATCCCAAAGATAACTACCCCACACCCTTCATTAACCAGCTCATTGATGAGTGTGTCGGGAGTGAAATGTATTCATTCATGGACACTTTTTCTTGTTATAACCAGATTAATTTCGCACCTGCATATCAACACAAGACCGCCTTTATCTGTCCGTGGGGCACTTTCACCTACAAAAAGCTCCCTTTCGGTTTGAAAAACACCAATGCCACCTTCCAACGCGCAATGTCTTATGCATTCCATGATATTCGACACATTGTGCAACCTTACCTGGATGATCTACCAGCTCATTCAGAAAAATTCCAGGACCACCCCGCTCGCCTTCACGAAATATTGCTCCATTGTCGACACTACCGCATCCGGCTTAATCCACATAACTGTGTCTTGTGTGTTGAGTCAGGCAGGCTTCTTGGGTTCATCGTCTCCTAAGAGGGTATCTGTTTGGATCCCCTTAAAGTCGAGGCCATCCTAAATCTCCCTCTTCCCGCTTCTTTGTACCAATTGCAGAGTTTGCAGGGGAAAGAAAATTTTTTACGACGATTCATTCGGAACTATGCCGAAGTCACCAAAGGTTATACGTGGTTATTGAAGCGGGATACCACTTTTCTTTGGGATGCCGCTGCACAAGAGTCCTTCAAGCGCCTCAAGGTTCTCCTTGTTTCTGCTCCGTTGTTGATCCTCCTAATTATCATCGTGACTACACTCTGTATTTGGCCACTGCCGATACCACTATTGGCATGGTTCTCGTTCAAGATGATGATGATGACACTTAGCATGTCATTTATTATCTCAGTCGAAATCTACTAGATATGGAAACTCGATATGCTTACGTTGAGAAGTTGGAATTGGGCACGATTTGTGCCATCCAACGTTTCCGTCATTATATCTTATTGTGCACCACGACAATGGTTTCTAATTGCAACCCGATGATGTACATCTTTTCGCGTCAGTTGCTGGGGGGCAAGTACTCGAAGTGGATTATTATCCTCCAAGAGTTTGACTTGGAATTCACCACTTCCAAGTCTAAGAAATCCCTCATCTTTGCTGAGTTTCTTTCCTCTCTGCCATCTCTTACCGCGCCCTCTCGGTTAGAGGACCATATTCCAGACGAAACTCTGTTCTTAATTAGCACCCTCGATCCCTGGTACGGGGATATCATTGTCTATCTACAAACGTCCTCTTTTCATCCCAATGTGTCTAAGGATGCTCGGCGACGGATTCGCCATCAATCTCAGCCCTACCATATTATTGGGGACACCCTGTACAGTCTTGGCGCCGACTCTGTTCTCTGACGATGCTTGACATTTGAGGAAGCTCAGTGAGTTCTAAATGACTTCCATTCTGGCGCCTGTGGTGGTCACATGTCTGGATATTCTACTGCTCAAAAGATCCTCCGTGCTGGTTACTTTTGGCCCTCCTTCTTCAAGGATTGCATTCTTACCGTCCGCTCCTGTCACGAGTGCCAAATCTACTAGCGGAAGATGCGGGCGCCCCCCGCTCCATTGCACCCTGTTGTTACCGTTGGCCCTTTTGCCAAATGGGGCATTGATTATATGACCTGTAACCCTCGCTCAACTGGGGGGCATTGGTATATCATCGTTGTTGTTGATTACTTCACAAAATGGGCCGAGGCGATGCCCACACTATCTGAAGACGTTCACACAGTGGCGCAATTTTTGTTTAATCATGTTATCTCACGGTTCGGAGTCCCTCAGGCTATCTTCACTAATCACGGTAAGCATTTCTGTAATCATATGATGACTGAGCTAACAACCCAACTAGGCTTGTGACACAATAGCTCAACACCATACTATCCTCAGGCCAATGGTCAAGTAGAAGCCGTCAACAAGGTTCTAGTTACGATGCTTCAACGCACCATTGGCATGCACAAGTCTAACTGGCACTTGATGTTGTTCTCTACCTTATGGGCCTACCGAACTTCTGCAAAGGATGCCACCGATTTCACCCTATTCCAATTAGTTTATGGACTAGAGGCTACCCTTCCCATAGAGTGCAAGATACATTCTTTGAAATTAGTCGTCGAATTACTCCCCAACACGACTATGGTAGAAGAATGCCTTCTTTACCTAGAACGGCTGGATGAGACTCGTCGACTAGCCTCTCTAGCTATTGAAGCACAGAAGAAGAGAGTGAAAACTTACTTCGATCATATTGTCCATCCTCGTTCTTTTGTTGAAGGAGATTTAGTCCTGCTCTACGATCAAGCAAATGATAAGTTGGGTGCAGGCAAATTCGAGCCCATGTGGCACGGGCCTTATATTTTGAAGCGAGTTTTGCAAAAAGGGGCCTACGAGCTAATTGATTATGAAGGGAACCCTTTGGATAAGCCCCGAAATGGAATTTACTTGAAAAAATATTATGCGTGAACTTCATACACTTCGATTTGTACATACATGTGTTTCTAGCAGGTGTGTGTGTGTGTGTTTTCATGTTTTGGCTTGGTGTGTAGGCGTATTATCGCTTATTGTGTCTTTTTCTTCTTGTGTAGATGTCTGGTGCACCTTACATTCGTTTCGTTGATGGTGCCTGCTGCAGTACCCGCAACCTGTCTTCTGCAGCATGGGTGATTTACGATCCTCATGCTGAGTTAGTAGACCTTCAAGGTGTTTGTCTAGGTTGTACCACAAACAATGTTGCTGAATATAGTGCTGTTATTGAGTTACTGACTGAGGCAATCAATCTCGGTATTCGTACATTGGTTTTCAACCTGGATTCTCAGCTTGTCATCCACCAGCTTAATGGGCAATATTCTGTCAGAGATCATCGGATATTAAGGTTGTATTTATGTGTTAAATTGTTAGAAAGGAATTTTGATTTATCACATATCAGCATATTCCACAAAGATTAAACACGTTAACTGATGCATTGGCAAACCATGTATTAGATAGACATTTGCGTAACATGTAATCAAAACAGCATATAAGAAGCATGTAAAACACAATAATAAACCATAGGAATATGTATATATATATATATATATATATATATATATATATATATATATATATATCTGGATCTCGTGTGGCACACCAAGGCACTCAAAAAATAAGTGTCTATGTCCAAATAGAGTCTGTGTTTTCCATACATCTGAGACACATGTCTCTCAAAAAATCATCAGCAGGAAATAAAACCTAGGCATCTACTGCGGTGGGTTATGCTCCCTATAGCACACTACCGCTCATGCCATCTGCCTCAACAGGTGGTGCACCCTAGGTACCACTCCTAATGTGTGGATCTGGAATGCTATGGGGACCTCCTCGACCCCCATGTAATCAGGAATCCCTGCCGTCAGGCCCTCAATATTTCAGGCCACACTCTCCACTAGATCATCAGCTAGAGGAGCCAAGGCCAGCGCTGCAATGCCCTGTGCATCCCTCCATGCCTCTGGAGCCAGCCCAACGGGTCTCACTGGTCCCACATCTGCGATACCATAGAGTTCATCATTAGGACATATACATGAAAAAATCTAAAAAACATCATAAAAAATAAAATGCAAAAATAATGTGATCAAGTGTCTTACCACCATCATCCCACTGCTCTCCAGCGGGCAGCTGCATGTCAGGATCTCCGCGGAAGTCCATGCCAGCATATGGCCAATCCTCAACGAAGATCGTCTGGCACTCCAGCCACTCTCGAAACAGTGTCCCCCACGACACTGGTCGTCCGCCACCTCCTCAGGCATAACGTGTGCCCACCGTGTGGCCCTAGTCTCATGTGGTCTGGACAAATCCAAATCCATGTCCTGTAACTGCAGTGCCGACACTCGCTCCAACATGAGCGGGACTAAGATGGACCCATAGCCAAACTGCTTCATCTCTCCTCGATGGTAGTTGGTAATTTGTCTCTTCATATTGGCTGTCACTGCTTCTGCCTAGTTAAACATGGTTAGATTGAGACATTTGAGAGCCAACCGGACATGGGTCTTTGATGCCTTGTGTTGGGCTCGGGAGCCCGCTACCTGTGTCACCATGAATAGCCTTGTGTGAAGAATCATGTCTTCCACTGTCGGGATTGCCACCTTCCCGCTTCTCGATTTGCATGCCCGTGGGCACACTTGAGCCATCAACATCTCTAGAGAATCGCCCCCGAGTCGCTGCCCCTCTAGAATGGGCCTCTCACCACGACGGGACAGCCCGGTCAGGAAATATATGTTTGTGGCATCGAACTCGATGTCTCGGCCTCAGATTATGAATTTCCCATCTGTTGGATTCCAGGCACGGATCAGTAGCTCCAGTAAATCAGGTTGGGACCGAAGGTGTGGAGTAAGGAAGAATTTTAGCAATCGCATGCACGTAAAGCATTTCGGCATCGAACATCAACAAAAGCCTCCACATCGTTATCATCATGCATTCGTTCTTGCCAGACAAATTCCATTATGGCCTACATGACGAGAAAAAATGGATTAAAACTTCGTTTGCAAAATTCAATCCGTAATTTGCACGAAAACATAATTTTGCGTCGCCATCGCGACTGTTTTTAAAACAGACGCGATGACGCGAGGTTGCCAGTTCAATTTTCTCGCGGTCATCGCGGAAGTACATCACTTTCCCACGATGATCGGAGAATGTTATGTGTAAATATTTTCGGTCATCGCGGACCCGAGCGGTATACCCGCGATGACTGAGCGGCGGAGCCCGACTAAAAAAATCTGCCTAAACTAACACATCTAACGTCAAAATGCATAAAAAAAGACACTGAATTGAAGTGCAGGATGAAGTCTATTTACCTGGAAGAAGTTTCAGGACGAATGGTGGATGAATGGGGCCGAAATCAGCTCGCAAACTTTGGTGCTCCAAATCACTCCAAGGTGAAATGAATAGTACCAATGGTAAAAATGAATGAATTACCCCACCCCCTTTTATAGTAATTTTTGGAAATTAAAAAATTATATTTTATAAATTTGGGTTTTTCCTCATTTTTATCACATGGTTAGCTAAAATTTGGTTTCTTAACTATGTTTCCACGCATATTGTTCATTTTTATGGCGAATGGGTTTACGTTTGACGTGCTTTGTGTAGAGCTACAGGTGGTGGAGTTATGTCAACTTCGTGTACACTTGATCCGTACAGTCGTCTTTAATGCTCTTTTCCGACTTGAAAAATGAAAAGATAGCCAAGTTTTTCCTCTTGACTCGTTAAAAGAAACAAGAGGTGGTCGCCTTTAAGCTCTTTTCTGACCATGTAAACACGAAAAGATTGTCGGGCCTTTGTCATTTCAAGCTCATTATTGGTTACAAAACGACTTGATTTCGACCGCTTTTCTACTTTTTCGGGTCAAAGTCACTTGTTATGAAAAGTACTCCTCGATCGTAATGGTCGGGCGGTTTTTTCAAGTATCGTTTTATAATTTTTTGGGCTCGAGAGACACAAATCTACGAAAACGGACCCCCCTGGAGTTTTCTTTTCCGTGTCTTTTTCAAACTCTCTAAACATGAAAAGGACTCTGAGTTTTACCTATGTCGGACTCGTTAAACCTGACGACATTGGACTTGTCACCATGATGAGACTTGAACTTCTCCTTCTTAGGGCTCATTAAACCATTACTAGGTTGGATTCGACCAACGGTCGAACTTATATTACAAGCATATGCTATCCCATTCAAGCTTGTTTTCAAAAATAATAGGGGTACTCACTAGCAATAGTGGGGAAAATTTGGAAATCATCATTGGCAGCTAGTCACTCTTGAACATCGACACTTTTGCTTCTTGTCATGTTGGGACATCCACACATCGTCCTCATTCCATCCGATTCATGCCATCTCCATTGAGCCTCTGATCTCTTGGTACCTGAATGCTGCCACCCTCCGAAGTCGTGTTGCCAACATGTTCAAGAGTATACTCCTTCTGTAGTTTACACCCTTGCTTTCTCTCTGATACTCTGTTTCAACATCTACCGCTTGTTCGTTATCTCGTGTCGTTGATAGGGGAATCATTATGGCCCTCCTGCGACGGGTCGTCTCCTGTCGACATCAGCTCATTATCCAGGAGATTGATCTAGAGATCCCCTTTGGTACCTTAGAGCTTGCATGCCTCAATGGCAAGTTCTTCACACCTGACGATCGACTTTCATCATTGGTCGTCAATCGGGTGATTCCACGAGTGTTCGACTTCATCACCTTTTTCACACTTCATGGATTGTGCTAGCTAGTACCTCGAGAACCATTGGCATTATTGGTGGTTTCTCTCGCGCTTGTTAATGGTTTTGATCATTGACCAGTAATCAAGCGACTTTCTATCATGCTCGACCTCAACACATTTATTCGCATGCTAGAATTTGTACTATGATCGGATGGGTTCAAGACCCCGAACACAGATTACCCATGTTCGAGCTACGTGGATCGGTTTGTGATTACATGACTCATTGATGGATGGTTGCGACCATACCTGAGTCTTCATGGATGGCTGCGATCATACCTTTATCATTATCATGGTCTCATTAGTTAGATGGCTGCGTCCATACGACAGACCTAGTTTGTATGTCTTTTGGATGGTTGCGCCCATGCCTAGGCTACATGTACTTCATTATCAGAGATATCAGTTGTACTTGCATGCAGGTTCTTCCAGATGGTATTCCAGCTTAGTCAGTTTCGTAAAGCATTTCACCCCTCCCACTCTCTTGGGCTTCATACTTTAGGGGGCATCTGTTACACAGTAATTTGTCACTATCTTCACTCCAGTCCTTCTACTTGTCATGTGTCCGAGTCAAACATGCTCATATTGAAAAAATGCTCTCTTGTGTTGCCAAATGACCCACTTTTCCTAAGTTATTTGCCTCATCGCGACTATGGACTTAATATATGCGTTGAAAGACGCTCATAAATAGTCCAATTGCGTTGCCAGCGAGGAAGTACATATGATTCCCACGATGGTCCGATTTCATGCTCCAACGCGAGGTTACTTATTATCTTTAGTGATGATCTGACTGGCTAGATTTCTCACTAGCGATGTCAGTGCTAAAGATCAGTTATTCCCCCGCGATGATCCAGATTGGGTGAATGTTTTCCAACAATGGGCCTTCCAGATGACTCCAGACCTGGTTGTTGGCATAGTTTGTATCGCCCTCCTTTCTCGGGCATGGCAGTTCCATCAATTGTGCTACCTTCCTTTGGGATAAGCTCACTCTTCCATCTTTCATGGAGACTCCTTCTCCTATTCAAACTCTCACCATTGCTATGCATTGCTAGGTTTTTATAGTTGGCTAGTTGAGCAGTGCTATTAGTGATTGTGAGTTTGCTAGATAGTTGGTGTGAGTGTGTTAGGCCCCTATACTACTAGTGTAACCCCTTATTGTTATTAGTATAACCCACTTATTATATTGATGTACCCATGCAGTGCCCATATTGTTACTAATGTGCCCCATAGAAGCCCACTATTGTTATTATTGTGCCCTTACATTATTATTGTTATGTCGGCTCTGATTATGTTATGACCCCTTAGACTCCTATATATAGAAAGGAGGTCTTTTCATTTGTATCATCCAATAATTGTTCATTTATGTAATATAAAGGAGGTTTCCCCCTCGAAGAGGCTGAATTCTAAGGCGTTGATCTATATTTTCTATCTTTTCTTGAGTTGGTTTCATAACATTTGGTATCAGAGCTTTGGATTCTAGGGTTTCGCTGCTCCAAACAGGTCATCGTGGAATTTTCGCTATAACTTTTTTTCTGTGACATTTCAGAAGTCGCAAAAAAACCCCATTTGAGAAGAAATCACACTGAACCTTGGGTCCGAATTTCAGAACTTTTCGCGTGATATTTGCGGAGATATGATCTGAGGAAGTTGGTCTTTTTGCAGACTCCTGAATTACATTTAAAACAGGTAACCTGGGGAAAATCGTCATAACTTTCTCTCTGGGGATTGGATTGAAATTTCGTAAGAAGGTACAAAAAGAGGACGGACTGCAGTTTCTTTGTATATCTTTTTTAGATCCAAAGGTCGAAATAGTGACACGTGGCACTTCATAAAAGTTCACTCTTCTGGAAAGGTCTATAATCAAGTCATCTTGGGAGATTGTGCATAACTTTTTCTTAGAAAATCCAATTTGGATCAGATTAGTGGCATTGGAAAGAGGACACAGAGGGCGACTATATCTCACAATTTCAGAACTTAAAGATCCAAAGGTACAGAATTACAGTCGTTTCAAGGTCGAGCTCCTAAAATCAAGAAAAAGCAAGATGAGGAAGTTTGATGGCAAGGATCCGGTATATTGGATACTTCAGATGGAGAAATATTTTGATCTACATGGTGTACAACTGTTACAAAAGGTATGTATTGCATCTTCATATTTAGAACCAGATCAATTTTTATGGTACGAAGGGCTTTGTTATCGTAAACAACTTGTTACGTGGTCAATTTTCACGGAGGAAATGATAGCACATTATGAGGATACAAAGAGCAACACCTTCTTTAGAGAAACACCACAACAATTGGAAAGAGTAAAAGGGCTTTGTGACATAGTGGAAAGCAAGATTATGGAAACCAGGAAGCGTACCCCTCACAACTATAAAGATGGAAGTGTTGTTTCTCCTAGCCTTCCACAACCTACAAGGGTTACACCACAATAATTGGAAGAAAAAAGAGAAAAAGGGCTTTGTTATATTTGTGATAGCAAATGCACTAAATGTCATAAGTGTGCTAAGAAGAAATTATTTAACATAGAATATTAAGAGGAGGAAGAAAAAGATCAAGAAACATCAAAAGAAGAAGATATACGCCAGGACCCCACCCCAGAGAAAGAAGAAATGAATCAGACCATATCTTGTAAAGCATTGGCAAGAATTACCACTCCTCAAACTCTCAAGATAGAAGGACATATCAAGAATAAAAAGGCGTAAGAAGTGAAAGATCACATCGAGAAAGAAGAAATGAATCCAACCATATCTTGTAATTCATTGTTCGAAATTACCACTCCTCAAACTATCAAGATATAAGGACATATCAAGAAGAAAAATGTTCAAGAAGTGAAAGATCACATCAAGCATCAAGAAATGAATCCTACCATATCTTGTAAAGGATTGGAAGAAATTACCACTCCTCAAACTCTAGAGATAGAAGGACATATGAAGAAGAAAAAGGTTCAAGAAGTGAAATATCACATCGAGCATCAACAACAAGTTCTCCAACTTTTAAAGGATAACGTCACTTCGGTGCAAAATCAAACGAAACAACAGGTAGATCAACATCGTAGTGAAAAATGTTTTGATGTAGGTGATTGGGTATTTTTACTGCTACATCTCAAGCAAGCTATTTATGAGAAGGAAATGTTGGCAATACTACATGCACTTAAAAAATGGTGACCTTACCGAATGGGAAGACTCTTCAAGGATGAGGATGTGGAAGCATTGTTTTGTGCTATTTATATTATCCAACCAGATTGGATAAACGAAGCAAGGGAAGAATAGAAGAAGGACGAAGAAGTATGGCCACTTATTCAAAAGTTGCAAAAGATCCCAATTCAAACAATATTGCCAGAAATTGAAGAGGAAGGAAAAATCATATTAGAGCTTGGAGCAGTCACAGAAACAAGAACCCGACAGCTACGAAATCGATCAATTTCAGAGTATCTCATCAAGTGGAAGAACTTACCCATTGAAGATTCCACATGGGAGGACAAGAATTTTATACAGAAGCATCAAGAACTACTCAAGCGTTGAGAACAACGCTTTTTGAAGAAGAGGGGCATGTTAGGCCCCTATACTACTAGTGTAACCCCTTATTGTTATTAGTATAACCCACTTATTATATTGATGTACCCATGTAGTGCCCATATTGTTACTAATGTGCCCCACAGAAGCCCACTATTGTTATTATTGTTCCCTTACATTATTATTGTTATGTCGGCTCTGATTATGTTATGACCCCTTAGACTCCTATATATAGAAAAGAGGTCTTTTCATTTGTATCATCCAATAATTGTTCATTTATGTAATATAAAGGAGGTTGCCCCCTCGAAGAGGCTGAATTCTAAGGCGTTGATCTATCTTTTCTATCTTTTCTTGAGCTGGTTTCATAACAGAGTGTGACAAGTGTGGGATTGTTGATAGCTTGTGGAAGGTTGTGAAGTTCCCTTAATCTTGTGTCAAACTTATGAGTGAGAGAGACTTGTATGTTGGGAGATCCATCTTCAAAGAGTGAATGCTTGAGGAACATGCTGGCTGGATCCCGCTAAGAAGGTTTGTGACGTCAAGACTTTGGTTGTAAGCTTACTCTTATTTCATTATTAATAAAATCAATGATGTTTTCCTATGTCTTATACCTAATTTACTTGATAGTTCATGACTTCTTGACTTTGTGAGTAAACAGATCATTGTTGTTTTCCAGTTACGTGCTTTGTTGTATTTCCTTTGCATTATTTTAGGTTGATCACTCATTAGGAGAAGGAAGTGAAAGCTGGAGCAGTGCAATGGAACTCCATCGACCATCGGTTGAGGTAGGCCTCCAACTATGACTTTTTAAGGAAAGCCATTGTTGATCTATCCTTTTTTGTGACGAGACCCACTCTAGGGCTAGAGGGGTTGCCTCTGTCCATAGAGGGAACACTTTCCTGCATCATAGACCCCTAACAATGTCTCTTTCAGTTTTTCAATTTCCTCAATTGTAGCACAGTTTACTATTTTTTGAAGTTTTTTGGGGCCTGAACTTCTAGAGCCATTTTGAGGCCATGAACGACGTTTTTAAGGAGAATGGAGAGATAAAAATGAGGTATTATGATAGCCAAACAGAGATCATATGCCAGAGTTACGACCCCGGGAAGTTGACGTACCAATTTACCCAAACGAGGCCCACCGTTTGTGTTCTTCATCTTCAGGGTTTGGTTTTTAGATGTTTAAGGTTTTCCATTGTCTTTCAATAATAAATAGGCCTTTGAACCTCACTGTAACATAGTTTAGAGGCATGTAGATGCCACATCTCTTCTCAGAGATAAGATACCATTGCTTGAGGTAGTTTATTTCCATTATGTTTGTAAGCATATTTCAGTATTCTGATACTAATGAAATGAAGTGTTATTTCTTCTGCATTTCTGTATTGATGGTTATATCTGTAATTCATTATGTTCTTATTTAATTTCGGATCAATGTTCCTCTCCTATTAGGAAGTAAAGGAAATCCCCTTGTCGCCCAAGAAAAATGATCTTCATTAGGTGGAATTTCACTCATCTTTCCATCACTCCTCTCGCCTCTCCCACCCTGTAGCCCTTACTCATGTACTTCCCCTCCATAACAACACTTTAAATTGAATTTCAATGACGCCGTATAACTCAACCCAAGGAATGTAGGAATCAACAATGCAATTTGAAATCACAAGGGGTGAATCATAAGAATGTACGATGGATATATTGGACACAAAATCAACAATGCAACTGAATTGGAAGCCTTGATTTAATGGATCCTTATATCCCATCACAAGAATTCTTCCCTCTCATCGTTGAAGGTGACTCTCAACTAATAATCAAGCTAGCTAAGAGACTTCAATCAAGTTCTTCACCTTTCAAATGATCTATTGGATGGAGGTTGGACCTACACTCTCAACACCTAGCCTAAATACTATCCCTATAGCATTCTATCATCTTCTCCAATGTTAGGTGGAAGACCAAATCCTTAGCTAATTTTTTGGCCAACAAAGGGATTGAGGAATATCAACTGCACAGGGAAATGTCTTGCAACCCCCCTCTCCCCATCCCAAGCTTCCCAGTGTCATGATTTTCTCCTTTAGGGCCTTAGACCCAAGGATTTAAGTGTCCGATGACCATCAGACAACATTGACGACCCTCATGCATCCAACACATAAATAAAAGGTTATGGATTTTCGATGGCACCATTAACACACCTTCCATGGTGTTTCGAGTTCAAAATTATATAATGGTGTCAAGTCCACCCTCATCCTATATTCAATGGTTATTAAGCACACATTCAATTTCCCTATTGTTTTTCAAGACATAAACAATGTTAAAATGCTTGTTACCCAAGACAATGGCCACCCATTTCTTCTATTGTTTGAAGGTGGTGATGAGCTTCAGAACTAGGGAATTACATATGATCTCAAAACTATCATGGTGTGGTAACATGGGTGAGCTAGTAGAGGAGGCCATGGAAGCGGCACAACATCCCTCCCTCCCTAGCACGGCAAATGGGATGAACACTTTGATTACAACATCACTCTCCATTATCATCAAATGGTGGTTGACAGGGAAGCTCAAGAGCTCAGTATCACAAGTGACCACCTTTGGGCTCTATGCAACCTCCTTGGCCACCATTACAAAGATCAGGAGGATGTCAATGTCCTTCCGAAAACCAATGTCCTTGGTATGAAGTTTCATATCCACCATTCTAAAGAGACCTATCGTCTCATTTCCAACCGCTTGGGCAATAAACTTCAGGGGTATGCGCCCCCCTCCATTGAAACTATTGACGACTCTTCTCCATAAAACATTGAAGCACACCATGATAAGCCTCGTAGCTCTTCTCCTAAGTGACATTAGTCTCTTTGGAATTTGAAGCATTCCTTAGTCATTTTGGGCCCCTCCAACAACAAAGGTAGACATGTCAACAATCAAGGTGGCATTCCCTTCCAGTGGCATTCTGAGTGTCCTAGCTCCTTTAGCCAACCAGCTTCCATGGGGATCCCTTTGTCTAATGACCCGGAATAGTACAGGTCATCCCCCATGGTCTCTATGCTCTGTTGTTCGTCAAGGTAGCCTCTTATGTCATTTTATCCCATGGTTCTAAGTTCTATGTATTCTGACCTTTAGTTATGACTTTGTTTATTTTGTTGATATATAACTATCAAGAGCCTCTCTGGTGTCTCTTATGGGAGAATATGCCCCCCCCCCCCCCCCCCCCACTTTTCTCTATCATTTTCTCTCTCAACTTCAGGCCCATGTCTGTGGCTAGTTTCTATTGTTGATCTCAACGCCATAAAATTGTAATTTTTGTACCACTTCTGTAATACAAAAATCATTTACTTACAAAAATAAAATAAATAAATAGAGTATATGGTATAAAATAGATAGAGTTGTGTACATGAACCTACATCCATTCTAACATTGGATGTACCAAGTATTGAGAGAGATCAAATATCTTTTCACTCTAAAAAAATTTGCATCTTAAAAGTTTTGACTAAATCAAAATGTTTATTCAAAATTGTAATTATTAAATATTCTTTTTCATTATTTTTTATCATGTAATTTGACCAAGTCAGAATCTTAAACAATATATTACCTTACAAGATATTTACCATAAAGTGCCTCTCAAAACAAAAAATAATTCATTGAAAACTTTATAAATTAACTATCTATCTATCTATCTATCTATCTATATATATATATGCAATTTTTCAATCATTAAACTTATAAAAAGTAGTAATACTAAAAGTAATTACAATTTCATTTCATTTTTTATTTTTAAATAAAAGGAAAAAAATATTCTTGAATCAATATGCACTGATTTGTAATAAAATATTATTATATATAAATTACTAATATTAATTTAAAAATGTTTTTATAGTATTAAATTTAAATATGTAAATAGTTTCATAGTGAGGAATTTCTTTGGAGTACTTTGTGCTTTCATTGAGGTGTCCAATGTTTGGAGCGAACACTTCGCCCAATTTCAAGGACAAAAAACTAAGAATGAAGATAAGAAAGTGCAAAAGAGCAAAGAATAGCGGAGAAATTAAATAAAGAAAGAATAAATTTTTAATGATTTAATAATTAGAATAATTTAAAATTAAAATAAATGCAACTATAAGAATTGAAATTGAATTAAATTAATAATAAGATGGTTTCGTTAAAATGGAAGAGAAAAGGGATTAATTATCTAATATAAAATATAAGAAAAAAATTAAAATTGTATAAAAATTAAGGAGAAAACATTAAATACTTATTATAATATTAAATTAATAATAAGATAATGTGAAAATGATGTTAATATGAAAGAGAGGTTGGGGGGTAATTATTGAATTGATATATTAAATTATTAAAAAGGGGGTTGAGGGTTACTTATTGGAATAAATAATTAATTTAAATTATTAGGATGAGAAAGAAATAGGTAAACAAGAGTAATATTGATGCACGATAAATCTTTCTAAAGATCTATCCTACTTTTGCACCCTTTTCTTGCTTTCAGAAGTTTGTTACAACATCCTCTGCATTCTTCTTCAATCAACAAATATTTTCTCTCACAACAAACTACAGTGTGTTATAGACCCTCTCAACAAACTACAATGTTGTTACAGATTCTCACAGCCAACTACAGTGTTGTTACAGGCTCTCACAGCAAACTACAGTTTAGTTACAGACTCTCATAGCAAAATACGGTGTTGTTACATGACTCTCACACAAAACTACAGTGCTGTTACGAACTCTCACAACAAACTATGGTGATGTTACAAGAAGAACACATCATTTATTTTTTCAATCACGTAGTCTTTAAAAACATAGTTTAAATATCCCTTCATAACTCCAAAATGAAGGATCTTTTTGGGAAAGTTCTCATGTGTTACCCAATAGACCCCGCTCTAAACAAAACCCAGATGCCATAATTTCAAAAATCATCTTCTTGTGATCAGAATTCGACCCACAAAATTGGTGACAATTTTCTTTTACGAATTTTCTTTCTTCTATTTGTTGGATATAGAGTGGTCTATATTCTCTAATCTGAAATATAAAATGACTCTTTCCAATACACAATTTTGTATGCAAAAGTACTGGATTAAATATTAACTAAAATATGATTCTCCAGGTTCTCATTTAAATGTAAATAACAGAGAAAATACAGTGCAAGAATTCCTCATTCAACATAACAATTTAAAGACCAAATCAATTTCAATCTCCTGATATTAATATTATGGTTCATAAACCTCACAAACACATAAGAAAATAACTGTCTCACACACACTTATAGATTCAATTTGCTGCTACAAAAACCACTGGTCTAAGAAATGTTGTTCAATTAACTTCAACCTCACACCAAAATTTCCAACACCCAAAAATGTTCCTCCTCTCTCCTTCAAAAACTCAAAATCAACTGTCCCCTCTAGACCTCCCTCTCATTGATCTCATCTCCTTCTTTTTCTACTACCAATCTGAGCTTATCCAACTCTCACAACCAACTCCTACAAACCTATAATTAGTTCCTAGACTAATGCAACAACTTCTATTTTAATAAAACTACCCTTATCTCTAACTTATGACTCATTCAACTACTAACTACAAACAACAACTACTCTTTTGAGTCATCCCATTTCTTCAGGGATATCATTAACTGACACCTAACAACTAAATAGATTCCCTATCTACACTTGCTAAGAAATAAACATTGCCTTACATGAAGTTTTACAATGGCCTCTTCTTCAACTGATGTCTAGACCTTTAGGTCTGACTAGATACTTCGAGCTTGATCTTTGAGAGCCAATGCTCCTGCATCAGACTCCCAAAGTTGAAAACATTCATGATCTCCTGATCATGTGATTTCATATGCTGACGAAAACCTCCAAGGTCCCAAACTTTTGTTTGCTGTTGTCCATAAGCTTCACTGTCTTCATCTCTCTTTGGTTGTAACCTTCCAGGCTTCCACACCTTATGTTGTAGTGCTCCACTATCTTTACCTTCATCATTCTTCACCCTCCATTCAACTTTACAGTGGATTACTTGCTTGGCTCTGCTGTAGATTTTCTTAGGTACTCGCATCAAATCCCATAGTTCATCTATGGCCTCTTGCAGTTCAATCCTTTGCTGATAACAAATCTTGCTTTTATTACTCTGCCACTGCATCTCACTGCATGTTTTCCATTCATATTTAAACTGTTGATTACTTTCTTCAGCTTTTTCTGCTTCAGCTTCTGCGATTACTCTTGAGATTGCTGCAAATACTGTTGTAGATATTTCTGCCACCCAAACTTCTTGGATATCCTTGTAGATATCTCCCTCTGCAACATCTAATTTCTGCTCCTTGTCTGCAAATTTACTTTCCAATGATTTAATGTTTTCGTTCCATGGGTTAAGTACTATCATGGAATATTCCTTTTCCTCCTTCATTTGATTGTTCTCCCGTGCCAAATATTTTTTAGTCTTTGCATCAGTATCTTCATCACAACATGCAATAATACACCAATTATCAGAATTAAAAATACAATGCCTCATTTCCTTTTCCTTCTCTGGAAACATCTCAATTTGATGTTTTTGAGTTTTCCTCTAACTCTTTTGTCAGCACATCAGTATGCAAATTTAAATTCTCAAAAGAATTCACGATATTGTTAGCTAGTCTCTCCTCCAGGTCATCTGTTCCAAGGATTTCTCCTCGCTCTGGTTCACAATAGTGAACTTCTTCTTCTGCAACTTCCACTTGTTGCTTCATATCTTCATATTTACTGCCTATCATCTTCACGACTGTATACTCATCCACCTTTTCTTCTCTGTTATCCAGTACATCAGAATCAACCAATTCATTAAGCATAAATGTTTCACCATGTTTTCTCTGTTTTCCAACATTTTTGACAACTTCTTTTCCACATTTGTCATCCATGACAACCTCTTCATTCTCATTCAGCTCTGAT
The DNA here is from genome assembly GCA_031772625.1 of Pinus tabuliformis. NCBI lineage: Eukaryota > Viridiplantae > Streptophyta > Pinopsida > Pinales > Pinaceae > Pinus > Pinus tabuliformis. The sequence continues at coordinate 84,991,251 of CM062806.1, read as the reverse complement.
TTTACAGTCTGGATACTTATTCTTTGGTTTTCTAGCCTTTTCTCCAAAAGACTTAACTTATGCCACAAATCTGCCATCTCACTTGGAATTTCTCCCAAAAACTCTATACAATCCTCACTATCTTCTTCTTTGTCACAAGTCCAATTTCTTGGTGACACTACTTCTTCAATCTTCATCAGAATAAAAGTCTGATTCTCCATTTGTGTGACAGCTTTATATGTTTGTCCAACAATATTTCTTTGGCCACTCAAGAAAGCCAATTCCTCTTTGTCCTTACCAATAACGGGTTCTTCATCATAAGAAATAACTCTCTCATCCCCATTGAAGATACTTCCTTCACTAAGCAAGGAATTTATGAACTCCTTCTCCTACTATAACTCATGTTGATCTTCATCTGAAAGAGAGTCATCATCAAACTTTGCTTGGCAACTTTCAGCCTCACTCAAGACAGTTCTTGTTAGGTTCCTATACCAATAAGAGTCATAATTTTGAATGTTTGAGATTAAGCTTATAATATGTACGTACCCTTGCTTTTTGCAAATTTTTTCCATATTCAAGAAATTAAAAAATGTAAAGAGGGTATGTCCTAAAAGAATAATCAAAGGACAAAAAGAACAAATGTTAAAAAAAGATGAAAAATATGAACCCTAAGAAAAGAAAAATACCATGAAAGTGAGCAAGCCAAAATGCCACTACTATTTACCTTTTGTGCATAGTAAATGATTGTGTGCAGTTTGTAATTTGTTAAGAAATTTACTGCATAACATAAATAATTACTGAGAGGAATAAATATAAAAATAACCAACAACAAGCATAAACACACATGTTTATTCGGGAAAACCCAAAATCCAAGGAAAAACCCAACCATAATGGAATTCCATTATCCTTGGCCAAAACCCTAGCCAATCCGACCAAGTGAGCCTTCACTACTCACCTCCAGGTCTTGCCTTACAATGAAGTCATTCCAGTCTTTTATAAGCTCCATTACATATAATACCACGGGCAAAATACTATGGGTGCACAATACCATTTGCCCCAAAACCATCATTGTTTAACCTGGTCAACTTTGACTCTATCCTGAGTCAAGTTTACCTAACAATTCCCCCCTTAAACTTGACTTGGGGTTCCTTGACTAACTCCAACCAAACCTAAGTGAGACAATCCTGCTCACTCTAGCTCTTACGCCTCTCAGAGTTTTTACCTGGGGTATTGTTAACCCGACATCCCCCCTATCACCTAGGTCTAACCCAGACTTTACTGGTGATCACCGAGGGGTACAAATGCCTTACCAGGTCTTACAATAGTATGCCCATTTACATGCAATAATTTTGACTTCATTATTTTTTTTTTGTTTATTGCTGCTGCCATTCTGATCCATCCTCTCTCAATTTGATTTGCTCAAAAACTTCTATCAAACTGCTCCAACTGAGAGCCTAACGAGAACCTCGTAGATTCCAGCATCGGTGGCCTCACGTAGTAGAAAATGAACAATTTTTGAAAGCGCATGAATCCCGAACAATTTGTCGGCATATTCCAAACCAGTAAATATCACAAATGCAGTGGGATCCCTGGCAGTTACGGCACTATCTTCCGCGCATTCTCCTCGAGGTTCTTCCGCATACAATTATTCCACCAATATTTTCCAGACCCAGATCTATAAAAAGGCTGCATTGATCGCATCAGGTAATATAAACCCCTGGCATCAAAGAATCCCTTTGAAGCCAATATCTGGCTATAATACTAGTTGCTAAGAAATTTATTGCATAACATAAATAATTACTAAGAGGAATAAATATAAAAATAACCAGCAACAAACATAAACACATAAACACACATGCTTATCTGGGAAAACCCCAAATCTGGGGAAAAACCCAACCATAATGAGATTACATTATCCTTGGCCAAAACCCTAGCCAATCTGACCAAGTGAGCCTTCACCGCTCACCTCCAGGTCTTGCATTACAATGAAGTCATTACAGTCCTTTATAAGCTCCATTACATATAATACCATGGGTAGAATACTATGGGTGCACAATACCATGTGCCCCAAAACCATCATTGTTTAACCTGGTCAACTTTGACTATATCCCGAGTCAAGTTTACCTAACATAATATTTTCCACAATCCATGATAGTCAAAGTATTTAAACTTGGCTATTTCATGTTTCAGTTTCATGTATATAGACAGAGAATAAACATCTAACCAAACTATTTAATCTTGGCATATAATTAGATAGGTAGAGTAAATAAAAGGAGCTCAACTATTTAACCTGAGCCCTTGGATGTAATAAGGTTAGATTTAGTTAGTTTACTATTGTAAAGAGAAAGAAAAATGTTTGATAAGTGTTTGCTAGCTCAAATGCACCCTAATAAAGAGAAGTAAAAATGGTAGGATGAGTAGATGGGTAAGTAGAAGAAAGGTTGTAGAAACATTTTAGACAAAAGCACATTTATCATCTTTCAACATGTATTTCAAATGTGAATGGGAAATCAAGCATGAAGATGGATGTCAAAGTCAATTAATTAACTTCCCTCATTCATTTCACATTTTACTTAACTATTTTTCCACAATAAAGTTCAGAGTACTTAAAAACCCTAAGTCAATGAAGCTTAGAGCATTTCTCTGACTTATGGAGGGACCAGACCCTCAGCTCAAAGACTTATAAGCAACAAGTACTAAAACCCGCTCATAAAAATTCATTCCCCCCTTCAGTTCGTTCATTTTCCCTAATAATACTCTTTTCCTAAGGTTAAATTACTTTTACCTAGGAAAAGTATTTATTCCCCCACATAAATCATTTTCATATAAAAAATGCACAAAACCACTATATCCTAATTTTTTTTATGTTATTACCGGAAAAGCATTAAACATGAAATATCATATACTTAGGGTATTGTGCCCCTTTCCGCTCACTTTACTAATTACTAATTTATTTATTAAATCCCAAACAAAAAACCCTTTTCCCGTATATATTTAACTCCCGCAATATTAATTAACCCCACCCTAGTTTAATTATATAAACTATAATTTTCTACCCAAACCCTAACAAACCCGCTAACTAATCGATCCATGAATAACTTAGTTGAAAACCAAATTAAAACCTCTGCTAACGACCTCGAAGCCTTAACCCCGCCTTAATCCCTAATTAACTAAAAACTGCCACATTTAATCAGCCGTTGGCCCCCTCCCCCCCGCCCACTACCCTCTGTGCAACTTTACTGCCCAATCACTGCATGATTGCTCCCCTCCACATCTAATGGCCCTTATCCATTTCAGGCAGGCCCTGACGACTGAACATTACCCTCCCAAAAAGAGTTGTTTTCCACTAGGCCCCCGAGGCTATGTGTCACTCAATGTATGGAATTGGACGGTCTCCCTCCAATACCACTGAGTTCCCAAAAGCAGTGCGATAGAAACCACTTATCGCCTACCCGCTACGTGCCAAAAAGGTTATGGTTCACCCCGCTACATGATAAACGACCATTGTTCACCTGTACCCGCCAAAATTGACTTTTGCGCATAAAGCCAAAAAAGCCCCAAATCATTTGTTTTATCGTTTTTCAACTGAAAAGCTCCATGCACGCACCTACAAATGTCGAAGTTGTCAACCTACGTCCAATTGCACCCTAAAGATACCATAGAGCACCCATTTTTCTCTCTAGCCTACTCAGAACCTTTTCAACCGTTCGCAGTTGCTAGTTTCCCTGTTCAGAGCCAGTTCTCCTTAATTCTAGGTATTTAAGCCATAATTCACTGGAAAACCTCTCAATTTCAGAACCAGTTACTGAGTTTGTTAGTTAAAGTAAAAAATTAATTAAAGAAACTCAAGTGACTTAAGCTTACTCTAACTGAACCACCATTTCCCTAAAAAATGGAAAAACACCTCCCCCATTCTCAAATCCACAAGAACTGAGAATGACTGCCCAAATTGCCATGGATGTGAGACCTATTTCCACTCCTCATCTAGACCTAGACCATCACCCCCTGGCAGACAAGGACTTCCAGATAAAGGACACCTCTATCCATGAATCCTCTCTCAAACTCTACTGCCGATATAGAGACCAATACCTGAACGATGCTGATAAAATTGGCTCTTAGGAGTCCAATTTTCCCAAGTACCAATTCCCTGAAGTTCATATTTCCCCAAAAATTGTCCATTACTGCCATGCAAACTATATCCCTAGTCAAAGAGCAGTGATGTCCCCTAACCAAACCATACTTTTCACCATCACTGCTGAATCAATAAATGAGATGCTGCAACTTCAACAAGGGAAAAGCCTAACTCCTCTCTCCATTGGAGACTTGTTAGACTTATTTCCCAAGCTCAGTCCTACAAGATTGGCCCCAATAATCCAAACCTACAATGTAGAAGAGAAGTATACCCCCAAAGAACATCCTCCATATGTGTATACCATATTTTCCCCATTTGGCCAAGACATTGTAGCAATGATTTCTAGTGTCCTAGGTTATACCACCAGTGAGTATATAGATGAAATCATCCTGGCTTTCATGTCCATATACACTCCAAGACAACCTCCTGTTGTTATTTATGAAATTGCCAAGTTTATAGCTGATAGGATGCATGACTAGTTCCTTAGGATGAGTAATGAGCAAGTCTTCAAGTATTCCTTTGTTTTGTATCACCTTTTCCTATATGCCAAGCAGATAAGTTCCCATTTACTCTTTAGAAGCTTGACACAAAAGGTCACCCTAGGTCAGTGATTTTCTAGACTCCATTGATCCATAAATATGACTCCCCATATTCATCTACCGACTTGATAGACCTATTTGTACATCCCATTGTGACAATACTGATAGGAAACCATCCTCCAAAAATCAGTTCATATATAAGGAGGATCCTGCAACTCTCAAAACAATCCAAAGTGTGGGATTGGTACTTGTACCAAAACCACACTAAGATTATAATTTATGGTTGTGAGCTGGCCCCACACAAACTACCCAAATACCTTCCAATGAGGTTATTTTCTCTGGAGTACTATAGGCAGATAATCAATTCAGATGAGGTACACTTTTTCAAAGCCAAAAAGAAGCCCCGGCTCAGGATCAAAGACCAATTAGGTCCCTTCATTTGTAATAGCCAAGAACCTGGAAAAGAGGCAGACCAAATCCTTCAAAGATTAAATCTAAAATAGAGCTTCATATGGAGATATGATCCCTTGGATTTCATCTGCAATAGAAGACAGAAACACAAGATGTCTCCTTATATTCATCACCGAATCCCTGAAATAGAAAAGTATGCCAACCAATTGGAATGGGTGGAAAACACTTTAGAGGACAGGGATAATACTGAAGTTGATGTGGAAAACACACTAATTGATCTAGAGAAACAACTTGATGAGGGTTCTTTCCTACAGGTTCCAGGAGAATCACAGGTCCAGGAAGAATCGCAGGTACAAGAAGGATCAGAAGTACTAGAAGAATCAGAATCACAAAAAGGACATGAAGACCTTATGGACCTAGTCCTAAAGCTAAATGATCAACTTAAATAAATAGAGAAGGAGTTGGAAATTTTGATTCAGTCCAAGCAAAGTGACCTGGCCACAACTTCCACAACTGCCATCCCCATAGTGACAACAACATTTCCTTCCACATTGGCAGCATCATTGGCACCTACAGCTCCACCTGCCATAGCATTGCCAATTCCAACTGAATCCACTATAGTAGCAAGTACTTCAACTGAAAAAACAACAGAACTAGTAAAAGATAAGGAGGAGATGTCCGTCCAAGCACAAAGCTCAAAAGATTAAAGGAGAAAATGGAAAGTTTAGAAACTGACTGTAAACTTGCCCAAATTCAGCAAAGAGAAGAAACATAGAAATCCCTAAGAATGGGTGAGGAAATCAAAGTCCTAGAGAAATATTTGACATTGCAGAAGCCACTAGAACAGACTAAAGAGATGCTCTAGGCCAATATCATTGACTCTATCAATGATATTTGGCCATCAATTCAAGTTATATTTGAGCAAACTGAATTGGTGAAGGTAGCCACTATGGCTATCCAGAAAGTGAGGGAAGAATTAGGAGACCAACCTGAGGATGCAAATCGACTTATCCACCATCTAATTAGTAAGAACAGATATGAGCTCCATGTTCTTGGTGTAGACGATAGGACTAAAGCCATCCTAGAGATTAAAAATGTTCTTTCCAAAAGAAACCTCATGCTCAACTTAGAAGAAAATTGCCACAACATGCAGGTGGCCATTGAGAGGTTTATGGCCAAATTTCAAATTTTGAGGGACAAAGGCCTTCCCAGTCCTATGGTCATCAATGATAAACTCATGACCCAATTGGACTATAGTGATAAACTCAGGAGGTTGGCCAAGGAAAAAGCCAACTCTTTAGGCATTAAAGATTTGCCCACTGGCAAAGTATTATATGATACATTGGAAAACCTGTTTTTCCTAGAACATGAGGTGAATCATTTGTTTCTCACCAAGATTAATTTTTCAAAATACACAGAGGTAGATGAAATTTACAGAAGAATGTTAAAGGTAAGATTGCTTGAGGCAGAATGGTGGGAAAAAATGATAGATTTACTATGAAAAAGTTTTACATCATAAATTTACCACAGTAAATTTGAAGGCAGCCAGCTGAAACAGGTGAAAGGTAGATAAGCAGGGTCAAAGAGTAACAGAGTCAAAGAGTATTAGTTAAAGATCAAAGTAAAGAAGATTCCAGTGCAAAAATACCACAACTATCAGCCAGTTTAAAGGGCTCAAAACTGAACAGAAACAGCCTGCAACACCACTATAAAAGGGACAACAAGAAATAGTTTCACATCTATCTCTATCTTCATGCATGAAGATATTTTATTCCCTAGATTAAATCTCAAACTGTTATGAGATATTTTGTAATTTTATATATATATATATATATATATATACTTCCCACTTCAAAGTATGTAGTGTGGATTCCAAGACATTTCTATAGAATTTTCTCTCAACTCAAAGTTCTATTGTATCAATGACTAGATTGTTTTGCTAGATCAAGGAATAAAGATCAGATATTTTACATGATTCTTGTGTAAAGAAAAATACAAATAAGTATTCTCTCATGTCTACTATTGTTTCTCTAATGTTTCTTCATAATCTTGTTTGTTTCTGTAAAATCTAAATGTATAACATGGAATGATATTTCAGAAATTGCTTGAATGAACTCTGTCTTGATTGTTTTACATTCTGAATGTTTTCTGTTCAACTATCTTAGTTAGGGAATTCTTAATTGCTCCTTAGCTTCCATAGTTTCTCCCCTTGTCTATAGCAAATGATTCTTAATTGCCCTTTGTTCATGATCACCCTCTTTTCTTCATTTTGATCTTGGTCCGAGGATTCTTAAGTGCCCTTTCACCCTGGTTAGAATCATTTCATCCATTATACCTAAATATTTTCCCTTTGCTTTGCTAGCCTACATTGTGAACATTCCATTTAATGATCTGGTCTAGTTATGCTATCCATTGATTGACTCCATAGCCCAATTGCTTGAAGACCTAGCTCTATCCATCTGCTCCAAGAATACCAGCACCCAACCTTCAATCCAAAATCGAAATCCCATGAACACTAATAACTAGCCTAAAATCAAATAAAAACAAAGCTAAATCATAAAGAGAGAGCCCTCTCTCGACTTCGGTTGACTAGAACCTAAGCCTAAAAGATTGGTTTGTGGTTACCTCGGATGATTCCTTGTTTTTATAACTTCTAGGGAAAACTTCTGAGTGATAACATAGTGGTGACCATACTAGGTATCGAACCCTCAGTCTTAATAAACCTTTGAGAAAATTTCAAATCTTTATTTCAAGCCTCTTGAAGGGTTTATTAGAAGTTATTTACAAAATTTCACAAAAAGAAAGTAACTAGAAAAGTTCGAAACTCTGGCTTCAAGGATAACCCACTATACTAGGGCCAATCTAGATCCAAACCTTGCCCTAGTAGTGGATAATCCCAACCTTATTTTGAGAAGATCCAAAAGACGAGAAAGTTCAGTAACTCCAACACCTTCAATCAAAGCAAATTCATGCCCCGATGAGTAGTTGTTTTTAGAAGACCTCCCCTTTGATGAGTTATTTGACCTTTGCCTATTTAGAACTAGGTCTGACAATGCACTTGATGGCATAGTTCTAGATCCAGATTTTATTGTAGATCTTGAAGTCCAAAAGGAAAACCAATCAATTGATGAGTATATTCTAAATTCCCCTCAGTCATCCCTTACTATTGCTAAGATCCCTGAGTTTTCTGAACCAATGTCAACTACCCTTAGTTCACCATTATTCCCTTCCACCTCTGAAGTTCATTCCTCACCTCCATTTATACCTTCACTTCCCTACCAACCTATCATTACGCATCAATCACCTATTACTCCTCTCCTATTACCCCAACCCCACTTCTTAGCCTTGCCCAACTTAGAGCCACAACAAATAGATATGCTCCTCTTGTGTTACCTGCCCCACTTGGTGCCATGCCACAAGATTACTAAAACAAAATTGTCCAATTTGATGGCAGAGGACCTTATACATCCCAACATCATGTAAACAAAATGACATATTACTTTGAATTACATGAAATTGATATTGGAGATGTTCAAATGAGACTTTTTTCTCAAACTCTAGCTGGTGATGTTAGGAAATGGTTTAGAGTTTTACCTACCAATAGCATAGATAGTTTAGATATATTTTATCAGCAATTTTTAAATAGATGGGAAAAGAAAAAGAACCCTCTGCAGATCCTTTCAGAATACGAAAACATTAGAAGAGGACCAAATGAAACAGTCTAGGATTATTGTACTAGATTTAACAATATATAAAATTCAATACCAATGAATCTTAGATCCCCACCTGACTTAGCTCTGATAAAATTTCTTGATGGGTTTGATACTGATATGGCCTTCCAACTCAGAGAGAGAAATCCTCCAACTTTGGAAGACATGCAGAGTGTAGCAATTAGTGTAGAAGCTAACTTGCTAGCAAAAAGAGCTAGGGTTAGGAATGAAAGGAGAGGATCTGCCAAAGATGAAGCCTCACCCCCTGACCTTAAAATAGATGTTCTAACCAAGGGTATGGAAAAACTGATGGATAGGGTAGAGAACATTGAGGGGAAGCCTCATTGGGATAATCAACACACACCTCCAGTGAGAAACCCAAACTTTAGAAAGAATGAGAATCAAAATACTGGAAAGAATGGACTTGATCAGAATATTAGACCCCCCTTTCAAGAAAACTATGTTGAAACATCCCATTCAGAAGACCCTGAACAAGACACAAAAATTAACTTAATGGGATTAAATGATGAGGAAACTATCTTCTTGACCCAAGATGAGCAGGAATTGCATATGCTGCAGCAATTGCAGACCCAATCTGTAGAATCATTTGATTATAAACAAGGGTATGATTCTACTATTTTTGAAGTACAAAAACAATATAATTTAAGCAGTAAAAAGAATTCTAACACTCTTGACCAGACCAAGAAAACAGTACCAAATCAACCTAAGAAAATCAAAACAGCTCCAGTTTCTAAGATTGTCCAAATCCTCCCTAGACCAAATCACAACCCTTCTAGTCCCACCATTGTAGATATAACCCATGACCAACCCCCTAATGATCAACCATCCACTTCAATCCCCTCCGAGGAGACAGTGGAGAAATCTCCAAACACAATATTAGAAAATCCACAGAAAAAGACTTCAAATGCAGAGAAAGAAGAGCAACCTACTCCAAATCCTGCTATAAAAATTCCAAACACTCAAACAAAAAAAATCCCCTTTTCCTTTCAATTTTGGATCATAGGTAGCTAAACTAAAAATTTCGGTTCCCTTAACAGAGCTGATTAAAAATGAAACCTGTAAGTCTCAAATAACCAAAACCTTAAACTTTGTTGAGAATGAAGACTCTTTCAACTTGTTTGATGATCAGCCTGAGCTTCTATTCAGTCCTGATGTTAATGGAAAACCACTAGAAGGAGGGATACCACCCTTTTATATTAGCCTTAGCATTCATGATAAAATCTTACACAATGCAACATTAGATTCAGGGGCTTCACATAACTTAATGCTTAAATCAGTTATGGAAGAGTTAAACTTGGACATTACTAGACCTTACAAGGACTTATTTTCATTTGACTCAAGTCAAGTAAAGTGTATAGGATTAATTAAAGACCTGCGTGTTTCCTTTGTACAATATCTTGCTAAGACCATTCTCATGGATATAGTAGTCGCTGATATCCCACCTAAATATGGCATGCTATTGTCTAGATCATGGGGAGCTAAACTCCAAGGATCTTTGCAACTTGACATTTCATATGCCACAATCTCAGTCTTTGGACAACCTAAAAAGCTGTACAGAGAGACCTTAATGAAATATGTACTGAGTAGCCAGGAAAGACCTCAAAACTTTCCTATCTACTCCATGCATTCTGACATTGATTCTTTCATTTTGTATAATGCTGAACAAACACAACAAACCACTTCAAAAAATATTATTTCAGAACCAAAAGAAATTGCAGTTACAGCTAAAAAAGAAACTGTCCAAACTCAAGAGATTTCCAATAAACAAGATGATCAAAACACCTCAAACAAGGAAAATTTTCTTCCCCCTGATAGTGAAAATTATGAACATGAGATATTATGGCACCTTGAATTTGATGGATCAGTGAATAAGTTAGGAGCAGGAGCAGGAGTGTGGATATATAATCTGGAGAATGATCACTCAGAGGGCCATGCTTATAGACTAAATTTCAAATGCACTAACAACATGGCTGAGTATGAAGCACTTCTTTTAGATCTTAAATTAGTTAGAAAGTTAGGAGCTATAAGAGTTTCTATCATGGGAGACTCTGAATTAGTGATAAAACATATTAAAGCATAATATATGACCAAAGACCCTAGATTAAGTTGTTACAGAGGAACTATTATAGAAATACTAAACACTTTCCTAGAAACCAAAGTTGTTGTAATTCCTAGGAAGCATAATATGTAGGCTCATAGTTTAGCAATGTTTTCCAACACTTGTAAATTACCATTTCAACCTAACCATTAGTACACTGCCAAGGTCAGGCGCAGACCTGCTATCCTAGATAACTTGAAAAATTGGCAAGTATTTTCTAATGACAAACAGATAAACAATTTTTTAGCCTTAGAGGAAGAATTTGTAAATAGTAATATAGACACTAACTTAAAATTAGATCATGATTTTAAAGATGAGATATAAATTAATGAAATAGACGATGAAAAGATAGAGAGATTCCACCCCACTAAACTTACAAAATTAGATGTAGAAAACCTAAAGCAAGTTGAAATTGATGAGATAATTAACGAAGACTCTGAAAACATTAATCTTAAAGACAACTTTTTTCCCAAAGGATTGACCCCTTTGGAAGACTTGTTTTATTCAAATGATGTCCCTAGGAAACCAAATATGGAACCCTTAAAATTTGATATAGAGGAGTGTAATATAGGCACTAAGGAAAATCCAAAATTGATAAAGCTTTCAAATTCCTTACCTCCTATGGAACAAGTGAAATACATTGAACTATTAAAGGAATTCCAAGACGTCTTTGCTTGTAGTTATGATGACTTCAAGTCCTATGACACCAGCATCATACAACACACTATCCCCATAAAAGAAAACCATAAAAATTTTAGGCAGATGCTTAGGATGATCAATCCCATCCTATTGCCTTCAATTGAAAAGGAAATCTGAAGGATGTATGAGGCCAAGATAATAGAACCAATTAGATTTTCTGATTTGGTTTCAAATTTGGTGCCAACAAGGAAGAAAACTGGTGAGATCAGACCTTGTGTTGATCTCAGGCATCTTAATAAAGTTTCACTCAAAAAAATTTACCATCTCCCTAAAATGGATCATATATTACGAAGGGTAGTAGGGTCAACCAGAATCTCATTATTGGATGGGTTTTCTAGTTACAATCAGATTTTAGTTCACCCAGATGACCAGGCTAAAACTGTGTTTACTACTCCTTGGGGTACATTCATGTATGTGAATATGCCTTTTGGATTAAAGAATGCAGGGGCCACTTTCCAAAGAGCCATGGACATATCTTTTGCTAAGGAAATTCATGACTTCCTAGTAATATACTTAGATTATATCACTATATTCTCAAAATCTGATAAACAATGCTTAGATCATCTAAGGCAGGTCTTCATCAAATGTAGGAAGTATGGAATTTCTTTGAATCCAAAAAAATCTCTATTTGGGTTAGAAGAGGGAAAGTTATTAGTCCATATAATCTCTAAAGATGATATCCGAATAGATCCTGCAAGAATTGAAGCCATCTTACAGATACAACACCCTAGGAGCATTAGGGAATTACAAGCCATTTTAGGGAAAATTAACTTTCTTAGGAGATTTATATCTAACTTAGCAGAATTAATTAGGGCATTAAATAATATGTTGAAAAAATATTCAACCGTAAAATGGACCATTGAGGCTAAGAAATCCTTTGAAGATATTAAGCTAGCCTTAACAAAAACACCAGTTTTGATCAGTCCAAAGTTTGATAGAGATTTCACTATATTTTCCTTTGCTTCAGAACACACAATTGCTGCAATTCTACTGCAGAAAAATGATGAGGGTTATGAACATCCTATTGCCTTTGTTAGCAAAGCCTTGAGAGATGCCCCTTTAAAATACAATATAATGGAAAATCAATCCTTTGCTTTGGTCAAAGCTATCAAGAATTTTAGGGTTTACATTCTATATTCTCATGTAATAGCCTATGTCCCCAATTCACTAGTCAAGGATATCCTAACTCAGGATGGTCCAGATGGAAAGAGAGGGAAATTGATTGGTACTATATTAGAATTTGACCTAGAAATCAAACCAACAAAGTTAATCAAAGGCCGAGTTTTAGCCAAGCTCATGGCTAAATCGATTTGTCAGGCCTTAGATATAAATTTTATCTTAGAAATGGATAACGGAGAGGAGATGGCGACTCCACCAATTAGCCAGACCTTTATTGAATCACCATGGTATTCTGACATGATATATGTTTTACAAAGTCTACAAGCTCCTCCTAGATTATCCAGGACCAAAAGAAAATTGTTAAAAATGAAATATTTAAAATTTTGCATAATTGAAAATGCTTTGTTTTGGAGGAATCATGAAGGTATCCTTATTAACTGTTTATTGAAAGAAGAATCTGACAAGGTGTTACAGGAGTTTCATGCAAGTGATTGTGGAGGACATATTTACTAGAAAACCACTATTGACAAGATTCTTAGAGCTGGTTTCTATCGGCCTACTTTGTTTTATGATGTAAAGAAGTTTGTAACCTCATGCCATAAGTGTCAAATTTTTTAAGGAAAGAAAAAGCTTTTACCCCTGCCTTTAAAACCAATCTCTGCTGAAGCACATTTTAAACAATGGGGTCTTGACTTCATTGGTGAAATCCACCCACCTTCCTCTTTCAAACATAGATGGATCCTCACTAGTACAGATTATTTTACAAATGGATACAAGCAATACCATCAAGGAAAGCCACTAACACTATTATAATAACCTTCCTTGAGTCCAAAATCCTATCTAGATTTTGGTGCCCAACCAAGATCATCACTAATAATGCAGCAGCTTTCAAATCCAGAAGAATGATTGATTTCTGTAATAAGTATCATATAACTTTTGGCCATTCCACAACTTATTACCCCCAAGGAAATGGACTAGTAGAGTCCTCAAACAAAAGTCTGGTAAATATCATAAAAAAATTGTTAGAGGATAACAAGAAAACCTGGAACAAAAAGCTAATAAATGCCTTATGGGCAGACAGGCTAACCACAAAGAAACCCATTGGTACTAGTCCTTGTCAATTAGTTTATGGAATGGAAGTTGTTTTCCCCTCTTCCTTTGGAACACCATTGATGAAGCTACTCCAAGAGTTGCAAGTTGAACCAAATGACATCCAAATAAGAATCAACCAAACAATTCACTTACAGCAAACCAGGGAAGAAGTGTACATCAAATCTCAAGTTGTGCAAGAGAGGATCAAGAAGACTTTTGATTAAAGGACTAAGGTAGAAGAGTTTTACCTAGGGGACAAAGTTATAAAATCGGATTCAAGGAGAGAAGATAAAGGTAAACATGGGAGATTTGATTTCCTATGGAAAGACCCATATAATATTTATGATTTCAGAGGTAATAATTCTTCCTTTCTTAGTGAAATGGATGGCACAGAAGCAAAAGGAGGACCAATGAATGGTTGAATGCTTAAACATTATATTGAGCCTAGTTACAGATTTCACTAATCATCTGTACATACTTTACTTTCAAAGTCTAGAGTTGATTGGGTGATAATGTTTGAAGTTGAAGCCCAAAGAGAAGGCCCTAAGCTTCAAAAGTTTTACTATCATAAATAGAAATAATGTAGAAATATGAAAAGGGAAAGTTACAGGGTAATATCACAACAATTCAGAAGGAAATTGGCCTACAAAGTTCTTAATGTTTCAACAGGAAATTCCATCCATAAGTGGAGCCACTATTAGGTTCCTATACCAATAGGAGTCATAATTTTGAATGTCTGAGATTAAAAATATAATATGTACATACATTTTCTTTCTACAAATGTTTTCCATATTCAAGAAATCAAAAAATGTAAAGAGGGTATGCCCTAAAAGAATAATCAATGGACAAAAATAACAAAAAGGTCAAAAAATATGAAAAATATGAACCCCCAAGAAAAGAAAAAGACCTGAAAGTGAGCAAGCCAAAATGCCACTACTATTTACCTTTTGTGCATAATAAATGATTGTGTGTAGTTTGTAATCTTTGCCACAATCCATGATAGTCAAAATGTTTAAAATTGGCTATTTCATGTTTCAATTTCATGTCTATAGATAGAGAATAAAAATCTGACCAAACTGCTTAATTTTGGAAGATAATTAGATAGGTAGAGTAAATAAAAGGAGCTTAACTATTTAATCTGAGCCCTTGGATGTAATAAGGTTAGATTTAGTTAGTTTACTATTGTAAAGAGAAAGAAAAATGTTTGATAAGGGTTTGCTAGCTCAAATGCACCCTAATAAAGAGAAGTAAAAATGGTAGGATAAGTAGATGGGTAAGTAGAAGAAAGGCTGTAGAAACATGATGATTGATTAGACAAAAGCACATTTATCATCTTGCAACATGTATTTCAAATGTGAATGGGAAATCAAGCATGTAGATGGATATCAAAATCAGTTAATTAACTTCCCTCATTCATTTCACCTTTTACTTAACTAATTTCCCACAATAAAATTCAAAGTATTTAAAAACCTTAAGTCAATGAGGCTCAGAGCATTTCTCTGAATTTTGGAGGGACCAGACCCTCAGCTCAACGACTTATAGGAAACAAGTATTAAAACCCCCTCATAAACATTCATTCCCCCCTTCAGTTCATTCATTTTCCCTAATAATACTCTTTTCCTAAGGTTAAATTATTTTTACCTAGGAAAAGTGTTTATTCCCCCACATAAATCATTTTCATATCAAAAACCCACAAAAACACTATATCTTAAGTTTCTTAAGTCATTACCAGAAAAGAATTAAAACATGAAATATCATATACTTAGGGTATTGTGCCCCTTTCCGCTCACTTTACTAATTACTAATTTATTTATTAAATCCCAAACAAAAAAGCCTTTTCCCGTATATATTTAACTCCCACAATATTAATTAACCCCACCCTATTTTAATTATATAAACTATCATTTTCTACCCAAACCCTAACAAACCCACTAACTAATCGATCCACGATTAAGTTAGTCAAAAACCCAATTAAAACCTCTACTGATGACCCCGACGCCTTAACCCCACCTTAATCCCTCATTAACTAAACATTGCCACATTTAATCACCCGCCGCCCCCCCGCCTCCTCAACTACCCTCCGTGCAATTCTACTACCCAGTCATCGCATGATCACTCCCCTCCACATCTGATGGCCCTTATCCATTTCGGGTGGGCCCCAACATCTGAGCATTACCCAATCGGAAAGAGTTGTTTTCCGCTGGGCCCCCAAGGCTAAGTGTCGCTCAATGTATGGAATTGGGTGGCCTCCCCCCAATACCACTGAGCGCCCAAAAGTAGCACAATAGAAACCACTTACTGCCTACCCGCTACACGCCAAAAAGGTTATTATTCACCACGCTACAAGACAAACAACCATTGTTCACCTGTATCCGCCAAAATTGACTTTAGCGCATCAAGCCAAAAAAGCCCCAAATCATTTGTTTTATCATTTTTCAACTAAAAAACTCCATGCACGCACCTGTGAATGTCGAAGTTGTCAACCTATGTCCAATTGCACCCTAAAGATGCCACATAGCACCCAGTTTTCTCTCTAGCCTACTCCGAACCCTTTCAACCATTCACAGTTGTTAGTTTCCCTGTTCAGAGCCAGTTCTCCTTAATTTCAAGTATTTAAGCCCTAATTCAATGGAAAACCTCTCAATTTCAGAACCAGTTACTAATTTTGTTAGTTAAAGTGAAAAATTAATTAAATAAACTCAAGTGACTTAAGCTTACTCTAACTGAACCAACATTGCCCAAAAAAATTGAAAAACGCCTCCCACATTCTCAAATCCACAAGAACTGAGAATGGCTACCCCAATTGCCATTAACGTGAGACCTATTTCCACTCCTCATCTAGACCTAGACCATATCCCCCTAGCAAACAAGGATTCCTTGATAAAGGACACCTCTGTCCATGAATCCCCTCTCAAACTCTATTGTCGATGCAGAGACCAATACTTGAGCCATGCTGATAAAATTGATTTTTGGGAGTCAAGTTTTCCCAAGTACCAATTCCCTGAAGTTCACATTTTCCCAGAAATTGTCCATTACTACCATGCAAACTATAACCCTAGTCAAAGAGCAATGACATCCCCTAACCAAACCATACTTTTCACCATCACTTCTGAATCAATAAATGAGATTCTGCAACTTCAACTAGGGAAAAACCTGACTCCTCTCTCCATTGGAGACCTGTTGGACTTATTTCCCAAGCTCTGTCCTACAAGATTGGCCCAAATAATCCAAACCTACATTGTAGAAGAGAAGTATATCCCCAAAGATCCTCCTCCATATGTGTATACCATATTTCCCCATCTGGCCAGGACATTGTAGCAATGAGTTCCAGTGTCCTAGGTTATACCACCAGTGAGTATATAGATGAAATCATCCTACGGTTCATGTCCATATACACTCCAGGACTGCCTCCTACTGTTATTTATGATTATTCCAAGTTTATAGCTGATAGGATGCATGACCAGTTCCTTAGGATGAGTAATGAGCGAGTCTTCAAGTATTCCTCTGTTTTCTATCACCTTTTCCTATACTACCAAGCAGAGAAGTTCCCATTTACTCTTCAGAAGCTTGACACAAAAGGTCACTCTAGGTCAGTGATTTTTTGGACTCCATTGATCCATAAATATGACTCCCCATATTCATATACCGACTTCATAGACCTATTTGTACATCCCATCGTGACAATGCTGATAGGCAGCCCTCCTCCAAGAATCAGTTCAAATATAAGGAGGATCTTGCAACTCTCAAAACAATCCAAAGTGGGGGATTAGTACTTGTACTAAAACCAAACCGAGATTAGAATTTATCGCTGTGAGTTGGCCCTATACAAACTACCCAAATACCTCCCAATGAGGTTATTTGCTCTCGAGTACTACAGGTAGATAATCAATTCAGATTAGGTACACTTTGTCAATGCCAAAAAGAAGGCCCGAATTAGGATCAAAGACAAATTAGGTCACTTCATTTGTAATAGTCGAGAAGGCGGAAAGGAGTTAGACCAAATCCTTCAAAGATTAAATCTAAAACAGAGCTTCATATGGAGATATGATCCCTTGGATTTCATCTGCAATAGAAGACAAAAAAAAAGATGGCTCCTTATATTCATCACCAAATCCCTGAAATAGAAAAGTATGCCAACCAATTGGAATGGGTGGAAAACACTTTAGAGGATAGGGATAGTACTGAAGTTGCTATAGAAAACATACCAATTGATCTAGATAAACAACTTGATGAGGGTTCTTTCCTGCAAGTGCCATGGGAATCACAAGTCTAGGAAGAATCACAGGTACAAGAAGCATCAGAAGTACCTAAAGAATCAGAAGCACAAAAAGGACATGAAGAGCTTATGGACCTAGTCCTAAAGCTAAATGATCAGCTTAAAGAAATAGAGAAGGAGTGGGACATTTTGATTCAATCCAAGAAAAGTGACCTAGCCACAACTTCCACAATTTCCATCCCTACAGTGACAACAATAGTTCCTTCCATATTGGCAGCATCATTGGCACCTATAGCTCCACCTGCCACAACACTGCCAATTACAACTGAATCCACTACAACATCAAGTGCTTCAATTGAAAAAACAATAGAACTGGTAAAGGCAATGGAGATGTCCATCCAAGCTACAAAGCTCAAAATATTAAAGGAGAAAGTGGCAAGTTTAGAAATTGACTGTAAACTTGCCCAAATTCAGGAAAGAGAAGAAACACAGAAAACCCTAAGGATGGGTGAGAAAATCAAAGTCCTGGAGAAAGATTTGACACTACAGAAGCCACTAGGACAGACTAAAGAGATGCTCTGGGCCAATACCATTGAATCTGTCAATGATATTTGGCCATCAATTCAATCTATATTTGAGCAAACTGAATTGGTGAAAGTAGCCATTGAGGCTATCCAAAAAGTGAGGGAAGAATTAGGAGACCCACCTGAGGATGAAAATTGACTCATCCAGCTCCTAAACAGTAAGAACAGATATGAGATCCATGAGCTTGGTGTAGAGGATATGACTAAATCCATCCTAGAGATTGAAAAGGTTCTTTCCAAAAGAAACCTCATGCTCAACTTAGAAGAAACGTTCCACAACATGCAGGTAGAAATTGAGAGGTTTATGGCCAAATTTCAAATTTTGAGGGATAAAGGCCTTCCCAGTCCTATGGTCATCAATGATAAACTCATGACCCAATTGGACTATAGTGATAGACTCAGGAGGTTGGCCAAAGAACAAGCGAGCTCTTCTGGCATTAAAGCTTTGTCCACTAGCAATGTATTATATGATACATTGGAAAACCTATTTTTCCTAGAACATGAGGTGAAGCATTTGTTTCTCACCAAGATTAATTTTGCAAAATACACAGAGGCAGACGAAATTATAGAAGAATGCTAAAGGTAAGATTGCCTGAGGAAAAATGGTGGGAAAAAATAACAGGGTTACTTGATCCAGGTGGATATTGGTGGCCACCTGCCAAGTCCACCTGGACCCCCACCATTGTCTTTCTCAGCATTTTCAGTTTCCTTAATTGTAGCACAACTTACTATTTTTAGTAGTTTTTCGGGTCCTGAACTTCCGGAGCCATTTTGAGGCCCTAAACGACGTTTTTTTGGGGAATCCGGAGGCAACACAGTCCATTCCATGGACTCGTGTTCCCCGTTCCAACAATGATAGTGCTCGGATAGATCTTTCTAATGAGCTATTGTACGCGTCAAACGGAGATCATATGCCAAAGTTACGACCCCGGGAAGTTGATGTACCAACTTACCCCCAAACGGGGCCCACAGTTTGGCGTTTCATCTCCTAGGGTTAGGTTTTGGAATGTTAAGGGTTTTTCCATTGTTTCTCAACAATAAATAAGCCTTCGAGCCTCATTGTAACACAGTTCAGAGGCATGTAGCCATCACATCTCTTCTCAGAGATACGCTACCATCGCCCTAGCTAGTTTATTTCCATTTCTGTTTGTAAGCATATTTCAGTATTTTCCATTAATGACATGAAGTATTATTTCCGCTGCATCTTTGTGTATATGGTTATCTCTGTAATTTGTTGCGTTCCTGTTTAAATCCGGATCAGTGGTATCAGAGCGGTCTGCTTTTTCTCTGTTTTTCTTTGCATGTCCCCAACAAGGTCGGGATATAAGGAGTTAGGGCTTGAACTGGTTGAACCTTTGCAAGACCAGCCTCTCAAATCCCGACGGCCTCCCATGGCGGATGAGAAGAAAGACGAGGGGGCAGGAGATCCCATCAAAATCTTGCTCGAAGAAGCGCTCGAGCGACAACGGAACGCGATGATGGATAGCTTTGCGCAGATCCTTCAGCGGCTACCCAGAAGCGGTGCATCGACTTCCAGCAGCTCCTCTGGAAACGCCACACCCTTTAAGGTACAAGTTAATTTTGAAATCCCCATATTCGAGGGTCAGATAGACACCGATGCCGTAGATAAATGGTTAAATCTGCTAGAGGGTTATTTTTCTGTTCATGAATTTTCGAGTCAGGAAAAGATTGTTTTTGCTCTTCTCAAAGCAGCCCCCCACGTTAAGGACTGGTGGGAAACCTACTGCGAGCAGAAGGATGAAAGTACTGGCTCACTATTTTCAGCCGCACCCACCTGGGATTCGTTCCAGGATGCCATCAAGGAGCAGTACTACCCTGTCGGAAGCTATGAGGATGAATACATAAAGTGGACCACGCTGCGGCAGGGAAGGGACCAAGATGTGCCGGAGTTCACCAATCTTTTCCATACCCTTCGCACAAAGTTGGGTATCAAGGATTCAGAGCAACATTTGATACTCAAATACCGTGGCTGCCTGCACAAGTACATCCAAGAAGAAATACAGTTCCTAAACATCCCCTCGCTTGGCGCAGCATACCGGTATGCCGTCAAGGTCGAGCAAAAGTTTAAACAAAAGAAGCGAGACTTTGGATCTGCGAATCCAAAGCAGGGGAAAGGTGCCCCTAAACCACATAACAAAGGACAAAGCCAAGGCGGGACAGCCCAAGACAACCAGCCGAAGCTGCAAGCAAAGAGCAACGCCGCGAAGCCGAGAAAGGACACTGGAAAATGGTGCGAGTTCCATAAAAGCTCCACTCACAACACAAGTGAGTGTCGGGCCAAGCAGTCACTGGTGGCTGAGCTAAAGGTTTCAGAATCAGATGCATGTTCCGACTCTGAGTCAGAACCCGATAAGGGGTATGAAAAAGGGAAGCAGATCATTGATGCGGATCCCAGCGCCACTGTTGCTACCGCAAAGATCCAGAAAAATGAACCCGAAGATCCAGAGGAGGAGGAGCGTCTCTTCCACTCCCAGATGTGGGTAAAGGGCTCCCCGATACAGTTCATTGTTGATAGCGGGAGTCAAAAGAACCTCATTTCGGCAGAGGTCGTGAAGCGGTTGGGCTTACCGACCACAGCACATCCACAACCATACACCATTGGGTGGCTTCACCAAGGGCGAGATCTTCGCGTGAGCCAGCAGTGTCGCCTTCCATACAACATCAAGCCCTTCACGGATGAGGTATTGTGTGACATTGCTCCCCTTGAAGTTTGTGATGTATTACTAGGACAACCATACTTGTGGAAGCGACATGCTGTGTATGAATCAAGGCCTCGTGTTGTTATTATTACATTGGGAAATAAGTTGTTCAGGATACCAGAGGTAGCACCACCTGCCGCCATCTCTTTGATTACTGCAAAACAATGCAGTAAGATCATTTCCAAAACCAGGAAATTTGTTTTCCTGATGATACGCCCTCAAGGGAAGAAGAAGACAGTGGCCGCGGCCTCCAAACGGGGTCCCTCTGCACGACAGCTACAGATGGACAAGATTGTGGAGGAGTACGAAGACATCTTCACCTCCCCGACAGGGGTTCCTCTGCACTGTCAAGTCAAGCACTCCATCGATCTGACCCCAGGTGCGTCGCTACCCAATGGACCAATTTATCGGCGCTCCGTTCTGGAGAACAATGAAATCAAGAGGCAGATTCAGGAGCTCCTGCAGAAAGGTCACATCCGTCCGAGTTCTTCGCCCTGTGGGAGCCCGATAGTGTTGGTACAGAAGAAGGATGGGACGTGGAGACTCTGTATTGACTATCGGGCGCTGAACAAGATCACTGTCCGTAATAGGTACCCGATCCCGCGGATTGATGACCTCCTAGACCAACTAAAGGGGGCGAAATATTTCAGCAAGATCGATCTGAAGTCAAGATATCACCAGGTACCAATTGAACCCTCAGATGTGTGGAAGACTGCCTTCAAATCCAAGGAGGGCCTCTTCGAATGGTTGGTCATGCCTTTTGGATTGACGAATGCTCCTGCAACCTTTATGAGGCTAATGGATGACATCTTGCGGCCATTCACCAACTCCTTTGTAGTAGTATACTTGGATGACATTCTGATCTTCAGCCAGAGTTGGGAAGAGCACCTCCAACACATCCGACAGGTTCTCCAAACACTGCGGCAACACAAGCTATGTGCCAATTTGGAGAAATGCACTTTTGGCATGACCAAGGTTCAGTATCTGGGATACATCATTGATGAACAGGGGGTGCATGTCGATCCAGCCAAGGTCCAAGTCATTCGGGATTGGCCCTCTCCAACCACTCTAACAGAGCTCCGCAGCTTTCTAGGTCTTGCCAACTTCTACCGCAGGTTTGTGTTGGGATTTTCTCATATTTCTTGGCCCTTGAGTCAAGTCACCAAGGGCGGGGCGAAAGCAAAATTCTTTTGGTCTGAATCTCAACAGAAGGCATTCAGGGAGTTGAAGGATCGCCTCTGCACGGCACCAGTGCTCGCGTTACCAGATTTACAACAACCATTTGAGGTCGAGACAGATGCCTCTGACTATGCTATTGGGGCAGTCCTTACTCAACATGGACATCCAGTGGCATATCACAGTGAAACACTTTCAGACACAGTCCGGAAGTACCCCACTTATGATAAAGAGATGTATTCCATTGTACAGGCCTACCGACAATGGAAGCATTACATTTTGGGGAAGGAAACGGTCATCCACACAGACCACCGACCTCTGCAATTCATACAGACCCAAGGGAAATTGCAGAATGATCGCCATCAGAAGTGGTCTACATACCTGCAACAGTTTCACTTGAATATCAAGTATAAAAAGGGTAGCACCAATAATGTTGCAGATTGCCTCAGTCGACCACCGATCATGGCGCTAACCACCGTGCTCAACTCTTGCGGGCACGAGACTTCTGATTGGCCACTTCTCTACAAAAGCAACCCAGAATTCGGCCACACATACCAGACACTCTTGGAGGGTCGGCAGGTTGCAGATTTTCACCTCCAAGATGCCCTATTATGCCACCTCGGTCACCTTTGTGTTCCTTCAAGCGAGCGTGCCAAGATGATTTGGGAAGCACACTACAGTCGGGCTGCTGGGCATTTCGAGGTCGAGAAAACAGTGGCAGTACTGCAAAACTATTTCTATTGGCCGAATCTTCGACAGGATGTTGGGAAGTACATCTGATCATGTACTGCCTGTGCCATTGCCAAACCGACCATTAAGAAGCAAGGCCTCTATACCCCGTTGCCTACCCCTAGTCGACCTTGGGAATCCATCTCCATGGATTACATGTCAGGCCTTCCTTCCACTAAGCATGGAAATGACTGTGTTTTTGTGGTCGTCGACAGGTTCTCAAAGATGGCCATTATGATGGCCTGCAAGAAGAATATCACAGCAGAAGCCACTGCTAAACTCTTCTTTGAACGAGTGTGGGTGCACTTTGGGATCCCACAGTCTATCATCTCAGATCGGGACAGTCAGTTTCTCAGCACCTTTTGGTCCAGTCTCTGGTCAATGCTGGACACCAAACTCACGAAGTCCACAGCCTTCCATCCTCAAATTGATGGCCAGACAGAGGTTGTCAATAGGATGATTGTGCACATTCTCCGCATGTATAACTCAAAGCATCCACACACATGGGACGAGAGCCTCCCCTACGTTCAGCACAGCTACAACCGAGCTCTTCATAGCTCCACTGGCCATAGCCCTTTTCAGGTGGGTTTGGGATTCCAGCCACTATGCCCCATTGATGTGGCCATGCCACTTGCAGCTACTCACATGAATTCAACTCATGTCCAGTCTGAAACAGATAAGGCCACCAGCTTCATTGAGCGCATCCAACATATTCGCCAGCAGGTCCATGACATTCTTGAGAAATCAAATGCCAAGTACAAGCAGCGACATGATCAACATCGGGTGCCACACAAGTTTCAGGTGGGTGACAAAGTCTGGTTGCATTTGCAAAAGGAATGCCTTACTGGAGCCTATCGGAAATTGAGACCACTCCGATATGGTCCTTACACCATTACTAAGGCTATGGGAGACAATGCATTTGAGCTCAGCATTCCCCCATTCCTTGGCCTGCACCCAGTATTCAATGTGGACTGCCTTCGGCCATACTTTCCACCATTGCTAGACACATCCGACATTGCAGAACAACTCAAACCCACAGAATTAAATCCAGATTGCATGGAACAAGCTGCAACTGATCGGATCATGGACACACAGATCAAGAACACTCGCCAACAGAATATCCAACTGTATCGAGTTGTCAAAGCGGGCCAACTCCTTCAGCAGGGCAAGTGGCTCACCAGGGAACAAGTTCAGTAAAAGTTTCCTCATCTCATGGAGGAGCTCAATGCAATGGGGACCATTGCTTCCTAAGGGGGGAGGAATGATCCAGGTGGATATTGGTGGCCACCTGCCAAGTCCACCTGGACCCCCACCATTGTCTTTCTCAGCATTTTCAGTTTCCTTAATTGTAGCACAACTTACTATTTTTAGCAGTTTTTCGGGTCCTGAACTTCCGGAGCCGTTTTGAGGCCCTAAACGACGTTTTTTGGGGAATCCGGGGGCAACACGAGTCCATGGAATGGACTGTGTTGCCCGTTCCAACAATGATAGTGCTCGGATAGATCTTTCTAATGAGCTATTGTACGCGTCAAACGGAGATCATATGCCAAAGTTACAACCCCGGGAAGTTGATGTACCAACGTACCCCCAAACGGGGCCCACAGTTTGGCGTTTCATCTCCTAGGGTTAGGTTTTGGAATGTTAAGGGTTTTTCCATTGTTTCTCAACAATAAATAGGCCTTCGAGCCTCATTGTAACACAGTTCAGAGGCATGTAGCCATCACATCTCTTCTCAGAGATACGCTACCATCGCCCTAGCTAGTTTATTTCCATTTCTGTTTGTAAGCATATTTCAGTATTTTCCATTAATGACATGAAGTATTATTTCCTCTGCATCTTTGTGTATATGGTTATCTCTGTAATTTGTTGCGTTCCTGTTTAAATCCGGATCATTACTATGAAAATGTTTTACATTAGAAAGTTACCACAGTAAATCTGAAAGCGGCCAGGTGAAACAGATGAAAGAAAGATAAGCAGGGTCAAAGAGTAACAGATTCAAAGAGTATCAGTTAAAGATCAAAGTAAAGAATATTCCAACACATAAATACCACAACTATCAACCAACTTAAAGGGATCAAAACTCAACAGAAATAGCTAGCATCCCCACAATAAATATGACAACAAGAAACAGTTTCACATCTGTCTCTATCTTCATGCATGAAGATATTTTATTCCCTAGACTAAATCTCAAATTGTTATGAGATATTTTGTAATTATTTCTTTTGTATAAATGCTTCACATTTTGAAGTATGTAGTGTGTATTCCAAGACATTTCTATATACTTTTCTCTCAACTCAAAGTTCTATTGTATCAATGACTAGATTGGTTTGCTGGATCAAGGAATAAAGATCAGATATTTTACAAGATTCTTGTGTAAAGAAAAATACAAATAAGTATTCTCTGATGTTCACTATTGTTTCTCTTATGTTTCTTCATAATCTTGTTTGTTTCTCTAAAATCTAAATGTATAACATGGAATGATATTTTAGAAATTGATTGAATGCACTGTGCCTTGACTGTTTTACATTATGAATGATTTCTACTCAACTATCTTAGTTAGGGAATTCTTAATTGCTCCTTAGCTTCCGTAGTTTCTCCCCTGGTCTATAGCAGAGGATTCTTAATTGCCCTTTGTTCATGATCACTCTCTTTTCTTCATTCTGATCTTGGTCCAAGGATTCTTAAGTTCCCTTTCACCCTGGTCAGAATCATTTCATCCATTAGACCTGAAGATTTTCCCTTTACTTTGCTAGCCTGCCCTATGAACATTCCGTTTAATGATCTAGTCGAGTGATGCTATCCATTGATTGAATCCATAGCCCAATGGCTTGAAGACCTAGCTCTATCCATATGCTCCAAGAATTCCACCACCCAACCTTCAATCCAAAATCAAAACCCCATGAACACTAAGAATTAACCAAAAATCTAATAAAAACAAAGCTAAAACATAAAGAGAGAGCCCTCTTTGGACTTAGGTTGGCTAGAACCTAAGCCTAAAATATTGGTTTGTGATTACCTCAGATGATTCCTTCTTTTGACAACTTCTAGGGAAAACTCCTGAGTGATAACAGTTCCAAAGGATGGTTTTTCTTTTGCAATACCTACTATCACACATAACTTGTGAGTTTTAAACCCACAAGACCTCATGATCTCATTTGATGATTCAATCATCAAGTCCTCCTATTGTTCCAAGTCCTCTACATGACTCAGAAAATCTTCAATGGTCTTCTTCTCAGCCTCTTCAAGCCCTCCACTTGGTTGCTTGATATCCTTCTCCACTTCTTCTTGCTTTTGGCCATCATCATAAGCCAAACTTTCTTTTCTCTTACCGCTTATAATATGTTAAAAAGGAACACTTTTCCACAACTGTGTATGGACATTTATATGAGAACTAGCTATCCCATCTTCTTTCAGAACAGATTTTAGAATCTTCCTGTCTTCTACCTCCTTGATGACAATGTTAGCAAATTTTCCTTCCTCACATGTTCCACCTGCAAACATACACAATTTATCAGATTTAACACCATAAGACCTCTTGGTCCCACTTGAAGTTTTAGTCTTCAAGTCTTCCTCCTCATACTCACTTATTAAGAGTAATTCTTCCTTCAGTCGAGCATTCATCATTTGCTCTTTCCTCCTCTATAGCCTATGCTACCTTATCTTTCTTCTCATACGGAAACCACACCTTTGGTCTTTCTCATTCCTCTGTAATAGTTCCATCAGTACTTCAAGATGGACTGTTATCTCAACCTTCTCCCTCTCATATTCTTCATTAGTCAACTGCTTCGATATGCCATTTTCCTTGGCATCTTCTTTCTTCACTTTTCTTTTGTTGTGGTCTTCCTCAGAACCTCTGCTATGACTTTCAGTATTCATCTTCCTCCTCATCTTCATGAGCTTCTCACACTCACTATGAGCTGCACTAAGCCTCTGCAACAACAAGTCCTCCATGCTGCCATTTACCTCACCAAGCTTTCCTCTAGACTTGGTCTTTTGGAAAGCACATATTCTCTATCTCTAGAACCTCTTTGAGAATTCCTTTGCTCCTTCTAGGCTTCAACTCATCTTCACCTTAGAGAACACAACTATCCTCTTGTATTTCAATCCTAAATGAAATACTAGGTTCTGGCCACACTCTTCTTTCACTTAGAAATCCTTACCAGCTTCCTTCATCATGGCCCTTAAGGCTGTGATCTTCTTGCTGAGATGCTTCAGTAATTATTGTTACCTGCATATCAATATTATT
Organism: Pinus tabuliformis; assembly: GCA_031772625.1. NCBI lineage: Eukaryota > Viridiplantae > Streptophyta > Pinopsida > Pinales > Pinaceae > Pinus > Pinus tabuliformis. Next base: position 84,963,780 of record CM062806.1, on the reverse strand, counting down.
TAAAACCAAGACCATTCCAAGCTTTCAAAAGTTTGCTGCTGCCAAATTTCTATGGCCACTTTAAAATGCTTCTACTTAGCTTCTTTTTTAGAACACTCTTGTCCTCTTTGTCCAACCTTCAGTCGGATTCTTCAAGTTCACTACCACTTCTTCTTTTTTTGAGTCTTTCATTCACTTTTTTCTTTAGAACAAATACATCTTTCCTTATCTGTCTATTGCTATCAATCTTTACTCTGTCTTTAACCTGCAAAACTCAAACCAGAGTTAAATAAAACAATACCTGTATGATTTCACAAGAAGTCTCCATCCACTCTTCACATTCAAGTGAATCTCCATTTTCCTCAAGAAAACAAACATCATTGTGCTTTCTTTATGCTTCTGCAATCTCTTCTTAAGAGTATCACTTACTCTCATATTTTGTCATGCCTTCTACTTATCAGATTCAAATAACCTGATCTCCTCTTTGCAATATCTCCGTCAATTTTCTATAAAGCACATTTTCTTTTACTGATCTCCTCTTTCTTTCACAATCACACTTGCATTCTGCACAATTTTGCTTTAATTAAAAAGAGCTTTAACCAAGCTCTGATACCAAATGATGCAGGGTAAATCTTTCTAAAGATCTATCCCGCTTCTGCACCCTTTTCCTACTTTCAGAAGTCTGCTACAACATCCTCTACATTCTTCTTTAATCAACAAATATTTTCTCTCACAACAAACTACAGTGTTGTTATAGACCCTCTTAGTAAACTACAATGTTGTTATAGACTCTCACATCCAACAATAGTGTTGTTACAGACTCTCACAACAAACTACAATTTTGTTACATACTCTCACAACAAACTACAGTGTTGTTACAAGACTCTCACAACAAACTACAGTGTTGTTACAAACTCTCATAGAAAACTACAGTGTTGTTACAGGACACTCACAGCAAACTACAGTGTTGTTACAAACTCTCACAGCAAACTACGGTGTTGTTACAGGAAGAACACATTGTTTTTTTTTCAATCACGTAGTCTATAAAAACACAGTTTAAAGATCCCTTTGTAACTCCCAAACGAAGGATCTTTTTGGGAAATCATTCATGCATTACCAAATAGACCCCTCTCTAAACAAAACCCAGATGCCATAATTTCAAAATTTGTCTTCCTTTGATTAGAAATCGACCCACAAAATTGGTGACAGTTTTCTTTTATGAATTTTCTTTCTTTTGTTTGCTGGATACAAAGTGCTTTGTATTCTCGAATCTGAAATATAAAATGACTCTTTCCAATAAACAATCTTGGATGCAAAAGTAATTGATTAGAAATATTAACTAAAATATGGTTATCCATGTTCTCATTTAAATGTAAATAACAGAGAAAATACAGTGCAAGAATTCCTCATTCAACACAGCAATTTAAAGACCAAATCAATTTCAATCACCTGATATTAGTATTATGGCTCATAAACATCATAAACACATAAGAAAATAACTATCTCACACACACTTACAGATTCAATTTGCTCCTACAAAAAACCATTGGTATAAGAAATGTTGTTCAATTAACTTCAACCTCACACCAAGATTTCCAACACCCAAAAATGGTCCTCCTCTCTCCTTCAAAAACTCAAAATTAACTGTCCCCTTTGGACTTCTCTCTCTCGTTGATGTCATCTCCTTCTTTTTCTACTGCCAATCTAAGCTTATCGAACTCTCACAACCAACTCCTAAAGACCTTTAATTAGTTCCTAGACTAATACAACAACTTCTATTTTAATAAAACTACCCTTATATCTAACTTATGACTCATTCAACTACTAACTACGAACAAAAAATACCCTTTCGATTCATCCCATCTATCTAGGGATATCATTAACTGACACCTAATAGCTAAATAGACTCCCTATCTACGCTTTCTAAGAAATAAACCTTGTTTTACATGAAATTTTACAATGGCCCGTTCTTGGGTTAACGTCTAGACCTTTAGGTCTGACTAGATACTTCAAGCTTGATCTTTGAGAGCTAATGCTCCTACATCAGACTCCCAAAGTTGAAAAAATTCATGATCTCCTGATCATGTGATTTCATATGCTGGCAAAAACCTCTAAGGTCCCAAACTTTTGTTTGTTGTTGTCCATAATATTAAATGAGTGAATCTCCATTTTCCTCAAGAAAACAAACATCGTTGTGCTTTCTTTAAGCTTCTGCAATCTCTTCTTAAGAGTATCACTTATTCTCATCTTCAGTCACGCCTTCTACTTATCAAATTCAAATAACCTAATCTCCTCTTTTCAATATCTCCATCAATTTTCTATAAAGCACATTTTATTTTACTGATCTCCTCTTTCTTTCGCAATCACACTTGCATTCTACACAATTGTGCTTTAATTAGAAAGAGCTTTAACCAAGCACTGAAACCAAATGATACAGGGTAAATCTTTCTAAAGATATATCCCGCTCCTACACCCTTTTCCTGCTTTCAGAGGTCTGTTACAACATCCTTTGCATTCCTCTTTAATCAACAAATATTTTCTCTCACATCAAACTACAATGTTGTTATAGACCCTCTCAACAAACTACAACACTGTTACAGAATCTCACGGCCAACTACAATGTTGTTACAGGCTCTCACAACAAACTACAATTTTGTTACAGACTCTCACAACAAACTACGGTGTTGTTACAGGACTCTCACAACAAAGTACAGTGATGTTACAGACTCTCACAACAAACTATGGTGTTGTTACAGGAAGAACACGTTTTTTTTTTCAATCACGTAGTCTGTAAAATCACAGTTTAAAGACCCCTTGGTAACTCCCAAACAAACGATATTTTTGGGAAGTCGCTCGTGAGTTACCAAATAGACCCTACTCTCAACAAAAATGAAATGCCATAATTTCAAAATTCGTCTTCCTTTGATTAGAAATCGACTAAAAAAATTGGTGACGGTTTTCTTTTACGAATTTTATTTCTTTTGTTTGCTGGATATAGAGTGCTCTGTATTCTCGAATCTGAAATATAAAATGACTCTTTCCAATACACAATCTTGGATGCAAAATTACTGGATTAAAAATATTAACTGAAATATGATTCTCCAAGTTCTCATTTAAATGTAAATAACAAAGAAAATACAGTGCAAGAATTCCTCATTCAACACAGCAATATAAACACCAAATTAATTTAAATCTCCTGATATTAATATTATGGTTCATAAACCTCACAAACACATAAGAAAATAACTATCTCACACACACTTACAGATTCAATTTGCTACTACAAAAACCACTGGTCTAAGAAATGTTGTTCAATTAACTTCAACCTCACACCAAAATTTCCAGCACCCAAAAATGTTCCTCCTCTCTCCTACAAAAACTCAAAATCAACTATCCCCTCTGGACCTCTCTCTCATTGATCTCATCTCCTTCTTTTTCTACTACCAATTTGAACTTATCTAGCCCTTGCAACCAACTCCTACAAAACTATAATTAGTTCCTGGACTAATGCAACAATTTCTATTTTAATAAAACTACCCTTATCTCTAACTTATGACTCATTCAACTACTAACTACAAAAAAAAACTACTCTTTCGAGTCATCCCATTTCTTCAGGGATATCATTAACTGACACCTAACAACTAAATAGATTCCCTATCTATGCTTGCTAAGAAATAAACATTGTTTTACATGAAATTTTACAATGGCCCCTTCTTGGGCTGATGTCTAGACCTTTAGGTTTGACTAGATACTTCAAGCTTGATCTTTGAGAGCCAATGCTCCTGCATCAAATATTAAGAGAATGTAACATAGAATGAATTAGATTAATAAGGTGTAAAATAAGTCAAGTTAGATTAAGAAAATTTAATGCAAATTAGATTATATTATAATATGAAAGAATTAAATAAAATTGGAAGAATTAAAATATATTAAGAGAATGAAGAATAAATTAATCTAATAATAAAGAAAGAAAAGAGGGATCTAAGGGGAAAGGAAATTAGGTAGAAGGTCAAGGAGGGTTACTGTTAGAAATATGAGAGATATGAGAAGGCGATTGGGCACACAACAAACCACATTATATTTTTATTGATGTCAGAGTTACACATATAGGATGTAAATCACTAACTTCCACGGATCTAGATCCTAAGAAAGTGGATCTACGGTTATGACATGACAAAATAACAACTCATACACATGTGAAAGAACCACATCTAGAATAGCACCTTGAAATACTCACTACAACCTGTAATACACATGACACACATGACATGGAAGTATTACTTCTAACACCCTCCCTTAATGCTTACATGTAGAAAATATAGAAGACACACATTACCACAATAAATAAATCTTTATGAAAGTTGTGTGATATGGTTATCACTAACACTCATATTCACTTTGAAATCTCACAGTTTCTGTTGTTTTCTTCGCCACACTATCGAGCTTCCCACTTGATCCATTTAAGACATGACTGCTTTAAACCATTGTTGACATGATTTGCAGAATTGATGCTTCTCAACCTCCTGGAGCGCAACGAGTTAGTCTCAATACTGAACCATCCTATGGAAGTGCCACCATCTATTGAATCCATGGCCCTCCGCGACCTTCATCAGTTATCTAGGATATCATTCTGGGTACAAAATGTGTTCAAAAGACAATTCTACAACTTGACCTTGTATAAATAACTTGTACTAATGTTCGTGAATCACGATGGGTCACACCATATTGACCTTATTAAGAACTACCTGTGACTAATGATTCCAAGAGCACGATGCGTCACACCATCGTGACCTTATTAAGAACTACTTGTGACTAATACTCCTACAGCATGATGGGTCACATAAATCTGTTGAATAATCGGTCTGTTCATTATGGTTCTTCATTTCATTTTTATGTACCAAAATAATTTTACAAATCATCAACAAAACACCAACAATCTCACAAAACATCAAAAACCTCACCACAACCATAATTATGACTCATAATTCATAATCACAATAGTACATCCTCTTAATACACACTTCAGTAGCCAGATTAAAGCTAATCGTGCATAAAAAAATATGTTTCATGGTGATCCCCTTCTCTGTGCCTTTAGTATTTGTCCTTCCATTCCTTACACACACCACATGAAGTGATGCCAATACTCACCTTAAAACATTTGTTTACTAGCGTTTGTTCAAATAGAGTTGGATGACTTTATTCATTGTGCGAAGAATGGTGAGTCGGAACACAATCCCTCATCACTCTCATACGATTTCACATTGACCCACATGATCTGGCCTTTTTAGATGTGATTCAAGCTAGTCAGCCTCCATTTCAAGCGCAAGCGATTTTAAGATTTACACATGGGCTGAGTGATGTGGACTCCAAATCTTGGAATATCTCTATGTAGGCTCTATGTAGGCATCAGTGTCCTTGTGCCCCACTCCACGACTGTTGACTGAATTCAAAATCTTATGAAGGATACCCGTGTTGCTTTTAGCTGGTGCAACTTCTTTAATACATGTCGTCACCTTGGAGCTATTGCCATGTCATGGCGTGGCTTCTTTCCATGACATATCTACTGTCATGATCGTATGATTGGCCAAGGAAATCGAAATGTCAGGGCTACTCCCAAAATTGGATTCTGACTAATTTTCTACTTGACTGCCCGGATCTCTGTAGTTTTGTTTGGAGGAAGCCACGACCACAACCTCGAGGTCAAAATGAAAGGTAACTGTGGAATTAAGCTTGGAGAGGGTTGTGTTGTGGAAATGATGCTCTAGAACCCTCGTCTTACACGATTTTTCTCCTATGGCAACAGTGACAATGACGTGGCTCTTCTTATTGTAGAAACAGGATGCACAACATTTTATTCACACAGAAGAAAAGAAAAATATCAAACAGGCATATATATCCACAAACAAATCAAATATTCACTCAAATTGTACTTTCACACTCTAGAAATTATTTTCACACACTCTATGCTAATTTATATAGAGAGAATCAATCCTCAAGGCTCTGTCATATATCTCTTGCTTTTCAGTGAGAGAATCAAACCAAATCTAGCTCTGATACCATGTTAGAAATATGAAAGATATGAGAAAGTGATTTTGCACACAACAAACCACATTATATTTTTATTGATCATGAGAGTTACATATATAGGATGTAAATCACTGGCTTCCACAAATATAGACCCTGAGAAAGTGGATCTATAGTTATGACATGACACAACAACAACTCATACACATATGAAACAATCACATCAAGATTAACACCTTGAAATTCTCACTGAAAACATGTAATACACATGGCACACATGACTTGGAAGCATTACTTCCAACAATTACAGAAATCAAGATTAGGGGGATGAGTATTGGAGGACAAAAAATGAATAATGGTTTCTAGGATTCGCTTAAATGATACCCATCATCTAAATTAAACTTGCCATGGTGGTTTATTTTGGTTTTATCAAAACAAATTAAATGTTTGGTATTGTGGCAGTGTAGGAATTTATAAGGTAAGTTCCTCAGACAGAACAATAAAGGACACTGCTCACAAACAGATCACAGATCAATACACCAGTATTGTTGACGTGGTTAAAACCCTCAAAGAGGGAAACAGTCCATGGCCTGAGCCAACGCGGCCACTTCAGGCAATTCATTAATAAAATAATGAAAATTTACATAAGCTTCTCTCATGAACAGTTACCCTGAAAATGACCCTTCATGCTCTTTAAATAGAGATCATGGACCAATCGGGTGTTAAGCTGCGGATCAAGTGTCGGTAATACTGAGGAGAGAATGAACCATTGGATCCCTACATATCATGACCATCAGATTGTAAGTTACAAAAGTACATAGTAAAGAAGCACACTTTACCTAACTCTACACTAGACCAAGTTATACTTAACTATTTCCTATGTGTCAGAATATACTAACATCCCCCTTAAGAACAACTTGAGATAGGATTGAAGGATGTACAAATATGACACAATAGGAGAAGGAAGGAGGCATTAGAGCCTATCCCCCCTTAGTGACAACTTCCTAAACTCCAACCATAAATCAAAGTTTAGTAAAATTCGCCTCTGTGAGAGCCTTTGTAAAGATGTCTGCAACTTGATCATCTGTTGAACAATATTGCACTTCAAGAACATGGTCGTGAATTAGCTTTCTGATGAAGTGCGTTTGTAGTTCAATCTGTTTGCTATGGTGATGTTGGACTGGATCTTTGCATAGTTGAATGGCACTTTGATTATCACACCAAAGTGTAATCGGATGCTACTACTGAAAGCCAAACTCTGATAGGATCTGACGAAGCCACAGGTCTTCCTTACTAGCTTCTACGGCACCACGAAACTCTGCTTCTGCTAAAGAAAGAGAAATGGCACTTTGTTTCTTGCAAGCCCATGTAATAGGTCCTGAACCAAGAGTGAACACATAACCTGTAGTAGACTTCCGATCATTAGGGTCACTAGCGCAATTAGAATCAGTGAAACCAACCAATAGAGGAGATGATTTTGCACTGTAATGAATCCCAAATTGAACTATACCTCGAACATAGCGAAGTATTCTTTTCGCTACTTTCCAATGACTTTCATGTGGGTTTTTCATAAACCAAGCAATAAGGTCAACAACAAAGGAAAGGTCAGGACGAGTATGGGTCAGATACAAAAGTTTTCCTACAAGTTAACGGTATAAGGTAGCATCAACTTCAGGGGAAGTACAAGTGAGTAAAAGTTTGCCTCTAGACTAAAAGGGATAAGGGGCTGGCTTATAGTATTCCATGTGAAAATGGCGTAGAAGATCACATGCATACCTGGACTGGGAAAGGGAAATACCTTCCTTGGATTGCAAGACTTGAAGACCAAGAAAATAATGCAAGTGTCCTAAGTCTATCATTTCAAACTTATTTTGAAGGCTGGACTTCACATGGTTTGTAAGGTTGGGATCACTACCAATAAGGATAAGATAATCAACATAAAGAACAAGAATGATAAGAGACTTGCCTACTTTCTTGGTGTAGACAGTATTGTCAGAATGACACCTAGAAAATCCAGTTTCTAAAAGAAAGCTATCCATTTTGGCATACCAAGCCCGAGGGGCTTGCTTGAGACCATAAATGGATTTCTTAATCCAACATACAAGGCTAGAGTCTATTTGTATAAAGCCATTAGGTTGTTCCATATAGATTTCTTCATGCAAGTCCCCATGCAAGAAGGCATATTTAACATCCATCTGATGGACTTCCCATTTGAAAGAGGCAGTAAGGGAAAGAACAAGGAGGATAGAGTTCATTTTGGCAATAGGGGAGAAGGTTTCAGTATAGCCAATGCCTTCAACTTGTGAAAAACCCTTAGCAACAAGACTAGCTTTATGTTTATCAACTTTTCCATCTGGTCCATACTTGGTTCTAGAAACCCATTTGCATCTAACAAGTTTTCGTCCCTTTGGAAGGCGAACAAGATCCCATGTATCATTTGCCAATAATGAACGATATTCTTCATTCATAATTGTGTGAAAATTTGGTTGGCCTGAAGCTTCTTCAAAGGTCTCACGATCATAATTAGTTGAAGCTTGAGCCATTAAAGATGAGGCTCTATCAAACTGACAACGTGTACGTCACTCATCTGTAGGATCACCGACAAGAGCACCTGCTGCATCCCGAGTAGCATAGACCCATTTTGGAAGCTGAGGAGCTAAAGGAGGATCCTCAGAAGGTGGGGGAGGATTGTCATCCTCGTTGTCATCATCTGAAGAAGAAATATTTTCAGAAGTAGAAGGGATAGAGAGAGGTGTCACATCTGTCGAACTAGGCTCGTAGGCCGATATATTTTCAGCAAACTTTACATCTCTTCTAATGATAACATTTTTGGACTTAAGTGGAATAAGTCTGTATCCTTTTACATCTTCAGAATATCCAACAAAAATATTTTTTAACTCTTAGGTTCTAAATCTTTATGTTTCTCATCTGGAATATGGGCCCATGGTTCACTTCCAAAAACATGAAAGTGACTTACATCTGGTTTAATTAAGCTCCATGATTCTTCTGGAGTGATATTCTTTAAAACCTTAGTAGGAGTGTGATTTATTATGTAATTTTCACAGTTAATTGCTTCTGCCCAAAAACTAAGACTAAGTCCTTTAGATTGAAGCATACAATTAGCCATTTCCTTTAAGATGTGATTCTTCCTTTCAGCTACACCATTTTGTTGTGGGGTATCTGGAACAATATGTTGCATTTGAATTTTTAATTTTCACAGTTAATTGCTTCTGCCCAAAAATTAAGACTAAGTCGTTTAGATTGAAGCATACAATTAGCCATTTCCTTTAAGATGTGATTCTTCCTTTCAGCTACACCATTTTGTTGTGGAGTATCTGGAACAATATGTTGCATTTGAATTCCATTCTCAGTGGAAAAGTTGATGAATTTGTTGTTAACATATTCTCCGCCATTATCAGATCTTAGATTAAGAATTTGATTTCCAGATTGTTTTTCAACAAAGGCCTTAAAGGCCAAGAACATGTTAAATACTTCACTCTTGAGTTTTAAGAAGTATACCCAAGTGTGTTTGGAGAAATTATCAATGAAATTTAAGAAATACTTGTAGCCAGAGAATGAAACAACTAGAAGTGGACCACATAAATAATTATACACAAGCTGTAAAGGGGCTGAGGCGTGCCAAGAGGCACATTTTTCAAAACTATCCTGATGATTTTTTTCGAGTACACATCCGGAACAAACACCATCTCTGAAAGATACCATTGGAAGACATGTCACCATATTTTCTTTACATATATTCTGAAAGGAGCGATAGTTTAAGTGACCAAATTGCTCATGCCAAAGTTTGCTCACTTCATCATTATGAGCAACAAATACCGAGGGAAGATTTGATGACCCAAAGTTGTTAAACTTATACAACCATGTAGAATCATCAGCAATGCCAGTAGCTAAAATCTGTCTAGGATCTCTTAGGTCCTTAATTACAACATTGTGAGGTGAAAATTCAATGATTTTACCTTCACCTAAATGAGTTATCTAATATACAGATAGAAGGTTGTAGGATAAGGTTCGAACACATAATACGTCATTGAATTGACCATTGTCTATATGAACAGTTCCAGTCCCTACAACACTGAGAGATCAATCATCACCAACATATATATTTTTGGTGTTACAATAATTTAAAGAAGAAAACATGGCTTTGTTTTTGGCCATGTGATAAGAAGCTCCAGAATCAATGAGCCACTCATGAGAATGAGAAGAAGAAGATACATTTAGTGCATATCCAGACCGAGATGCTTGACAACCACATGCAAAAAATGCTATTCTTGAAGATGAAGTTGAAGTTGTTGAGTGATCCAAATGGATGTTATGCTTCTTCATTACTTCTTCCATGGCTTCCATCTTCTTAAAGCATTTGGATTCTAAGTGGCCATCTCAATTACAAAAGTGGCAATGTTTATCAGTCTTCTTCCCTTTGTTTTTATTTGCCTTATCATTTTGTTGAAATAATTTTTCATTTTGAGACTGAAATGGCTTAGGACCCTTGCTTGGTTTAAGACCATTCTTTTTAGGATATTGCTTCTTAGGATTCTTTGAATTTGTTTGCTGCTGGGCAACTAAGGCTTTCTTAAAAGAGTTTCCAAGATTAAGAAGACCAAGATGTAAGAGTTTTTCTTGTTCTCTTATTAGAGAATCACAAAAGGCATCAAAGGAAGGGGACTTGTAGTCTCATCCTTGAGAAATGAAGGCTTCTCTTGTAGAATGGAAGGTGGAAACAAACACAGAGTAGGTTGGTCCCAACTTAGTAAGAATGGAATAGATAATGTTACCATCTTCTTTCTTAACCTTAACACCTTCCAAGAGAAGTCTAAGGGTCTTGAACTTAGACAAGAAATCTTCAATGGAAGAAAAATTATTGGGGTCCAATGTAAGCAACTCATTTTCGAGTTGATGGGCTCTAAATTCATTTTTAATTCCAAAGACATTAGTGATCTGTTTCATTGCTTCATTAGGAGTATCAAGTTCTGCGATATGGAATCTAAGGTCTGGAGAAATAGACATCCCTATCAAACCACGTGCTTGATCTTGCCTATTTTCCCATTTCATTGCCTTCTCTTCATATTTCAGTTTGGTTTCTCGGCCTGAGGCTATTCTGTAAAGACCTTTAATTCTAAGTAAATCCACAATGTAAGACCACCATTGGAAGTAGTTGTTGTTGTCAAGAAAGAACTTGGCATGGAATTTCCATTTTAACATAAACTAGAGCTACAGATGTTGAAAATAAGTGTTCCAATGGAAATATCTCAAAAAATTAGGCTGATTAAAAAAAAACGACTTCCGGATGAAGAAGTTATGGCTTTTTGAAGAAAAGTTGTTGAAGATGCCGATGAAGTGTGGGAATGTGCAGAAATGAATGATAATGTTTTATTTAAAAAAAAATCCACCTCCTTGATGCAAGAGCATTCAACGCAAGAGAGAATCATTGTAATTAAGTAGACATAGGGAGTAATGTACTTTTAGGAAGTTGGATTCCTAAGTGATAAATTGATGTAATATTATGTATTTGAGTGCATAAAATAGAAATCAATTAGATAGTGAAAGGAAGTTGTAAATGCTCTCAAATAAATGAGAACATGAGTGGTGAATAAATGACAAGAGTTAGAAGTCAATCAAGAATCTTAAAACAGTTTCATGATTCGAGGGATGAGAGCGATCGTTTAGGAATTAATCGAAGTAGAAGTGGACAGACGATTTAGGAGTCAATTAAGAAGATTTAGGAGTTGAACCAAGATTAGTTCAACAAAACTTTCTGGCATAAATGTAAGCCTATGGGTAGAAGGACGGAGGAGGCCATTGATAGCAGAAGATTAGGCCATGAGACAAGGAGTCTCATTATGTAATCAATTGTTTATATGTTTATATATAGATGAATTTGATTTTGAGTGTGCAACTGTGTGAATCAAGTATTTTATGATTGATTATTGTGTGAACTCGTAGGTTCTGTAACAGATGTTGTGGGTAGAGTCAAGGTGGGGTACAGAGGAGAAGAATGATTCAGAGTAATTGTAAGGGATCATTGAATCCACTTGGATGATCAGAGTGAAGCTTTGAAGAGAAGGAGATGTAAGAATTCGCAGATGACAAGCTCAGGAAAAGTGTGCAGTAAAATACCAAAAGACCCAGAACCTTTGAAGGAAACCCCAAACCATATAGAAAACGTTGAAGAGATAGCGTAATTTATAAAGAAAGGGTCGAACGGAGAAGTTGAAAAACGAGGAACAGTGACCATTGGATCTTGAAGATCAACGGCCAGGAGCCAATCGTAGGGGAGATGGAGGAATATCGCATTGGCGGTTTTGTAACAATTAAGGTTGATTTCAGGCGGTCCCAAAACCGTAAGTGGTATTGAAGGAAGAGCATCAATTCCACTCATAACACGCCACATAGCAGCAGAGGTGAGAAGGGAAATTGCTTTATTGGGTGGTTAAACCCCATGTTTGTTATCTTTCTGAAATCATTGTCGAACGTTGGATCTACTAAATGTAGATCAACGACGAAGGACTGTCGGGAAAATTTACATCGAGAAAGCATATCGACCATTGGATCGAGAACCGATCAATGGTTGTGATCTAATCACAAATTACTAATCGGAGGAGTTAAGGACTGGCGGGTGATGGATAGGCCGATGAGCGATATAGCAATACTCCGATAGCTGATAAGCAGAGATCGGAGATCGGAGGTATCGGAGATTGGAATGATCGGCGCAGTGCTATGGAGACGTCTGAAGGAGCAGACCCGATGATAAATATAGGTGCGGGCTTTTAATATTCGAAGTCCAACTTTGTGTTCCCGCAAGGTTTTCCTTTATTTTGCGTATGTTTCCTTTGTAAATTAGATAGTAAAGAATTAAGCGGCAATAGTGTATTCCAGGAAGTGGTAGTCGCATATTGGAAGGAAAGGGGTGATGAGGCACATATAAGTATGTATGAACTGTGAATGGAGCGATAGCCGATTGCGATAAAGGAAATCCTTAGAAAATGTGTAGAAATTGTACTAAAGGTGGAAATGTATGTTTTGGGAGCATTTTCCTTTATAAATGGGTTTTATAAAGAAATAGCGCCGATGAAAGGTTTATATGTTAAAACACATATGTAACCTGCATTTAAAGAGGGATGGTTATATATGCGGCCAAAAAGCTTAAAGTAAGGTTTATGGGAGTGTAGGAGGTTTAAAGTTCTGATAGGAAGGATTTAACGAATGACTTTAATATAGTCATAAACAAAGGCTTGAGAGTTGTTGAGAATTCGCGATAGGAGGTTTTGGCGGGGTGATTGAGTTCCGATACAAAGGAACCGATGATAAAGGAGCCTTAATCATTTATGGTTTGAATATTTGACTCCTTTGAGATTCAAATACCTAGGACAGATGTATTTATGCATATTCATGCATACTCTGGGTATGTGCGGGGGTAACCCAACATCATTAGTGGTATCAGAGAAGAATTGAAGTTGAAACAATTGGTTAAAATAGAACAAAGAAATCCTATGAGAAAGAATTGAGAACATAATATGTGTTAAGGTGTTTATGTAGGCAAGAGGAAGGATCATATTCTAATCTGAAAAAAGGAAGGCACATAGAGGTGATGTGTAGCAAAACTTGCAGATGCAAGAGATGGAGGAAAACCATTCAAAGTACAGGTGGAATGGTGAAACAATATCATGCTGAGATCTTGAAAGTGAGGTAATATGTTCTTTTTTAAATTGAGAATGTGTGTTTTTACACTAATGCACAAGTGACAGCAAGAGAAGCTGTGAGAGGAGAATCAGATGTGTTCTTGAAGACAGAGTAAGGAAAACACTCTGAAGGAGAAGTGGCAGTGAACCTGAAGAATCCAACAATAGGTTGGACAAATAGAGAGGATAGCTGAAGTGTTCTCAAGAGATTGCAAAAGCCTAAAAGGAGCAAAGGTGTTGCTCAAGAGGAGGTTCTAGACAAAGGACCCATGCTTAACAAAAGACAAAGTGAGGAGAGCTTAGTGAGGAAAGCTTGCAGTGAGGAGGACTAGCTATTGCAGAGGCTTGTTGCAGATGAGTGAGAAGCTCTTGAAAAAAAAGGAGAAGAAGATGACTACTGAAGAGAAGCCACAAAAAAAGAAAGATGAAGAAAGAATATGCCAAGGCAAATGGAAAGAGGATGAGTCAAGAGGAAATTGACAAAGAGATTGCAGAGTTAAAAGAACAACTCAATGCATTAAGGAGGATACTTGAGGAAAGCCAGAGACTAGGTTGGGTCTTGAGGAAGAAGCCAGTGGAGTGGCATGACATGCAAAGAAGGCTTCAACAAAAGCAAGTAAAGTGGCTTAGGGGAAAACTCAAAGAAGTTGAGTTGGAAGTGGTAGAGTTCATTTGTGAACCAGAACAGGGAGAAATTATGGGAGAAACTGAAGATGAAGACTTGAAGATTGAAACTTCAAGTGAGACCAAAAAGTATGATGATTTTAAATCTGGAAAATTGTGTATGTTTACAGGTGAAACATGTGAAGGAAAATTTTCTAATATCGTCATAAAGGAGAAAGAAGACAAACAGAATATAAAATCTATTTTGGAAGAACATGAGATAGATAGATCTCATAGATAATTGGGGGAAGATATCAAGCAACCAAGTGAAGGGATTGAGGAGATTGAAGAGAAGACCATCAAAGAATTTCTTAATCATATGAAGGATTTAGAACAACAAGGAGATATGATGCCTAAAACATCAAGTGGGACCATAGGGTCTTATGTTTTTAAGACTGATAGTTTGTCTATGGATGCAAAACAAAGGTAGGAGAATGTTAATGTAGATGGTGAGACAAGGATAGCTCTTGGGGAAGATAAACAACAAGAGATTAAAGGAAAACCTGAAGAAGACACTATATTAGTTGAAAACATAGTAAAGGATCATCAATTCACTATGATGATAGGCACAATGGAAATAACTGTGGAAACTATTGATATAGTCAGTAAGAAAGAAGGACATCTACTGAAAGATGTTAAGAAGGAAGAACCCTCTGCAAAGGATTTAACCTTGGGAGAAGGAACACTAACAAAGGAGTGTTTTGCAGAGGATGAGCAATCTTTTCAAGCTGTCAGAAGTATGGAGAAGTATCTTTCAGAAGATAAAAACAATGAAGTAAAGGAGGATGGAGAATGTCTCTTAAATGAGAGAAACATTGATTTATTGAAGCAGAATGAACTTAACAATGCATGGATGGGTGAAGATGTGACAACACAGGAACAAGTTCTTGTGGAAGAAGGAGATGAAATTTAGTCTAAAGCGCCGATATGTGAAGCAACAGTTGAGACTGTTGAACCTTATGATTTCCAAACTAATAATTTGTGTATAAATGCAGGAAACATAATTGATGATGAAACACTTGTGAAGTGTCACAGAGAAATTGCATTGCTGGAATATTTGCTGGAAAATTTAGAGTATGACAGTGTGATTGCAGAAGAAGGAGTTCACTACAGTGGACAAAAGCAGGAAGACATCATTAGAGCAAATGGTGCAGAAGAGAGACTAATGGACAGTCTCATGAATTCTTTTGAGAGTTCAAATCAGCATACTGATGTGCTGACAAAGGAGAAAGAAACAATGCAGCAAGCTGAATCGTTGCCAAAGGAAGATAAGGCACAGAAGCCTTGTGTTTTTTATTTTAACAAGCGTTTTGTGAGTGTGGGTTTTGTTGCAGGTATTGAAGGAGATTTGGCACAGATGAACAGCCAAATAAAGATGAGAGAAGAAAATTTTGTGGATGAATTCAATCCATGGAACAGAGATGCTAAATTGCTGGAAAGAATGTTGGACAATCATGATTTAGTGCAGACAGAAACAATCATGAAAGACGGTAAGGATGATAAGGAGGAAGCCAGCAAAGGAGTCAAAACAAAAGTTGGAGTAAGCATAGCCAAATTTGGAACAAGAGCAAAAGAAGAAGAAAAAGTAAACCAACAATTACAAAGAGAAAGTAACCAGCAGTAGTTTAAATAATTAGTGGACAGCAACAACAACCTAAAACAAAAAGAAAGATGCAAGAGCATTCAACCCAAGAGAAAATCATTGTAATTAAGTAGACATAGGGGGTCATGTACTAATAAGAAGTTGGATTCCTGAGTGATAAATTGACGTAATATTAGGTTTTTGAGTGCATAAAATAGAAATCAATTAGATAGTGAAAGGAAGTTGTAAATGCTCTCAAATAAATGAGAACACGAGTGGTGAATAAATGAAAAGAGTTATAAGTCAATCAAGACTCTTAAAACAGTTTCATGATTCAAGGGACGAGAGAGAGCTTTTAGGAATTAATTGAAGTGCAAGTGGATAGAGGATTTAGGAGTCAATTTAGAGGATTTAAGAATCGAACCAGGATTATTTCAATAGAACTTTCTGGCATAAATGTAAGCCTATGGGCAGAAGGACGGAGGAGGCCACTGATAGCAGAAGATCAGGCAACAAGACAGGGAGTCCCATTATGTAATCAACTGTTTATATGTTTATATATAGAGGAATTCGATTCCGAGTGTGAAACTGTGTGAATCGAGTATTTTATTATTGATTATTGTGTGAAATCATAGGTTCTGTAATAGAGTTTGCAGGTAGAGTCGAGGTGGAGTACAGAGGAGAAGAACGATTCATAAGAATCGTAAGGGATCATTGAATCCACTTGGATGATCGGAGTGAAGCTCTGAAGAGAAGTTGATGTAAGAATTCTCCGAAGACAAGCTCAGGAAGAGTGTGCAGTACAATAGCAGAAGACCCAGAACCTTTGAGGGAAACCCTGAACCATATATAAAATGTTGAAGAGATAGCGTAATTTATAAAGAAAGTGCCAAATGGAGAAGTGGAAAAACGAGGAACAAAGACCCTTGGATCTTGAAGATCAACATCCAGGAGCCAATTGTAGGGGAGATGGAGGAATATCGCATCAACGGTTTTTTAACAGTGAAGGTGGATTTCGGGCGGTCCCAAAACCGTAAGTTTTATTGAAGGACGAGCACCGATTCCACTCATCACATGCCGCGTAGCACTGGAGGTGAGAAGGGAAATCACTTTATCGAGTGGTTAAACCCCCTGTTTGTTTTCTTTCTAAAATCATTGTCGATCGTTGGATCTACTAAGTGTAGATCAACGGGGGAGGACTGTCGGGAAACTTTACATGGGGAAACCATATCGACCATTTGATCGAGAACCGATCAACGGTTGTGATCTAATCAAAAATAGGTAACTGAAGGAGTTAAGGTTTTGTGGGTGATGGATAGGCCAATGAATGATATAGCGATACTCTGATAGTCGATAAGCGGAGATCGGAGATCGGGGGTATCGGAGATTGGAATTATCGACACATTACTGTGGAGAGGTCTAAAGGAGTGGACCCGACGATAATTATAGGTGCTAGCTTTTAATATTTGAAGTCCGACTTTGCATTCTGGTGGGGTTTTCCTTTGTTTTGCGTATGTTTCCTTTGTAAATGAGATAGTAAAGAATTAAGCAGCGATAGTGTATTCCAGGAAGTGGTAGTCGCATATCAGAAGGAAAGGGGTGATGAGGCACATATATGTATGAATGAACTACGAAGGTAGCAATAGCTGATTGTGATAAAGGCAATCCTTGGAAAATGTGCAAAAACTGTACTAAAGGCGGAAAGGTATGTTTTGGGAGCATTTTCCTTTGTAAATGGGTTTTATAAAGAAATATCATTGATGAAAGGTTTATACGTTAAAACATATATTCAACCCACGTTTAAAGAGGGAAGGTTATATATGCGGCCAAAAATCTTAAAGTAAGGTTTATGGGAATGAATGAGTCCTGATAGGAGGTTTAAAGTTCCGATAAGAAGGATTTAACAAATGACTTTAATATAGTCATAAACAAAGGCTTGAGGGTTGTTGAAAAGTCCTGATAGGAGATTTTGGCGGGGTGATTGAGTTCCGATACAAAGGAACCGATGATAAAGGGGCGTTAATCATTTATGGTTTGAATATTTGACTCCTTTGAGAGTCAAATACCTAGGACATATGTATTTATGCATATTCATGCATACTGTGGGTATGTGTGGGGTAACCCTGCATCACCCCTTTCCAAACTTAATCTAATTAGCTCAACAAAAAGAAAGACTTGAACTCAAGAGCTCTATTCTCATAAAGTAGCTTTGAACCAAGTGAGCTAGGTTAAAACATTAGTAATTTTTGGAAAATATGAAGGTTTTTTCTTTTTAGTCACTAAAGCTTTGGGGCGCGTGCTTACTTGAGAAAGCTCTTTTTTGCCTACAAAACAAAAAACATAGAACCCAACACGAACATACAAAAAACAAAAAAACAAACCTTACGACTTGAAGTTAGCTTTAGCTGGAAACTAAATATTTTCCTCAATGTTTATGATTTCCTGAGACCACACTAAGGCATGGCGGAAAAGAGCATACGCATGAGAAAAATCCTTAATTTCTGTTTCTGATTTTCCCAGATCGCACAGAGTTGCAGGGCAAAGAGAATATGCAGAAATGAAAGGTATAGATCTGGTAATGAAAAAATAAAGAGCTAAATAAACCAAAATAAACAGAGAGAAAATAACTAAAAACTGCAAATAAACACTTTATCCCTCTAGATCTTAAAAATGACATAGCTAGGGTTACCAGAAACATTTTCTCCTCAAACGAAAGGGGTTCCTCACTGGAATAGATGCTCCTAACACAATAGAGCAATCCTCTCAGCCAGAAAGTAGTCAGTAACAGTAGATCTAGGAAACGACAGTCGGATGCAATTCTAACGGCTTCATATTTGGATCACCAACGAATGCAGCCCTCAAATAGCTCTGATACCATGTAGGAATTTACAAGGTAAGTTCCTCAGACATAACACCAAAGGACACTGCTCACAAACAGATTACAGATCAATACACCAGTATTGTTGACGTGGTTAAAACCCTCAAAGAGGGAAACAGTCCACGCCCTGAGCCAATGTCGCCACTTCAGGCAATTTATTAATAAAAGAATGAAAATTTACATAAGCTTATCTCATGAACAGTTACCCTACAAATGACCCTCCATGCTCTTTAAATAGAGATCATGGACCAATCGGGTGTTAAGCCATGGATCAAGTGTCAGTAATACCGAGGAGAGAATGAGCCATCGGATCACTACATATCATGACCGTCGGATTGTAAGTTACAAAAGTACATAGTAAAGAAACACACTTTACCTAACTCTACACTAGAACAAGTTATACTTAACTATTTCCTATGTGTCGGAATATCCTAACGAGGAGAGCTTCAACCATGGCAGATTTGATGGCACCATTATGATAGTTGTTAGCTATGTGTTCTTTAGGTTGGGCTTTGAATGGTCTTTCAGTTTGTACTATGTAACACATACCACAAGATCAAGGTATCTCATAGACTCTGAGACCAAGCATAATAGGGTCATTCTAGTCTTTTGCTGACCTAAAGAGCTCACTATGTTGGAAATAATACTGAGAGGGGGGGTGAATCAGTATTACGAAGTCAATAGTATTTCATTTCCATATTTTGATTCATATACACTACTTCAGTTAATGAAAGTTGCGTGTATACACAACTATATATAAGGAAACTAGTGTATACCCTGTAAACTTATAATTTAGTTAATTCTTCATATGTTGATCTTTAATCTATGCATCAGAACCATATAAATAGTAACCAAGAGCAATAAATACAAAACATACAATCGCACACATGAACACAATATATAAGGTGGAAACCCAATGTGGGTGAAAACCACATGTTGCAATCATCTCTATCTTTCTTTTAATAAGAAACTTCTTTTACAATATTTTGTACTAGTGTAGTCTTATACCAGTACGCGAGCTTCTACCTGCAGAAGGCTACAACCTTCTCTCATTCTCCAGCTTCTCCTAGAAGGGAGCTACAACCCCCTAGCTCTTGTACTAGTTGATGTACTAGTACGTAGATGCTAACCTACAGAAGGCTACAACCTTCTCTTTTCTTCCAGGGACCATGTTTCATAAATTTTCAGACTGGATCCACCAATAACATCAATCAAACATCAAATATATCTAAATCAACCAATCTCCTTTGCACCAATCAACACTGAATCAAACAATCACTTCTCTGAATGTTGTAACCAGAATACAACAACAGTAACCAGAACCCAAGCCACAACCCAGAACATTGCAACATCAATCAGAAGTAGCTAAAGCGTATTTTATGAGGTGTACGCTACTTCAATGTGATGAACATGCATGCATATGAATTTTTATCAAGGAAAACCTGCATATACGCACTTTTGAAATTCCGAACCAGCGTGTATATGCACCTTTGATATAATGAACCTGCGTATAGATATGTAAATGATGATTTAACCTTTACCATTATTTAGACATCAGTTATACCCATATCATCATATTTACAGATTACAACATGCACCAATTATTAAGATAAAAGATCAAAAACCACACAAAGATACTTCTCTTCAATCCTTAAGATCTTGACCCATAAATAGAACTTATAGCACTCAGGTTCATCCTTGATTTAGATCCAGCTGTGCACCATAGCCCAATAACATGTAATCTAGATCTTACTCTTTATTAGATATTCAATTCATGAGTACCTTTTCCTAATGATCTTCTCCTCCTTTTATAGTCTTAGGCCTTACTCAATACCATGAACCAAAAACCACTTAGAACCAATACCTTGGACCGAATACCTGGGGTCAACACTTCAAACCAAATATGATGGATCAATACCAAAATACCATGGATCAAATACCACAGACCAAAATTTAGTTTTCCAACATGTACGCGCCTTTCCTTCCGTGAAATTACGTGTGTACATATATGCTCCTTTTGTTCAATGAACCTGCGTGTATATGCGGGTTGGTCAAGGTGAACTTGCGTATACCTTTCTTTCTTCATTCTATGTGGCCTGAACTGTGATCTGTCATCTGAGTGAGTTTCCATCAAGTACAACACCTGTATCACCTGTATCATAATGCCAACAATCTCCCCCTTTGGACTTGATGGCAACAACAACACCAATCAATCTCCCGCTTTATCATCTAGGGCAAAGGGTCATGCTCCCCCTGAGTACCAGCTGAAATCTCTGATATGCTATAAAGTGCTGATTGAGCTTGCTCCCCTTGAGCATAAGCAAGGCCTGCAAAAAGATATCATGACTCTATACATACACCACCAAGGACCTTCCTATCACCAAAGACTTATACATACATCCATCTCCCAACCAAGTCGGGATATACCAATTTTGACTCATCCGCCCAACCAAGTGGGGATATACCAATTGTTTATACATGTCAAAACAAGAACATTACATCATCCATCCCATGCATAGTGGGGTAACCAAATATGACCTTTACATAGAAAGATATACATGACATATAAAACAGAGATCAAACATCTAAAATAAGACCATGATAGTCATCAACAACTATCATCAGCAGCATCTATCAATCATCATCCAGACCAGCAACCATGATCTCCCCTTGAACCTATTCCAACGGAATCAAAACTAACTGTGAATTTGTACCAAGACCTTCTAAGATAATGCCAATAATGCATTACTATAAGTATATTCTCCCCCTGAATCTATGCCATATGATCACTGTCAGACCCATGTCGGACTCCTTTCATCCACTGTTTGTCTTCAAACCAACATATATGCAACTGTATCCACAGAAATCAGTTTATATACACGGTTACGCTTCATGAAACTCACGTACAACCACTTTTCTCTGAAATAGATAATATTTAACAGCAAGATGATGCATCAACTAATCCCAGCTTCTGTATGAGATATTCAAATGTCTCTCTGGGTAGTGGTTTGGTGAATATATCAGCAACCTATTCTTTGGAGGGAACATACTCCAATTTGACCTTTTGTTCAAGCACTTGTTCACATAGAAAATGATATTTGATGGGTATGTGCTTGGTCTTGGAATGCATGACTGGATTCTTTGAAATACTTATTGCACTTGTATTATCACATAGAATGGAGATGGGTGGAGTACATGTGATCTAAATGTCTTGCAATGTTTGCATCATCCAAAGTAGTTGTGTGCAGCAAGATGCAGCAACCACATATTCTGCTTCAGCTGTAAATAATGCAATGGAACTTTGTTTCTTGCTGAACCAAGACACTAATCTGGAACCCATATAGAATGCACCACCACTAGTGCTTTTTCTGTCATCCATGCTTCCTGCCCAATCTGCATTTGTATATGCATGAAGTGGAAGATTTTTATCCCTAGGATACCATAAACCAAAATTCTAAGTTCCTTGAAGATATTTGAAGATCCTTTTGACTTCCTGAAGGTGCGATTCCTTTGGATTTTCTTGGAATCTTCAAACTATTCCCACTGCATGCATGATGTCTGGTCGGGTACCTGTTAGATAAAGAAAACTGCCAGTCATGGATCTGTAGGTTGGTTGATGTACTGCTACTGATTCATCATTTGAGCTGAGACTACATCCTGTTACCATGGGGGTACATACTAGTTTAGAATCTTCCATGCCATATTTTTTCACGATCTTCTTGAGATACTTGGTTTGTGACAGAAAAATACCATCTTTCTTTTGTTGAACTTGTAGACCAAGAAAATATGTGAGCTCACCAAGCAGGGACATTTCAAATTCTTTCTGCATTACCAAAGCAAAGTTTTGACTCGTGGCTTCTTCATTGCTACCAAAAATGATGTCATCAACATACACAACAAGTATTAGCAATTTATCATAATCAATCTTTATATATATATTGCTATCAGCTAATCCTGTTGAAAAACCTTATTGATGGAGGTATTTGTCAAGATGGTAATACCAGGCCCTTGGAGCTTGTTTTAGACAATAGAGAGCCTTTCTGAGTCGATATACAAGTTTGGATCATATCCAAGAATGAATCCGTCTGGTTTCTCAATATATACTTCTTCTTCTAAGTCCCCATTAAGAAAAGAAGATATTACATCCATTTGGCATACTTTAAATTTCTGATAACTAGAAAGAGCAAGGAACATTCTTATGGCTTCAAGTCTTATAACAGGTGCAAAAGTTTCTTCAAAATCTATACCTTCTTTTTGAGCATACCCTTTACAAACAAATCTGACCTTGTTTCTAATAACTTCTCCATTTTCATTCAGCTTGTTTTTGAATATCCATTTGGTTCCTATGATATTTTTATCATGAGGTATAGGAACTAATTCCCAAGTATTATTCTTTTCAATTTGCTCAAGCTCTTCATTCATGACCTTGACCCAACATTCATCTTTGCATGCTTCATTCATGTTTTGAGGTTCAATGGAGGAAAGCAATGCTAGATAGCTTGAGGATTCTATAATAGTTCTTCTTGTCTGCACCCCTGCCTCTTTCTCTCCCAAAATTTGAGTCTCTGGATGATTTTTCTGAACATATTTCTTCTGCCATTATCTATTCTTCTGGTGCTTCATTGGATTCTTCTTCAGAATTAGTCTGATTTAATGTGGAAGGATAATCCTCATCTTCTTCATGATCTTCAGTTTTTATTTTCCCTCGATTTTTGCATGTTTCATTAACCACAACACCAATACTCTCAATAATTTTCCCAAGTCTTTTATTATAACATTTATATCCATTACTTTAGGAAGAGTAATCAAGGAGAATACCTTCATCTTCTCTGGGTTCAAACTTACCAAGTTTTTCATCAGTCCTTTTGGTGTAACATTTGCTTCCAAAAACATTGAAATATTTTACAGTAGGATTCTGACCATACCAAAGTTCATGAGGAGTTTGAGTGCTATTTACCCGAATGTTTTTTTTGTTGAGAATAGTGATGGCAGTGAATGCAGCTTCACCCCAGAAGGTTGCAGGAGTTCTACATTCATCTAACATAGCACGAACCATTTCTTGAACAGTTCTATTCATCCTTTCTACCACTCTATTTTTCTAAGGTGTCCTTGCGGTGGAGAATTCCCTTTTTATTCCATGTTCTTCACAAAAGTCGAAAAATTCATCCGAGGTAAATTTCCCTCCTCGATCAGACCTGTGGCATTTGATTTTGCGATCTGATTCGTTTTCAACTAAAGCTTTGAAGGCTTTGAACTTTTAAAATGCTTCATCTTTATGCTTTAGAAGTCCTATCCAACACATTCTAGAAAAATCGTCAACGAACAATATAAAATATTCTTCTCCATGAGGTGACTTTTTCCTTGATGGTCCACATAAATCAGTATGAACAAGTTCAAGAGGCTTACTAGCTGATCCTTCCTTTTCAGGGAAATGTGCTCTGGTTTGCTTACCAAATTGACATGATTTGCATATTGTATTTTCTGGAATGCTAATATCTGGAAGATCACGAACAACCTGGTATCTGCATGCTTTTCTTATTTGAGGGAAGCTTAGATGCCCCAGTCTTCTGTGCCATAGCCAGTGTTCATCATTTTTTCTTAGATAGCACTGTTGTTTTCCTCCTTTGAGTATATATAAGTTGTTTGGAGTTCTTACACCTTTGATCATTGTATCTCCTATATCAAGCTCACGAACAACACATCCATTTGATCGAAATACTACTTCATTTCCTTGATCACACATTTGACTGACACTTAACAGGTTATGCTTAAGACCATCAACATACATAACATTCCCAGCTTTAACCTTTTCTTTTAGAGAACAAAACCTTTACCTTTTATGACAGCAAGAGTGTCATTTCCAAATGAAACCTTCTTTTTCTTTTCTAAGGCATTATATGACTGGATTTTTTCTTTGTCACCTGTCATGTGTATCGAGCATCCACTGTCGATGTATCACTGATTTTATTGTCCTTCTGCGTACAAGGCTATACCACATCTTTCTGTTTGTGGTTATTTCTTTCTCCATATTTTAGGACTCAATGAAGTTTTCTCCTTTTGATATGTTTGTCGAAATTTACTCCTGCATTCAGAATCTTCATGACTGAAGTTGTTATAGACAGAGCATTCTATTTCATTTTCAAGAGGTAAAAAATTATTGTAAGTCCGTTTCATGGTCCCTATCACATTCCTTTCATTTCGTGCTTCTCTAGTCATTATTGTCTTGTAATCAACACATTGAGAAGATTTGTGTTCAAAGTTATGACATGAGAAACATTGGCCATTAAAGAAGTTCCTGCTATTATGAAAACTACTGACCTGGTGATTGTAGTTTCTATTGATATTCATTCTTGAAGCAGATTGAGTATGATTTACCTGTGGTTTGTAGCTTCTATTCATCCTTGAAGTAAATTGATCCTGCTTTACCTCGTGGTCTTCTTTATGCCTTTATTGACGCTTGCCAAACTGTTTACTGCTCTTTGTTGCATCGAGATAGCTTTTAGTGGAGGTTGATGGCTTCTGTGATTGAGATGTTTCTTCAGTATATCCAAGACCTGTCTTTATCAAAGGAGAATGTTGTACTTTGATAATCTCATTCAATGTATCTAATCCTTTAGCAAATCTAAGATTGAGAGCTTTTATTTTCTCAATATCCTTTCTTAGACCCACAATTTCACATTCCAGTTTTTCACTGTGTTTTTCTCTTTCAGCAAGTTGGAATGTTAGAGTATCTATAATCATATTCTTTTCTTCTAAACAAACTTTGAGTTTAGAGATTCCTTCATAAAGGTCATCTTCATCTAAAGCATCCAAGAAATCATCATCTTCAAAAGCCATTAGAAGTCTATAATCATTACTATTTTCATCTTCATCACTCTTTGATAAACCATCATTATCTTCATGAGTATAGTATCTCTTCTTACTTACACTTTGTTTTCTGTTCCATTTTGTTGATTCCTTACCTTTATCAAGCTTATCTTTATGAGGACATTTGGAAGCATAATGATGGACTCTTCCACAAGTAAAGCATTTGAAAGGTAGTTTACCTCTGAATCTCCCAGAACCCCGTTGAAGGTTCTTGATGAAGTTTAACTCTTCTTCTCCTCCTAAAATATGTCCTAATTCATGGAATTCTTCTCTTCCTGAAGCTTTGAATGCGGCTTCTCTCATATCTGATGGAACTCCTTTTATCATTTCAAAGGCAGTTAAGATTCCGTGCAGCTGTGACATAGTAATAGTCTGAAGATTCTGCTTTTCTTCTATGGAAGGTACTTTTGATTCAAACTTAGTAGACAAGGATCTTAAAACCCTTTCAACTAAAGTAACTTCTTTTATCTATTCACCCAAGTTTTTCATGCAATTAAAAATCTCATCTATATGTAAGAAGT
Organism: Pinus tabuliformis; assembly: GCA_031772625.1. Lineage (NCBI taxonomy): Eukaryota > Viridiplantae > Streptophyta > Pinopsida > Pinales > Pinaceae > Pinus > Pinus tabuliformis. The sequence goes on along the minus strand of CM062806.1, from coordinate 84,937,569 downwards.
AATTCGCTATACTTGTATCATTGTGCATTTTGAGAGTTTCACATTGAATTCCGAGAGTTTGTAGTTTTTCACGTTTTACCTGATTGTCTCCTTCATAGCTTAGAATGATCTTGTCCCATATTTCTTTGGCATTTTTGAGCTGCATAACTTTGACAAATTCTAATTGTGATAGACTCCCCAATAATGTATTGACAGCCTTGGCATTGATTTCATATTGCTTTTTACCTGTTATATCTATAGGAATTTGCTGATGGAAGTGTATATCCTCCTTACATGATTTCCCAAACATCTGTTCCAAGAGATTGAAGATAGGCTATGGTTCTTACCTTCCAATAAACGAAGTTTCTCCCATCAAAGATGTATGGTCTAATGGATGCGTCTCTTTCGTAGTTACTCATGATGATAGATCTTCCTTCAAGCAATCAAGCTTCTTTTGAAGGACTTGCTATGATACCAATTGTTGGAAATAATACTAAGGCGGGGGGGGGGGGTGAATCAGTATTAGCAAGTCAATAATATTTCATTTCCATATTCTGATTCATATACGCTACTTCAGTTAATGAAACTTGCGTGTATACGCAACTGTATATAAGGAAACTAGCGTATACCCTGTAAACTTATAATTTAGTTAATTCTTCATATGTTGATCTTTAATTTGTGCATCAGAACCATATAAATAGTAACTAGGAGCAGTAAAAACAAAATAGACAGTCACACACATGAACACAAGATATAAGGTGGAAACCCAATGTGGGTGAAAACCACCTGCTGCAATCGTCTCTATCTTTCTTTTAATAAGAAACTTCTTTTATAATATTTTGTACTGGTGTAGTCTTATACTAGTATGTAGGCTTCTACCTGCAGAAGGCTACAACCTTCTCTCTTTCTCCAGCTTCTCCTGGAAGGGAGCTACAACCCCCTAGCTCTTGTATTAGCTGACGTACTAGTACATAGGTGTTGACCTACAGAAGGCTACAAACTTCTCTTTTCTTCCAGGGACTACATTTCATAAATTTTCAGACTGGATCCACCAATAACATCAATCAAATGTCAAATATATCTGCATCAACCAATCTCCCTTGCACCAATCAACACTGAATCAAATAATCACTTCTCTGAATGCTGTAACCAGAATACAGTAACAGTAACTAGAACCCAAGCCATAACCCAGAACACTACAATAGCAATCAGAAGTAGCTAAAGCATATTTTATGAGGTGTATGCTACTTCAATGTGACAAACCTGTGTGCATATGCATTTGTATCAAGGCAAACCTACGTATACGCACTTTTGAAATGCCGAACCAGCATGCATACGCGCCTTTGATATAATGAACCTGTGTATAGATCTGTAAATGTTGATTTAACCTTTACAATTATTCAGAAATCAGTTATACCCAGATCATCATATTTACAGATTACGACATGTGCCAATTATTAAGATAAAAGATCAAAAACCACACAAAGATACTTCTCTTCAAGCCTTAAGATCTTGTCCCATAAATAAAACTTATCCTTCATCAAGCGCTCAGGTTCGTCCTTGATTCAAATCCAGCTGTGCACAATAACCCAATAACCTGTAATCTAGATCTTGCTCTTTATTAGATATTCAATTCATGAGTACCTTTTCCTAATGATCTTCCTGCTTTTATAGTCTTAGGCCTTACTCAATACCATGGACCAAAACCACTTAGAACCAATACCTTGGACCGAATACCTGGGGTCAACACTTCGAACCAAATACCATGGATCAATATCAAAATACCATGGACCAAAATTTAGTTTTCCAACATGTACGCGTCTTTCCTTCTATGAAAGTGCATGTGTACGTATATGCTCCTTTTGTTCAATGAAACTATGTGTATACGCGGGTTGGTCAAGGTGAACATGCGTATACCTTTCTTTCTTCATTTTATGTGGCCTGAACTGTGATCTATCATCTGAGTAAGTTGCCGTCAAGTACAACACCTGTATCACCTGTATCATAATGCCAACACACTAAGGGTTGTATGAGGTTTAAGCAAGGTTTTAATACTCCTTTTCTAAAGGATTTTGGAAATATGATTGTTAAGGGAGATTTTGGCTAAGGGTGGATTTGAGGAAGGTTTCTTTGGTTTAGAGTGGACAGCAAAGTGTAATGCCTTGTTAATCTGGGATGATGGATAATCATTCACTTTAAGAGCTTTGGTGAGATGATATTTTTCATTAGAAAAATATTGAGAGGAAAAGATCCCAATGGCACAAGTAGCAAGGGTTTTAAGAAAAACAAACTTTTGAGAAGGTTGATAGTGAGAGTTGACATAGAAGTATTTATCAATATGAGTCTTTTTCCGGATAAGAAAGCCATCAAGTAGGTGAAAAACAAGAACATCTTAATGTTGAAATGATAATTTCAACTGCAGCGTTCTTTTTCAGAAAACCGCCAGTTCCCCCGCACCGCCTTTTACCGAATGCTGGTAATTCTGCAAGGGCAGTGATCACACCCATAGGCTGACACGTGGCGTGAGCAGTTTTCCAAAACAACCTTTCCCCGGTGCGTAAAGTGCGGTAAGAAGGGCCGTGCGATTTTGCTGACAACCGTCCAATTGATATCAAGGTTCGATGTACAGGCCTGCACCATAGAACCATTTATTACTTGACGTGAAGTGAAATTTTCATTGACGGCCAGGTTTATCAATGAAGCATTTAATGAAATTTACTATGGTTGGTAAATGTAGGTAAAGGTTTTTAATTTTATTGTTTTTTTAATTCACGGGAGTAGCACAAGTAAAAACGAAAAGATATATCCTATTTTTGTTGAATATGAAAGGCAATATACACAGCAGCGTGAATGTAATGTTTTTTGTTGAGAATATGAAATGTAATACGCAGCAGCGCGTATGTAAGAAGAAAAATAATTTTACACACAACAGTGTAAAATTTGCAAGCAGAGACAGAGTGTTTTTGTAATGCACAACAGTGCAGAGGCAGAGGGCTCCAGTTGATTAAGGATTTGGGTTTCACTTGTTGGTCGAAAGTTTTCCAGTTTTATTTAGAAGAATCCCTCTGTGAGAGGAAGAATTTTGTAACAACAGTCTTGTTAATGAATACAAGTTTCCTTTTGTGTGTGTTAAAAACAGAGCATTATTCTCTATTCATTTTTGTTTGGAATTATCAGAAATTCCCATCATGGTATCAGAGCTTGTCCACGCTCTTTGAAGGTGTCAAAGAAGCTGAAGGAAGGATTTCTTGTTGCAGCAGCTTCTCTAGCAGAGTGAAGACTCAGTTAAGAAAGAATCCAAGGTATTTCTCAAGTTATTTTTTTGTGTTACTCCCAAGGACAGTCAATTATTTTAAATACACAGTCAAGTATTTTGAAGCATAGTTAAAAGTGCAAGGATGGCTGGAGCTAGCACCAGCATGGGTATCTGTAATACTCAGCTCCCACAATTTAATGGGAAAAGCTATGACTATTGGGCAATAACTGTGAGAGCTTTACTTGCTTCCCAAGACTTATAGGAATTTGTTGAGGATGGTTTTGAAGAACCAGCAGATGAAAATGCGTTTAACAATTGAACTCAGGCAGAGAAAGATCTGTTGAAGAGCAATAAGAAGAAGGATTCTAAAGCCCTCTACTTTTTGTATCAAGTAGTGCATGAGAGTGTGTTTCCAAGGATAGCAGCAACCAAGAGATCCAAAGAAGCATGGAAAACTCTCAAGATAACCTATCAAGGCATGGAAAAAGTGAAGATAGAAAAACTACAGTTGCTGAGGATAGATTTTGAGACTCTCTGCATGAAGGAGTCAGATAATATTAACTCATTCTTCACACATGTGATTGGTCTAGTCACACATATAAGGTATCATGGAGAGATTCTTGAAGAAAGGAGGATTGTGGAGAAACTATTGAGGATCCTACCCTCAAGGTTCGATGTGATTTTCACTACCATAGAAGAGACAAAGGATCTCACAAAATTTTCAGTTGATGAACTACATGCATCACTGATAACACATGAGCAAAGATTGAGTAGAAATGAAAACTCATCTATAGAACATGCCTTTAAGACCCAGATGTTCTTTCGAAGAGGAAAAGGTCAAGGTAGGGGACATAAGAGAGGAAGAGGCAGAAGCCAATGCAGAGGTGGAAGAAACAATCCAGCAAATGCTCAAGGAAGAGGCAGCAATCCAAATCAGAACCAAGGCCAAGGCAGCAGCCAACAAAGTGGAAAAAATCATGCTCAAGGACAAAGGTATGATAAATCCAATGTCCAATGTCACTATTGTAAAAAATATGGGCATTATGCAAATGAATGTAGGAAGAAGCAACATGATATGAGTAATAGAACTAGTGAAAATTTCACTAGAGAAAATATCAGCCAAAATAATTTGTTTTAGCCTATAATATGGCTAAAGAAAAGAGTGAAGATGTATGGTTCCTAGACTCTGATTGCAATAACCATATGACAGGAAACATAGCCCTGTTTTCTATGTTATATCAGAGTGTGAAGTCACAAGTCGCACTGGGGACTGATAATAAAGTTTTTGTTATGGGAAAAGGAGAAGTAAATGTCTTAACAAAGAAAGGTGAAAAGAAAACCATATCAAATGTTTATTATGTTCCCGGAATGAAATGTAATCTTATAAGTATTGGACAGCTTATTCAAAAGGGGTACAATGTTTTCTTTGTGGATGATGTATGCCCCATCATGGATAAAACACCCAACAAACAATGTATTGCTGAAGTGAATATGACAAGGAACATGAATTTCCCTCTCAGAATGAAAGCAGATTTAAAAAATGAAGAAGAAATAGCAGCAGTGACACAAGAGGCTTTCTAAGCGAACCAAAAGACGAAAATTGGTTGTGGCACTTGAGATTTGGACATCTCAACTTTGGAGGTCTTAACTTGTTGAATAGAAAAGGAATGGTAAGAGGATTACCATTGATAGAGAAAGTAGACAGCCTTTGTGAAGGTTGTATCTTGGGGAAACAACACAGAGAAAGTTTTCCATCTAGGAAAAGCATAAGGGCAAAAGCACCCTTAGAGATTGTCCACTCAGATTTATGTGGACCAATGCAAACTCCATCACTTGTAGGCAGCCACTATATACTAACATTTATTGATGATTTTACTAGAAAAACTTGGGTTTATTTCCTGAAGAACAAAAGTGAAGTGTTTGAAAGATTTTTCAATTTCAAAGCACTTGTAGAAAACCAAAGTGGGCTACATATCAAAGTTCTAAGAACTGATAGAGGAGGTGAGTATATCTCCAAGGAATTTCTACGTTTTTGTAGAGAAAATGGAATTCATAAGCAATTTACCACTAGGTACACTCCGCAGCAAAATGGAGTTGCCGAAAGGAAGAATAGGACAATCATGGATATGGCGAGGAGTATGTTAAAGGCAAAGCATTTGCCAAATGATTATTGGGCTGAAGTTGTACATTGTGCAGCATACATTTTGAATCTATGCCCTAACAAAGCAATCATGAACAGAGTGTCGGAAGAATGGAATGGGACAAAGCAAAGAGTCACCCACATGAAAGTTTTTGGATGTGTGGCTTATGCACACATTCCAGATCAACTAAGGAAGAAGTTGGACAACAAAGGGGAGAAATGTATTTTCATTGGATACAGTGAGGAATCCAAAGCTTATAGGTTGTATATCCCATCCACCAAGAAGCTTATTGTGAGTAGAGATGTTCAGTTCATTAAGGAGGAAGCTTGGGATGGAAGCATGGAGAAAACAGTGAATGTTAAAAGCTCTTTGTCACATGATGAAGATGATGAGGAGATGGCTGAAATACATCCCCAAATAGCAACACCAACACAAGGGCAGAGAGAGACACCCTTGAGGAGAAATGAAAGTGCTTCTCCAAGCACACCACAAAGATGAAATTCAAGTGCTTCTTCAAGCACTTGTACACCAAATGAAAGAAGTAAAAAGTTCAAAAATTTAAGTGACATTTATGAACAAGAGGCAACAAATGAAGGTATGAACTCTTTTTTTGCTTTATATTGTCATGTTGATGACCCTGTTCATTTCAAAGAAGCAATTAAGGATGGGAAATGGATAGAAGCTATGGATGAGGAGATCAATGCCATAGAAAGAAACAACACATGGGATTTAGTTGAACTACCAAAAGGAAAAGAAGTCATTGGATTTAAATGGGTCTACAAGACCAAGAGTAACGCTGAAGGCAAAATAGAAAGACACAAGGCAAGACTTGTTGCCAAAGGATATAAGCAGCAGTATGGGAGAGACTATGAGGAAACTTTCGCATCGGTTTCTAGAATGGAAACCGTGAGAGCAGTGTTGTCCATAGCAGCACAAAATAAGTGGAAAGTTTACCAAATGGACGTGAAGTCAGCATTCCTAAATGGAGTGTTAATGGAAGAGGTTTACATTGAACAACCTCTAGGCTATGAAAAGAAAGGCCAAGAGCACAAAGTGTGCAGATTGAAGAAAGCTCTTTATGGGCTGAAGCAAGCACCAAGAGCGTGGTACAGTAGGATAGATTCCTATCTACTAGAAAATAAATTTGACAAATGTGAGGGAGAACCCACAGTCTACATCAAAGAAAAGGATGGTAAGATTTTAATTGTAGTATTGTATGTTGATGATAAAAAATAATATATCAAATCATTTCAGAATTACCAGGTTCACGAACATCAATTTTATTACAGCATTTCTAGACATCGAAGACCACCACCAAGTTCATAAATCAGTAGTATCTGATACCTCTGGCAGTCTTCGACGGCCCACCCGCTTGACCTGGGTATCGATCACCATCCCTGACGGATCATCGGTTGTACTTACGAACCAGTCACCATTCTGGATGCCCACCTCGTATCCATTGCAGGCTAGAACTCCACCACTCCAGAACGCAGAAAGGACCTATACTAGCACTAGCGCATGTTTTGATGAACGACGACCACATGCAGTTGAGAAGGGAGATGCCAACTGTCATAAGAACTTGTTTTCACAATTATTCTTTCATTTCAATTTCCTTCTTCATCTTTAAATTTTATAAGGAAGCATCATAAGAATTTCAGAATCAGCTACCGCATTTGACATGTATATCTCACACCATATAAATAAGAATTTTCCATTTCATTTCACATATGCATATAGCATCATATAGATTTTCTTATAAAAATGTCATAAAAATGTGTCACTGCATTGGGTGTATACATTTAATAACATATATACTATACATTTAACACAGTATATAACAATGCCATTAGTGTAGATATTGCCTTGTTGCTTATTTTAATTAATTAATAATTAATTGTGGCAATTTATGTGATTGGGATGAAGGTACTCAGATCATTATGATAAATTTTGAAATTAATGATGGAATAGGTAAAAGCCAATCAATTTTGAGAGAAGATGGATATGTTGTTTTCTTGCAAAGTAGCAATTTTTTTTTTTTTTGAAAATACTTAATTGTTTATGGATATTAAATTCAATGAGCATTTTGGCCATATTTATTAGAAAACAGGGTGAGATATAAAAATGTATTTATTATTATTATTATTACACTAATATCAAATTTATGATTTACCCTAATACCAAATGATTTTTTTTTTTTTTTTTTTTTTTTTTTTTTTTTTTTTTTGTGGAATGTGGGTGTACTTGCATATATTTATTTTTTAGGGTTTTCCAAAAAAATAGAGAGAAAGGAGATGGACTCAAAGTATTTGCTATTAATACTCTAGAACACAATGCAATCACCAATAACGTGAAATATTTGAAGTTCAATGTGGAATCATAGAAGCTTTCGGATAAAAAACATGAACAAGAATGACAAAACTACACCTCAAATCATGTGGTATATGCATTATTGAAAAACTACGAATTTATTGCAGCATTAAAAATCATATCACCTATTACAAGGCATGGCCCAATAACATGTTCAATTCTAAGGGCAATAGTATTAGAGATAAATATTAATAAAAGAATTTACAAAAATACAGAATTAATTTGTATAGTTTCACTTTGTAGAATTGTAAATTATTTAACTGCTTGACCAAATTATTAGGTGGTCAGCCTTGAAACCCAATGCATAATACCTGATGGAGACAGAATAAAATATTTTAATACGAATTAATATTAACATATATTTATAAATACATTAATAATAAGAAAATCACTTTAATTTGGATGTACATGTAAAATATTTTAATGTCAATTATGTATATATTATATATTATGTTTTAAAAGTTATGTATTTATTATGAAAAAATTAAGCTTTTATGGTTAAAATTTTTATTTGGTCTTATAAATACTCTATTTAATATATAAAAATATAATTTAAACAATGAAAAATAACATTGTATTTTACATTCCAAAGCAGTTTGCACTTGAAGAAATTTGATATTAGATCCGTACTTAGATAAATCTATGTTGGTTCTAATTTAATAATCGTACATCACCTTTTAATTATGTACCTTATCTTTTTTGATAGTCCAATATGCTTAGTGCTCTTTGACAATCTAATTATGCATTGTTATTTTATTTTCCTAATTTAATAACTTGATCCTCGCTTATTGTTGGATAAAGGCACTTCTCCCTTTCAAATTTAATAATTTCAATTGAAACCTCTAATGTTTAGATAAATTTCCATTACTCTTACCTCACATATTTTAAAATTGAACCAACCTTCTTTGTGATATACTCATTTCAAGATAGATAAATATGATAGTTAACCATATAATTTTGTAAACTAGTCAGATTTACAACAATAAATATATACACATTCAAAAATAAAAATTGAAATTACAAACAATACTTGATATATGATAGAACTACACATCCTCATATTTATTCCCCTCTCAAAATCTCATATTTTATATTCTTCGTTACTTATGATATTATCCCCTCACAAAATCTCATATTTTATATTCTTCGTTACTCATGATATTATCCACTCATATATTTGATGCTGATTCAGGTTATCTCAAAAATAACATAAATAAATATGCAACAGATCTAACAAGGGAGCCACTGCCGTAGCAGTAGTCCCTGCCGGAGTTTTTGCAATATTCGTGAAGTGTTTGTTGAGTAGCCAGTATTACATTCTGCCCTATTACCACTGGAAATGTGCCCTTATGACCAGTCTGAGAAGTGAGTGCAACAAACACAAAAAAAATGACATTTTACAGAGGTGCCTTTATCAAGAATCCCAGTACAATGGAAAGTGTTCTTCATGATGGTACTAGAATTGGTGAATTCATGATCAAGGGCAACATTGTCATGAATAGATTTGTTGCATCGCAAATGGATCCTCCAACTACGTCTTCACAAAGCCTTGCAGAGAAGAAAGGATATGACAGTCAGCGATATGACAACCAAAACTTAGTAACTTGTAATATTGTGTTGTCATAAACAACTTATACTATCACTACTACCAAAAAATTGTTGCAATTTCAATGCTTCTGCTTCTATCAAACAGTCAATAATCAATATGATATGAACTATCACAACCACAAGTCCCAACACTGAGATCAATAAACAATACTTTTTCTCTGCTACAACAACACAATACAAACCCTCTCTGCAACATGAACCTTTACTCACTGCAACAACTATAGCATATTCTAATCAGTGTTCACTGCAACATACACACTCAATATAATCACCATATGTCCGAAAATACTCTGCCACTATCATCAACAATGTTCGCAATGCAAACATACCATATCAAGATTGTCCTTATTAACCTTATTCATCAAAATTAGATTACCAACAATACTTCCTATGTAGAAATTCTAGTAATTCATGCTCATAAGTTCACTCTATTACTGAGCATATTAAGAGATCATAGAACTGTTTGCTTTAGATTTATCAAAGAAGAAACTTGAACCAAGTCTCAAACGTATGCCAAATCACCCAAAAATGTGCCACAAAAAGGTTTTCGTAGATCAATGTAGTTATGTCCAAAAGGAGTCTTAAATAAAGAAAACAAAGTGCCTTAGAAATATTGTTTCAGGTGTACCCTTAGAAAAAATGTCCTTTATAGTATGTTCCAAGAAGAAAGAACCTTCAAAATCAAATTGAATTAGACCACATAACTGGAAATTAACCCAACATGATGGCCTTGCAAACCTCCACTGACAGTCTTAGATTGGGGCTTTAGTAGTTCTTGAATAGATCTATGTTTGACTTGAAAAAATTCAATGTGTGATTCCTTACAAAAATTCAGATTAGGGCTTGAAAATAAAAAAATTTAGTCCAACTCACATTAGGGCTCAAATTTCCTTAGGGAACCATGAATAGGGTGCTTTAGGACAACCAAACAGACTCAAATAAATATGCGTCAAAAGTGACCGAAATCAATCCATGAAAATGCTCCATAATATGTATTAGATATGCCTCAGAAATAACTTAAAAAATGAAACTGCCTCATAAACGTTCAGATCTAGGCCTGAAAAGAGACTTCAAGTCCTGCACATTAGATTAGATTTAAAGCCTCGTAAGGGTTGAATTTTTTCCATAGAGTTCTACAAACTTAAGGCTCATACTGCCTCCAATTTCTCCCACAGAAATATTAATATTGCCACGAAACTAGAATGCCATAGATACTTGGATTAGGCTCAAAATCACAATAAAGACAAGTCGTAAAAGTATGCAAAAATAGGCCTCGAAATAATGTCACATAGGGCCAATATTAGGTCTCAAGCATGGCCTCAAAAAAGATTAAATAGGCCGCATAACAAATACGAAATATGCCTCACAACTAGAGCGAATTTATCCTCAGACGATTCTACAACAAAAACCAAGGGAAAATTTCTTCAGATCAACTCGTTAGAGGTCAAACAACAAGAATAAATTGAGATTCAAAATTTTGACAATATTGCCTCAAAAATGTGAGTTGTAACTCAAATATACTCCATAATCATTGCGCAAAACCATACCCAGAAGAGTTGCAAAGATGTGATGTGTTCAAGCGAAAATAATGGAGAGTTCATAGGCCCTATATATAATGCTTAAGTGGACACAAAAGAGCGGGGGTGACTTTCAGAAATTTTCTGAGTATTTCTATTACCTGGTGTTATAGGCATTTTTGGACACTACAACCCCAAGCATAAAATGTCCATAAACCAGGGGCTCCTAAGTCCCTAAAATTGTTTTTCCAGCCCCTAAATGAACAAGGTCAACTGATTACAACTTCTCCCAGAAGTTCTCCATGAAAAACTACTCAGAACTGGTCAAAACTGGACCATTTCACTTGCTCCATAGGCAAAGTGTGTTGCATCTCACCTAAATGCACACAGTAGGTGTGTTGCATTTCAAAAATCCCTTCTATGGGGTGCGATGGGCGAGAAGGGACAAATGGTAGTGTCAATCCACGAGGTGGAGAAGCATGGAATCTTCCAGAAACTTCTCCTATGACACTTGCCTCTCTGAATTCGACCAGGGATGAGTACGAGATCATCAATCTCCAAGTGGAAGCAAGAACTATCAGAGGGAAGACACTAATCAAATCACAAGCTGACTCATGTCCCTTACAGACATCTATATATGGATCCCTCATCCCAGAGATCCAGAGGCTGGAATTTTGCATCTTGTAAGGAATTGCTATTGGTTTCTTGAGGTAATATCATAGTGTTGGGTGATCTAAGCTTTTCATGAGGTGAAGAAGGGCTTACTTGCTGAGAGGATGATGCTCGGTCAGAACAACTAGTTGTAACTCTCTTGGCTCTTTCTTGATTATCAATAAAGTTATTCAAGTTTTCCTCCATACTCTTGTGTGATTTATGTTTTATGCATTTGTATGGTCAATTTACATCTCATCCTAGATTGTTTATGATAATAGATCTATGTTCTCGTATAGTGTTATGCTGCTTTGATTCTGCAGGTACTCTGTGAAGCTGGGTATACAAGAAAGCGAGTAGTAAAGGACTATCAGAAGAGACAGGAATCGAGAAAGGAACCAAGCGCAAGACAGAGGTTGGTCTCCTTTATTCTTCTCTCATCTATCTTTCATAAAGGAAAACGAAAGTAGTTTTACTTTGTTTGTTTCTAAGGTAGCTACCAGCCTTAGTGGGATTAGTAGTTCTGCATAGACACTTTTCCCTGTAACAAAATGGCGACTCCACTGGGGAGAGACTAGGTTGTTTGTTTATCTACATTTGTTTACTTTATAAACTTACAGACGGAGCCTGAAGTCGAGCCAGGTAGCCTTCGAACTTCATTTGCTATGCAAATGCAAAGTAGATAAATGTTGCTTCAGTCAATCTCTGGGTTTTGTTTATGAATTAAACAATTGATTTACAAACTCTCTAATTTCCCTTGTGGTGGCTCTAGTAATCTCCTTAGATCTACCCCTATGATTGATTTACTGATTACCACTTTCTCGGCCAAAATCCCTTAACTGACCTGCAAACTGTGACCCGGAACCCAATCAAAGTCTCGTCCCTGGTCCAGCGCACTGTCTGTTCTGTGAATCTCAAATTCATCACACTTCCCGAGTGTAGTAGGTGCGCTACATTTCAAATTCACTGTGTTACAGGTGCGCTGATTAGACTAGGCCTTGTTCCTAAATTTTGGTTTCTGTGTTCACTCTTTTCAGATCTATTCAAGAGTTTTGCTGCCTGTAGTCAGTACACCTCTGTTTGAAACCCCTTTCCTTGCTATTATTCCGCCTCCATTGTGCAAAGAACTGTAAATGTTTTTATGTATTTGTTGAGTCATTTTCAGTTCTCCTTTACAAAGAAGTAACGTAATTGTACTGTCGTTTCTTGATTTGAAAGTGTCGCAAGTGTCGTTTTCAGTCATAGAAGAGGACCTGATTGTTCTTGATAGTCTATTACCCTGTGACTATTGTATTTGATCTAAATTAGTAGTTTTTCTAGTGTCGAAAGCAAGTTTTCATTTCCAAATCGCAAAGTGTTGTCATTGTCTTCATTTTGGTTTTGAAAAGAAACTTGTTAGTAATTGTCGCTTTGAAAAATAATTCAGATTTGCGCATTAGCTTTCTTTTATCATTCACATATTAAGAAGGCTGAAAACAAATACATGCATGTGAATTTGCATTTAGACTGTTTGATTGGTTTGATTTAGGACGGTGCATATAGTGTGTTCTCTTTGCTCTTTGCTAAAAGAATACACTCTCTCTTTCCTTAGTAGCCAGGATTTTCATTGCACAAAGAAGATAAAACAACTATCTATCATCTTAGATTGCATTTTAGGAATTGTACATCTACATCGCGCGGTGAACCTGAAATGAAAATTTCTTAAGCAAGATCAACTATAAAATAAATTTAATGAATCTAACAATGCTTTGGAACCTAACGCACAACATCTAGAAGTCTAGGCTGAGACGTATTCCGACATCGTAAAGCCTGGTAACTATTGTTCTCACTATTGGTTGGGTGATTCCTCCACTTTGAGACGATAAGTGCTAGTACGGACTTGTGCTCCCACGTACCATCGAGTATATTTTGGGAGACCACAATAGGCTTAATCCTTTATCCATAGGAAGCTGTGTCTGCCGCCCTATCAATCGCAATGCACTGAACACAGCATTCTGGAAGATTGACTGTCGTACCGTAAAAAGTATTCTGCAGTTTTGCGATTGGTTTGGTAATCCCTCTACCTAGATTTCCAGAGTAGTCCCTTTTGTTCCTTTTCAGACTCTTTAACGGAAAAGGTCCATCTGAGCACTTGTCACTTCAGGCTCATTAAAAATCGAAGATGACTAGAGTCATCTTTTGTTTTTTCTCGACCCTTTAAAATTGAAAAAACAAGTTGTGTCAAAGCGTCTAAAATTTGTTTTAAACGGAATAATAATCACCTTTCCTACGTTGGTCTTAGGTTGAGAAAATGGAGTTCACAAACCAAGGAGTTCCCCTTCGAGGAAATCCTAGTCCCTTCTCCTCTTGGGGAGATGTTGGTGCACCCCATATTGCCACATTGTCGCTTCCAGGATTGATAATCGGCTTGCCCGTATGGCTTTTCTCAACCTCCGTCGTTCAGAACACCGCGATTTCTGAAAAATCGAGTCAGCAACTAGATGATTCCAGAGTTACCCCCCAACCCTCTACTTCGTCTGATTCTTCCTCTCCTCCTTCCTCTTCACTTGATGGGGCTGGTAAAGCCAAAAATCAAGTACCTGAGAAGAAGAAGGAAAAGAAGAAGAAAGAGAAGAAGAAGAAGGAGCCAAAGGCGAAAAAGGGCAACCAAGCGTTGTCTAGCAAAAATCCACACACTGCACCGACCAGGCCTAAATCGCCATGTGTCATTTGCAAAGGAGACCACTATCATAGAGATTGTCCTTGCATCCCTCGGATATTAAGGGATTGGTCTCCTCATTTGCACAACCCAGTGTCGTCAACCTCTGATGATCATGTTGAAAACACACCGTCGACTAGTGAAAGTGCAGTCCCTAGACAAAAAGGAAAGTGCAAATTTCCTTGTAAATTGTGTGAAGGCGATCATGCCATCCATCATTGTCCCTTCTTAGACAAGGCTAAAAGAGTTTTGGACGATCATCTGGTTTCACCGTTACGACTTCCTCCTGGATATAAGAAACTCTTGCCAAGTCCGTCACTAGTTGAAAATTCGGCTGACCCGCCCAGGTGGTCGGCCGAAGCATCTATCATTGAAGATAAACCATCTGAACCCATACCAGACAAAAGTCTGAAGGTCGAGGTGGCAGTTGACCCGGTCTTGCCTTCAAAGGTTCCATCTTCAGATGATACAGTCACCGAAGAGAACAAGGATGACACCGTCCAAATTATTTTCGTAAACAAAGACTCCCATGAACATGGGGGCAATTTACCCATTCCTTTACCGTAGGAAGGAAGTTCGTCAGAGTCGTACCCGGTCGTCTATTCGGTCCCACCTCCAAGAAACCTAGTTGTTTCCTTTGATTGGAATCTACTAGGCAGACCCCGTTTACGGCTAGTGTACCATTCTGAATCATTGCTCAAATATATAGAATGGTTATGGCCGGTACCATCAGAGATGAAGGGGCTTCTAAGAGTATCCTTTGCTCGACTTCTTGGAAAGCGCTTGGTTCGCCATCGCTTTTGCTTGAGATGAGAAATCTAACAGGCATTGACAAAGGAACCAGTCGACCATTAGGGATCCTTCCCAATGTGCCCATAACATTGAGAGGGAAAACCGTTCAAATGAACGTAATGGTAGTCCAAGGACCCCTGGATTATAATCTACTCCTTGGACGAGACTATATTTATTGCATGGGAGCCATTGTCTCATCACTCTTTAGAGTAATGTGTTTTCCGCACGAAGGAAGAGTGGTCAAGCTCGTAGACCAGCTTTCATTTCCCGGTTCACACATGGAAAATAGTCATATACCATCCCTGAATGGTCTTTTCATGCAAGGAATGTCTCATCAATCCCCAGTCCATCCACCTGATGAGCGCGAGTGATTCGGAGGACAGGACTGAAACCCAGGGGGCATGCACCCTGGTCTGCTTCGGCAGGAAAACTTCAGGTATAGGATAGGTTTCCGCGAGAGATATATGACTAGTCTGACACTCCTGTCTGTAATTGGAAAAGGGGGTTAGACTGGAATAAGATTCCCTTGTCAAAGCTATGTGGGTGGAGGCGTCTGCGCCACTCGCCTTTGTCTATTTTGGTAGGCATCGCCGAAGAAATGTTTTGTTTGCGGTGCAGATAGAACAATCTTTGGTAACCTGAAAGAGGTAGGCCTTTCCCGATAAAACAAATGTTTTGTCGGTAGATTGAGAGGTGACCTTGAAACTCTATTTTATACCTGGGGGCATGCAAACCTTTTGGCATGCAAGCGAAGAACGACTATTTATTTTTTAAATTTGTAGGTCCTCTAACCCTTTAAACTCATAGGATTGGTCGTTTCCTAACTTGCATAAAGAAAGGATGTGGGGCAAAGCTTTGAAAAATTGCCATTTTTATATATGAGACATCCTTATTATGCGACTGGATTAATCGAGCAGTTTTAACGTGGACTTCATGCTCGTTTAAAAATAAGCATAAGTAATGAGCAAATGTTTCCCCCAGCGTTTAAGCTCATTAAAAAAATGAACCAATTTCTGGTAAATAACCATCGTGAATGTAGTACTTCAGCCTTTAAAGCCTTGGTCGTGTTCTCATCATCACCTCCACCCTGTATTGGCCGATCATTCACCTCCATTTGATTGTTTACCCCTTTTGAGGAACAACTGCGAAGAGTGATCCTGTTAGCCATCCTTGTAACACTACCGTGATTGGGAAATTCCAAACCTTACCTGGAATTAGATGCTACCCGAATTTATCACTCGTTCCTCAAAAAACATGTCTCCTTTAAGCTCTTTTCAACTGACTCGCAAAATATGAAAAGATTGCCAAGCTATTGGCCTCTCTAGCTCGTTAAAGTGACCGGAAGTGCTATCCCTCCTTTAGATTTTAATATTTTTGGACCTGAGAGATTATTACACAAAACGATCGAGCGCTTGTTTTGTTCGGCTCGTTAAAAGTATCAAAAATTCATCCCTTCTGTATTGTTTTAAACTTTTTCGGACTTAAGGGATTAGATGACGAAAAACGATTTTTGGAGTTTCCTTTACGTCTGTTACACAATAATTTGTCACCGTCCCTGTTACCCCTTCTCCTGCACATTCGAGGACTTATTCCGGGACCTGTGAGAAGTGACATAACCTGAAAACACTTGCATTGTATCCCCTTGAGTATGTACTTCATATGCCCCGAAGACACCTTATGCAAAATACCCATAAAAATAGCCCTTTTTCCATTGGCACAATTCTACTGTGTATCACTCGCGCCAATGGGGGAAATCCTCCAAAGAGGGCGTGCCAGCTGGCACTCTGTCTCAGAGTCGCACTCGCGCTAGCCCAGTTGGGTAAAGTTTTTAATAAACCAACTTATGAAGGTTCTTCCTAACCTATTCATGAACCGATTCCATATTGAGTCAGTTCAGTTGGGCTTCGAATCTCCATAGAAGGGAAGTAGTTCTCCACCTCTCATGGAAGCTTCTTAGTGATAAAGCCAATCCCATGAATCTTGTGGATAACCCTAACTCCTTCTCCTGTATCTATAAAAGCTTGTCCTTTTGCCTTTGACAAGTTAGTCTCCAAGTTCCAAATTCTAAGTCCCAAAGTCTGAGAATTGCTAAGCTCATGGTACAAGAAGCCTTCTTCATTCCCATGAAGCTAAATCTAAAGTGAGGAGATTCTTATCCAATTAACCAAGGAGAGAGAGGCTTGTTCCCCATTCCCAACAAGCTTTGCAAGACATGTGCTGCTGATCACCCAAACAAAGGAGGATTTGACGTTAGAACTATGGTTGTATTCTTCTTTGTTTATCAATAATAGAAGACTATCATTATGGTTCCACTCTTATTGTCTTTTGTAATGATGTTTGAGTTATATCCTTTCTGACTGATAGATAGTTGCATCTATTGGATTTTATGCTTGTGTTTGTGTCGTTCTTTGCATGTGCAAGTGTCCGTTCACGAGGATTGTGGGGATTGTGACTGGTCGGAGCAAAGGAACGGGAGCGACGACTCTTCTACAAGTACTAGCATTGGAATCTAGGTAGGCCCTCATCATCGGTCTTTGATTTGCAATTAGGAACCTGTGTGTTAGCGTTGTTTGATTGTTGCTAGACCCCACTTGGGCTAGTAGGGATCGCCTCTGTCCGCAGAGGGGATTTACCTCCACAAAAATTTGGCGACTCCACTGGGGAGTTGGCTTTTTGTCTTGTTGATTGTTTTGTCTTGTTGTTTGATTTGTAAACTTTGGACGGAGCCTGAAGTACAGCCAAATAGCCTTTGAAACGATATTTCTCCGCATTAGCAAAGTAGATCAATGCCACTTCAGTCCATCTCCGGTTTGGTTTACGAGCTGAACGGCTTGGAACTTTCCTTGTTTCTTGGTTTCTCCTGCTTGTTTAGCTTTTTAGGTTGAGTCCCTATGTTGCTTCTTGCCCCTTGGTGTACCTAGGTACTGTTGACTTAGCTTTGGCTCGATTGTTTTTTATTTTTCCATACCAAACTCGGCTGGCACTGTTTTATAGCGTTACAGTCGCGCCAGTTGGTGCATGTTGCACATTGACAACCCGCCCCAATACCTGAAAGGCTCTAGTTTCAGCCTGACAGTCACGCTAGGCCTGGGAAATTTTGAAGTTTGCTTGGCTGTGAGCCCTCTGAGCTTAGTTTTCGTTCTGGGTACCTTTTTTAGACTACTTGAGAGTGTTGGAGTGTGATTTGACTGGCTTTGATCTTTACCCTTTGGGTGTTTTCTTTTTTCTATCGATTTCACATTTCTAGCCCTAGGGCATCTAGTGGCTTTGTGTGTCGAGCCTTCCTCAGGTGTTTTAATATTCTAGTGGTCCAGTCGATTCTTTGATTACTCCCTTGCACTTGTTTGGTGGTTCTAAATCGTTTTATTGCGTTATTTGGGTGACTTGCTTTGCTTTCACTTGAATTCCTCTTTGTCTCACTTTGAGCCTAGATTACACGGCTCATTGGTTTCTTTGGGATCTTTCTTGTTCTTTGGAGTTTTGATTTGTGATTTAGGGAACTGAATGTGCTTGTATTGAATAGAATTTGTTTGTTTTCATTTCTCAAAGTTGTTTAGTGCATTTTTCCATCATCAAAAAGGAAAAAATCTCTTTTGCTTTGTATTAGTTAATGAGAATTAGAACTTTTCATTTTGATTAGTGATTAGTGATCTCGAAGAAAAGTTTGTTAATCTCCATTAGCTGCATTAGGGAAGTTATTTGTTGTGTTTTGATCATCTCATTTGCGTGAAAGCTCTCAAACCCTCTCGTAATTAGCATTCATCGAATGAAATGACATATTTTGGCATATAGTTTGCATCTAGGGAATTTTGAGATATCACATACAGTAAGGCCTGAAAACTGAAACATAATACAAGATCAACTTTAAAATGAAATGAATAAATCTAACAACGCATTGGAACATAATGCACACATTTAGAGGTCTAGGCTAGAGACATGCTCTGGCATCGTTAAACCTAGTCACTTTTGTTTCACTCAAGGTTGGGTGATTCCTCCTTCCGTGACTCAATAGTGTTCTAGCACGGATTTGAGCTCCCACGTACTGTCGAGTATATGGGGAGACCCCACTAGGTTATCATCCTTTATCCATAGGAAGCCGTGTCTGCCGCCTTACAAGCCGTAACGCACTAAACACAGCATTCGGGAAGATTGACTACCGTACGAAAAGTCCTTGGTTTTCATATGATTGCCAAGGTGTATATGCAGTTTTACGGGTTGTCTGGTAAACATTTTGCCTAGTTTCTTCAGAGTAGTCACTTTCGTTCCTTTTCGGACTCCCTAAAATAAAAGGTCCATCTAAGCACTTGTCACTTCAGGCTCATTAAACATTCGAACGCTACTAGAGTCATCTTTTTTTCCTTTTCTCGACTCTTTAAAGATGAAAAGTTCAAGTTATGTCCTTGTGTCTTAAAATTTATTCGACTACGTTCACATCTACCCTGTCAGATATTTTTTGCATTAGCTTGAGTAGGTTTATTTCTCGTTTTTAATGGCAACTTTTCCAGAGTTCACCAACCCAGGACTCCCCTCTAACGGGAATCCTGGTCATTTTCCTCCTTTTGGAAATGTTGGTGCTCCTTACATGGCAACGTTGTCGCTTCCTGGGTTAACTGTTGGGTTGCCTGTTTGGTTGTTCTCAACCTCTCTGGTCCCTACCCTCTCAACTATTGGTCAATCAGTTCCTCCACCTGAACAACATCATGTTGATTCTAAGGTGGACCTCTCCCCTTCTTCACCTGTTTCTGCGTCCTCATCTTCTACTTTGCCTGGTGAAAGTCTGGAATCAAGTAACCAGGTGGCTGAGAAGAAGGAGAAGAAGACGAAGAAGAAGAAGTCTCCTAAGCGAGAGGTTAAAAGTACAACTCAAGTCGAGCCACCTTCTGCTCCTTCGCAGAAGGTCAAGTTTCCTTGTAAGTTGTGAAAGGGTGACCATCTTCTTCATGATTGTCCTGGTATTCCCAGGATCCTAGAAGTATGGTCTCACGATCTGGCTCGTCCCTCATCATCCTCTAAAGCTCATGACGATGCCACCCTATCAACGGGTAGTGGTATGAAGGAAGGGAAGATTCGAATCCCCTGTAGACTATGTGAAGGTAACCATCCCCTTCACCTTTGTCCGCTCATGGATAAAGCTTCCTCTATCTTGGAAAGTCTTACAGCTTCTTCACCCCAACTTCCTGTTGGTTATCAGAAGCTCTCTTCTGACCCCCCCCTGCGGACAACGAGATTGACTTAGATTCTTCTCTTGTCTGTCCTCCTCCTTCTGAGCCTGGCTGTGCCAAGCCTACTCCAGACCAACCGTTGGTCAAAGAGAGTGTCGACTTGGGTTCACCACCTGTTGATTACTCTGTTCCGGAGGAGCATCATGATTCTACTGCTCATGTTCTTCTCATCTCGTCAGACTCTCCTGAGTCCGAGAACGACCCTCCTATCCTCGCTGATCAAGGGGGTCCTCCTTTGATTCTTGTAGAGCAGGGGGGCAATCATACAATTCCCCCACCAAGTAGTTTAGTCGTTTCCTTCGACTGGAGTCGTTTGACTACATTCTGCCTTCCATCCCATGTGTCTTTCCAGATTATGGTACATGCATATGATAAGGCAGTACCTGGCACTGTCTTAGATGAGGGTGCATCTGCCAGTCTCATTCCTTTCACAACTTAGCAAGCTTTGGGCTCCCCACAGCTTATGCCAGTCGCACAGAATCTGTTGGCATTTGACGGAGGAACCAGTCATGTTACAAAAAAATATTGTCACTATGATCATTTACAGTCAGTATGGGTCTATCATCACTTGTACTGTCCTCCTAAGCAAGTCTAAGACCTCAGCTCTTCAAATCAAGCTTTGGAAATGGGAGAAAGACATTAAAAATCAATGTAACTCTGGTTCCGCACTTTCTCTCATGGTCACCTGCGGTCCCGCACCTTCTGTGTACAAAAGCTGCGTACCTACCTGCTCTGTCCCTAACGGTGTAGGTGCGGACCCCTATGAAAGTCAAAAGGCGCAAGTTTTATCTTAAAAAACTCACTTTGAGTTAATTCTAGAGTTTTCTAGAAGGAATTTTGACGTGGATTGTTCGCTCTGAGGTGGTTCATGCATCCCAAAAGAGAAGGAGCTAATCCCTTGACTAAAGGAGCAATCCCTTTGAAGGAGGGCTTTATCCCGTTGAAGGAGGACCTAGTAACTTCCCTCCATTGCACTATAAATACAGGCATTGGGGTGAGGACTAGGGAGGTTAGAAGCTGAACATTTTGAGGGTAAATGCTGGTGAAATTAAGACTCTTTGGTTGAGCTTGAGAGGAGAGATCACATACCTCTTGGTTCCATTGGAGAGTGAGTGAAACTTGTCTAAGTAGAGGATACATCTTGTTGGACCCTGGGAGGAGCTTGTACAGCGTCAAGGCAAAGGTTGTAAAGTTCTTCTTCTTTTGAATTAATACAATCAAACTCATTTTTCTCAACAAGTATCTTATGTTATTTGTTTCATGGACTCCTTAACTTTCATGTTAAATATGTTTTATGCAATTCGCTTTTCGGGTGCTATTTAATTTGTTTGCCTTGTTTGTGTTTGCAGATTCGTGAAAAGGAGCTCATTTGGATCAAAGGAGCGAGGGCATCCACAAGCTTGCGTTGGACCAAAGGTAGGCCCTAAAAACCCTTGTTTGCTATTATTTATTAAAGCATATTTTGAGAAAGATAGTGTCTGGTTGGTTTGCTTGTCGTTAGGTCTTCTTTAGATTCTAGGAAGGTCTATCTTGTCCGCAAGATCGACTCATTCCGTGCGAAAAAATGGTGACTCCACTGGGGACTTGATTGTTTTCCTTGTTTATACTTTGACCTGAGAAACTGTATTTTCTGTTTCTGTTTTTGACTTGATGATTGTGGGATTGGGTGAATTTAGTTAATTTTGAGTCAGTTTTTATTTTTCATAGTTTTGGGAGAGGTACGCACCCTCTGAGTTAGGCACAGTGCGTACCTGTACGCACTTTTCCTTTGTGCACAGAGTGTGGACGCACCTGTGTAAACAGGTTGCCTGCGTACCCTGTCAAAAATTTGAAAAATTTTAATTTTTTCTCTTTTTTATTAGTTTAGAATTTGTTTATAGGTTTTAGCCATTGCCCAAACCTGCTTGTTCCCTCTCAAAAACTTTCCTTGGTTTAATTTCATTAGTGTTAGGGTTTTAGGTGGAATTCCTAGGAATTTTGCTTGTTGGGTTTGCTTTTCGTTTTCGGTTGTGTAGTGGCTCTGAGCTTAGAAGCCGTAGGGACCTCAGATTACCTTGGTGTCTACCAGTCTTCTTATGAGTCTGACCATTTATGAAATCTCCCCTTGTTGAGGAATCCGCTTTGTGTTTTCTCATTTCAAAATTTCGAAAAACTTGTATTTGAAAGTTGGAATTTTCATTTTTAAAAAAAGAAAACGAGAGATTGATTGTTTTTTGACTAATTGTGATTCTGCATAAATTAGTCCTTAGCTCACATTTAGCTAAGTAAAACATCCTCAAAAATACTTTTAGTAGGCTTTGACTTCAAGTAGCTTTTTATAGTTTGTAGCTCTCAAAGTTAGTCATTTTCATTAGTTTTGAGTGTTTTATTTACAAAATATAAAAAAAAAACTCTTTTGGAAAAAGTTTGTTTTTGTAGTGATTGAGTGCTTTGAAAAGAAAAGGGAAATTTTTGTGAAATAACTAGTTGTCTCATTTTGAGTGCTTTGGAAAGGAAAAGCTCTTCTTTTAATTTGTTTAATTGAGAAAGATTTGTGTTTACAAAGTATTTGCATTCTCAAACTCTTTCTTAGTGTAGAAGTTCATCAAAGAGAAAAGATTGTTTAAATCATCTTAGGTGCATCTTTTTAGTGATTTCGAGTCGAGTATTTACACCACGAGTTTCATCTCCGCCACCTCTTGACTTAAACAATAACCACTAAAATTAACGCTTAATGTCAAATTCACCTAGTAACATTTTATTTCTAGGGCTCTGATACACCAACTTAGCTTAGGCTAGTGTCTTGGAGTAGGAGAGTAATTAACTCTCCAAGACAGTAAAAACAAACAAGTAGTTGTATCTTGTGGTAGGAAGAAATCCAATTGTTGCATTTATGCTCTGGGAAAGCTCCTCTTAAAGGAGAAGCACGAGATCATGTCCGAACCAGTATGGGAATCAATCCTTCCTCATTGGGAACGACGCCAGATATTCACGTATTAAAAATGGTAAACCTTGGATT
This sequence comes from Pinus tabuliformis, assembly GCA_031772625.1. Taxonomy (NCBI): domain Eukaryota; kingdom Viridiplantae; phylum Streptophyta; class Pinopsida; order Pinales; family Pinaceae; genus Pinus; species Pinus tabuliformis. The sequence goes on along the minus strand of CM062806.1, from coordinate 84,914,340 downwards.
AACCATTGTCTAGGAGCCTGAGGTAACTTGTTGGTAAACCTTGGATTATGTCAAGGAGCCTTCAAGGGGATTGAGCTTGCTACTCTGCCCTTGCGTGCGTATCGGATCGTAGACTGTTCCCCCAGGTGTATTTGTCTCAGTTGGTAGCCTTAGTGACCATATTCTTTATTCTTCCTAAGGTGACAGTGGTGGGAAGATCCCACTGTACCTGGAGCAGACGTCGGCTAGACTCACTTGGATTTTCTGGGGGGTTCACTTCACTTGAGACGGTTAAGTGGAGGAACTTGGTCTAGTCTATTCATTAAGTAGGTTTCCGGGGTAACTGTTCCAACCGCCATTTCTGTACTGAATTCTGCGACGTTGGATTTCATCACCAACTAGTGTTTTCGGTCCGGAAAGTGACTATTTGTATGTGTTTGATCTCTAGATTCTTTAGGCGTGTGATTCAAATTTGTTTGGTTCTTTAGAGACTTTAGGTGGTTTTCATTGAGATTTTACTTTGTTTGCGTGTGAAGTAGTTAAAAGTTTTTAACTGTGGCTAAATTACCAAGACAGTCACGTAGACTTCGGGGCCAGTCTCCTGAGGTTGTAACCGTGGCTGATTTACTGAGGAAGTCCTGTAGACTTCGGGGCCAAATTCCTGAAGAAGTCTCGAGCCATCTTGAAGGCTTGAAAGTCCTCGTAACTCCTAGTGGTAGTAAAGTTGGGTCACCTGAAGAAGGAGAGTCTTCATTGGTTGTACATCCTGATTACCAAACTCTAGTAACAGGTTATAATCCTGAATCTATTTCAGTTTCCGAACTTGCTGGTAGCTTTTCATCTACTAGTGATATAGGTGAAGAACCTGAGATATTTGAGCCTGTTACTCCAACATCAGGGTTTGTCTCTCCAACTTCTAGTGGTCCTAATTCACCTAGGGTAGAAAGAGTAATCACCGAAAATCTTCCTTCTGGTTTGATAGCTATTGAAGAACTTGCTCCGGAAGAAGAAGTAGGCATCCCTATCCCTGAAAATCAACCTGTTATTGATCTAAGGGAGCGTGAATCAATTTTTTACAGTCCACCTAGAAGTACTACTTGGTATCTTTCTTTGACTAATTATTTGGAAAACCCAGCGTTAAGTTTTTCACTACCTCGTGCTCCTTATCATCCTAGAGGTTTTTATACTCCCGTAAATATGTCAGGTCAGTCGTCCATGTTTACTCAATCGCCTGAATCTTTTTTGTAAGTGGTCCTTATGTTCCCTCTCGGTATCAGTCACTTTCTGGTACTTTTTCGGGAGCATCTCCTCAACCCATTGAACAAGGGTTATTCACTGGAAGCAATGGTGCAAAGCCGTTGAGTGTAGAAGACATTCTTATGATGTCAGGTTCTATTCCCAATTCTCAACCTCAAGGTGGCCAGTTACCGCCTGGGGGGCAGCCTCAATTAATGCCTAGAGGGCAACCTCAAGGTACACAATTTGCATCTGGGGGGCAACCTCAAGGACAGTACGTACCTATGGTACAATACATTCCTCAAGGTCAACCCCAGACTCAATATGTACCCCAAGGTCAACCCCAGTATCAATTTATACCTCAAGGTCAACCCTAATATCAGTACGTGCCTCAAGGGTATCTACCCCAAGGTCAGTACTTGAACCAAGGTTTCCAACCACCCCAAGGTCAATCTTATGTTCAAGGAACGGGAAATGTACCTTTCAATTATCAATCCTACCCTCAACCCGGTTATGGTCCTCAATATTCTCAACCTGTTATGGGTCAGTACCTCAGAATGAACATAGTGTGGGATCCATCACAAACTCAACAGGTGTTGGAGCCAAGTGTACAGTTCTCATCTCAAATTGGACAACCCTTAGTTTCTGGTACACCCCAGCAACCAGTCCAGTCTAATATTCAAACTTCTGTACCTTCGGTAGTTTCTCAGTCTGGGCCTACTGCGCCTCGTACTCCATCTCAAACGACTGCTGCAACTGCCGCAACATCTGTTCAATCTACCCCACCTACTTCTGGAGTATCGACAGCTCTGGTTTCTACTGTTCTTGTATCTACTCCTCAGACATCTTTACCACCGTCTGGATCCACGATTCAAACTACGGTTCAGATGCCTGTAGGACAACCTGGTTTAAGTACGGTTGTCACAAGTCAACCACAATTCACCTATCAACCGTACTAGGGACAGTACCAATTCCGTCCTGCTATCCAGCAGCCAGTTTATCAGTATCAACCGTATCCTGGGTACACTTATCAACAACCTCAACAACCCCAGTACGGTCTGGTTAATCCTGGTTTTCCGGGAGGATACAATATCCCGAACACGATTCCTATTCCGAGTTATCCTGGATATCCTCCTCCTGGGGCTGGTCTCATGACCCAAAGTTTTAGGGATCCTAATCGGCAGTTACCGTTTATCACAACTTTGGACTTACCTGATTTGTCGCGCCTAACGAACGATCCAATTAATTATCTTCCGTTTTGGCCGCTAATGCCAAATAAGTTGCCCAGTGATATTCCCAAGTTCGAAGGTAAATCTGGAGAGGACCCGTCGAACCATGTGATGACTTACCACCTCTGGTGTGCGTCTAACTCCATCACAGATGATTCGATCCGTCTTAGACTTTTCCAGCGCACTCTAATTGGTCTCGCGGCCAAGTGGTACATTGAGTTACCGCGAGGCACTTTTTATAATTTTAGTCAGTTAGCTACCTTGTTTTTAACTCATTTCCAGTTGCCAGTCCAATATGACAATGGCACAGAATTGTTAACTTCACTAAAACAGTCAACATCCACGTACATTTCAGATCATATTCATGAGTGGAGACGTCGACGACGTTTAGTGAAGGTATTTATTCCGGATCAAATCTTGGCTGAGTGGTTTGTAAAATCTTTGCTGCCAAGGATCACTAAAGATGTTGCTAAAGCCGGAGTTGTTACTGAGGAGCAAGTGATTGCTCAGGCACAGTACCTTGACTTGGTCTATACTCAGTCACATACGTTACACGAAAAGATCCCTGATCTTCCCAAGTCAAATCAAATCACTACAGCTCCTTCGGGATCTCATGCCATTGACGGTATGATTGGTACGGTTAACACTAAAAGTAAGAAGAAGTCTTCCAAGAATTCTTCTCCTATCATAACCTTGCCTGATTCCCCGACAAGAGATTCTTCTGCAAAGGTTTCTGCCAATATTCACGTTGTAGAGTCATCTACAACTAAATCAAAATCCGGTGGGAAGAATAAAGGAAAGAAGAAGAATAAAACGGACAAAAGTTCAAAGGACAAACCTGAAAAGGCGGAATCCAATGATGAAAAGCGCAAACCGCATTATCCTTGTCTCATTTGTGACGAAGAACATTTTACAAGAGACTGCCCTCATCGTGCAGAGGTTGCGAAGATCGTCAAAGGTTCCCAAACTCCTGTTGTCTTGAAGGATCCATTTCCAAGTCAAGACAGTAAGATGATAGGTTCTTCCTCGAGTGCCAATAAAGAACCCATATTGATGATGTCCCATGTTAGGATTGCGACTCGATCGCAAGATTATGGTAGTAAAAGTCTTGTTGATGGCAAAGAAGCAGAATCTTCTCATTCTAATCCATCAACCTCAGCTCCTGGTTCCGATCCACTACAAATCGAGAAACCTAATCCAGACTTAGTAATCAAACCGCCCGCCAAGGGTATACTTCGAAAGTCAGCTTTCAATCCACATGCGAGAGCGGCTCAGAATTATAACATTGTTGAGGATTTAGCTGTTTCACCCTCAGCAATGTCAGCTTTGGAAGTGCTGCAATCATGCCCAGCACAGCGTAAATTACTTTTGTCAGCTATAGGAGTTGTTGACGTTCAGGACCCGAACCTAATAATCTTTGATCTAGAAAATAGTACACCACGTTTGCCTCATCAAATGGCTTTCCAGATCCCAGTGATAGTCAAAAACAGGCCTATTCATCGGACTGTAATTGATGAGGGAGCCTCAACGTGTATTACGTCGATACAGTGTTGGAGATCACTTGGTTCTCCTTCACTAAATCAATCCCCAACAATTCTTAAGGCCTTTGATGGCCGTGGGTTTCATCCTTTTGGAATTCTACAGGATTTTCCTATAGGGGTTGAAGGAAAAACCGTTAGTCTAGATGTGGAGGTGGTTGATGCCCCTCTAGACTACAACCTTCTCTTGGGTCGAAGTTGGTCTTACGCTATGACAGCGGTCGTTTCATCGGTCTTTAGAGTAATAAAGTTTCCACATAATGGAAAGATTGTAACAATAGACCAGCTGGCTTACTTTTCATCCGACCCAGCCTCTTCGGAGAGTATTCAACATGTTGGTAAAACGACTATCCCATATAAGGATGTTGGAGTAGGATTAGTTAAAGATGTCGGTTTACTGGGAACTTTTCCTTTTCCTCCAATCAACGCATCATCTTCATTTGCAACTATTCATATGATTACATCAGACACCATTATTTATGATGATCCTTGGATCATCCCTTCTGAATCTGAGATAGACTCATTTGGTAATTCCATGCCTTTGAGTCCATATGAAATTGCTTATGAAGCTGTGCAGTCTTTTGCCGACCTGTGTTCAACCGAAATTGACTTAATGAATGTGGTCCGTGAGGAATCACTTTTCACATCAACCTCGGATTTAACTACGTTTTTTGAACTTGTTAACTCTGATGAGCAGATTCGTGAAATCCTATGTGTAGATGATTTACCATGGGAAGATCTCCATCACAGATCTTCATTTTTACCTGATAATGATCATTTTGAAAATGATTTCTCATCAATCTTTACAACTGAATATGTCAAGGAACCTCAGAATCCAATGAAACATCCCGATTCAGAGTTAAATTTGGGAAACATCTCTCGAACTATTCCCATTGACATTTCGATTAAGCCCGGAATTGTTGAGAACATTCATATAGGTGCCTCGTGTACAGATGACGAAATTCAATTATATAAGGCCCTATTTCAAGAATTCCGCGATGTGTTTGCCTAGTCCTATGAGGAAATGCCAGGAATTGATCCCGCGATTATTGTTCATGAGATCAAGACTTACCCGGACGCTAAACCCGTCCGGCAACGTTTGCGTCAGATTCACCCACGAAAAGTTGCTGCAATTAAAGAAGAAGTTGAAAAACTGTTGAAAGCAGGTTTCATTTATCCGATCTCATTAACAGATTGGGTATCGAATATTGTTCCGGTTAACAAAAAGCAAGGAACAATAAGAATATGCATCGATTATAGGGACATTAATCGAGCCTATCCAAAGGACAATTACCCAACTCCCTATATCGATCAAATCATTGATGATTGTGCCGGCAACGAAATATTTTCCTTTATGGACGGTTTTTCCGGATACAATCAAATCAACATTCTACCTGCCGATCAACCAAAAATGGTTTTCATTTGTCCATGGGGGACATTTGCTTATTGAAAATTGCCTTTTGGGCTTAAGAATACCGGAGCAACTTTTCAAAGGGCGATGTCTTATGCATTTCATGACATCAAACACATTGTGCAACCGTATCTCGATGATTTGCCTTTTTATTCATTACATCGAGCTGATCACCTCGTCCATTTACGAGCAATCTTTATGAGGTGTAGGCATTATCGTATTCGGTTGAACCCACACAAATGTGTCTTCTGTATAGAAACGGGTCGATTGCTGGGATTTGTAGTTTCGAAAGCCGGCATTCACGTTGATCCCTCGAAGGTCGAAGCTATCATCAATTTGCCTCCTCCTTCGAGTCTTCGCCAACTCCAAAGTTTGCAGGGGAAAGCAAACTTTTTACGACGATTCATTCCTAACTAGGCTGAGGTTACAAAGGGTTTTACACAGTTGTTGAAACAGAACACTCAATTCTCTTGGGATGAGATAGCTCAAAAATATTTTGATGCACTCAAACACGCGTTGACCCATGCACCGTTGTTGCATCCTCCCAACTACAACCAAGATTACTTATTGTATCTCGCCGCCTCCCATTCCACCATTGGAATGGTCTTAGTTCAGGAAGATGAATTCGGAACGGAACATGTGATATATTACCTTAGTCGAACGTTAAATCCAACTGAGCTAAAATACTCACATGTGGAGAAATTGGCATTGGCAGCCGTTCAAGCTATCCAACGTTTTCGTCACTACATTTTACTATGTAAAGCTACGGTAATTTCGAGTTGCGACCCTATGATCTACATTTTGACCAAACATTTGCTAGGGGGAAAGTACTCTAAATGGATCGTTATCCTGCAGGAGTTGGACTTGGAGTTTGAAAAATCTAAGTCTAAGAAATCTTTAGTTTTTGCAGAGTTAATGTGTGACTTCCCGCGTGCTGACACGGAAACTGTGGCAGAGGAGCCCATTCCGGACGAATCTTTGTTTCTAATCAGCACTTTAGATCCATGGTATGGGGATATCATCATCTATCTCCAGACCCAATCCTTTCGGCCAGAAATTTCAAGGTCGAAACATCGGAAAATTCGATTCCACTCCCAGCAATTCAAAATTATCGGAGATACTCTTTATCGCCGTGGGGCAGACTCTATTTTTCGACGTTGCTTAACTCACGAAGAGGCTGAAAGGGTTCTAAATGACTATCACTCTGGAGCATGTGGCAGTCTGTTGTGGCCACCAACAACCCCCCTCTTTGTTTGGTATTAGCAATAACACCAAGCAAATGGGGACCCTTAATAAAAAATCCAAAAAACATTTTATGAAAATTTTTGTATTCACCTCCCTAAAACTATATCACATCGCGAGAAGAGAATGAAACGTTTTCCTATGAGCATAACAAGCTGCGAAGAAGCGACGCGAAATTCATCGATCGCATACATTATGAAGCGCTCTTAAATGAAAAAACTTAAGAAATTTCGACGGCCGATATGCGACGTCGCATATCGCAACATCACGTAAGCAACAGACAATGATTGAATGACTAAGCGCGATCTGCGATCTGCGATGAATGCGATTTGCGATAAATGCGATCATAAATTTCTACGATGACACATCTTGACAATGCGATCTGCAATGCTGCGATGCGAGTCGCAGAAATCACCCATCGCAAATTTTCCTCGGCGCAGTATTCAAGGAAAGCTGTCCGTAAACCAAAATTGGGCGCGCGCCTTAAAAGAAATTAATGAATGTACGCCAAAGTATTCAAGAAGGACAGTTTTGTGTTTTTCGAAGAGTCAGTTCGTTATGGGTGTCATGATTACGCATTCATAAGAGCTTAAAACTTTCATGTCAATCTTTATTATCATTACTCTTTTCCTTTGCGTAAATTGTAAGACAGGAAATAACATGAAGTAATGTGTAGGAAACATCTAAGGAAAAGAGGAAAGCGTCAATGCTCGGAGAACAGAGAAGAGATCCCTTCATAAACGGATGTCGCATGCAACAGGACCACAGATTCCAGAGTATCACTCAACAGATGCTGATGTCAATAGGCCCTCCAACGCCCAGAGTCAAAGGCGCACAAAAGCAGCATGTTTACAAAAGATCCTGAAACTTATGCCCGGTAAAGGAAAAAGAGCGCTAAAGAAGGAAAACGCACCAGAAAATCCCGGAACAAAGAACGGAGGCAGTTTTCGATGCAGAAAATTGTTCAGAGAGCAAAGTCCCTAACTTGTTCAGTCATTCGCAAGGTCGGAAACCGAAATAGAAAAAGCAGAATCAGTTTGAGAAGAATTTGGGTTATTGCCAAGTATACACGCAGTGAATACACCCAGCCAGAGGAAGATTCTCGAAAATATCTTCTAGTTTACCAGAAAGTGGTGCCAGCGCTTGTTATTTCTATTTTCATAGCTCAAACGAAAGCAGAAGGCGACCAGCCGACTCTTCCCAGGCGAATGTTGCATGTTTGCAGCACTAAGGAGCAAATACAGAAATGGTTAGGAATTAGATTCAATTTTTAGAAATAGTTTTGCTTTAGCAGAAGGGCGGTCATTTAAAACCGTATCCTAAATTTATGTAATTAAGTTAATTAGTTAGCAGTATTTAAACCCTTCTCAGGCATTAGGAGAAGGGTCCAGAAATTTGTCAAAAAACTTGTCCTCAGAACATGCACTTTTGCACCCTCGGAGGGGGTTTTTGATGAATGGATGGATCAAGATTTATTAATGTTTGCATTTGATATCTGCTACTGATGTTGCACTTCTGTACTCTTCGTAGATGTTAGAGCAAGGAGAGATAAATCATTGTTGCTTGAAGCTTATGAGTGGAACTAGTCATAAATGGTACTTTTATCTCTTGACCATTTCTGTTTATATTCTTAAAGTGATATACAGTTTTTAGTTGTTTATATGTTACTGCATGAATGTGTGAGTTACCATTTGGCACTTTTGTACGGTGGAGTCATTTATTTATGTTTGATATATGAATAACTTATTATGCGATATGATGTTCACAACTGTTTTGCCTAACTTTTTATGCAAAGTAGTTTATCTTAATTGATTTCTATTCTTATGATAGCTGAATGATCTTTATTACCAGTTATTGTTTGAAATCTCTTTAGATCGCATAATAGAAGAAATACACCCCGGGTTAGCGTAGATTAGATCTGTCGTTTCTCATTAGATTACAATAGCATAGAGTTAGTTTAAAAGTTTGAATTAAATTAGCTTTAAGTACTCTTAGATCAGCATCATCCAACTACACACACACACACCCTTCAATTGGGAAATTGGTCCCATTATCCCCAGTCGAACCCGCTATACCAAACGGATAAGGAGCTGCCAACCAAGGTCCGGACCGGGTGGGTATCCCCCTTGTTGTCGACTCGATTTTCGGGGCTTCAACATATTTAGCGCTAGAAGGAGGGCCCGAACTATGAATGGCACCTAAATCAAAATCTAAATACCATTCTGAGAGTAAATCGCCCTCATCAACTCCCCCGACTTCCCCAGTATGTTTAAATCCAGAGTCAGAAGTCGCTCGAGTATTAACCACTGCTACATACCCTAATATTTCAGACCAATCTACCATTGAACCCCCTGAAGTTCAAACTCTGATTCGCAAACTCTAGGGATTTTCTATTTCTACACAGAGGTCTGATAAATCTCAAAGCAGCGTGACTTCGCAGTACAATCCTGCTCATCCCCTGACCAGATTAAAGAGTGAAAAATTTGGCATCCAGCCAACTGAATTCCCTCTCCCCACCAGGAAAAGAGCAAGGAAAACACCACCAGAGTCTGAAAGTGAGACTCTTTCATCTACATCATCCATTTCAACTCCCTCACCGTGAAGTCAGCCACCCACATCTTCATTCCAAACCACTCATCCATCTTCCACAACCCCTCTTCCTCAATCATCTAGGATCATAATATCTTCATCTTCCCAGCCTCAGGGATCATCCTCTGCACTTTCATTTACTAGCAGCTCAACGATGGCCCAGTCTCCATGGAACAATCCTGGGGCAGTTTTAATGCCTCTGCCCCTGAGCCAAATACCGGCCCATCCTGAGAAATGGCTACCCAAATTCAATCCAGAAGCAGGCATGCTAGCTGAAGAGCACATTAAAAATTTCATGCTTTCTGTCAATCTCAACGGAGTTACCAATGAGGATGCTGTTGTCCGGCTTTTTCCCTATACAATGCAAGGAACAGCCGGGTCATGGTACTTTTCATTACCCTCCAGGTCTATCACAAGTTGGGACATTTTTCAAAATCAATTCCTTACCAAGTTTGGTGATGACAGATCAACGGCGACGTTAATCAATGACCTATCCAATCTTAAAGCCGAGGCTAGAGAACCCACCAAAGATTTCAATTTACGATTCAATAAAATCCTTAACAAAATTCCCACTGCTTCCCAACCCAGCGAATAAGTACGATGTGAATGGTATATTACGGCCTTACCATCAAACTTAGCAATCTTCGTGGATAGGGCAAATAAAACAACCTTAGTTGAAAACCTGACAAAGGAAATAGCAGTAGAGAAACGCGTAGTAGCCCTAGAAAAGAGATCTGCGATAGAAGAACGCAAATCTAAAAAAGTCACCTTCAAGGAAGACTCCAAGAAGAAACAAACGAAAGATCCTTTCGATTTGGAAGGATTGCAAAAAGTATTAAAGACCATGTCCAATGAGATGATTGACATAAAAGAACAAGTAGTAGAAACTTCTTCAAAAAGGCCCTACAGAGCTTTTAAAAGAGGCCCTTCAATGGATGTGAAACCACCCAACGCTATCTCAAATGTCGAATCCGAAGAAGAGGAAGAAGAAGAGAGTACCACTGAAGGGCAGACTGATGACGAAGAAGTTGTGGAACTACAAGGAATGTGGGATTTCATCCTCCCACAAGAAGAAGATCAAGAAGCATTTCCGGTTAGCACACGAAGCAAAAATCAACTTGATCCTCCCCAAACTACCCCTAAGCAGAAGGGCGCAAGCCCTGCAGCAAAAGATAAAGTCGCAACAAAGAAAACGACTGCTAAAGCGACTCAATCTAGCCCAGTCCAACCAGATCAAACACCTCCATCAAGAACACTGATAGTGTCGGATGAAATGGAATACAATATTATTGATGACATGAAAAAGACTAGGGCTAATATCACTCTTTATGAATTGAGCAAATTGAAGCATCAACAGAAGATAATGATGAAAGAATTACATGCCGTGCCTACTACATCTTTGCCTACAGCTGTAGCTTCCCACAACATGGGAAGACCTCCAACCAACATGATCAATAAGATTGATCCAAATGACATCGCCTTGATTGGAGGAAGATCAAGGTCTCACACTCCCCCTTTTCTTCTCACTTATGAAATTTTCAATAAAAATGTGCACAATTGTTTGGTATATTCTGGTGCTTCAACGAATATTTTACCCAGATCAATATGTGCCAAGTTGAATGTTCAACCACAAAAATCCACAGTGCGCATCGTTCAACTTGATTGATCTCAAGTCGAAGTGATTGGTGAACTTAATCAAGTAACCATAAGGTTGTCGTCCAACCCAAAGGTATGTCAGGTTATTGACATTCTAGTAAATGATATCCCAGAATTCTATGGCTTAATTCTTAGCAGGGATTGGTCCGAAAAACTCCATGGATACTTCTCAACCGACTGGTCGCACATGTGGTTACCCTACAATGGTAAATCGAATCAAATAAGGGTTGAATGAGAGTTACACCAGAAGTACATAGTAACAGAATTGGAGGGAGAAAATGAAGCAATAGCATATAACAGCAGTATCATAGGCAATTACTCAGTAGATTCTTTCCTCGGCAATTTCAATGCTCATACATCACCTTACTTAGAAAATTCAGTTTTGTCCCAAGTCGAAAATTTTTCCCAAACTGATAATTCAAAGTGTGTTAATTTTGTAGATAAACCTGTAAATACATCTTTGTTTTGGAAATTATATTTTGATGGCTCTAAATCTAACGAAGGAGCAGGAGCAGAATGTGTTCTAATTAGTCCAAAAGGAAATAAGACCATGCTTACGTGCAGACTTGAATTCAATTGCACAAACAATACAGCAGAATATGAAGCCTTGGTGCAAGGCCTATACAAAGCAATCGGGTTGAACGTCAAGTATCTTCAAGTCTTCGGAGACTCTGAGATTGTCGTCAAACAGGTACGTAACACCATACATTGCCTATCAGGTCATTTGAAACACTATCAATCTTTAGTACAAGATCTGACTGAGCATTTCATAGCATTCAATATTTCGTCAATCCCAAGACTCCAAAACGCGAGCGCAGACCTTTTAGCTAACGTAGCCTATAGACTTATTCCCTCCAAAGATTTTAGTCCAGACAGATTCTCAATAGAATTAATCTTTACACCGTCCATCCCTGACAACATTACAAATTAGAGAGTATTCAATGACGATCCTGATATTGTAAATTTCCTCACTTCTGAAGGATCCTACTCCAATCAAATAATTGACGAAGACCATCACGATCAACAAATACAACAAGATAGCACTGATAATGCTATACCTAAATCGGTGGTTAATTTGGAAGACTTATACGATTTGAAAAGTCGGTTTAAAAGGTCTACCAATTCTAAGCTCTACAGTTCAACCCTGAACTACGAATTAGTAAACCTAGGAACCGATGATAAAGCACAAAACGTTAATCTAGGCCACGGCCTAGCCCCTGAAGAAAAACTAGCGTATATTCGTCTTTTGAGACAATACAAAAATGTTTTTGCCTGGAATTACGATGAGTTGAAGACATACGACACTTCTATCATTCAATATACTATCCCTATGATTGACAACGAAAAATCGGTCCAACAGAAACTCAGAAAAATCCACCCCAATTTAGAAAATCAGATAAAAACTGAGCTAAATAAGTTATTAAAAGCCAGAATAATTTTCCCCGTCAGACATTCCAAATGGGTCTCCAATATGGTACCCGTTAGAAAGAAAAACGGAGATATTAGAATCTGCATCGATTTTTGGAATCTCAAAAAAGCCTGTCAAAAAGACAATTTTCCCCTCCCACCTATGGAGCAGATATTACAGGCAGTAGCAGGCTCAGAACTAATTTCTTTTTTTGGATGGATTTTCAGGATACAATCAAGTGCTGGTACATCTCGATGATCAGTTAAAAACCACATTCCGAACTAAATGGGGCACATACACATATCGGAAGATGCCATTTGGTTTGATCAATGCCGGCGCTACATTTCAGAGAGCCATGGACATCGCATTCAAGGGTTTAGTCAATAAATCTGTAGTAATTTATTTGGATGATATAACAGTATACTCCAAGAAGCGAAGAAACCATCTCAAAGACTTGAAACAAATCTTTCAGCGATGTTTAAGTTATGGAATTTCACTTAACCCAAAGAAATCTTTTTTCGCATTAAGTGAAGGAAAACTTCTAGGATTCATAGTGTCAAAATCTGGTATTCACATTGAGCCTAACAGAATCAAAGAAATTTCTGAAATATCCCTACCTCATAATAAAAAAGCCATGCAATCTTTCCTTGGTCAAATCAGTTTTGTGAAGAGATTTGTCCCTGATTTTTCACGAATTGTTTCTCCTTTGCAAACCATGATTAAGAAGAATTCAAATTTTAAATCGGGTCAAGATGAGCATGAAGCATTCAACCTGATCAAACAAGCTATCATTAATGCTCCATCTTTAGCAACCCCGAATTTTTCAGAATCTTTTATCTTATACACATTTGCCTCAGAGAAATCATATGCCACGATTCTAACTCAAGCAAATCAAGAGAAAGCGAAAGCTCCAATGGCATTTTTTAGCTCGAATTTACAAGGTGCTGAACTCAACTATTCAGACGTGGAGAAACAGGCATATGTTTTTTTCAAAGCGGTCAAATATTTCAGACCTTTCTTACTTAAAACCCATACTAAGGTCATAGTACCGTTTCCAACGGTAAGACATCTTCTAGTACAGAAGGATGTGGGTGAAAAAAGAGCAAATTGGATCACTGCTTTACAAGAATACGACCTTGAGATCAAACCAGCAAGCATTGTAAGAGGTCAAGGCTTCTGCAAAATGTTGGCTGGAGCATCACAAATTCCTGAAAATTCATCTGAAGAGGTACGAATGTATGAGGTAAGCCTAAACGATGCAGAATCATTATATGCTGACACCATTTATTATCTTAAGAACGGGCATGCTCCATCACACCTGGATCACACCAAGAAAAGAGCTCTGAGATTGAAAGCTAAACAATATCAGCTCATAAATGATGTTCTGTTTAAAAGGAATTACGATTCTGTGCTTCTTAGGTGTCTTGAGAAAACTGAAGCCGAAAAGGTTTTGCAGGAACTCCACGATGGACCAGCAGGCAGACACTATGCTGGAGATGCTACTGCACATAAAATCTTATGTGCAGGATATTATTGGCCCACGCTGTTCAAAGACTCACACAGTCACGTGAGGAAATGCCAAGTCTGCCAAACTACTGCAGGGAGACAAAAGAAACCGTCCATGCCACTACAGCCGGTAAACATCGAGCAACCATTCAGTCAATGGGGCTTGGACATAATAGGTGAGATCGTTCCTCACTCTTCTAAGCAGCATAGATACATCCTCACAGCAACAAATTATTTTACTAAATGGGTAGAAGCAGTTCCTCTCAAGACAGCTAATTTTGAAAACATCATTGAATTCATAGATCAATTTATAATCACTAGGTTTGGATTGCCAACGGCTTTAATGTTTGATAATGCCTCATACTTTTCTAGGAATGCAATGACTGATTTTGCACTTAAAAGAGGGTTCAAACTGAAATATTCGGCCAACTATTATCCGCAAGGTAATGGATTAGCCGAGTCAACAAATAAAAACCTAATCAGGATTATTAAAAGAACAGTTGACCAGAACCAAAAGAATTGGCGCAAGACTTTGGTAAATGCTTTATGGGCAGATAGAATAACGAAGAAAGCTTCAATCGGCACTTCTCCCTTTAATTTAGTTTATGGGAAGGAAGTGGTTCTCCCAACTCATTTAGTGATTCCCTCCTTGTCTTTAGTACAATACATCGATGAAGTATCTACTTCCTCCTTACAATTAAGACAAATGGAAATAATTAAGTTAGAAGAATGATGAGAACAAGCTAAGAAAACCCATGCTCATCACCAAGCGCTAATAAAATCCTCTTTTGATTCAAGCATAATGACCAGAAAAAAATTTCAGATGGGAGATCTAGTTTTGAAATGGGATAAGGCTCATGAAGAAAAGGGCAAACATACAAAATTTCAGAAGATATGGCTTGGTCCTTTTCAGATTGTAGAAGTCATAGGCCCATCAACGTTTGTGTTGCAGGATTTAGCAAGTAGAAGGGATTCTTTGCTGTTAATGGACAGATCCTTAAAATATATTTTCCATAGAAGATTATTCTTCTATTTTGTAGGATAGTTTTAGTTTTTCTTTTCTTTCTTATAAATAAAACCAGTTGTAGATGGTTACCACAGGGGTTCACGAAAAAAGACACCAATTCTCTATCAGATTTTGATTTTTTTTTCGCTTGTACAAATAGTAAAATTTTTCGAAAAATCTAATCTTTATTATTGACAGATAGAGTTAACTTTAGCCTAGATATGATACTAGTTTCAACTTCAAAAAATTTGATGAAAGCAACCTTTGGCAAAAATTGTTTTATATCAGCACAATGAAAGGTATCAATAATAAAATAAAGATTCTCTGTAAAAATTGTTGTTTTCAAACTCTATTATTGTCGTCCAGAGCTTTATTAAGGAAAAACAATGATTTCCTCCCTGCTAAAGAAAATCGTAGCGTTCAGAGGAACAATCCGGGAAAACACTATATCTCAAAGAATAAGAGGTTTCATCACGAGTCGGCTTATCATGATAACAGATATTATAACTTGCTGACTTTTCCAATACTATCCACCAAAACAGGGCAACGACTCAAGATTGTTGCAATCGAAAGACAAGGGGTCTCATCATGAGCCAACTTGTTCAGCAAAAGTGTAAATCAGGTCAATGACTGTGTCATAATTTGGCCACTAAACCAAGACATTGTTCTTTAGAGAATAAAAAGGAAAAAGTGTCAAAATGGGTTTTTCTCTGAAAAGTTGTAAATAGACTTAAGCAGGATAAAGGATCATTGCTGGGTAACAAGTAACCTTGTCGAGGCTATGGATGCCTGCTGGCAGTAGAGGCTCTACCTACGACAAATGAGCATATTTTAAAAGCCAGCACACAAAGAAGACCTTATTTTATCTTTAAAAGGCCAAGTAATGGCTGATGTAAATACAAGGACTAAGCCTGAGGAAGCAAACAATTGAAATAGAAAAAGGTTGAAACAAAATATCATTGATAGGATAAGGCATAATGTACTCTATCTGTCCATAACAAAATTTAGACTTATGAAAATTTTTCTGCTTTGGAAGTTAAAATTCAATAGAAAAGTAGAGATAACTGGTTCTTCCCAATGAATCGCCATTGTTGTGGCCACCAACAACCCCCCTCTTTGTTTGGTATTAGAAATAACACCAAGCAAATGGGGACCCTTAATAAAAAATCCAAAAAACATTTTATGAAAAATTTTGGATTCAACTTCCTAAAACTGTATCGCATCGTGAGAAGAGAATGAAACGTTTTCCTATAAGCATAATAAGCTGCGAAGAAGCGACGCGAAATTCATCGCATCGCATACATTATGAAGCGATCTTAAATGAAAAAACTTAAGAAATCTCCGACGGCCGATATGCAACGTCGCATATCGCAACATCGCGTAAGCAGCACACAATGATTGAATTACTAAGCGCGATCTGCGATTTGCGATAAATGCGATCATAAATTTCTGCGATGACACATCTTGACGATGCGATCTGCGATGCTGCGATGCAAGTCGCAGAAATCACCCATCGCAAATTTTCCTCGGCTTAGTATTCAAGGAAATCTGTCCGTAAACCAAAATTGGGCGTGCGCCTTAAAAGAAATTAATGAATGTACGCCAAAGTATTCAAGAAGGACAGTTTTGTGTTTTTTGAAGAGTCAGTTCGTTATGGGTGTCATGATTACGCATTCATAAGAGCTTAAAGCTTTCATGTCAATCTTTATTATCATTACTCTTTTCCTTTGCGTAAACTGTAAGACAGGAAATAACATGAAGCAATGTGCAGGAAACATCTAAGGAAAAGAGGAAAGCGTCAATGCTCGGAGAACAGAGAAGAGATCCCTTCATAAACGGATGCCACATGCAACAAGACCACAGATTCCAGAGTATCACTCAACAGATGCTGATGTCAATAGGCCCTCCAACGCCCAGAGTCAAAGGCGCACAAAGGCAGCATGTTTACAAAAGATCCTGAAACTTATGCCCGGTAAAGGAAAAAGGGCGCTAAAGAAGGAAAACGCACCAGAAAAGCCCAGAACAAAGAACGGAGGTAGTTTTCGATGCAGAAAATTGTTCAGAGAGCAAAGTCCCTAACTTGTTCAGTCATTCGCAAGGCCGGAAACCGAAATAGCAAAAGCAGAATCAGTTTGAGAAGAATTTGGGTTATTACCAAGTATACACGCATTGAATACACCCAGCCAGAGGAAGATTCTCGAAAATATCTTCTAGTTTACCAGAAAGTGGTGCCAGCGCTTGTTATTTCTATTTTCATAGCTCAAACGAAAGCAGAAGGCGACCAGCCGACTCTTCCCAGGCGAATGTTGCATGTTTGCAGCACTAAGGAGCAAATACAGAAATGCTTAGGAATTAGATTCAATTTTTAGAAATAGTTTTGCTTTAGCAAAAGGGCAGTCATTTAAAACCGTATCCTAAATTTATGTAATTAATTTAATTAGTTAGCAGTATTTAAACCCTTCTCAGGCATTAGGAGAAGGGTCCAGAAATTTGTCAAAAAACTTGTCCTCAGAACATGCACTTTTGCACCCTCGGAGGGGTTTTTGATGAATGGATGGATCAAGGTTTATTAATGTTTGCATTTGATATCTGCTACTGATGTTGCACTTCTGTACTCTTAGTAGATGTTAGAGCAAGGAGAGATAAATCATTGTTGCTTGAAGCTTATGAGTGAAACCAGTCATAAATGGTACTTTTATCTCTTGACCATTTCTGTTTATATTCTTAAAGTGATATACAGTTTTTAGTTGTTTATATGTTACTGCATGAACGTGTGAGTTACCATTTGGCACTTTTGTACGGTGGAGTCATTTATTTATGTTTGATATATGAATAACTTATTATGCGATATGCTGTTCACAATTGTTTTGCCTAACTTTTTATGCAAAGTGGTTTATCTTAATTGATTTCTATTCTTATGATAGCTTAATGATCTTTATTACCAGTTATTGTTTGAAATCTCTTTAGATCGCATAATAGAAGAAATACACCCCAGGTTAGCGTAGATTAGATCTGTTGTTTCTCATTAGATTACAATAGCATAGAGTTAGTTTAAAAGTTTGAATTAAATTAGCTTTAAGTACTCTTAGATCAGCATCATCCAACTACACACACACACACCCTTCAATTGGGAAACTGGTCCCATTATCCCCAGTCGGACCCGCTATACCAAACAGATAAGGAGCTGCCAACCAAGGTCCAGACCGGGTGGATCTCCCCCTTGTTGTCGACCCGATTTTTGGGGCTTCAACACGGTCATATGTCTGGGTATGCCACAGCCCAAGAGATATTGTGCGCTGGCTATTTCTGGCCGTCCTTGTTTAAAGATTGTATTACCGCGGTCTGAAAATGCTACAACTGCCAAATTTTTGATCGTAAGATGCGCGCTCCACCTCCTCCTCTCCACCCTATAATTGCCGTTGGTCCTTTTGCCAAATGGGGTATCGATTTTATTACATGTAACCCTCACTCGGCCGGGGGGCATGCATATATCATCCTTGCGGTAGATTACTTTACTAAGTGGGCCGAGGCGATGCCTACATTCGAGGCAAATGGCAAGACAGCTGCAATTTTCGTGTTCAATCATATAATTGCTAGGTTTGGTGTCCCACAAGCGATAATCACTGATCATGGGCGTCATTTTCGAAACGTTATGATGACTGAACTTACAGGCCAGCTTGGTTTACGTCACGATAGTTCAACTCCTTATTATCCACAAGCGAATGGTCTGGTTGAATCCATCAACAAAGTTTTAGTTATCATGATCCGACGAATCATTGGGATTCATCGGTCGAATTGGCACAACATGCTATTTTCAGCGCTTTGTGCGTACCGTACCTCAGTAAAAACATCAACAGGGTTCACTCCTTTCCAACTAGTCTATGGTTTGGAAGCCGTGTTACCCATTGAATGCGAAATCCCATCACTGCAAATGGCCATCGAGTTACTTCCCGCTACTTCTGAAGAGGAAAAGCGTTTGTTATACTTAGCTCAATTAGATGAGAATTGACGTAATGCTGCATTGGCGATCGAGACTCACGCAAAACGTATGAAAGCTCAGTATGATCGGAATGTGACCCCTCCAAATTTTTCGGAAGGAGACCTAGTGTTATTGTATGATCAAGCTAATGATAAATTAGGCGCTGGAAAATTCGTTCCTATGTGGCATGGTCTCTATGTTGTCAAGCGAAAGCTAGCCAAAGGGGCTTATGAATTGGTAGACTTTGATGGGGACTCTTTGGGTAAACCCAGAAATGGCTTTTACTTGAAGAAGTATTATGCTTAAAAGAATGGGGTATGGAGATTTTTAATTAGGATAGTTTTTCTTTCTAGCTTGTGTGTTTTAGTTTAAAAAGTGTGCTTAGCTTAGAGAGTGTTTTTTTTGTCATTATTCCTGCTTATCTTGGTTTTACTCTTGATATTACAGATGTCGATGCCTCTCCAAACATACATTGGATTTGCTGATGGTGCTTGTCGTAATACACGGAACATCTCTTCCGCAGCTTGGGTTATCTATTCGCCCTCTCACGAGTTAGTTTCTATGCATGGGGTAAGCCTCAGTCAAACAACAAACAACATTGCAGAATATAGTGCAGTGATTGAATTATTATCTGAATCTATTTCATTTGGGATTCGGAGTTTGATAGTCAGGTTAGATTCTGAACTCGTTGTATTACAGCTTAATAGAGTGTATGCCATTAGAAATCCAGTGTTATTAAGATTATTTTTGAGAGTGCGTCTCTTGGAACGTGAGTTTGATTACATTGAATATCAGCATATTCCAAGGTCTTTAAATACATTAGCAGATGCAATTGCTTCTCGAATGTTAAATAGACATTTGCAATAATCATACATGTAAATTTAAAACCATTCCATAACATGATTTACAAGATAAGCCGGTAATAGTGATATATATATATATAGGAGTGTGTCAAAAAATACATCGTCTTTGATCATAGGTTGAAAAACACCTTATGATCGGCAAAAATGATAAGTACAAAAAGCAAAAATGTCACATGTGCCCACAAAAGGCGATCATCCTATCACTGGTGATGATCTCTATAAGAAACTACTGCCCGGGCCACCTTGCAAAGGAACCTCCTAAAAGGTCCCGGGACTCCAATCACATAGTGCTGAAGTCGACGAGGAATGTCGTCTATAGTGGTCTCAAGAATATCTCCTGTCAAGCGCTCGAGATGACCCTCCAACTCGGCCAAAACCTCTGCCGATTCGTCCTATGGGGCTAGCGCGAGTGCAACTGGTTGCCTCCTCTCGAAAGGCCGGAGAGCGGCTGGTCGCTGTGGACCCACATCTGCATTTGAAATTTTTACTATCAGTTTTGAGACGATGGAAAAATAAAAAAAAATTAAAATAGGAAAAGTTGAGAAGGATTTTCCCTGACTCGTCCCACTGCTCTCCTGGTGGAAGAGCCATGTCTGGGTCACCATGGAAATCTATCCCAGCGTAAGGGAAGTCCTCAATGGAAAAGACCTGGTTTTCCAACCATTGGAAATACTCAGGTTTGAACCGAGCAACTTCTGTCCTCTCGTCCGGGTGACGGGCCATGACTGCGACCCATCGCATCAGTTTGGGCTCTCGAGGAAGCCCAGATCCAACAATAAGGTGTTGTGGGATCAGCATAGGAACCCTCTCCAGGCCAAAACTCACGACCAAAGCCCCATAACCAAAGGTCTTTAGTCGTCCGCTCTTGGCCTTGGTCAGTTGGCCTTTCACATTGGCCAGCACAACATTGCACCAGTTGAAGATGGTGCCTCGAAAGCAATCAACTGCCATACGCATCTGGGATCCGGTGGCAATATGTAATGCGGCAGCTCCGCAAATTTTGGTGACAGTAAACGCAATCACCATGAGCTCAGGACGGGATATGGGCTTTATGTCTATCCCTTTGTCTTTAACCTAGCTGTTGCAGTACTCTAGCCGGAGGCTATCGATAGACTGGCCACCTGGCCTAGTCCCATACAGAGTCAAGTCTTCGCCTCTCTTAGGCAAACCAGTCAAGAAATAAATGTCCGCCAGCTCGATTTCTAGCCGGTGGCCGCCAATGAAAAAGCACTGGTCCTGTATGCTCCATCTGTAAACCAGCCACTGTAAGAAATCCACCTGAGCCCTCATGCCAGGAATGGTCCAGAATTTGTACAGTCCGCACGCCCTCAAAGCATCAAGTGAAGGCTGATGATTCCATGCGGCAGTATCCACGTCCTCATGCTCTCGTTCACGCCAATCTAGCATGATATACTCTCTGCATCAAGTATAAAGATTAATTAAATTGCTAGAAAACATTTTGATTGGTCCATTTTTGAGAATTTTTGGGTTCAAAACCCTTGCGGCGGGGTACACACCCTCCGAGTTAGATACAGTGCGTGGGTCCACACTTTGTCTACACGGAAGGTGCGGACTCTGAGCTTTTTCCCAATGGAGAAAAAGTCGGGGTCCGCGGGTCCGCAATGGTAAACCTGCGGACCCCCGCGCGCGGGTTTTGCGCCTAAAAACCATCCCAAAAAATAAAATGAAGGACTAAATCAAAAAACTAAATGGTTGAAAATGAAGAGTAGGATGATGTGGATTGCCTGGAGAAGACGGCACTCGATTCCGACGGTTGGATTTTCCACAATCTTCACGGGAAGTTTTCTAAGCAAAAGCACTATTTTCTCACCCAAACTCAAACGGTAAAAATGAATTGACAAAGGCCCTTTTTATAAGTTTTTTGAGTAAATGAATTGCAAATTTGTTTATGTTTCACTTTGAAAAGGTATTTTGCAATGCTTTTATCCATTTCAAACAGGTATGAGTAATGTTTGTGTTTTTGTGCAGACTAAAGGATTATTCAGGCGAAATCTATCATTTTCGACAGAAAAACATGTAGATTCATCTTTAAGCTCTTTTCTGACTCCTAAAACATGAAAAGATTGCCGAGTGTTTCTTTTAAACTTGTTAAAACAGAATTAAAAGACGGTCCATTTATAGCTCTTTTTCGACCGTAAAAATACGAAAAGATTGCCGGATTTTTGTCGTTTCAAATTCGATATTGGTTATAAAACGACGTGTCGTTGATCGCTTTTTTACTTTTTCGGATCAGTGACACTAATAATGAAAAGTACTCCTTGGTCATAAAAGATCAAGCAGTTCTCTCAAGTATTATTTTATACTTTTTCGGGCTTGGGAGACACAAATTTACGAAAAAGGTCAACCCTGGAGTCTTCTTAAGTTTTTTTAGACTCTCTAAAATTGAAAAGCGCCGAGTTTCTCCTATACTGGCCTCGTTAAAATTTCACAGTAAAGGACCTGTTCAATTACAAACAGGAACGAACCACTCCTTCTTAGGGTTCGAATTTAAACTAAGTTGGACTCATCCGAAGGATGAGCTTATAATCAAGCAAATGTTATCCTCCTCAAGCTTGTCAAAAATAAAGAGGTACTTGCCAGAAATGGTGGTGAAAAGAGAGAACAATGAATCTGTTTGTCATACTTTGTAACCACTCTTGAACACGACACTTTTATTCACCTGGGTTGGGAAATCCTTTTCCTAACAGTTGATCAAACCACATTGAAAGTCTTCAGCCGGTTTCTGGGTATTAACTTCGGGTCAATTGTCACCAAGCCATCTGTCGTGTCGTTATGTGTTCAAGAGGTCACTGCCAATAAGCCATTCATATGTAAAAATATCTGTCATCCATCTTGACCATCCCTGAGTCAGTCCTTGCAACTAAATTTCTTTAGCTTGATCTATGATTTCGTGTTGTGGGCTTGCCTACGACGGATCGCTTTCTATCGACATCAGCTCATTATCTAGAAAGATGATCTAGGAATCGTCAGTACCTTGAGATCTACATGCCTCAATGGCAGGTTTCTAGCCTTTGACGATAGTTTACATCATTGACTTTCAATCGAAGGATTCCGTGATATGTTCGACATCAACACATTTATTCACATCTCATGGATTGTACTGGGTACTTTGAGAGCCACTGACATCACTAGTGGTTTCTCTCACACTTGTTAACAGTTTACATCATTGACTGGTAATCAAGTGGTTTCTACCATGTTCGACATCAACACATTTATTCGCATGGATAGAATCGTACTATTTCGGGAAGTAGAAATGAAGACCCTGGATCTTGTTTCCACCATCTAGGCTGCGAGGAATTTTGTATTCATTGTATTGTGGACTATTCATAAACAGATGGCTGCGTCCATACTGTGTTCACATGAGTCTATACTTGTGATGTTTTACAAGATCATTCCTATATCAGAGTAGTAGATAGTTTTCTAGTTAGTTTGATCTGAGTATGGGAATGCCTACCTCAGATATGATCTCATATATATATCTTGCATTGAATGTTTTTACAGGTTCTGACCGGGCTCTCCACAAGATGATCCTCGAAATGATAAAGTTCTTCACTCTTCCTATATGATAAATGAAATCCTCATCTACTACAGACTTCGCACTTTAGGGGACAATCTGTTACACAAAAATATCGTCACTATGATCATTTACAGTCAGTATGGGTCTATCATCACTTGTACTATCCTCCTAAGCAAGTCTAAGACCTCAGCTCTTCAAATCAAGCTTTGGAAATGGGAGAAAGACATTAAAAATCAATGTAACTCTGGTTCCGCACTTTCTCTCATGGTCACCTGCAGTCTCGCACCTTCTGTGTACAAAAGCTGCGTACCTACCCGCTCTGTCCCTAACGGTGTAGGTGCGGACCCCTGTGAAAGTCAAAAGGCGCAAGTTTTATCTTAAAAAACTCACTTTGGGTTAATTCTAGATTTTTCTAGAAGGAATTTTGACGTGGATTGTTCGCTCTGAGGTGGTTCATGCATCCCAAAAGAGAAGGAGCTAATCCCTTGACTAAAGGAGCTATCCCTTTGAAGGAGGGATTTATCCCTTTGAAGGAGGACCTAGTAACTTCCCTCCATTGCACTATAAATACAGGCATTGGGGTGAGGACTAGGGAGGTTACAAGCTGAACATTTTGAGGGTAAATGCTGGTGAAATTAAGACTCTTTGGTTGAGCTTGAGAGGAGAGATCACATACCTGTTGGTTCCATTGGAGAGTGAGTGAAACTTGTCAAAGTAGAGGAGACATCTTGTTGGACCCTGGGAGGAGCTTGTACAGCGTCAAGGCAAAGGTTGTAAATTTCTTCTTCTTTTGAATTAATACAATCAAACTCATTTTTCTCAACAAGTATCTTATGTTATTTGTTTCATGGACTCCTTGAATTTAATGTTAAATATGTTTTATGCAATTGGCTTTTCGGGTGCTATTTAATTTGTTTGCCTTGTTTGTGTTTGCAGATTCGCGAAAAGGAGCTCATTTGGATCAAAGGAGCGAGGGCATCCACAAGCTTGCGTTGGACCAAAGGTAGGCCCTAAAAACACTTGTTTGCTATTGTTAATTAAAGCATATTTAGAGAAAGATAGTGTCTGGTTGGTTTGTTTGTCGTTAGGTCTTCTTTAGATTCTAGGAAGGTCTATCTTGTCCGCAAGATCAACTCATTCCGTGCGACAAGTCAACCTTTAGGGATCCTCCCGAATTTTCCTGTTACTTTGGGAGGCAAAACTGTCTATATAGACGTACTGGTTACCCAAGGTGCTTTAGATTTCAGTCTTCTCCTTGGCCGTGACTATGTTTATGCTATGGGGGCCCTCGTCTCTTCACTTTTCCGTGTGGTTTGTTTTCCACACGACGGAAGAATCGTGACTATAGATCAATTATCGTTCTTTATTCCCCTGGTGCCTCCTGCGTAGTTGTCATCCCCTCCTGGTTTTTATCCACCAGTTGTATCTGCCCCATCACATATCAACTACGTGGCCACTTATCCCGTGCCTGTATCTAGTGATGCCACCGTCATCCGTAGTGTCCTGGGGGCATTGGGTTCTGACTTCTGAGATGTTGTCCTTCCACCAGGAGTGGCACTCTTGGAAGCCCCGACTTCCTGTTCATTATGATGAAGTTCGGGCGGAGCATAGTTCCTTCCCTGTGTCAAGCTCCTTAACAAATGAAACTAGGTGTCCCGAGGATAGTTTTGATCTTGTGACGACCTCGTTAAAAAACGAAACAAGGTGCCCGAGGATAGTTTTGATCTTGTGACGACCTCGTTAAAAAATGGAACAAAGTGTCCCGAGGATAGTTTTTGATCTTGTGTCGACCTCATTAAAAAACGAAACAAGGTGTTCGAGCATAGTTCCTGATCTTGTGTCAAGCTCATTAAAAAATGAAACAAGGGTTATGAGGATAGTTCTTTTACTGTGTCAACCTCATCAAAAAATGAAACAACTCCCTTTTCAAATCGAGTCTTTGATTAAGATCTCGTAAAATCCAAGTCGAGTCTTTCCAAGATCTCGAAAGTGAACCTTCATTCCATCCACCTCATTGAATGCAATGAAGCTTGGGGGGCATGTACCTCGATTTGCGTTATTATGCTGGGGGCATGCGAACTCATAACAAGCATAGTTTTTCGTTTCAAGCTTGTGTAAACATGAAACCGAATCCAAGCAAAGTTCTCCATGGTTCAAGCTTGTGTAAAAATGAACCCATACCCGATTTACATCTCGTGATTGCCGTTTATCCACTAAATTCTGTTAGATGAGCCTTGGTTGTTTCATTCCATCACCACCATCTCTTTGGCTGATCATATGCTTTCACTTGGTTGTTTTTCCTTTCCTGAGGAACCACAGCAATGAGTGGTTTTATTAGCCAGCCTCTTGACCATTACATGTTTTGAGCAGTTCCACCATTGCCGGAACCAGTTGCTACCCTTTATACCACTCGTTCCTCTAGGATGAGTCACCTTTAAGCTCTTTTCTGACTTGTAAAATATGAAAAGATTGCCGAGTATTTTCCCTTTTTGACTCGTTAAAGAGAATAAAAATGGAGGTCTACTTTTAGCTCTTTTCTGACCATTTAAAGATGAAAAGATTGCCGAGTTTTTCCTCTTGACTCATTAAATGTAAATGAGAGGCGGTCGTCTTTAAACCCTTTTCTGACCGTGTAAAAATGAAAAGATCGTCGGACCCTTATCGTTTCAGGTTTGTTAACAGTTACGAAGCGACGTGGTTTCGATCGCTTTTTTACTTTTTCAGGTCGAAATCACTACTCATGAAAAGCACTCCTCGATTGTAATGGTCGGGCGGTTCTTTCGAGCATTGTTTTATACTTTTTCGGGCTCGAGAGACACAACTTTACAAAAAAGGACACCCCTGGAGTTTCCTTTTTTGTTGTCTTTTCAAACTCTCTAAACATGAAAAGTCGCCGAGTTTTCCTCTGTCAGGCTCGTTAAAACTTGATGGCATTGGATTCCGTCAAATGACGCTCACAAGCATATGCTATCCCCGTCAAGCTTGTTGATAAAAATAACTGGGGTACTCACCAGAAATGGTGGGAAAAATGGAACCACAATTATTGTCGTGTCAGCAGTATGCCGCTCTTGAACATGGCACTTGTTTGCATTCGTGTCTGGGTGGGGACATCTCATCTTGTTTTTACACTTGCCTCCGTGGGTTTGGGTTATCCTGTTTGACCTCTCATCTGCTCATTACCTCGTCACCATGACCCTTGATCATTTGATGTCAAATACTACCAAGTCCACTGTCGTGCCGCCAATATGTTCAAGAGAAGTAGACCTCTACAGAATACTCAACCTCCCTTTGATATCTCCCACAAAACATCTTATCCTTCTCTGTCTCGTGTCGATGATGGGGGAAACATTATGGCCCACCTTCGATCAAGGTCACTTCCTGTCGACTTCAGCTCATTATCCAGGAAGTTGACCTAGAGACTCCCTTCAGGTGCCTTGGAGCCTGCATGCCTCAATGGCAGGTTCTTCGTGTTCGACGCGAGGTTTTCATCATTGGCCTCCAATTGAATGATTCTACGGGTGTTCGATGCCAGCTCACTGATTCGCACGTCGTAGATTGTACCTATAGTACCTTGAGGACCATTGTCATTATTGGTGGTACCTCTTGCGTCTGTTAACAGTTTTCATCACTGACTGGTAATCAAACGTTGTTCTTGCATGTTCAACTTCGACTCCCATATTCGCATGCTTGAACTTGTACTTTTTTCAGGTCGAGATGGAGCGCAAGACCCTGGATTTTGTCTGTTGAGATCCAGGTTGTGATTTTGTGGATTATTATGATCATTACATGACTCATTCACTGGATGGCTGCGACCATGCCTGAGTCTACTTATCGATACTTATTGGATGGCTGCGCCCATACCACATACGTCATGTACTTGAGATATCAGTTGTACTTCTTCATGCAGGTTCTCTGGCGGCAGTGTTTTCAGTTGGCCATGTTCTTGTAAAGCATTTCACCCCTCTCTCTCTCGGGCTTCATGCTTTATGGGGCATCTGTTACATAATAATTTGTCATCGTCCCTGTTACCCATTCTCCCGCACATTGGAGGACTTATTCCGGGACCTGTGAGAAGTGACATAACCTGAAAACACTTGCATTGTATCCCCTTGAGTATGTACTTCATATGCCCTGAAGACACCTTCTGAAAAATACCCATAAAAATAGCCCTTTTTCCATTGGCGCGGTTCTACTGTGTATCACTCGCGCCAATGGGGGAAATCCTCCAAAGAGGGCGCGCCAGCTGGCACTCTATCTTAGATTCGCACTCGTGCCAGCCCAGTTGGGTAAAGTTTTTAACAAACCAACTTATGAAGGTTCTTCCTAACCTATTCATGAACTAATTCCATCTTGAGTCAATTCAGCTGGGCTTCGAATCTCCATAGAAGGGAAGTAGTTCTCCACCTCTCATGGAATCTTCTTAGTGATAAAGCCAATCCCATGAATCTTGTGGATGACCCTAACTCTTTCTCCTCTATCTATAAAAGCTTGTCCTTTTGCCTTTGACAAGTTAGTCTCCAAGTTCCAAATTCTAAGTCCCAAAGTCTGAGAATTGCTAAGCTCATGCTACAAGAAGCCTTCTTCATTCCCATGAAGCTAAATCTAAAGTGAGGAGATTCTTGTCCAAGTAACCAAGGAGAGAGAGGCTTGTTCCCCATTCCCAACAAGCTTTGCAAGACATGTGTTGCTGATCACCTAGCCAAAGGAGGATTTGACGTCAGAACTATGATTGTATTCTTCTTTGTTTATCAATAATAGACGACTATCATTATGGTTCCACTCTTATTGTCTTTTGTAATGATGATTGAGTTATATCCTTTTTGACTGATATATAGTTGCATCTATTGGATTTTATGCTTGTGTTTGTGTCATTCTTTGCATGTGCAGGTGTCCATTCATGAGGATCGTGGGGATTGTGACCAGTCGGAGCAAAGGAACGGGAGCGACGACTCTTCTACAAGTACTAGCATTGGAATCTAGGTAGGCCCTCATCATCAGTCTTTGATTTGGAATTAGGAACCTACGTGTTAGCGCTGCTTGATTGTTGCTAGACCGCATTTGGGCTAGTAGGGATCGCCTCTGTCCGCAGAGGGGATTTACCTCCAAAACAACGTCCCTTTTCAGACTCTCTAAAATTGAAAAGGACCAAGTTATCTTTGTTGTTAAACTCGTTAAAACCTAATAGCGACAAACTTGTCCATAGCAGACAAGAACGAGTTTCACTATCGCTAGGCTCATTAAAACATAGCGATGGGTTTGCCCGAAGGGAAAATTATAGAACAAGCATATGTTATCCTCCTCAAGATTGACAAAAATAAAGAGGTACTTGTTAGCAATTACTGGGGAAAAATTGGGAAGAAAACTTGAAGAAACTTTGTTGGTAGCAAGTCGCTCTTGAACATGACACTTTCACTCCTCATCCAAGTCGGGTTGGATTGTTTCATTCACCAGTCACATCACCATGGTCACATCACACCATCCACATTTGGGGTTAATGCTACCAATCCATCATGTCAGTGTCGCTGATATGTTCAAGAGAAGTCACTTAGAGAATTCACCTATGTCTCACCCACTGCAATACATTTACGCTCCATTCTTTCATGACCGCCACCCTGAACCGTATATCACCAGACCGTTTTCACCTCCATTAAAATCATTTGCTCCGTTTCGTGTCAATGATGAGGGATTCATTAAGGCCCTCCTATGATGGATCGCTTCTTGTCGACATCAGCTCATTATCCAAGAAGTCGATCTAGGAACACCCATTTCAGTACTTTGAAGCTTGCATGCCTCAATGGCAAGTTTCTCACTTCCGGCGACAGGTTTACATCAATGGCCTTCGACCGAAAGATTTTGCGTGGTGTTCGATGCCAAGTCCCTTATTCACACCACGTAAATTGTACTGCAGTACCTTGAGGATCATTATCATTATCGGTGATTCCTCTCGCGCCTATTAACAACTTACATCATTGGCTGGTAATTAGCCGATGTCTTTCCATCTTCGACTCCAGAACATCTCTCACATGGATCGACTTGTACTTTGAGTGAAGATCGAATGAGATTGAAGACCCCAGATCTAGTTTCATCCATCCGGGTTGCGATATATATTCAGGAAAATAAAGACATCAAATGTACATCATTGTTGCACAGATAATCATCTAATCAAATGGATGATGGCTCTACCAGAATCATCAGTCTACACTCAGACGATTGTCTGTCCTATGTACATGAAAATGAATTTATAAAGTTGAGCATGGGAATGCCCGCCTTAGCTAGATCATGAAAATATTATGAAGATAATGTGTTGTATTGTATCTTATTATAGGTCTCCTTATAGCTTGAAAGAACTTTGGATCCTCATGATAAAGCATTTCACCCGACATCAAAAAAGATTAACAACCTCATGCTTTAGGGGGCAACTGTTATAGGCATTTTTGGGCACTACAACCCCAAGCATAAAATTTCCATAATCCAACAGCTCCTAAGTCCCTAAAAGTGTTGTTCCAACCCCTAAATGAACAAGGTCAACTGATTACAGCTTCTCCCAGAAGTTCTCCATGAAAAACTACTCAGAACTGGTCAAAACTGGACCATTTCACCTGCTCCATAGGCAAAGTGTGTTGCATCTCACCTAAATGAACACAGTAGGTGCGTTGCATTTCAAAAAGCCCTTCTATGGGGTGCGATGGGCGAGAAGGGACAAATGGCAGTGTCAATCCGCGAGGTGGAGAAGCATGGAAGCTTCCAGAAACTTCTCCTGTGACACTTGCCTCTCTGAATTCGACTAGGGATGAGTAAGATATCATCAATCTCCAAGTGGAAGCAAGAAATATCAGAGGGAAGACACTAATCAAATCACAAGTTGACTCATCTCCCTTACATAAATCTATATATGGACCCCTCATCCTAGAGATCCAGAGGTTGGAATTTTGCATCTTGTAAGGAATTGTTGTTGGTTTCTTGAGGTAATATCATAGTGTTGGGTGATCTAAGATTTTCATGAGGTGAAGAAGGGTTGACTTGCTGAGAGGATGATGCTGGGTCAGAAAAACTGGTTGTAACTCTCTTGGCTCTTTCTTGATTATCAATAAAGCTATTCAAGTTTTCCTCCATACTCTTGTGTGATTTATGTTTTATGCATTTGTATGGTCACTTTACATCTGATCCTAGATTGTTTATGATAATAGATCTATGTTCTTGTATAGTGTTATGTTGCTTTGATCCTACAGGTACTCTTTGAAGCTGGGTATACAAGAAAGCGAGTAGTAAAGGACTATCAGAAGAGAGAGGAATCGAGCAAGGAACCAAGCACAAAATAGAGGTTGGTCTCCTTTATTCTTCTCTCATCTATCTTTCATAAAGGAAAACGAAAGTAGTTTTACTTTGTTTGTTTCTAAGGTAGCTACCAGCCTTAGTGGGATTAGCAGTTCTGCATAGACACTTTTCCCTGTAACACCTGGCATGGATGTTGTAGAGGCAGAAGCAGTAGATGGATAGTCTAATAGCCGAGTACTTGTTGTAGATTCCTATGCTCCTTTGGATAGTCTAATAGCCGAGTACTTGTCGTAGATTCCTATGCTCCTTATTCGAGATGTTATTGTTAGTGGTTGTTTCTTGGTTTCTTTTTCCTTTGTGCTTCTACTTTTAGGATGTCCATAATCAGAAGAGTCATGAGAACAAGTGCTAAGAGAAACAATGCTGCCAGTTGAGTAAGTTCACTTATGCTAATGGATTCCATGTTAGGTGAAGCGGAGATATGTATGTCAATTTGTACGTGCAAAAAGAAGTTATGTTTTGTGGGCGAGAAATTAGGCATTGCTTTTGCCAATTTATAAAAGAGTTCAAGGTGTTTGCAAGCTAGTTTTAAGTGTGAATGGAACTGAGTTTTTGGAAATATTTTACTGCAAGCAAGAGGTAATCATTTGAAAAGATTGAAAGACAGTGGGTAATGGATGTTTGTATAGGCTTGTTCAACCTCGTGGAACGAGTGTTTTTGGACCCTATGCACTAAAAGAGATGCAACCGAAAAGTCCTGTACAACCAAATAGGGAAACCCCTGCAAGATCGCAACACTTCAATGCGGGATAAATTTCTGACATGTGCAGAAATAAATACATATATGGACCGATTTGAAATGGAACTAAAATACTTCAAGATCAGATCAGAGAGGATATAATCCAAGACCAAGAGCATTTATTGGACCAAACCGGTGTTATGTCAGCAATCGGTGCAACTAAGTGAGCAATTGCCGCAATTAAGTGATCTATCTGACATCGGAGGCAAATTGCATATAAAATGATGTATGTGACAGCAAAAGAAAATCGGAAATTAAGTGATGTATCTGACATCAGAGGAAAATCTCAAATAAAATCTTCGTGTTAGATTGCAAGTGAGGTTTTGGCAGTTAAGTGCGACAGGCTCCAACTTCTCGTTTCTGTTGAAGTTGGCAATTTTTACTGTGGACAATTTTAGACATGATGCACATACAATGTCTTTTATTTTGAAGCATTTAGAAGCTAAGGTGGTCTTTGTGGATTACCAATTCTTGGAAGTTACAAACAGACACACAAAAAATGGCATTTTAATTTATTAGGTTGCATTATGAAGAAGATGAGTAAAACAGGGAAAGATTCATAAATATGAAACTGAGTTCTTGCTCAATATGAACAAAGTGTAAATGTGTATAGAGATGCCTTTATCAAGAATCCCAACAAAATGGAAAGTGTTCTTAATGACAATATTACAATTGGTGAAATCATGATCAAGGGCAACATTGTCATGAAGGGAAACTTCAAAAATGTTGAAGCTACAGCCAAAGCATTTGGAAAAATAGGATGCTATTACCACTGGAAATGTGCCCTTGTGACCAGTCTGAGAAGTGAGTGCAACAAACACGCAAAAAATGACATAGTACTGCATAGTAAAGTATTGTAGTGACAATAGATAAAGACAAGGGTTACAGACTCTGAAAGTCCAAAAATATTGTTGACAAAAATTTTAAAGATACATAGCCATAACTCTACTCTGCAAAAGCATAGGGTCCTATTCGAAGATGAGGATAAAGGGCTGCCTCTTTTACTGTCTTCAAAAACCTCACCAAGTCAAATTTTCCTTCAAAATTATACTGCAATTAAATTGTGTGCCACAATAAATTCATCAACAATTCAGAGTTTAATTTGAAGTCATACATACATTTCAAGATTGTTAAAATATTTTAAATGCTTATTACCTGACGTTGCTCTGGGAGCTTATGTGCTAAGAGAGATGCAATCGAGAAGTCCTGTACTTCCAATTTTTTTGTATCTAGTCTTTTCAATATGATTCCTGGTATGGTGTGCAACCAAACAGGGAAACCATTGCAAGATCGCAACACTTCAATGAGAGATAAATTTTTGACAAGTGAAAAAATAAATACATATACTATCCGATTTGAAATGGAACTGAAATACTTCAAGTTCAGATCAGAGAGGCCTAATCTCCACTTGCATAACAACCAAACCTTAGTAACTTGTAATATTGCGTTGTCATAAACAACTTATACTGTCACTACTACCAACAAATTGTTGCAATTTCATTGCTTCTGCTTCTATCAAACAGTCAATAATCAATATGATATGAACTATCACAACTACAAGTGCCAACACTGAGATCAATAAACAACACTTTTTCTCTGCCACAACAACACAATACAACGCCTCTCTGCAACATGCACCTCTACTCACTGCAACAACTATAGCATATTCTAATCAGTGTTTACTGAAATATACACACTCAATATAATCACCATATGTCCAACAATACTCTGCCACTATCATCAACAATGTTTGAAACGCAAACATACCATATCAAGATTGTCCTTATTAACCTTATTCATCAAAATTAGTTTAGCAACAATACTCCCTATGTAGAAATTCTAGTAATTCATGCTCATAAGTTCACTCTATTATTGAGCATATTAAGAGATCATAGAACTGTTTGTTTTAGATTTATCAAAGAAGAAACTTGAACCAAGTCTCAAACATATGCCAGATAACCCAAAAATGTGCCACAAGAAGGTTTTCGTAGATCAATGTAGTTATGTCTAAAAGGAGTCTTAAATAAAGAAAACAAAGTGCCTTAGAAATATTGTTTCAGGTGTACCCTTAGGAAAAATGTCATTTATAGTATGTTCCAAGAAGAAAGAACCTAAATTGTATGCTACAATAAGTTCATCAACAATTCAAAGTTCAATTTGAATTCATAAAGACATTTCAAGACTGTTAAAATATTTTAAATGCTTATTACCTGACGTTGAGTCTTTTCAATTTGATTCCTAGTATGGCATGCAACTAAACAGGGAAACCCCTGCAAGATTGCAACACTTCAATGAGAGATAAATTTTTGACAAGGGCAGAAATAAATACATATACTGTCCGATTTGAAATGGAACTGAAATACTTCAAGTTCAGATATGGAATTGATGTACGCGACAATATCCATCATATATTTGAAGAATATTTAAATACCTGAGGCATCTGCACAGTCACCTTGTTAGGAAAGAGTTTAGACAAAAGCTTCATTGCATGTGGAGCTTCTTTGTTTTGTTCATGTAACCTCCCCATGTTATCCTGCATCTTTCCTAAATTTAGCACATCATCCATATAAGATAATAATAAGAAGATAGAGGTTCAATTGTTTAAATTTTGGATTCAAATTTTAGAAGAATACTATAAAACTCGAATCAAAATCAAAATTAGTCCTAAATTTAAAGACAGCAAATTAGGAATCTGTATCAACATTTGAACAATACGGTGGACATACACACTATACAGTTAAACAATCCTCACTATGAATTAATTTGATTACATGGAGTTGTAGATTTTTTGCTCATGTGATATTTGCTCTTATCCTATGTAAGAATGGAATATAACTTGGCACATTTTTTGCAGAACAGAGATTTTCTATTGTGTTGAGAAAGATCAAAGCTCAAGAGAAACTTCATTCTTAAATAGACACAGAATTTTCACAATTGGTTAGGATATTTGCACTTGCTACTTACAAATTCTCAATCAATGTGTTCTATCTACTCATAATTTCACTCATATCAATCTTGGTGACCAGTGTCCCCTACAATTAATCCTCTCCTTAAAGATCCAAGGTTGCTCAAAGCAGGGGAGTAGGAAATAAACAGCATATGCCATTAGTCTATATTTGTGTACCCTACATAGAAAATAGGCCATAACCATAACAAACGCCAAATTTTGTATCTGCTTCATTCAGAATAAGACATGAATTTATGGAGTCAGGGCACCGATTTGAGGAAGAAGTGTCGTCATGGGGGCATGGAATGCATTATAACTTTTGAGGTATCAAGTGTATCACTGCAAAAATTGCATGATTTAGAGTCTAATGTTTCTTCTCACTGAGTAGGACAGAAAGAACGGTGTGGATCAAAGCAACAAGTGACAAAGGGACCTTCAGCATATTGTAGACCACAAAGTGGTGAGACCGTGTTTGTCCCTTAAACTTCCCCTCGAATGTCAATCAATATCCTTAACACCAATTCTATGGGGCCAAACCAAACCTCTAACTGCAGATCATCATAGTGACAGAGAAATCAATCTCAGACAGACCTTGAGTAGGGCACCTCAAACCCATCAGACTACATGCCAATTTCAAAAAGTAGCATAAGTTTTATAGAGGCCTCTTTCCTTCGACCTTGGATGCTAGGAGAGAGGTTGCTTCACTCTTCTGCCCTCCACAAGATCATAATCAGATCCCAGTATGGTGCTCAATAACTTCGACAGCTAGCAAGCACCCCAGGCACCCCCTTTGACCTTGGTCATGAAGATCAAGAGAGTGACAAATTGCCTCATTTTCTTGAGCAGCACTAAGATATTGAATCGAAAACTCAGTCCTATATTTATGACATTACCTGTGGATTTTGTTTTAGTTAGACCTAGTGATTAGCTGAAACAGACGCTTATGAAGGCTGCACTTTTTCCTTTTCCTTTTGCTTTTGCGGTCACAGATTGTATTCACACTAGATGTATCTTTTATTTCCATTAACTTACTTACATGGTCTTATCTTATTAATATGAAAGTTTACAATATCCATGTACTGCAATATGAGCATAGGCTTGCTTATTGAAAAGAAGTGGTCACCACTTTTGCAAATCATGCACCAAAGGATATAGCACCCATTTTTTGAAAATTGAAGATTGTAGTATTCGTTTTTGAGAGGGCGAACATTAAGGTATGGTTACATCATATTAGAGATAGTTTGAGAGATCTAGAGGTCTGAATTGTGTCAAATTGTTGAATAAATATTAATCATGGACTCGCCATTAATATATTATTTTTCTGGCCCAAAAAGGATGCTCATATTAAAGTGTTATGGATAACATTTTAACATAAAGGATTGTACATATTTGATGGGCCTCTCTAAAGAGGCAATAGAGTAAAATTTGGTGCAGATTGTAACAAACAATGTTTTAACTAGGAAGATGAATCGTTCCCATATAATTTTTAAACTCCTTGTCCATTGTGTCAATGTCTTAGTGAATTTTACTAAGAGGTAAAGGTGAATGCAATCTATTTTTGTCATCTTTGAATGATGATGATGAAGATGTTCTGGAGTATGAAAAGCTTTTGGCAAGTGGAGATCCTAATTTTGAGACTTGTTGGCCTAAACATAAATGGGATACTATTACCACTGGAAATGTTCCCTTCAAGTCACTCTGAGAAGTGAGTGCAAGAGACACACAAAAAATGACATCTTAATTCATTGGGTTGCATGATGAAGAAGATGACTAAAACAGGGAAAGATTCATTAATATGAAACTCAGTCCTTACTCAATATGAACAGAGTGTAAATGTGTATAGAGGTGCCTTTATCAAGAATCCCAGCACAATGGAAAGTGTTCTTCATGACAATACTACAATTGGTGAATTCATGATCAAGGGTATCATAGTCATTAATGGATACTTCAAAAATGCTGAAGCTACAGCCAAAGCATTTGAAAATGGATGGTGGGAGTTACATGGATTTTAGCGACATTTGAATTTGTCTTCATCTATGCCGATAAACTTGTCCTGACCAATAGCATTCAATGCACAATGTTGCATTGCGAATGGATCCTCCAACTGCGTCTTCACAAAGCCTTGCACAGAAGAAAGGAAATGACAGTCAGCCATATGACATCGTCCATGAAGAAAACAAAAGAGTTTAAGTTAATTGCAATCGTGAGGGAAAGGAATTATTGTTTGGCCATCCAACTAGATTTTAATATCTGAATCAGTTACATTGTTGATGCAAATGCAGATCTCACAGTTCTCTGTTCTATGAAGCATGATTGGTCATGAAGATCGAGAGACTGACAAATTGCCTCATTTTCTTGAACAGCACTAAGATATTGAAAGAGAGGAGGTAATGAGAATATATATAAAGTCTAATACTACAGTGCATGCAGTACTAATTACTGTAAAGTAAAGTACTGTAGTGACAATAGATAAAGACAAAGTTTACAGGCCATGAAACTTCACAAATATTTTTGATAAGTTACCCCCCTTTGTTAGGTCTTACAAAATAATGAATTAAACCTGACTGCCTTCAATACAGATATCATCAACAATTCAGAGTTCAGTTCGAAGTCAAACATACATTTCAAGATTGTTAAAATATTTTAAATGCTTATTACCTAACGTTGCTCTGGCTCATGCCCATTGCAAGAGACATATCTCTTAATAACATATATTGTCGCATCTTTAGACTTGGCAATAATATTGGGCCACATCTGTTTAATAACATGCAAAAAATTTAAGCAAATTGTACAGTTAACAATAAACAGAAACATAGCTAAAATAATACCAAGTGCAATACAAACCTCTGCGGTGCCTCGAGGGCAATGTATGGAGCCAGAAATTAATAACGTACGCTATCCATTGATTAGCAAAGCTCTCCCATGATATCTAGTTATCACTAGATTTTGTATAGCACTATGCCATAATTCCATCTTCAAACAACATAAATTCATTTTAAAGTTCATATAGTTTGGTGGTATCTATAAAGTTTACCTGGTATGCTAACATATGTCTCCTGAGTAGTTTGCAGTACTTAATTTAATAGAGGAAAGTGCCATAGTACAACAAATTAAATAAATTATTAATACTTAATAGATCTATCCTAGGTTTGGATTATTTAGCTTTAGCTATTAAAGCAGATATTAATACTTGATGTATTTAGATAGCTATTAAACCAGCTATTAATACTTGATATATTTAGCTACTAAACCAGCTATTGATACTTGGGACATCTATGCATCTCGATTTTGTAG
The DNA here is from genome assembly GCA_031772625.1 of Pinus tabuliformis. Classification (NCBI taxonomy): domain Eukaryota; kingdom Viridiplantae; phylum Streptophyta; class Pinopsida; order Pinales; family Pinaceae; genus Pinus; species Pinus tabuliformis. The sequence goes on along the minus strand of CM062806.1, from coordinate 84,876,845 downwards.
TATTTAGCTTTTTAAAATGTACAACACATTTTTGGTTTGAAATAACTTAGCTTAATACAGTGCAAAAGTACAACAACGTCATTATGACTAAAATTTGAAGCGACAACAGAAATTTAAAATCTTCTCTTCTCGGTTTGAAGTGGCAATGAAATTTAAAATATTGAAAGTACATTTTCTTGGTAAATGAGTGGAAATTTCAAGTCAAATAGTTCTATTACAATAAGACCATAATATGAAGAAACATATTCATATTAGTTTTGCATTTGTTGTGTACGTGAAGGCTGCCATGTTCCTAGATTTTGTAATCTGTATAACAAATAGTTAGTTATAATAAAATGATAACATTGTGAATTGAAGAGAGGACATATTTGAGAGAAAAGATGTTAAGGCATATGTTGATGTACCTTCCATTTGTTAGCCGACATGTAATAGTTCACTATCTTCATTGAGTGTGAACTTGCTATGAATTTTGAAGTCACGTAACATGTATACAGTGGTAGCTTTCCGTTCCAAATATGCCTCATATGACATTGGTTTTAAATCAGGAAGTAAGTCATGTAGTAAGGGCTGCCTGATAATGCAATGCACAAAGTTATTTGTAATGGATTCTATTACAGCATTTATACAATGCTTGTAGATGAAAGGGCAATTATTATTGCATTGTGAACAGTAGATTGTCCCATTGGTTATCAGTAAACAAACAGGTTCGAAAGGAGTTGAATATGGATTTTCTGCCATCAGAATAACTTCGACCTGTTTATAAAATATTCAAACGTTAATCTACATTATTACATAGGAAATACAAAGCTAGTAAAAAGATCATTATTGTTATACTTACAACATAGGTAGATGTAGTTAGTTTTCTGAGATTGTTTACTGCATCTGTGTTAAGTTCAGTCATGAACGTTGACTTTGATGCTCTGAATATTTTTTCTTTTGTGTCTACCTTTTTTGTTATATTTTTGAAAAGGATGAGGGGGAACTCTCCTTTTTGCAGATGTTTTTCCATTGAAAGAAAAATTTCTTTATAGGTGTCAAACAATTGAAACTGCAAGAGACAAATTGTTATCTATTGAATATTACGAATAAGTAATATGCAAATACATTGTTCGTATGTGTTGAAAAATTGCAAGTGCAAGAGAAAAATTACAATAACTATTTATTGAAGTGATGCATTTTATCTATTGAAAATTAGGAATAAGTTACATGAAAATACATACAGTTGCATTGTCGTTTTCAGAATCTCCATCTTTGGTATGGAGTATGTAATGCAATCCAACCCATTTGGCAAGTGTAACGGCTGCAGCGATTGTACCAATTGGTACATTTCTTTTTTGTTTGCAAATTACCTAATGGTTGTATTGGGAATAAAGCAATATTCTTTGCAAACTTCAGGTACAGTTTCTATGATACTTGATTCATTAAGCGAAATTATTTTGTCACAGCCACCGCGATCATAAACCGTTTTAGGCAATATCCCGAAATTTGTAATTGATATGATGTTGCCTTGCAAATTTTTTTGTTCATGTCGCTCAACTAAATGTTAGTTAGGCTTCTTCTTCTTAGCAAATTTAAATTCAGTTTTTAACTTACCAACAATGAATTGGGCATGAAATTGTCAAGCTCTTTTTTACTTGGCCTACCATAATCCTTCAAACTAGGGGTTTTGTCACTTGTGTGATGGGATCTTCCTACCATTTAATCCTAACTAGCTTCCCCTTTCTTTCCCTCTTGGCCCCTGAGCATCAACCATATTAAAGTACCATAGACAAACCAGTGAGCTTTTGGAAGTTCATCAGCTTTCCACTTCCAAATTTGTGTTCTTTTTTTTGCAATGCAGGTCAAATGAATATTTACTAATTGCAACATGTGCACATCAAGATTAATCAAAATTGACATTAATCCCTATGGTGTGTCTATTCTCTAAATCTTAATCGATGACAACAACAACATAGAGAGAGACTAGATTTGATACATCTCCCATTTATCATTGGTGGGGGGGGGGGGGGGGGGGGGGGGGGGGAGAAGTAAAAATGCCTACATTTTGCCAAATAAAGTTCAATGAACTTTTGAAAAGAAAACCCAAAGCTTTTTTTTCCTTATTGTAGACAAAAAGGATTTTTCTAGTCATACATCATATGAGAAAATCACCTATCCAAACACAATCCCAAATCTACCAAAGGATTTCTTGAGAAAGGGAGGTGCTATTTTCTTCACCAATAACACTTCTACAATTTTCTACCTGCAACAATAGACCTAAGTGTTTCTATCAACATTCAAATATTCTCTCCGAATATTTTTATAACTGCCATGGCTTCAACTTCACTGTACCTTGCACCTCCTTAAATACTGATTATCGATACAGTAAAACCAGAACAGCAAGAAGACTTGAGCATTGGCTGAATTACTAGAGCCTAGAGGTATTTGCGGCTGAGGTGCCCTAGGGACTACCTCAAAACAAGCTTGCAATGATTTATGGTTTTGTACTGTATGCCTGTCTTGTAGCATGCAGAAATACAAAGACAATCAGAAGAGTTGTTCGGAGATGGCTACATCCATCCCTCTTCATCTTCCTATGGCTCTCCGATGATTTTACAACCTTGAAAGGATCATTCATGGTGCCTGTATTAAGGATTAATTCATCAAAAAAAATTGCAAGTCAATAGCATCTACCTTAGGGTGACATTTTGAGGGGATTGCATTGGCTCCTTGATTGTGGATGAGGCCATTGGCTTTCTTCTAGCTATCCCAACGAAAGTCAAAGGATTTCTATCTTGTGCTTTTTGGGCTATCGTAGCCTGTGTCTTATGAATCCATTTGGACCACTTGAACCCATCCATCTTCAATGTCCTTGTTTGAGGCATACTTGCAAATATTGGCAATTCGAGTCTTTGAACTCACTGATACTTGGTCGAAAAAGTCATGATATTTTGAGGGGTTTGAAAGTGTCAATATATTTTGAAAATATTATGATATGCTGTCAAAATATCACAAGCCGATGTAAAATATTGTGGATATTTTCAAAATTTTGGATTTTTTTGTCCACTTTAAAAAGAAAAAGCAGGGGATTGAAAGCAAAAGGGTTATTCACTATTATATCCTAATATTTTTTTAGTTTCTCGATACTCTATTATTTCTAATAAGTTTCTTTTCTGTCTCTTGGCAATATATTCACCAACGTGATATTTGCAACATTGGGATATTTTCAAGGTCTTTAGACAAGTTAATTTTAAGGCAGAACCTCTTCTGAGGAGGAGGTTTTGAGAACCTTCTAGGTTGATTGCAGATTTAGTTGCCCAAATAATTTTGATATAAAGAAATGAACTAAATGAGAGAGTACAAAAAAAGTATTCTTGCATAACCAAGTGCTGCAAGATGTGATAGCTCAACATGCAGATGAACAAAATGTAGAAGTCTTGAATGGTATAAAAGTTTTCATTTTGTTTATGATGATCTCAATTTCCGTTAAATGATAAATAAAGGATATGCTTAGTTGATAAACCAGTTAGAAGTGGATCTATCCAATTGCCAACATTCCTAAAAATATTAAATACCCTGCCTGTTTATACGTGAATATTGTGAAAGAATAACGCATACTAGAATACTGGGGTTTGCAACAAATCACCAATTGAAGTGCAAAGGCTGTCAAATTAAACTGAACCTCAAACGTTGTAGCAATTCACTGCTCTGAAACCGTAATGTATAAAAGCAAAGACAAAATGTATCATAACAAGCTAAAGACAGAGCTTTTAAACAAGTTAAAGATAGAGCTTTTAAATAGACACTTGTCACACATGAAAAAAAAAATGTATAATAAAAAATATATTTCAAACACATAAAATACCGTGGGGCCCACAATTTTACCATTGCCTGCCTCTCATCCTTCTTGCATACCCAATGTCTTTACCTCTGTCTCTTTTGCATGTCCAACGTGTCTACCTCCTAGCTAACCAACTCACTTGCATATGATTGAATCTTCTTCCAGATTCTTTCTAAAATTGTCCTGAAGAAATGATTCAAGGCAGTCGAGGCACGTGGAATGATTCAAGGCAGTCGAGGCACGTGGATTGTATCAAGGCAGTTTCTCCTGCCCCCCTAATGCGGCCTCTCACTTCGTTTCATTCCTCGTCTGTACCGTAGCAGCCATCACACGGAGGGGCAAGGCTTTCTTACTATCAAAGGCATAACCAGGTCAGTCAGGGTATTCACGAAAACCTGTCCCGGAGCGCTAGAGCTCATACGATGAGCGAAAGCGAAAGCAGGAGTTCCGGGTTCTGCAAATGATCATCCCCTTCCCTGCATATTGACTGAATAATGAAAGAAAAGGGTCCTTTGAGGAGCAAACGTATCCCTAAGTTAGAAGAAGATGAAGAAATTAGCAAATTTCACAACTAGCTGCCTTCCAATTTGGCATGAAATTGTTACAATGGCAAGGATGTATAGAGGTAATGACAATGAATAAGCCAAAGAAGGATTTTATGGTATGCTATATTTTGGTCAGAACTAAAAATGGACAATTGGTTTGTATTTTTGGATCTTGCATTGACCCGAGCAAACCAGAGGGTATGAAGCCCGATAATTAGGATCTAGGTCAATACCTGCACAACTACAGCCAGGGTTGCCTCCAATCCTCAGCAAGACGTTACGTTCTTTCAACTCCTGGGTTGTCGTTCCCCCCATAGTATCCATATCTCCAAGGTTTTGTCTTTGCCCTGCCTATCTCCTCTGTATCTCTATGTATATCTGTGTATGTAACCGTGATAGATGATGAGGAGAAAATGGATAGCGGGAGGCTCCTGGACTGGACTGAGGTTCGCTGCAGAAATTGAGGGTCGGGGTGTGAGTCCAACATTGAGATTTTCAATTTAAAAATTAAATGAAACCTAAATTAGGGTCGGGGTGTGAGTCCAACATTGGGATTTGCAATTTAAAAATTAAAAGAAACCTAAATCAACTTGCATCTCTCAAAGTTGAGTTTCAATGGTTTTTATATCTAAAAATTGTAGCTCATTGTTGCATATCGGCAGGGACTACCATCGCTTGCACACGGGGGTAACAACAATTGATGAACTCAGGAAGCAGGGAGCTGGTACTGAAGGTGTCTGTGGGGCAGTTTGGTGAAACAATGACATCGCATATAGGTGTTGGACATGTGAGCAAGTCCGAAGGGAGGGGGCAAAAAATGGGATAGGTTCGTGATTACATCAAGTATGCATATAAACCAACTTATTATACTAACCCGTACATTAGAGTACAGGTTAGTTTCTCCTTGCCCCCCGGAGCGACAAGCAGCTTCCTTTTGATTGGGTCTGATAGAACATTCCTAATCCAGGCAATCAAAAGAGAGTTTTTCTCCAAAAGCACCCTTCAAAAGAAGCTCGAAAGGTGGCTTCAATTTGTGTTCCTTGTTTCAAACCTAGCAACCATGTCAATCACGATTACTCCATGATTCACATAGGTGGTGGTTGTTGAAATCAGAAGGTTTTTGCTCTAGACATAGAGGCCCAGGGCAGGTGCAGCCCCTACCATCAAAATATGCAAAGTTTGCAGAGCCTGTATTGGGGGCCCTTCTAATTGAATGGAAAGAGCATCTACTAGCTGCAGAAAAAGTGGCCGAAGCCAAACCAAAGAAATGGCATGAACAAAAACAACTTCTGTAATCGTGGAAATGCTGCTTAGATTTTCTGTAAAATTAGGTCATTGTAAAATGAAACCATTAAACATACTTACAAGTAGTAAGAATCCCAATCAATCAAGAAACTCCTCCTCTCTTCCTTGGCTGAAACTAAAGCTTAAGCTCCCCCCTTGACAGATGCTGTTGTTGGCTCGGATACTAGCTCGGATGCTGCTGGTGGATGGTGGACACTCTCTGCTCTGCTCCTCAAACTAGCTCGAAACTGAAACTCACTCTCTCCCCTGCTCGTCTCCTCTAGAGAAAGCATTTCTAGACAAACGTGGACGCCTCTGCATAGACTTCAAACATCTGGCACTTGCAGCATGCAGGACACTGCATGCAGGGCACAGAGAACAAACACCAGAAAGAACTTAGGATAAATGAAGTTGCATGCACATCAGGCCAAGTGAGGCGGGAAATAAGAGGGTAAACTGAAAACTTTGGTTAAAGTTTTCTTGCACACAAAGTGCCCAGCATAAGCCCAGCATAAACTTTGGTTAAACAGTAATTAACCCGTAGAAATTGACGGTCAACGCGAAAATTAATAGCAAGTCAACGCTGTATCGAACACTATAGTCCCTGCTATGCCGAAGGCAGGGACTAATAAGACAGGCACTGGCTTATTACCTGCTAAGTTTCTACCAAATATTATACGAACACAAAAACTCGATCAAAGTGAAGTGGTTCCCATCTGTTCTATTGGTTCTACATGTGAAAAAGATCTTATCTTGAAGTGATCTGCTGCAGATTGCACAAATCCTTCGCACAATGGTCAACAAAGATCATGTCTTTGTGTCAACCTAGTGCGACTTCTAGTATTAATAAATAAACTTTGTCCATGTCATTATCATTTCCATGTGGTACAATTATTATTAAAAAACTATGAATTTATTGAAACATTAAAAATTATATCATTACTTATGATATGGCCCATTAACATGTTCAATTTTAAAGCTACTAATATAAAAAATAAATACTAATATAAAAAATTATAAATATACAAAATTAATATATATAATTTTATTTTAGAAAATTATAAATTATTTAATTGTTTGCCTAAATTATTATGTGGTCAATTTTGAAACCCAATACATAATACCTGACCTAATAACATCACTCTCGTCGAACTTCAAAAAATGTGAAAATACATACACCTAACTCCAAGTATATTTGTAAACCCCATGCATATTTATAAAGATGTCGAATAAGGCCATAATAGCATCACTCTCTTCAAATTTCAAAAATGTGAAAGATGGACAAAAACGTATAAACTACTAATTTCCGAAAAACTACAAAATATGATTGGCTGTGAGGGTATTTCTATTAAGCAAATTTCACAAAACTTCAAAAACATGTAGGATAATAATTTTCTTTTATTATATTCAAACTACCATTAAACTTGAACGGCTTTTCATTAACTTATTTTCAATATTATATTATTTACTTACTTTCTTATTATATTATAAGAAAAATGTTTTTATATCGTTATATATTTATTTTAATTTTAGATCGATCATGTTTTTAAAAATCAAATTTTTAAAAATTAAATATTTAAAAAAAAAAAAAAATTAAAATATTTGATTTATATATATATGGGGGCACAAGTTAAGATTTACAATGATAATGTTTCCCGCCTCAATTCCAATTTGGTTTGTGCTATTTGATTCTTGAATGGTATCTAGAATTAATAGAGTTTCAATTCTACCACAAGCAAACAAAGGGTCATGAATGTAAAAAGGGTAGAGTATAGAATATGTTTTAATGGACATGATTCATAATGGGGGGATTCAAAGTTCACATAATTTACCGATATTTATTTTTAATGTGGAATAAGATCACCCTATCTTTTGGAAATACTTTTTGAGTTGAATAGGGTCCACTATATTAAATCACTTCTATTAAGGCATTGTTTGAAACCCCTTGATATTTTCTTACAACCATTGTGAATTATATATTTGCAAGAAATTAAATACCATGCTATAGTACTAAAATTATCACCTGAAGCAACAAAATATTCCATTATGCACCCTAACTTTGAGTCAGGAAAAAAATACTTTACTAAAAAATTGCAAATGCATTTTACTTGTGGGTTGTTGATCATATATATATATATATTTGTGTGTGTGTTTCAATACATATGGAGATGAAATGGGAGAAAAAATTCATATCATAAATACTAGAATGCTACCAAAATATAAAGAACTAAATAACATGATTTTGGCACTTGAAATTATGCTAGCGTTAGTAGAGAAAATCAACAACAACTATTAAGCACATTGAACTAAAAATGTACACCATAATACAATCACAATAAATAGAGATTTACCATAGAAATCCAACTTGGTATACTTGGAAAATATAATTCCTACTTGTCTTAGTTGTGATGCTTTCTAAGTACAAGAGTTTGTTCCTAGTGTTTAGGAGTTTTTTGAGGTCTAGTTGGTCGAGATATTTTGTCCAACTATTTGGATTTCTAAATTGGTATGTGGTTGAGATATTCACTCAACCAAGAGATTGAATGTCCAAGATAGATTCACTATCTAGAGACATAAATTCTTGTATTTAATTATTATTTTGATGTGAATATAATTTTGGCACTTGAAACTATACTAATACTAGTAAAGAAAAACCAAAACAATTATTAAGCACATTGAACTAAAACATGTACACCATAAATAATCACAATAAACCATGATTTAACCTAGAAATCCAACTTGGTCTGATGATGCCATGTCTTTATTAATAAACAAATTCTATATTAAACTCTAGTATTTTTGTTGTCATCTTGGCCATTAGAAATATGCTTAAATTAATATAACCAGTGTGTTCCAAATCTTGGTAAAGGAAAACATTTTATCTTTTTTGGAAAGAGGACAACATTAGGATTTGCTGGGACAGCTAGAGGGTCAAACTTCTTTTCCTTTTCATTTTCTTGTTTGTCTCTTATTGGTAGCATTCCTTTCTAGGTTGTCATTTTCGTTTTTATTTTGGTAATTATTTCTCTCTTATAGTAGCAAGTCAAAGTTCATTGTGGTATGTGGGTACTCAACAAATTCAAGTTGTGGCCATTACACCAACAATTACAACATCCTACTTCCTCCGCCTTTGTAGCTTTGAACTAGTCTTTTGCAGCCTCTTCCTCTATAGTGATATCACTAACTATTTTTCCATAGAGTCTCTAACAACTTCAATAGCAACAACTTCTATAACATTTCCAGTATCTTCCACAAAAGAAACTTCTATAGCCTCTTCTTTTACAAATTATATTTCTTAAGCTCAATAATACACCATTTCTCTCTATTTTATATTACACCTCCCAATTGGGGAATTTTGATCTCCAAAAGCTAGACAATTTTAGGATGGTGTAAGATCCCAAGCAACAAATTTTTCAATAGCCCTGAAAAACTTTAGTATTCTGATTAAAATTGTTGGTAATCAATAACATTGAACACAAAGGGATCCGAGAAAGAAAAATGCAACCACTTATTTATATCAATAACTGGAAACCAAATTACATGTCCATACAAGTCCAATGGAATGTGTGGTTGCTCATTAACGACTAATATTAGCACACTTGTGAATCCTAGATAGATCCACCATACAAATTTAATTGCGGGTTTTTCATCACGGGATCAAGCTAGAAGTGGCCATGCCAAGTTCTCAACAAACACAATATAAGATAAACAAACTCAAGATTATCTAAATTTCTGGCTCCTATCCCCTTTAATAGGCTTTATGGATTCTCTAGAAACCTTAATTTATTATTCACCCTCGGAAACAAAGGCAAACACCATGGGTAGATTGTGTCCATTTTGACAGTATCATGAGAAGGGAATATTACAGATGGAAACACTGGCCTCAATTTTCTTTTCCATGTCCATCATTCTATCAATTTTTTTTCATTCGTATCTACCATTTTTTTCTATATCTCCCCATTTATGTTCTTTAATAGAACATGTGTTACCTCCCTTCTCCAAGTGATATTTTTTTTCTCGTTTAGAATGTAGCATCTTTATCCCATAGGTATAGATTGTGAAACATCATTTTACACATGTTTAATGATGCTTCTTCACAATCTACTTCATTAACATAGTTAGCATTAATGGAAAACTTGATTTGATATATATGAGTGATTTTTATAAAAGATTTCCCTTGAAACCTTACTAGTGAACTTTGTTTCCATAGATTATAAGTTTCTAGACAAACCTCATCAACTAATGTTTCAAAATTCAATTACGTTAAGAACCATTAGAAAATAGAGAATTTACATTCTAATTCTTCATTTGATCTTTGATTCAAAATATTGCAGGCTTCTCTCGACACACTTTTGGTTACTACAATGTGGTGCAAACTATTGTTTCTTCTATATTAGAGGTGCTTTGTACACTTTTTCTATCACATTTTGTCGGCTTGCTTAACTTTCTTGGATATTTAATCCCAACAAAGCATAAAGCTTTGTACACTTTTTCTATCACATTTTACCAGCATACTGAACTTTCTTGGATTTTACGTCCATTTGATACACTTTCCTTCTATGTTGCACTGCAATCGACATGAATGTATGTATTGTCTCCATCCTCGCGACTGACACAAATGTCTCTGCATAATCTCTTCCATGCTGCTACTTGTATCCTATTGTAGTGGCTAAAACCACCCTCCAAAATTTTTGCCTTGGCTTCGTTTTGGAGCCTCCCTACCAACCATCCTTAATGGCATGACTCACACTGTACAAGTACCTATGATTCAGTTAAGTTTCAGTGGATTATCATCTTATGTTTGACAATTTGTTTGCCTCTCACCCACAAGCTAACATTCTAGAGCTTGGTAATTTTCTGGTTGTTATGCTCACTTGGAAAATTGCATAAATCTAGAGGGGAACCAACTTTCCTCTCCAAAGTTGTGCAATCCATCTAGGTTTCCTACTCATCTCCATAAATGAGCATAACGGCCAGGAAACATTCCCTCTGGAAATTATGCAGAAGCCCATCACTGGGCTTTCTTTAAAAAATTGCGCGATTCTGGCTGACAATCGAGGCTTCAATTCAGAAACTGCGCAGAGCCTGAGGGACAACCAAACTTGCTCAGCCCATAAACTGTGCAAAAGTCATTCCCAAGCTAGAAATCTATTGCATGTGCTCCCAAGTTGACTAGTTCCATCCAAGACTGGTCAATCTTGATTTTCATGCATGGGTTTCTTTTCTCAAAAAAGAAAAAAGGAAAAAAGCTTGTAGAAGCATTGTTTCAAGTTTTCCATTGCATCTCAGTGTTGTCACATACATAACACTATTTCTGCACTAACAGTCATCGTTGCGGTGACTTGTTGAACACACTGTTTTCCCGTTTTTTGAATCATGCACTCATTGTTTGCATGCATGATGATTCACTCTTGTTTTCACTCAGCTTCACCATGCATTCATCCTTCTTATGTTTTTAGTCGCTCGTTGGTAGGTCTGGGATGCCTTGGCTCGGACCTTGCCTTACCCAATTTGCATTGTGCATTTGTAAGAGTGAAGGCTCTGTTAGCGCTTGAAATTTCACCTCAGGCTGAGAAAGGAAAACTCCAAGGCAACATCAAACCACTTAGCCTCGTAGATAGCCCTACGGGGCGGGAGAGGGCTCTCTCCGGTATATCTCGGCAAAGATCTTCAAAGGGCGGAGATAACCAATAAAGAACACTGATTTTAGGCTAGTAAACTGATAAAAGGTTTGATTTGAGATTTTTAGGATTTTGGTGGAAAATCGGGGAAAGGCAATTTTGGGTGCGGGGATTGGACACAGTTTTTGCAGGGGGTTCTTTGGGGCAAGGTAGGAGACTGTATTGATGCCTTTAAAAGAGTCAGATTGGCAAGAATGACTGGTGAGGAGCTAAGGAGAGCAAGTAAACACCTTTAGTTCTCCTTAAACAGATGAAAACATTGATATTAAGCAAACTTAAAAGCAGAGCATGGCAATCATGAATTCTACTTTAACACTTCATTTGCCTAATTTGCAGAAGGAAAAGTAAGAAGATGAATCACATAACAAACTTACAAGTATAAAGAGAAACACACCATCAATACATGTAACCACAGGAATCCCAAAAAGGACTGCAAAACCCTGGTCTTCCTTTGCCAAAAATTGCAGAGATACAATGAGTAATACAATAAAAGCTTTCTCCCTCAAGAGTCCAACCATGAAAATGACCAAGAAAGTACATAATATAGGCAATCTAACATCTTTCCTTGCCTCTAGGGGTTGAGCTCATCATCCTAGGAGCTGTTTCAACCAATTCTAAACAAAGCACTACAATCTAGGCAGTCAAAACAACTTGCCTCTATAAGCTAGGAAACCAATTCATTCATTAAATTTTTGCCTATTTCATGAATGAATCTTCTAGAAGAGATAAATAAGTGTCAAAGTATCATAAAATTACATCATTTACATCAAGGAGGATCAAAACCCACTCCAAAAAGTCAAACCTAGTCAAAACTGCGTTTTGTTGAGCTGTAGGTGCATTTTTGTGAAAATAGCCTGATGCGTAGCGCCCTGAATCTCAACGCGTAGCGCGCCTTTGGGCCTGCTTTTGAGGCACTTCCCGGAGTCCAAATGAGGCAAAAGTTGGCTTGTGAAAAAGGCTTGGATGTCTACTTTCCAACCCAAGTGGAATTTCTGAATTTGGTGACCATTTGCCCCTCCAAAATGACAATCTCCCAAGACTGCTTCCTGTGTGTCAAAAAAGTGGCAGAAAGTCATTGTTTCCATGTTTTTTGACCTTCTGGAGGCTCAAAACTTGGTGAAATTTCTTGGCAATTGCTGAGCAAGTGTATTTTTGCATGACAAATCCAAAAATGCTGAGTTTTTGAGGAATGGACTTGCCCATATTCAGGGTAGCGCGCGACGCGCTACGCGTTGAGGGCAAAAACCTGTGTTTGGCACAAAAAATTCACAATTGACAAAATTTTCTCCAAATTTCTTGAAATTTGGGCTGGGAGTCCCTAATCAAGTACCATGCTCAGTCAAAAAGGCTTTGGCCAAAATTTGGAGTGGATCAGGCCTTTTCCGTCGTTTTAGTGCCTTGGCCAACCTCCTTGGATCTGGCGATTGTAATTTTGACATTTCTCTAAAACCATGACACCTGTGCAAAAAGGGAAGGAGGTGTTTCTTCCTTGGCCTCTTGTGGACAAAAACCTCTCTCAGTTTTTCAAAATTCATCTTTGATTGCTCTGAAACAGCTTTTGAGTGAAACTTATCCCGATGTGTGGAACAAGGGATTTTGTCGAAATGAAGCGAAATGAAGGGGATAAGAGGCTTCTAAATTCTTGGGGAAATTTTTGGAAGTAGGGAGGGATGTTAGGAAGCAAAGGAAAGTGGAATCTCAGAGATTGAGTGAGGGGAAGGGGTCCAAAAGGGCAAAACACAGGCCCAACCTAGAAAATTGCCAGGTTGTAGCTAGAAACTAGGGTTTGTGCGAAAATGAGGAATTTGGGGAATCTCAGTGATGGGAAGCATTTGGTAAGGTACTTTAAGGATAGGGGAAGGTGTATGAACATCAGGAAACAAGTTTTGCCGATGATTTGACCGTCCAAGAGAAATTGCCTTCAAAACCCTAGGAGAGGGAAATGAACCTTGCCTAGGCGCAACTGAAGCATGAACAAGGTGTAAAATGACTCATTAGACATTGACATGATAATGACAACCCTATGAATGATGATAGACTCAGCTGAATAGTGACATAGATTGGCATTTGGGCAATTTTAGAAGGAGTGAAAGTAAACCCTAGACCTAATGCCTAGTGACCAAATTTTGCTTGAAGACTCACTGAAATGACAAAATTTGACCTTGACACTTCAAAATCACTTTGTAAGAGCATGTTTGATCACTGGAGGAAGGCTGGAAAGACTGAAACTAACAGGATCTACCTTCCTCCCAAAAATTACGCAGATCTAGCCCAACACTGACCTCTAGGCCTGCTCTCCACAATTCTGAGAGGAAGTGCCTTGCTGGCCACTGGAATTGCACAAATGCAATTTTCTGGGTTGCAGTCATTGCTAACTGAAATTGTGCATTATGCAGTTTCAATCCTCAACAGGCCCAACTGGTCTATGCAATGCGAAGTTTCAGTAATGAGTCAGCCCATTGACAGTGCAGACTGTGCTTGTGTAGTTTTGGCAATCAGTCTCCCACCCACCCGGTGAAAATTGCACAATCTTTCCAATTAGTCATTGAGTTGTGTTGCATGCCAATCCTAAAGATATTTTGGTTTTCAACTGACATTATTCTTGCCATGAGTGTTGCTCTTTCTCCAGGCATCACAAGTCTTCATCTGTCTCTCAATAGTACAAGTATAATGGCCTCCAAGAGAGCAGGGTCAAAGGACATTGTCGAAAGTGCAGCTGGAGATGCAGTTGAGCAAGCATCTATGAGATTGCCTATCAATGAAGACTCTAAGTTGTTCATAGACAAGGATATCAAGATGAAATCGCAAGACATCATTGACACCTTTTCAGGCACATTAGATGAGAATCTGAAAGAGTGCAGGGTCTTTGTCAACATACACAAGTTTGGCTTATACCAGATTGCATGCAAGTATCCTGCATTTTCTTGTGCGGACATGATCCACTAGATTGTATTACATAATGATCCATAGATAATGGTTTTGAGTAGTCCCAATGGAACACATCTTTCTACCTTCAAGGCGAAGGAATTTCAGGATACGTATCACTTACCACAGCTGGTGATCACGATGGATACACCCTTCACTAGACTCAACAATAGTGAAAACTCAAGGGACATCTTGAAGAGTTGGGTGAAAGAGACATCCGAGTTCACGACAACCCCCCAACTAGGTTTACAAGACAAGGATACTATGGAAGGCATATCAAACCTTGGTCTTCTTTGCATGCCGCTTATACGACCAGAAGAGCACAGAAACATTCCAACAGAGTTGGGTGATTGTATTGGATCAACTGGTGAGCGAAGGAAGACCATCAAAATGGTCTAACATGTTGGCTCTCAAGTTGAAGGAACAAGTAGAAGAAGCCCAACATCCTCCTAAGGGTTAGCAAGTGAATCTATTCATGTCCACATACATATTGTATACAGTCTGTGCTCGTCACCAATTCCCAAGCTTGGGTTGGGCATGGATACCTTCAGAAACCTCTTTGCACACATATTGTAGGTTTTTCTCTGAATGCAACTTCTATGGAGTTATGATACAGTCATCAAACCATTTCGTCACCCCAGTATACAAGATGATCTTTGACCAGGATCCACCTTGCATGTCATAGGAAGCAATGGAGGCATTGTTCAACATAGAAGATTGGTATGCCTCACCGCTTGTCACCTTCATATGAATTTATAGCGTGCAGAAGGCTCTGCATGTTTTACTGAAGCTTTCCATGGATAAGTTGGTCATGCAAGAAGTGTCATATCACATCTTGACAGGGTTGTCAGTTAGAATGCATAGGAAGAAGAAGGCACCTTGTCTCGCTTTTCCTTTGCGGATCGGGTTAAATGATATCCATAATCTCAAGCATGTTGAGGCTGATATGGAGGAATTCAAGCGATTCACCTTCAGCACTAGAAGTCTCAATCCTTATGACCCACATATCTTAGTGAAGGACCATTGTGCAAGAGTACAACATCCTTGGATCCATGGGCATGTCATTGGCTTAAGGACGACCCACGGAGATACTGTTATCACTTCTCAAGTCTCAATGAACTAGGTAGCTTAGTTGTATAGTGATTAGAAAAGAAGATGGTAGCAACATCTCAGAGTGTAGCATCAGTAGTAGCAATAGAGGGTGCCAAAGTTGTGCGCGACAAAGGCAAGAGGAAGGTTGTTGACAGTGCAGAGGTGGAGCAAATCTGCAAGTTCAAAGAATATCCACTTGTGTTGAGAGTAGATTTGGAGATTGAGCCAATGAGGTGATAGCACGACAGAAGGAGTGTGCAAAGGAAAAGAGAGAAGCATAAGTTTGAGGAAGTAGAAAAGGATTTTCAGGAGTTGAAGCAACAACACAGGGAAGAACAAGAGCTGTGCAGAAAAGAGAAGGAAGCACAACATGGACATGAACAGTAGGAGGTGAATCATGCACAAATTGATGAAAGTGTGCCCATACAGGTTATTGATTCATCCGAACAGCTGGCACAGAGAATACATGGTGAGCAAGACTTTTCTCAAGAGATTGAACAAATGCTAGAGAAAATGCACACAGATATCGTTTAGCTCGAGTCAGATCAAGATATCGACCTCATGTTTCCGACCCAAGAGTTCACCCCACCGGCTTCACCAGATTCAGAAGAAAAGCAAGTCCCAAGCAACCAAGGAGACAATGAAATCCTTGAAGATAGTCCATAAGCAGAGATGCATAACATATCTTTTGATAAGTCACAACACAGTGTTGTGCAGCCACGCAAAGTGTCTACTCTAGATGTCCATGTATCTCTTGCGTAGTTTGAAGAGCGAGTGATCATGTCTGATGTGCATAGACATCTAGCTGCATTACCCGATGCTACCAAATCATATGTCGAAGCCACCAACTTGAGTGTTAGATTCTTGATAGCTGAGAACGAGTGCATGGCTAAGGAGTTACAAGTTGCCATGTAGGGAGGAGATAAGGTTACAACATCTGCCAGAGAAGAGTTGAGAAGAGCGATACTAGATGAAGTATCATCTCTTGAGACACTCATGCAGAAGCTCCACTTCTGGTTCTTCACCATGCATAAGTCAGTTCTCCATCTCAACGGTTGGCAACAACGTTGTCCTAAAAGAGCATGCATCTTGTCAGATCTGCACATTACTATGGATAACATGCAAACATGAACATTGAGGTATGAAGGAGCCCCATTTCACTTGCCCAAGATGATGAAGCCAAAGGCAGTAAAGTTGAAGGAAGGCATCTAGATTCATATGCGAAACTATAAGGAACTCCCATAGCTCATCACCAACTTACAGGATTCACATGCGCAAGCGTTCAGGAGCATGGATGTCATTTTGTGCATGCATGCAATCCCATCCATTGGCACACTCATTGAGGCAAAGTCAAAGAACCAAGTCTGACTGGAGCTAGATATGTACTTTGATCAGTTGATGCGTGTAGCCACCAATGCAAACATGCATGATGAGCGTTGACACCATGCATCAATATGTTTCTGGTCTGCCTACACTCAAGACTATGATGCGCATGTTATCTGATGAGTTGTACAAAGTTTCCAAATCAATGTACTCGGATGAATGAGAGGAAAGAGTTCGCTTTCAAAAGGATGTCACCACAGAGTATGTCGACTCCATAATAGACTACCAAGATTGGCATCAGTTCGCCACCATCGATCATGGCGAGGATGTCGAAGAGTTAGTCTTCCCACAGTTGTCTGAGTCTTAGTGATGTCTTTTATGGCTTACTCAAGCCTATTTTGTCTCACATGGGTACATGCGAAAGTTGTAATGTAAACATGTTGTAAAAGTGAAAGACAAAGTGTCGATAGTAGAATGTAACAATCATGTATTATTTAAAGAGTCATGAGTGTAGGTGAAGAGTAAAAAATGGGAATGTCAAGGGTCACCCCACCATTTTCTATTTATAAAACCTCATAATTAATTGTACAAGATTTTCGGGGCGAAGTTTCATGTAGGATAACTTAGAGAAAACTTGGAGTGTATTGTAATGAGCCTTGGCTTCTCCATAGTACAGAGCTAGTACATCTCTTTGGAGGAGTAGGCAGCAATGACTGTAATGTTCTACTATCGGGGCTAGTGGAAGTCATGGTTGTATGTATGATTGGATCTTTTACTATTTTAATATAACATAGCCAACATGTTTCATGCATATGTTGTTTATGTATTTCAATTATCCTAGTTACTTTAATGATGTATGTAGTTGTTATTTACCCATGTATGTATGGACTATTCTTTATGTGTTTGTATGAATCTTATCGAAGCATGTTGTTGATATAACCCATAAATTTGGATCATCGACTATCTTGCTTTTCCATCTCAAGATGTGTTTTTGTTTGTGTGTTCCCTTTCAAGCTGCGTGCTATCACATGTTTCTAGGGGGCACACTCACTCCCCCTTCCGTGTGTTAGATTCTTTCATGCACCTTCCTTGACTTGCTACAAGGTCACACCCTTGCTACCAACAAGGACGTCTTACTTATCTTTGCATTCAACCACAGTCAAAGTGATATCATACTACCCACTACTGGGACTCCTACTCCAAACGATCTGAGGTGTAGTTAGGACTTCTTATCAGGGAGATCCCCTGACATGTTCGCGGGTCCATCACCGTCAACATTTATAGCATTAGAAGGAGGTCCAGATGACAAGCGAGTCCTCAGATCCTGTTTTGAATCTTCGCACATCTATCATGGATATCCTTAGAGTCCATCCTCTGTTGTGGCTGTCTAATGCACATCCATTTGAAATCACAAAGGAGTTTTATAATGTCTTGTCGAAACTCACGTATGGTGGTGAAGGTTAAGTGGCCCAATCTATGCACTTACATGACTTCCTTGCATTCTTGGAGGATGCAGATGAGTTTGATGAATTTGAGGTCAGCATGTTGCTTGCACCACACTTCATGAATCCCCACAATTATGGTGTTGCAACTTGCATCAAAATTGTGTGCACTCATTTAAGCAATTTTGTGATCTAATCGAATCTATTTTCCTTCACTTTGATCCTGAAGCTCATGACAAGAAAATGTTAAAACAACAGAAGGCCCCGCATGAGCAACCTATGGATTTTTGGTAGCATTTCCATTCACTTTAGTTTGAAGCTCCGAAAAGTTAGATGAAATTCCAATATCTCATGGACAGATTTGAATATTGCCTTACCAAATCGCTCTATCCCAAAATAAAGTTAAAGTTCAAACCTCACTCAACATATTTCGGCGATGGAGCTGCGCAATCACAAGAAGAGACAATTGTTGTCACAAGTGACTATCTGCCTTCCCCTCATCAAGCAGCTCCAACCCTACAGAGTGATGTGAGAGAAAGTGTACACGCATCTATTCAACTATCACACCCTCCCACTGTCACCACTCTTAATTTCTACACAGATTCAGTTGGGAAGAACATGGGTTGTCACATGCACTTGCTACCTCAACCTCCATCTTCACGTTCTGTTGATCCTCTAGATTGCACTGTCTTGTGTTCTTCCATTCCATACTCTACACCTTTTGTGAACAAAGATTAAGCCATCGACAAATTGGATGTTGCACAACCAACCTGTATTGTCATTTACGACCAATATGAATGGGGATCTGAACATAAACCCATGGTGAAGGATAACGTCCTTTTGTCTGTGTTGCCTCCGCTTTTTCCTAACATCTTTGGCGATTCTCATATCTCTAATTTTCCTTGTGAAAATCCATTAACAGATGAACCTATTGATGATCATTTGAAGGACACACTGGATGTCTTCCATCATCTCACAGCGGAGAGGAAAAATTCTTCATTGAAAATCCGCTTGATTTTTCATCTGATTTTTCTGGAAACACAGAGGGTGAACATTCTTACTGGTCATCTACCCCTCTGCTTGATTTATCATATCATGAGGATTTCGATGAACTATTGATTTTTCTAATCATATCTATCGTGATCTATTTACTCCTGTATATGATCCTGATGTTGATTCTATCGTTGTTGATCTTTCAAAGCCACCTGTTTATGATGATCTATCTATCGATGAAGTCGAAACCTCGTAAGCTGTCGAGGCACTTCAGCTTAAGTTGATGATTATGTCAGGCCCTCACTATCCAGAGGTTCGTTTCACTCTCGATCAAGAAATTTTTGAAACATCCAAGGCTCCTCATCACTCATCTGTATGCATTGAAGATCAATCCAACACACATATTTCGCTTCCTCCACTCAAATCACATGATCCTGTCGCTCATGCTTTGGAGGAATATTACACAACAAGCACACTTGCACGACGTAAGTTTTCTATGTTTCTCATGTTTTATTGCATGTCACAATCAAGAGAGTGCATATGCTTAACATTTGCACGCAGTGTATCGCAACACCATGGTAAGTCCACATAGTGCTTGTCGTGTGCTTTCACTTTTTTCTTTTCTGTGGATGCATTTAAACTCGGAGTCTGTTTTCCTTCATTGTTATATCTTTCACGTTTTCTAGTTCGAGTGACTGTGTTGTTTGTGAACCATGCCTTCACCAACATGTTTCAACCAATGCGTCAATGGCTGCATTCGAAATATCACTTCATGTGATCAGACCCATGCATTGTTAGCTTAGGAGTAGGAGTAGTGTTTGATTTATGTTTTGTTTGCTTGCATGCATGTTTCCTTTCTTTCTTTGTTGTTTGTTTTCTTGCATGCTTTCTTTTCTTTGTTTCTTTACTTTCGTATTTACTTTTGCTCTTTTATTTGTTGTTGTTTGGTTTTCTTGTTTTACATTCATAGGTTAGTTTTGCATGAAACGTGTATGTATCTAGAAATAGGCAAGGTAAAGTACAAGAGGACTTGTACTCATCTATTGTCATCTCTATTTATGCATAACTTGTTGTCTTTAGTCAATTATATGCCAAAGGGAAATATGTTATGTTCTAAGTGAACCTTGGTGAAAATGCAATGCTTGCATGCTCACTGGTATCACCTACTCTAGTTAGTTGTTTTGGGTTAA
Organism: Pinus tabuliformis; assembly: GCA_031772625.1. Taxonomy (NCBI): domain Eukaryota; kingdom Viridiplantae; phylum Streptophyta; class Pinopsida; order Pinales; family Pinaceae; genus Pinus; species Pinus tabuliformis. Next base: position 84,856,550 of record CM062806.1, on the reverse strand, counting down.
CCCTTGTAAGCTCAGTCAAGTAGATTAAGGCGAGGGGGAAAACCTTAACAAGTATGTTAGAGGTATATATAAAATACTTCTCTGAAGGAACAACCCCTTCTGCTCTCAATAAGTCGGGATCCCTCTTCCACCTTTGAAATAAATAAGTGCCTATGCACAGTTCTAGAAAAAATAAAAATAAAATGAAAAAGTAAAATGTGAAAAAAAAATTGAGAAACGAATAAGGTGTGTTAGCTCTGCTATTCAAATCATCATTTGGAGGACCAAATACAGGCCTGATCGGGGTGTTTATGCAAAAAGGGAGCTCGCAGCAGTCTATTTCATTCCCCCCCTTCATTTGCCTTGCACTCTTATAACTCCCGCTACCTCCGTTTTCCTCCGAATTTCTCTATAAACCATATTCCCCCAGGTCCCCGGGCGCGAAGTTTAAACCCATACGACCATATTCACATGACCGCGCGCCTTTACCAACTTTTCCCTGTCACATCAGTCATAAACATGTGTCACCTTTTCTTCACCGTCTGATTGTCGCTGCCAATGATCGGACATCATTCGCTTCCCCCGCTGCCGAAACATGCCTGCGCTTTAACCTGTGGCGAAAGCGGTTTCCGTCCCGTCACGTTTGCCATGCGTCGCCCGCTGACTCACATCGCTCCCCCGTGTACGAATACCGCCCATCCCCCATAAGCGGTGCAATCAATACCACCCCACCATGCAAACCATTTTCCCCGGCCATTAATCCCTGTGCATCTCTTCCGCCTGATAGCCGTCGGATCTGTCTGCCCGTGATCCGACAGCTCACGATCGTCCATTCTCGTTTCTGCTCGATACCCCCTTATAATTGATATCCACCATCCATCTGCGAGATCCGATGGCTCATAATCACTCCGCCCTGCTTCCTCCCAATGTCTCCCTCCAATAGATCTCCACCGTCCATCCATGTGATCCAATGGCTAACATTTATTCCCTACCCTCCATTCATTCCCCATAAAATTTTCGTGTCTTTGGCCTGTCACGTGCATTTAAAGGAAGAAGGCGACCAGTATTAAGCACTCTACACAGTTAATCCTCAATCTCCGCTTTCAAGAGCAGTATGGCCAAAGGGTGAGAAGGACTTGCCTTGAGCAAATTATGGCATTTATTAGTTATGGAACTGCTTCAATATAACACTTCACCTGCTCGAGGAGTACAACAGAGTACCAGAGAATGTCAAATTCATTCATTGAAGTGGCAGGTCGTAGCAGAAGCCCATCTTAGATAGTTAAAGGGGTTGGTGTTCCATTATGACCCCTCCACGCAAAGAATAGCAGAGCATTTTTGTAATCAATTTCTATATATACCCAGAAGACAGATGTAATGAAGGTTGATGGTTGTTATTTTGATGTAAGGTTCAACTTCTGGAGACTGTAACTACTATGATACTTGCAACATTTGGTCTTCATTTTCAGCTAATACAAGCTTCTTTTGCTGTTAATTGCTCACTTTCCATTTCTATTCTGTTCTAGGTTGTGCCTGTTATGAATTTGTTCAAGTGCTCTTGATATTTAGCATTAAAGGAGCTGTCATCCCACCTCTGTGTTGAAGTCTAGTGTGTATCATTGAATGTGTTATGCAGGTTTCTGTTCACTTAATGTCAGAGAGTTGTCATCCTGTCTGTGCATTAGGAAATATATTTGAAGACCTCTTTACTGGTTACAGCTGGCCATCACATGGTCTTGTGCATCTGCTGGTGTGATCAGTATTCTCCATGTTCACCTAATCCCCAAACTATGAGTAATTGGTGGTCTAAAGCCTTGTAGTCTAGGGGTGTTCACCAATGTCTAGAGTTAAGCATAGTAGAAATGGTTATCTAGATTGAATATGCATCATTCCTTCCACTCATCCATTTCCAACATTTTGTTGAGTTTGTAATGTTCCTGAGCATATCCGAGATACAACCTAGGAGAGTTTCTTGGGGTGATAACATTAATTGGTGTCATTGTCGGGGAGAGGAGATTGAAGCTCAGCTTCCCTGGGAGACGGCACAGTTCCAGATTTTGATGATAGACAAAGTCTGGGCACATTTCTGGTTGTAATCATCTATCTGGCGACTCCACTGGAGGACGACCAACCTTTGGTGACTCCACAGTATAGTCTTGGCTCATTTTGTGAGGCATACTAGAATAAATCCTTAGAAATCACTAGCTGAACCAGTGCCCAACCCTGAGAAGATTGTCAAGTTGAAGAAAACATCACAGAAATGAGCATCATGATCAGGTAATCCCAAGAAATCTTATGCATCTCTGAAAGATAAGGTTATGGCTGAGGATATATAGTTTGAAGATTTAGAGCCCAGCACTGTTAGTAAAGAAATTCCTTCAGAGATTAATAGAGCTCCTTGTTCAGATAGTTCCCCTTTGGATCTTGCTCCAAAAAAGGCCTCCCATACATTCCATCAATTTCCCTCATTTATATCATCTATTTCATCACTTCCTACCATTCAATCTGCCAGTATCCTTCCACATATCCCAGTCATGGCAGGCCATCAAGCACCTACGAAGATGGAAAGAATTATTGCTGCTAGGTATGGACCCCTGGTCTTCCCTGCTCCTCTTAATGCTATGCCTGCAAGAGAATATCAGAAATATGTGCCTAAATTCACTGGTATAGAGGGCGTAACAGCTGAAAAACACCTTGAGTCTTTTTACAGTTATGCTGATAACCTAGATATCAGTGAAGTTGATATATGAATGAGAGTTTTTGTCCAGAGTCTTGATGGCGAGGCTAGGAAGTGGTTCAGAGAATTTCCCCATAGATCCATAATAGATATTGAAGCATTGGATGATGCATTTTTGAAGCAATGGGGAGATAGAAAGGATCTGCTTTACTACCATACAGAGTTTGGAAACCTAAAGAGGGAGAATGGAGAATCTTTGCCTGATTTTAATAAAAGATTTAACCGTATGTATAATAAGATACCAGCTGAGGTAAATCCTACCCCAACCTCTGCCAAACTCACTTATGACAATGCTTTTGACTATGATTTATGCCTGTTATTGAGAGAAAGAATATGTGCCACTCTAGCGGATATGCAAGATGCAGCCCTAGAAGTAGAATCTAATATTATGGCTGCAAAAAAACTCAAAACACATGTTGATAGAAGGAGGTAGAGAGGTGAGGCTTCTTCTTCCTCTACTTCATCTTTAGAACCTAAATTAGATAAAATTACTAGAATGATAGATTCATTGGCTGCAGAGATATCTAAGCTAAAGATTGAGCAGAACTATGGGAAGACAAGGCAGCAGAACACATTTGCTCCTAAAAGTCCAAATCCATTCAGAAGAGCAAATGAACAATTGCAAATCATTTAGAAGGGTAAAGAAACAAATGAAGAACAAAAGGATAAAGCTCCTTTCCAGAATGTAGTCATGGAGGAGGAACAGTTTGAAGATGAGGATGAAATTCACTATAAGGAAGATAAAGGCAGTGCTGCATTTTTTACATTGGCTGCATATGAAGAATCATTGCTACATGAACAAGACAGTCAGGAGTGGGAAAGAGAGGTTTCTCCGCAGACTGGTGAACAACAAAGATATAATCTGAGGTCAAATGAAAAAAATGTCAAAGAGAATCCTGCCCAAAGAGCTGTTGTCCAAATAGAGTCACAGAATATCAGGCAGAGAAGACCAGCAGCTGATCCAGTCATCCTCAAAGCTCCAATTCAAGAGGTAAGAGGTTTTGATAAGTTACCTTCCTCTTTCAGCTTTGAGTCAGAAGTCTAGAAGTTAAAAATTTATATGCCTCTGGTAGAGTTGGTAAAGAGTGAAGTATTTAGAAAGCCTATCCTTGAAGATCTTGAGCTGGAAAGCACACAAACCTCCACTGACTCTGTAAATTTGCAAGATGATAAACATGTTGTTGTGCTTAGCCCCATGATTGAACCTGCTGATAATAATTCTCCATCTTTTTATGTCTCCTTGACCATTCATGACAAAATCCTCCACAATTGCCTGCTAGACACAGGGGCCAGCCACAATCTGATGCCTAAAGCTGTCATGGAAGAGTTAGGCCTTGACATCACCAGACCATATCATGATTTATTCTCATTTGATTCAAGAAAGGTGAAATGTCTGGGGTTGATTAAAGATTTAGCTATTACCCTAACTCAGCTGCCCATGAAGAGTATGGTGATGGATATTGTGGTAGCAGATGTCCCTCTTAAGTTTGGCATGCTGTTGTCCAGAGGATGGATTAAGAGACTAGGTGGGACATTGCAGAATGATTTGTTTTATGCCACTGTCCCAGTTTTTGGAGGAGAAAGCGGGAGATTGTACAAAGAAGCACAGTTGGCATACATCATCAGTGATGAGAAGAATCTATCTAATCATCCCATATATGCCGTGGACACTGATTTTGGAGCATGTATCCTCCAAATAGAAGAATCCCAGAAGGCCTCAATGCAGCTCAAGAAACCAAAAAATCGGGCTAGGGAAGAGCAAGGAAGTCAGGTTTGGGAGATGTTCTTTGATGGAGCATGTTCCAAGGAGACTGTAGGAGTAGGGGTGGTGCTGGTATCTCCAAAACAAGAAAGCACACATCTGTCTTTCAATCTGGCTTTTCCAGTCACGAACAATAAAACAGAATATGAGGCTCTGATATTGGGCCTTAATGCAGCAAAAGACAGAGAAATCAGGAACATAAAGGTGTTTGGAGATGTTGATATTATCATTCAGCAAGTAAACAAAACATTTCAAGAAAAACACCCAAGGCTTAAAGCATACAGAGATGAGGTATGGAGAATCAAAGATTTCTTTCATCATTTCTGTATTTCATATATCCCTAGAGCCAAAAATCAGCTTGTTGATTCTCTTGCTGTGTCTTCTAGTATGTTTATCCCTCCCATGCCTCCCAGACTAGTTTATGAAGTCCAAATGAAGTATAGGTCATCCTTGCCTGATAATGTCCACCATTGAAAAGTCTTTGATGATGATGACGAAATAAATAGGTTTCTACAAGTCATTGATGAATTTTCCAAAATGCAAATTGACCAAGAAAATGAAGCCTTACAAGAAAGCCCCAAGTCCCAACTTAGAAATAAAATTGGCAAAGATATCATTGTCCAACTGCCTAGCAATCATATACCTAAGGTTTTAATTCCTTTAGAAACACTGTTTGACTAGAATGATGTGCCTTACAAGGCTGCCCAAAAATAAGACCAATCTGCAGTCTGTAAGCATGATATAGGGAGTCCAGGTCATCTTAGATACTTAAATCTTTCTTCTCATCTATCTGCTGATCAATGTTCTGAATACTACAATCTAATGAAGCAATTTGTTGATGTGTTTGCCTGGGAATATAGTGACCTAAAAACCTATGATAAAAAGATTATTCAGCATAAAATCCCTTTGGAGAAAGATACCATTCCTTTCAAGTAGAAGCTGAGACCAATAAATCCTTTGTTCCTTCCTTTGATTGAAAAAGAAATTAAAAAGTTGCTGGCTGCCAAAATCATAGTCCCTCTCAGATATTCAAAATGGATAGCCAACTTGGTGGTAGTAAGGAAGAAAAGTGGAGAAATAAGACTGTGTGTTGATTTCAGAAACTTAAACAAATGCTCTAAGAAAGACAACTATCCTCTACCCAAGATGGAGCATTTGCTGCAAAAAGTCTCAGGAGCCAAAGTAATGTCTTTCTTGGATAGCTTTTTAGGGTTTAATTAGATTACTGTGCATCCAGATGACCAAGAGAAGACTGCATTCACCACTCCTTGGGGCACTTTTATGTATGCCAAGATGCCTTTTGGGTTGATGAATGCTGGAGCAACCTTTCAGAGAGCTATGGATATAGCATTTGTGGGAGAAAAGGATAGATTTGTCCTTATATACCTTGATGATATAACAGTATACTCTAGCAACCATCAAGACCATTTGAAGTATTTAAAAAAGGTGTTCCTGAAATGCAGGAGGTTTGGGATTTCAGTCAATCCTAAAAAGTCACAGTTTGCTTTAGAAGAAAGCAAGCTATTAGGACATGTTGTTTCTGCTGCAGGTGTCCGAATTGACCCAGAAAGAGTAAAATCAATATAGACCCTATCTGTCCCGAGATCAAAGAATGACATTCAGTCCTTTCTGGGCAAGATTAATTTTGTGAGGAGGTTTATACCAAATTTTTCAAAATTGGTGAAGCATATTACCTCCATGTTGAAGAAGGGGTCAGAAATCAAATAGACCGATGCAGCAAGAGAATCATTTGAGTCTATTAAAAAAGCTATTATGGAGGCTCCTACTTTAAGCAATCCAGATTACAGCAAAGAGTTCCATATATTTTATTTTTCCTCTAATAACACCCTTGCAGCAGTTTTATTGCAAGCGGATGGAGAAGGTTCAGAGCATTCGGTGGCATTTTTCAGCAAAAACTTAAGGGATGCTGAACTGAGGTATGGTATTATTGAAAAACAAATGTATGCTCTTATCAAATCTTTGAAAGCTTTGAGAGTTTACATTCTGCATTCCAAGATAATTGCATATGTACCCTCTGCTACAATAAAAGATGTTTTAACACAACCTGATGTTGATGGAAGAAGGGCTAAATGGATCACAAAGTTAAGTGAATTTAATATAGAACTAAAGCCCACCAAACTTGTCAGAGGTCAGGGTCTTGCCAGACTATTAGCTGAAGAAAATTGCAGAACTTTCAACATAAACCTCATGAGCTTGAATTCAAAAAATGGTCAAATAGAAGAAGAGGAAGCAGTTGAACCAAAGAGAAAGCAACCAATGGCAGAAAATCTAGTTTCTTGTGATTGGTATTCTGCAATAGTTAAATTCTTGCTGAAGCTAGAAATTCCTCCAGGCCTTACTCAAAGTCAAGTCAGCACTGTTAAACTTAGGGCAACAAATTATTGTATTCATGAAAATCTACTCTACTGGAGGGATCCATCTAGAGTGCTTTTGAGGTGTCTGGACCAAGAACAATGAATGGAGGTTATGCAACAGTTTCATTCCAGCATGTGTGGAGGAAACCATTATTGGAAAACCACAGCCCATAAGATCCTCAGAGCTGGGTATTATTGGCCCACTTTATTTTCTGATGTATTTTCATTTGTTAAATCTTGTGACAGGGGCCAAAGATTTGAAGGAAAGCAGTAGTTGAAGTCCCTGCCCTTAAAACCAATACATGCAAAAGGACCTTTTCAGCAGTGGGGCTTGGATTTTATTGGAGAAAAAAATTCACATTCTAGTGGCCAGCACAAATGGATATTAGTGGCCACTGATTATTTCACTAAGTGGATTGAAGCAATCCCTACTAGGAAGGCTGATCATAATGTGGTCATGAAGTTTTTAATTGAAAATATCTTTACCAGATTTGGTTGTCCACATAAATTAGTCACAAATAATGTAGCAGCCTTTAGGGCAAAAGAATTGGTGGAAATGTGTGATTCAATGGGTATTAAACTGATTCATTCTACCTCATACTATCCTCAAGGAAATGGTCTAGCGGAATCCTCTAACAAAAGCTTGATAAGGATAATTTAAAAGTTGTTGGAAGACAATAAAAATAATTGGGGTTCTAAGCTCAAGTATGCACTGTGGGTTGATAGAGTGACCATTAAGAAATCCACAGGGAATTCTTCATTGAAGCTGGTGTATGGCACTGAGGCTATATTCCCAATTCAGTTAACTCTCCCTGTGGCAAAGTTCCTGTAAGATGAATGTAATGAGGAAGAAGACATGGCAAAAAGGATCACTGATTTGGCAGAGGTACATCAAATCCGAGAACAACTGGTTGAAAAGGATGCAGTACATCAGAAAAAGATCAAGGATGCTTTTCACAAGAAGACAAAGACAGATAATTTTCAGGTTGGAGACTTGGTTCTGATGTGGGATGCACTAAAGGAAAAGAAAGGCAATCATGGGAAGTTTGATGCTTTCTCGACAGGGCCTTTTATCATTTCTCAAATTCAAGGGAACAACACCTTCATACTGCAAAATATGGGGGGAGAAGTAGTTTTTGATGGCCTAGTTAATGGGCGTTTTCTGAAAATTTATGTGATTTAAGGTATTTTGGGCTTAAAATTGTAAATATTTCGTTTTATTAGTCTTAGTGTAGGTTCAGTCAAACTCCATGCCCAATGGAGCACTAGCAATTTTGCTAATTTGTTTTCATTGGAAAGGCATTGATCTGCAGGTTCTTGAGACCTCACAGGGAGGATGTCATCCCCAAAAGGAGCCAGTGTTAGCTCTACTATTCAAATCATCATTTGGAGGACCAAGTACAGCCCTGATCGGGGTGTTTACGCAAAAAGGGAGCTCACAGCAGTCTATTTCATTCCCCCCCCTTCATTTTCCTTGCACTCTTATAACTCCCGCTACCTTCGTTTTCCTACGAATTTCTCTATAAACCATATTCCCCCAGGTCCCTAGGCGCGAAGTTTGAACCCATACGACCATATTCACATGATCGCGTGCCTTTACCGACTTTTTCCTGTCACATTAGTCATAAACATGTGTCACCTTTTTTGCACCATCTGATTGTCTCCGCCAATGATCGGATGTCATTCGCTTCCCCTGTCATCGAAACATGCCTATGCTTTAACCCGTGGGGAAAGCGGTTTCCCTTTCATCACGTCCGCTACGCATTGCCCGCTAACTCGCATCGCTCCCCCGCATACAAATACCGCCCATCACCCGTAAGCGATGCGATCAATATCGCCCTGTCACGCAAACCATTTTCCCAGTCGTTAATTCCCACGCATCTCTTCCGCCCAATAGTCGTCGGATCTGTTCACCCGCAATCTAACGGCTCAAGATCGTCCATTCCCGTTTCCGCCTGATACACCCTATAAACTGATCTCCATCATCCATCTGCGAGATCCAATGGCTCATAATCACTCCACCCCACTTCCTCCCAATGTCTCCCGCCAATAGATCTCCGCCATCCATCCATGTGATCCAACGACTAACATTTATTCCCTGCCCTCCATTCATTCCCCATGCAGTTTTCTTGTCTTTGTCCTATCTCGTGCATCTGAAGGAAGAAGGCGGCCAGTCTTCAACACTCTACGCAGTTAATCCTCAACCTCCGAATTCAAGAGCAGTATGGCCGAAGGGTGAGAAGGACATGCCTCGAGCAGATTATGGCATTTATTAGTTATGGAACTTCTTCAATATAATGCTTCACCTGCTCGAGGAGTACAACAGAGTACCAGAGAATATCAAATTCATTCATTGAAGCGGCAGGTTATAGCAGAGGCCCATCTTAGATAGTTAAAGTGGTTGGCGGTCCATTATGACCCCTCCATGCATAGAATAGCAGAGCATTTTTGTAATCAACCTCTATATATACCCAGAAGACATATTCAATGAAGGTTGATGGTTGTTGTTTTAATGTAAGGTTCAACTTCTGGAGACCATAACTACGGTGATACTTGCAACATTTGGTCTTCATTTTTAGCTAATACAAGCTTCTTTTGCTATTAATTGCTCACTTTCCATTTCTACTCTGTTCTAGGCTGTGCCTGTTATGCATTTTTTCATGTGCTCTTGATATTTAGCATTAGAGGGGTTGTCATCCCACCTTTGTGTTGAAGTCTAGTGTGTATCATTGAATGTGTTATGCAGGTTTCTGTTCACTTAATGCTAGAGAGTTGTCATTCTGTATGTGCATTAGGAAATAGATTTGCAGACCTCTTTACTGGTTGTAGCCGGCCTTCACATGGTCTTGTGCATCTACTGGTGTGGTCAGTATTCTCCATGTTCACCTAATCCCCAAACTATGAGTAATTGGTGGTCTAAAGCCTTGTAGTCTGGGGGTGTTCACCCATGTTGGGAGTTAAGCATAGTAGAAGTGGTTATCTGGATTGAATATGCATCATTCCTTCCACTCATCCATTTCCAACATTTTGTTGAGTTTGTAATGTTCTCGAGCATCTATGAGATACGACCTAGGAGAGTTTCTTGGGGTGATAACAAGGCGAAAGAAGAGAAAGGCTTCCTGCGTAGAGGTGATGCAAGTATCTCCGTCAGGGTACTAACCAGGCTCACTGGCAACAAAGCAATCCTTTTGTTCCTGTTGTGGTCACCAACAACCCCCCTCTTTGTTTGATATTAGCAATAACATCAAGCAAAGGGGGACCCTTAACAAAAAATCCCAAAAATATTTTTATCAAAATTTTTGTATTTAACTCCCTAAAAGCTATATCGCATCGCAAAAAGAGAGTGAAGCGTTTCCCTATGCGCATAAATAAGTTGCAAAGAAGCGATGCGAAATTCATCGCATCGCATATTTTGAAAGCGCCCTTAAAAGAAAACAAAAAGGAATCGCCGATGGCCGATATGCGACGTCGCATATCACAACGTCGCATAAGCCAGCACACAGTGATCAAATGAAAAATACGATATTGCGATCTGCGATCTTGCGATTTGCGATCTGCGATGAATGAGACTATTAATTGCTGCGATGCGAATCGCAGAAACCACTCATCGCAAAGTTTCTTCGGCATGATCTGTAAACCCAAAATTGAGCGCGCACCTTAAGGGAAATTAATGATTGCACGCCTGAGTATCCAAAGATGATCATATTGCATTTTTCGAAGAGTCAAGTCATTATGAGTGTCATGATTATGCATTCATTAGAACTTAAAGCTTTCATGTCAATATTTTCGCTAATTCTCTTTTCCTTTGCGTGAACTGTAAGGCAGCAACTAATATAAATCTATATGCAGGAAACATCTAAGGAAAAGGGGAAAGCGCCAATACTAGAAGAATAGAGAGGAGATGCCTTCGCAGATGGATGTCGCATGCAGCAGGGCCGCGGATTCCAGAGTATCACTCAATAGACACTGATGAAAATAGATTATCCAAGACTCAGAGTCAAAGGCGCACAAAAGCAGTATGTTTGCAAAAGATCCTGGAGCTCAGATTGGATAAAACAAAAAGAAAAACGCTAAAGAGGGAGGACGCTCCAGAAAAGCCTAGAACAAAGAACGGAAGCAATTTTCAATACGAAGGATTGTTCAGGCAAAGAAATCCCTAACTCATTGAGTCATTCGTACAGCCGGAAACCGAAATAGCAACAGCACAATCAGTTTGAAAGAAATCTGGGTTATACTAAGTATACACACAGCAAATACACCCAGCCAGAGGAAGATTTTCAAAAATATCTTCTAGTTTGTCAGAAAGAGGTGCCAGCTTTTGTTATTTCTACTTTTATCGCTCGAGCAAAAGAAAAAGACAACCAACCGACTCTTTCTAGGCGAACCTTGCATTGCTTACAACACTAAGGAGCAGATACAGAAACGGTTAGAAATTAGATTCAATTTTTAGAAATAAATTTGTTTTAGTAAAAGGGCGGTCATTTGAAGCCGTTTCCTAAATTTGTGTAAGTAAGATTAGTTAGTTAGTAGTATTTAACCCTTCTCATGGCATTTGGAGAAGGGTCCGGAAATTTGTCAAAAAACTTGTCCTCAGAACATGCACTTTTGCACCCTCGGAGGGGGTTTTTGATGAATGGATGGATCGAGATTTATTTATGTTTGCATTTGAATGTCTGCTACTGATGTTGCACTTCTGTACTCTTAGTATATATTAGAAGTAAGTAGAGATAAATCGTTATTGCTTGAAGTTTGTGAGTGAAATCAGTCATAAATGGTACTTTTATCTCTTGATTAATTTCTGCTCATATTCTTAGAGTGATATACAGCTGAGTTGTTTATATGTTAATGTATGAATGTGTGGGTTACCATTTGGCACTTTTGTACGGTGGAGTCATTTATTTGTGCTTGACATATGAATAACTTATTATGTGATATGCTATTCACAACTGTTTTGCCTAACTTCTTATGCAGAATGGTTTATCTTATTTGATTTATATTCTTATGATAGCTTAATTATCTTTATTACCAGTTATTGTATGAAATCTTTTAGATCGCATAATAGAAGAATTTTACCCCGGGTTAGTATAGATTAGATGTGCTGTTTTTGTTAGATTACAGTAGCATAGAGTCAGTTTAGAGTCTAGAATTAAATTAGCTTAAAATTACCTCTAGATTAGCATCATCAAAATCTACACACACACACACATCTTTTAGATTGGGAAGCTGGTCCCATTATCCCCAGTTGGACCCGCTACACCAAACGGGCAAGGAGCCGCCAACCAGGTTCCCGACCGGGTGGGTATCCCCCTTGTTGTTGACCCGATTTCGGGGCCCTCAACATATTTGGCGCTAGAAGGAGGGCAAGAACTATGAATGGAAACTAAGTCAAAATCAAAATGCCATTCTGAGAGTAAATCACCCTCATCAACTCCCCCGACTTCTCCAGTACGGTTAAACCCGGATTTAGAAGTCGCTCGAGTATCCACCGCTGCTACCTACTCTAATATATCAGACCAGCTTATCATTGAACCCCCAGAAATTCAAACTTTGATTCGTAAACTCCAGGGATTCTCTATTTTTTCTCAGAAGTCTGATAAATCTCATAGCAGCGTGACTTCGTAGTACAATCCTACTCATCCCCTGACCAGATTGAAGAGTGAGAAATTTGGTATTCAACCAAGTCAACTCCCTCTCCCTACTAGGAAAAGAGCAAGGAAAACACCACCAGAGTCTGACCGTGAGACTCTTTCATCTACTTCGTCCATTTCAACACCCTCACCGCGAAGTCAACCACCCACATCGTCATCCCAAATCACTCATCCATCTTCCACAACACTTCCTCTTCAATCATCAAAGATCATAATACCTTCATCTTCTCAGCATCAGGGACTATCTTCCGCACTTTCGTTAACTAGCAGCTCAGGATGGCCCAGTCTCCATGGAACAATCCTGGGGAGGTTTTAATGCCTCCACCCCTGAGCCCAATACCGGCCCATCCTGAGAAATGGCTACCTAAGTTCAATCCAGAAACAGGCATGCTAGCTAAAGAGCATATCAATAATTTCATGCTTTTTGTTAATCTCAACGGAGTTACTAACAAAGATGCTATCGTCCGACTTTTTCCTTACACAATGCAAGGAACAGCCGGGTCATGGTACTTTTCGTTACCTTCCAGGTCCATCACAAGTTGGGACATTTTTCAAAATCAATTCATCACCAAGTTTGGCGATGTCAGATCAACAGCGACATTGATCAATGACCTATCTAATCTTAAAGCTGAGGCTAGAGAACCCATTAAAGATTTCAATTTACGGTTCAATAAGATCCTCAACAAGATTCTCGCTGCTTCTTAACCCAGCGAGGAAGTAAGATGTGAATGGTACATCACGGCCTTACCATCAAACTTGGCTATCTTTGTAGATAGGGCAAACAAGACGACCTTAGTTGAAAACTTAACTGAGGCGTTAGCAGTAGAAAAACACATAGTTGCCCTAGAAAAGAGATCTGCAATAGAAGAACGCAAATCTAAGAAGATCTCTTTCAAAGAAGACACCAAGAAGAAGCAAACGAAAGATCCTTTCGATATGGAAGGATTACAAAAGGCGTTAAAGGCCATGTCCAATGAGATGATTGACATAAGAAAACAAGTAGCAAAAACTTCTTCAAAAAAGCCCTACAGATCTTTTAAAAGAAATCCTCCCATGGAGGTGAAACCACCCAATGCTGTCTCAAACGTCGAATCTGAAGAAGAAGAAGAAGAAGAAGAGAATACCACTGAAGGGCAGGTCGATGATGAAGAAGTTGTGGAACTACAAGGAATGTGGGATTTCATCCTCCCACAAGAAGAGGATCAAGAAGCATTTCCGGTTAGCACACAAAGCAAAAATCAACTTGATCCTCCCCAAACTACCCCTAAACAGAAGGGCGCAAGCCCTGCAACAAAAGATAAGGTCGCATCAAAGAAAACAACTGCTAGAGCGACCCAATTTAACCCAGTCCAATCATATCAAGCACCTCCATCAAGAACACTGATAGTGTCGGATGAAATGGAGTATAACATTATAGATGACATGAAAAAGACTAGGGCTAATATCACTCTTTACGAATTGAGCAAATTGAAACATCAACAGAAAATAATGATGAAATAATTACATGTCGTGCCTACTACATCTTTACCTACAGCTGTAGCTTCCCACAACATGGGAAGACCTCCAACCAACATGATCAATAAGATTGATCCGAATGACATTTATTTGATTGGAGGAAGGTCAAGATCCCATACTCCTCCTTTTCTTCTCACTTATGAAATTTTCAATAAAAACGTGCACAATTACTTGGTTGATTCTGGTGCTTCAACGAATATTTTACCCAGATCAATATGTGCTAAATTGAATGTTCAACCACAAAAATCCGCAATGCGCATAGTTCAACTTGATCGATCTCAAGTCGAAGTGATTGGTGAACTTAACCAGGTGACCATAAGATTTCGTCTAACCCGAAAGTATGCCAGGTTATCGACATTCTAGTAGTTGATATCCCTGAATTCTATGGTTTAATTCTTAGCAGGGATTGGTCCGAAAAACTCCACGGATATTTCTCAACCGACTGGTCGCACATGTGGTTACCCTACAACGATAAACCCAATCAAATAAAGGTTGAACGAGAATTGCACCAAAAGTACATAGTGACAGAATTGGAAGGAGAGAACGAAGCAATAGCATACAACAGCAGTATCATAGGCAATTACTCAGTAGATTCTTTCCTCGGTAATTTCAATGCTCACACCTCACCTTACTTAGAAAATTCAGTTTTGTCCCAAGTGGAAAATTTTTCCCAAACTGATGATTCAAAGTGTTTTAATTTTTTAGATAACTCTGTAAATACGTCTTTATTTTGGAAATTATATTTTGATGGCTCTAAATCTAATGAGGGAGCAGGAGCAGGATGCATTCTGATTAGCCCAGACGGAAACAAGATCATGCTTACATGCAGACTTGAGTTCGATTGCACAAACAATACAGCGGAGTACGAAGCCTTGGTGCAAGGCCTATACAAAGCAATCGGGTTGAATGTTAAGTATCTTCAAGTCTTTGGAGATTCTGAACTTGTCGTCAAGCAGGTACGTAACACCATACATTGCCTGTCAAGTCATTTAAAGCACTATCAATCTTTAGTTCAAGATCTGACTTCACATTTCATAGCATTCAATATTTCGTCAATCCCAAGACTCCAAAATGCGAGCGCAGACCTGTTAGCTAACATAGCCTCTAGACTTATTCCCTCCGAAGATTTCAGTCCAGATAGGTTTTCAATAGAATTAATCTTTAGACCATCCATCCCTGACAACATCACCAACTGGAGAGTATTCAACGACGATCCAGACATTGTAAATTTCCTCACTTCTGAAAGCTCCTACTCAAATCAAATAATTGACGAAGACCATCATGATCACCAAATTCACCAAAATAGCACTGATAATGCTATACCTAAATCGGTGGTTAAGTTAGAAGATTTATATGATTTGAAAAGTCGGTTTAAAAGGTCTGCCAATTCTAAACTCTACAGTTCAACTCTGAATTAGGAATTAGTGAACCTAGGAACCGATCAGAAGCCGCAAAACGTTAATCTAGGCCACGGCCTAGCCCCCGAAGAAAAATCAGCATATATCCGTCTTCTGAGACAATACAAAAACGTTTTTGCATGGAATTATGATGAGCTGAAGACATACAACACTTCTATCATTCAACACACTATCCCTATGATTGACGATGAAAAACCTGTCCAGCAGAAGCTCAGAAAAATCCACGCCAACTTAGAAAATCAGATAAAGACTGAGCTAAATAAATTGTTGACAGCCAGAATAATTTTCCCCGTCAGACACTCCAAATGGGTATCCAATATCGTGCCCGTTAGAAAGAAAAACGGAGATATCAGAATCTGTATTGATTTCCGGAATCTCAACAAAGCCTGTCAGAAAGATAATTTTCCCCTCCCACCTATGGAGCAAATATTACAGGCAGTAGCGGGCTCAGAATTAATGTCTTTCCTTGATGGATTTTCAGGATACAATCAAGTGCTGGTACATCCCGATGATCAGTTGAAAACCACATTCCGAACCAAATGGGGCACATACACATATCGGAAGATTCCATTTGGTCTTATCAATGCCGGCGCTACCTTTCAGAGAGCCATGGACATCGCGTTTAAAGGTTTAGTCAATAAATCGGTAGTGATTTACCTAGATGATATAACAGTGTACTCCAAGAAGCGAAGCGACCATCTCAAAGATTTGAAACAAATCTTTCAAAGATGCTTAAGGTATGGGATTTCACTTAACCCAAAGAAATCTTTTTTCGCATTAAGTGAAGGGAAATTTCTTGGATTCATAGTGTCGAAATCTGGCATTCACATTGAACCTGACATAATCAAAGAAATTTCCGAAATATCCATGCCCCATAACAAAAAGGCCATGCAATATTTCCTTGGACAAATCAATTTTGTAAAAAGGTTTGTCCTGGATTTTTCACGTATTATTTCTCCTTTACAAAATATGATAAAAAAGAATTCAAATTTAAATGGGGTCAAGATGAGCACGAAGCATTCAACTTGATCAAACAAGCTATCATCAACGCTCCATCTTTAGCTACCCCAAATTTTTCAGAATCTTTTATCTTATACACTTTTGCCTCAGAGAAATCTTATGCCGCGATTTTAATTCAAACAAATCAAGAGAAGGCGGAAGCTCCAATCGCGTTCCTTAGCTCGAACTTACAAGGTGCTGAACTCAATTATTCAGACGTGGAGAAACAGGCATATGTCGTTTTTAAAGCGATCAAATATTTCAGACCTTTCTTACTTAAAGCCCATACCAAAGTCGTAGTACCGTTTCCAGCGGTAAGAAACCTTTTGGTACAGAAGGACGTGGGCGAAAAGAGAGCAAATTGGATTACCGCTTTACAAGAATACGATCTTGAGATCAAACCAGCAAACATCGTAAGAGTTCAAGGCTTTTGCAAAATGTTAGCTGGAGCATCACAAATTCCTGAGAACTCATCTGAAGAGGTACATACATATGAGGTAAGCCTAAACGACGCAGAATCATTATATGCGGACACCATTTATTATCTTAAGAACGGGTATGCTCCATCACATCTGGATCACACCAAGAAAAGAGCTCTGAGATTGAAAGCTAAACAATACCAGCTCATAAATGATGTTCTATTTAAAAGAAATTACGTTTCTGTACTTCTTAGGTGTCTTGAGAAAACTGAAGCCGAAAAGGTTTTGCAGGAACTCCACGATGGACCAGCAGGTGGACACTATGCTGGAGAAGCTACTGCGCATAAGATATTACGTGCAGGATATTATTGGCCCACGCTGTTCAAAGACTCATACAATTACGTAAGGAAATGCCAAATCTGCCAGACTGCTGCAGGGAAACAAAGGAAATCGTCCATGCCACTACAGTCGGTTAACATCGAGCAACCATTCAGCCAATGGGGCTTGGACATAATAGGTGAGATCGTTCCTCACTCTTCTAAGCAGCATAGGTATATCCTCACGACAACAGATTATTTTACTAAATGGGTAGAAGCGGTTCCTCTCAAGATAGTTAATTCTGAAAACATTATTGAATTCATAGATCAATTTATCATCACTAGGTTTGGATTGCCAACGGCCTTAATGTTTGATAATGCATCATAATTTTCCGGAAATGCAATGAATGAGTTTGCGCTTAAAAGAGGATTCAAACTGAAATATTCTGCCAATTACTATCCGCAAGGTAATGGGTTGGCTGAATCAACAAACAAAAACCTAATCAGGATTATTAAAAGAACAGTCGACCAAAACCAAAAGAATTGGCACAAAGCACTGGTAAATGCTTTATGGGCAGATAGAATTACGAAGAAAGCTTCAATCGACACTTCTCCCTTTAATTTAGTTTATGGGAAAGAAGTGGTTCTTCCAACTCACTTAGTCATTCCCTCTTTGTCTTTAGTACAACACATCGATGAAGTATCTACTTCCTCCTTACAATTGAGACAAATGGAGATAATCAAACTAGAAGAACGACGAGAACAAGCTAAGAAAACCCATGCTCATCACCAAGCGCTAATAAAATCCTCTTTTGACTCAAACATCATAACCAGAAAGAACTTTCAGATGGGAGATTTAGTTTTGAAATGGGATAAGGCTCATTAAGAAAAAGGCAAACATACGAAATTTCAGGAGCTGTGGCTTGGTCCTTTTTAGATTGTAGAAGTCATAGGCCCATCGACGTTTGTGTTGCAGGATTTGGCAGGTAGAAGAGATTCTTTGCCTATGAATGGACAGATTCTTAAAATGTATTTTCCATAGAAGATCATTCTTCTATTTTTTGTAGGTTAGTTTTAGTTTCTTTTATTTTGTTTTTCTCTTTCTTATAAATAAAACCGGTTGTAAATGATCATTGAAAAGGATTCATGAAAGAGCACACCAACTCTCTATCGGATTTTGATTTCACTTGTACAAATAGCAAAACTTCTCGAAAAATCTGATTTTTATTATTGACAAATAGAGTTAACTGTAACCTGAATATGATATTAGTTTCAACCTCTCAAAAAACTTTGATGAAAACAACCTTTGGTAAAAAATTGTTTTATGTCAGCACAATGAAAGGTATCATCAATAATAAAATAAATATTCTCTGTAAAGCTGTTGTTTTCAAACTCTATTATTGTCATCCAGAGCTTTCTTAAGGAAAAACAACGACTTCCTCCCTGCTAAAGGAAACCGCAGCATTCAGAGAAACAATCTGAGAAAACACTATATCTCAAAGAATAAGAGGTCTCATCACGAGCCGGCTTATCATGATCACAGATATTATAACTTGCTGACTTTGCCAATACTGTCTATCAAAACAGGGCAACGACTCAAAGATTGTTGCAATCAAAAGACAAGGGGTCTCATCACGAGCCAGCTTGTTCAGCAAAAGTGTAAATCAAGTGAATGACTGTGTCATAATTTTGCCACCAAACCAAGACATTGTTCTTTAGAGAATAAAAAAGGAAAAAGTGTCAAAAAGGATTTTTCTCTGAAATGTTGTAAATAACCTCAAGCAGGAAAAAGGATCATTGTTGGATAACATGGTAACCCTGTCGAGGCTATGGACGCTTGCGGGCAGCAGAGGCTCTACCTACGACAAATGAGCATATTTTAAAGCCAGTACGCAGAGAAGACTTTATTTTATCTTTAAAAAGGACCAAGTAATGTCTGGTATGAATGCAAGAACTAAGCCTAAGGAAGCAGACAATTGGAATAAGAGAAAGGTTGAGACAAAGTATCATTGACAAGATAAGGGGTAATCTACTCTATCTGTTCATAACAAAATTTAGACATATGAAAATCTTTCTGTTTCGGAAGTGGAAATGTCAATAGAAAAGCAAAGATAACTGGTTCTTCACAGTGAATCGCCATTGTTGTGGTCACCAACAACCCCCCTCTTTGTTTGATATTAGCAATAACATCAAGCAAAGGGGGACCCTTAACAAAAAATCCCAAAAATATTTTTATCAAAATTTTTGTATTTAACTCCCTAAAAGCTATATCGCATCGCAAAGAGAGAGTGAAGCGTTTCCCTATGCACATAAATAAGCTGCAAAGAAGCGATGCAAAATTCATCGCATCGCATATTTTGAAAGCGCCCTTAAAAGAAAACAAAAAGGAATCGCCGATGGCCGATATGCGACGTCGCATAAGCCAGCACACAGTGATCAAATGAAAAATGCGATATTGCGATCTGCGATCTGTGATCTTGCGATTTGCGATCTGCGATGAATGAGACTATTAATTGCTACGATGCGAATCGCAGAAACCACTCATCACAAAGTTTCTTCGGCATGATCTGTAAACCCAAAATTGAGCGCACACCTTAAGGGAAATTAATGATTGCACGCCTGAGTATCCAAAGATGATCATATTGCGTTTTTCGAAGATTCAAGTCATTATGAGTGTCATGATTATGCATTCATTAGAACTTAAAGCTTTCATGTCAATCTTTTCTTCAATTCTCTTTTCCTTTGCGTGAACTGTAAGGCAGCAACTAATATAAATCTATATGCAGGAAACATCTAAGGAAAAGGGGAAAGCGCCAATGCTAGAAGAACAGAGAGGAGATGCCTTCGCAGATGGATGTCGCATGCAGCAGGGCCGCGGATTCCAGAGTATCACCCAACAAACACTGATGAAAATAGATTATCCAAGACTCAGAGTCAAAGGCGCACAAAAGCAGTATGTTTGCAAAAGATCCTGGAGCTCAGATTGGATAAAGAAAAAAGAAAAACGTTGAAGAGGGAGGACGCTCCAGAAAAGCCTGGAACAAAGAATGGAAGCAATTTTCAATACGAAGGATTGTTCAAGCAACGAAATCCCTAACTCATTGAGTCATTCGCACGACCGGAAACCGAAATAGCAATAGAACATTCAGTTTGAAAGAAATCTGGGTTATACTAAGTATACACACAGCAAATACACCCAGCCAGTGGAAGATTTTCAAAAATATCTTCTAGTTTGTCAGAAAGAGGTGCCAACTTTTGTTATTTCTACTTTTATCACTCAAGAAAAAGAAAAAGACAACCAGCCGACTCTTTCCAGGCGAACCTTGCATTGCTTACAGCACTAAGGAGCAGATACAAAAACGGTTAGAAATTAGATTCAATTTTTAGAAATAAATTTGTTTTAGTAAAAGGGCGGTCATTTGAAGCCGTTTCCTAAATTTGTGTAATTAAGATTAGTTAGTTAGTAGTATTTAACCCTTCTCATGGCATTTGGAGAAGGGTCCGGAAATTTGTCAAAAAAATTGTCCTCAGAACATGCACTTTTGCACCCTCGGAGGGGGTTTTTGATGAATGGATGGATCGATATTTATTTATGTTTGCATTTTAATGTCTGCTACTGATGTTGCACTTCTTTACTCTTAGTAGATGTTAGAAGTAAGTAGAGATAAATCGTTATTGCTTGAAGTTTGTGAGTGAAATCAGTCATAAATGGTACTTTTATCTCTTGATTAATTTCTGCTCATATTCTTAGAGTGATATACAGCTGAGTTGTTTATATGTTAATGTATGAATGTGTGGGTTACCATTTGGCACTTTTGTACGGTGGAGTCATTTATTTGTGCTTGACATATGAATAACTTATTATGCGATATGCTGTTCACAACTGTTTTGCCTAACTTCTTATGCAGAATGGTTTATCTTATTAGATTTATATTCTTATGATAGCTTAATGATCTTTATTACCAGTTATTGTATGAAATCTTCTTAGATCGCATAATAGAAGAATTTTACCCCGGGTTAGTATAGATTAGATGTGCTGTTTTTGTTAGATTACAGTAGCATAGAGTCAGTTTAGAGTCTAGAATTAAATTAGCTTAAAATTACCTCCATAGATTAGCATCATCAAAATCTACACACACACACATCTTTTAGATTGGGAAGCTGGTCCCATTATCCCCAGTCGGACCCGCTACACCAAACGGGCAAGGAGCCGCCAACCAGGTTCTCGACCGGGTGGGTATCCCCCTTGTTGCTGACCCGATTTCGGGGCCCTCAACAGTTCCTACATGTCTCTGTTGGGGAACATTCTAGGCCTTCTAGCAATGGAGCAACTCCTTAGATGAAACTTAAACTCTGGCTATCATATTGCTTGTGTACCAATATACCTCTCATTCCCAATCGAAACAACTATGTTGACTTGGCTTGAAATGTGTGTTGACCGACCAAGAGCATGGTAAGTGCTACATCTTTCAATCAAGCTAGTGTGGAAAACAAGATGATCAGAGAATTGAACAATAATTCCGCATGAGTTAGACATTATTTTCATGAAACAAGGTCCATTCAGAGAGATTGAGTTCTACCAGTTTGTCACCAAGTGTTGTAGCAGCTATAACCACCATACAAAATTTTTCCTTAGGTTCGTTTTGGAGCCTCCCTACCAACCATCCTTAGTGGCATGTCTCGCACTATACAAGTACCTATGCTGCAGTTAAGTTTAAGTGGCTTATCAGCTTGTGTTTGACAGCTTGTTCGCCTCCTATCCGTAGGTTGGTCATTTTTTGGTTGCTATGCTCTCCTAGAAAATTGTGCAAATCTGGAGGGGAACCAGCCTTCCTCTCCAAAATTGTGCAATCCATCTAGGCTTCCTGCTGCTCTCCAGAAATGTGCAGAATAGCCAGGAAACCTTCCCTCTGGAAATTTCACAAAGAAGCCCATCACTATTCTTGCTCTAAAAAATTGCGCAATTCTGGTTGACAGTCGGGGTTTTAGTCCAAAAATTGTGCAGACCCTGATGGAAAACCAAACTTGCTAACCACAGAAACTACACAAAAGTATTTCCTAGGCTTGTAGTCCATTACATGTGCTCCCAAGTTGACCAGTTCCCTCGAGGACTGAGTAATATTGATTTGCATGCGTGGGTTTCTTTTCCTAAAAAGGAAAAAAAGAAAAAAGAAAAAACCATCGCTAGATTTTAGGGATCCATTTTTAGCAGCTGGAGGTTACATGCAAAATCCGTTTTGGAAACCTCCCGCCAAGTGTTGCTTGTTCCTAGATCTGTGGCATGCGCATCATAAACCTCGATCTTATCAAAACTATTTATTCGATGCTTCAGAGCTCATTCCTCACATCAATCTTGGAGATCTGGTGTCCCACATCACATCTAGGAGCATTCGGCACACTCAGCTCAACTTTTTCCGAGTAAGTCCGCTTTTCATGTCTTTTGTTGATTTTCTATCGCTTTTTGTATTTCGGTTTGTGTGAGTGTTGTTTTCTTAGTTTTGTTGAACACTTGTTGTCGTTTTAATGCGTGTTAGCTTGTAGAAGCTCTGTTTCAAGTTTTCCATTGCATCTCATTGTTGTTGCGTGCATGACATTGTTTCTGCACTAACGGTTGACAGTTCAGCGGCTGGCTTCACACACTTACTTATTTTCCCATTTTTTGAATCCTACACCCATTGTTTGCATGCATGATCATTAACTATTGTTTGCACTCACTTCACCATGCATTCATCCTTTTTATGTTTTCAGTTGCATGTCGGCAGGTATGCACTGCCTTGGCTCAAACCTTGCCTTGCCTGTCTTGCACTGCGCATTTTTTAGAGTGAAGGCTCTCACTTCCTCCTAGAAATTGCACAAAGCTAGCCCAACACTGGCCTCCAAGCTTGCTTTGCGCAAATATGAGAGGTAGTGCCTTGTTGGCCTCTGGAATTAGACATATGCAATTTTCTGGGTTGCAATCATTTCTGACTCAAACTGCACATTTCACAGTTTCAATGCTCAGCAGGTCTAGCTGGACTATGCATTGCATAGTTTTAGTGGCCAGTGAGCCTGTTGACAGTCCTGACTATGCTATGCGCAGTTTTGGCAGTCAGTCTCCCAGCCTCCTGGTGAAAATTGTGTAATATTTTCGGTGAGTCACCCAAGTGTGTTGCATGTCAATGCTCAAGTTGTTTTGGTTTTCAATTGACATTGTGATTGACATGAGCGTTTCTCTATCTCTAGGTATCACATGTGTTTGTTCATTTCTCAATAGTACAAGTACAATGGCCTCCAAGAGAGCAGGGTCAAAGGACATCGTCGAGAGCGCAACTGGATATGCAGTTGAGCAAGTATATATGAGCTTGCTTACCTATCAAGACACTAAGCTATTCATAGACAAGGAGATCAAGATGAAATTGCAAGACATTAATGAAAACTTTTCAGGAAAATTTGAGGAGAATATGGAATACTGTAGGGTCTATGTCAACATACACAAGTCTGGATTGTACCAGATTTCAGGCAAGTATCCTGCGTTTCCATGCACGGACATGAACCACTGAATTTTCTCGCATATTGATCCATAGACAATGGTGTTGAGAAATGTTAGTGAAAAATAACTTGCTAACTTCTAGGCGAAGGGCTTTCAAGAGATGTATAACTTTCCATAGTCGATGATCACGATGCATACACCCTTCACCAAACCCAACAGCAGTGAAACCTCAAGGGACATCCTAAAGAGCTGGGTGAAATAACCATCCAAGTTCAGCACAACCCCCAACCAGGTTTACAATACAAGGATACTGCGCAAGGAATATCAGCTCTTGGTCATCTTTGCATGCCACTTATTCAGCTAGGAGAGCACGGAAACCTTCCCAAAAAGTTGGGTGATTGTGTTGGATCAACCGGTGAGCGAAGGAAGACATTTCAAATGGTCCGACATATTGGCTCTTAGGTTGAAGGAACAAGTAGCAGAAGTCTGTCATCCACCCAAGGGTCAACAAGTGAAGCTATTCATGTTCACTTACATACTAGATGTAGTCTGTGCCCATCAATAGTTCCCAGGCTTGGGTTGGGCGTGGACACCTTCGGAAACCTTTGTGCACTCTTATTGCAAGTTTTTCTCCAAATGCAACTTTCGTGGAGTTATCATACAATTATCAGACCATTTCGTCACCCCAGTGTACAGGATGATCTTTGAGGAGGATCCACCTTGCATGTCGGAGGCAGCGATGGAGGCAGCGATCAACATAGCAGATTGGTATGCCTCACCTCTTGGCACCTTCATTCGAAGGTATAGCGTAGAGAATGCTCCACATGTTTTACCAAATTTTTCCATGGATAAGTTGGTCATGCAGGAAGTTTCATATCACATCTCGACAAAATTGTCAATTAGACTGCATAGGAAGAAGAAGGCACTTTGGCTCACTCTTCCTTGACAAGTCGGTCTGTATGAGATCCAGAGTCTCAAGCATGTTGAAGATGAGATGGAGGATTTCAAGAGATTCACCTTCGGCACCAGAAGTTTCAATCCGTATGTACCGCATTTCTTAGTGAATTACCACTATGCAAGAGTGCAACATCCTAGGATCCACGGGGTGTGTCATTGGCCTGAGGAAGACCCATGGAGATACTGCTATCACTTTTGAAGGCTCAATGAACTATTCAGTATGGTTGTAGAGTGGTTAGCAAAGTAGAAGGTAGTAGCATCTCAGAGAGCAGCATCATAAATAACAGTAAAGGGTAGTAGACCTATGCGTGACACAGGCAAGAGGAAGGTTGTTTACAGCGCAAAGTTGAAGAAAAGCTGGAAGTCCAAAGAAAATCCACTTGTGCTGAGAGAAAATTTAGAGATTTACGCTAAGAGGCAATAGCGCGATAGAAGGATCATGAGTGGAATCGCTCCCAACTCCAAAAAACCACTTTCAACTTGAAGGTCCTGTGATAAACCAGAAACTACCCAGCGAGTGGTCTTGCCATCACAGAAAGAAAACCTGGGGTTTTTGAGTCAGCGTGATAAACGCCCTGGACCCACCAACATGCTCACTTAATCTTGACCGTAGATTCATCGTGCTTGATCCAACGGCTATAGAACATATCGCACGCACCAAAAGCACTAGGAATTACCACGCAATGACGGCGGTATTCCTTCTCGTCCCTTGGCCATGTGTTGCTTTGTGAGTGCAATCGCTCCCAACTCCGAAAAACCACTTTCAACTTCAAGGCCCTGCGATAATCCAGAAACCACCCTGTGAGTGGTATTGCCACCTCAGAAAGAAAAACTGGGGATTTGAGTCTGCCAAGAAAGCCAAGAATCTAGCCCCTCGCACCAACCCATCTCCTCGAGCGACTGAACCAAAGGAAGCTGAAAATTCCTCTGTCCAGTCATTTATCCAAGAAACAGCGTCTGCCAAGCAACCTCCTCCAGAGACTTCTGTGTTTGTTCTTGCCAGGGTTGAGGAGGCCGACAGTGACCTGCATCCCAAAAATGACCTCACTTCAGAAATAACACTTCATAAATAAACCAAAACATTTCATCAATAGACCAAATTAATTAGATCCCATCTCTATGGCACTGTTGCGAAACACCATTCTGTCCTCATCCACCTGATCTTGACACAATGCCTTTAATATATTTTGAGGCATCTCTTGCCAACTCAGCTCGACCTTGCTTTTCGTGCAGAGCACCCCTTGATTGGCCAGTGTGTCCACCAATTTATTTTTCGTCCTTAACACATGGGTAAAACTCATGGTACGTAAGCCTAGGAGGTGAAGTTGAATCCATTGAAAGACCTCAAGCAACCTCCAGTGTTTTGAGACTTTTTCTGGCTCTGTGCCATAGCTGATTATCTTGACCGAGTTAATGATTAACTCAGAATCAGCTTCAACTGTTATATTCTAGATATTATTCTGCTTCAGGAATTATAAACAATTCTCAAGAGACATTAATTCCACCATATTATTTGTGGCTCTTCCCAAATGGCAATGGAAAATAAAAAGGATATAGTCATTCTCATCCCTTAACACCCCTCCAAAGCCAGCAATACCGGGGTTGCCTTTTGAGGCCCCATTAATGTTGTATTTAAAAAACCCTACGGGGGGGAGGGATGCCAGTAATCCTGCTTAGTGTCCAGTTTCATTACCTTCCTATCCAAGCCCTGTGGTATAAGCCCCTGCATACCCAACTGAAGAAGTATCTGCATTTCAACTTCTGAAGGTGGATTCTTTGGGGAAGTTCTCACAATAGTACCTACCGTCTCCTTAAGTTGTCTTAAGATCTGCTCAAAAATGCGTTGGGAGGAACTTTTTTCATTTTTGAAGATTTTGTTGTTCCTTTCTTTCCAGACATTCCATATTATGAAGCTTGGCGTTAAAGCCCAAGCTGAGCAAAGAAATTCATTATCAGAGAAGTTTTGTTTCCAATTATTTAGGGTGTTGATAATGCTTCCTTTGTCCCTGTCTATTGTCAGAAAATAGTGGCAAAAGTATCCCACAAACTGGAGGTGAAAATACAATCATTGAGAAGGTTCTCCATTGTTTCCTCCTGGGCCTCACAGAGCTATCATTTGGAATGGCCCAGAACACCCCTCTTCCTAATGTTTTCCCAAGTCAGAATTTTCTTATGATGAACCAACCACATGAAGAGTTTGATCTTCATCCATCCTTGATGCCTCCATAGGTTCTGCCAAACCCTGTCCGGTACATTGGAGTCCAGTTCAAGGAGTTTGCATTTTGCCTCCTTAAGATTGAAGGTACCTTCATTATTGTTACCCCATCTAAGTTGGTCATGCCCACCTGTCACTAAAATTTTCCTTTGGTCCAACATTTTTAGAACTACCTCAACTTTTACTTTCAAGGGGCTATCATCCCTGTAATCTATATTCTTCCAGGTTCTCCATTTTCCTTCACTATTGGTTTGATCCCAAAAATATTTTACCCTAAGAAACCCTTTGGTATCCATTTCTTTCTTGAGCTCTAGAAAGTCCTCTCTTAACAGTGTAGGTTCTTGTTGCCATTTATCCTCCCAAAACAAAGAAAGATCTCCCTCTCTGATTTCCAAGAAACCATTTTTTATGTACTAAGCTTCTATTCTCTTAGGCCTTATTCCAGATGTGTGAGCCTTTTATGATGCCATTCATCCTTATGTGATCATTATCGTGCCAAGTGCTGGCATATTTTTCTTTCCAGATACTAGCCCATTGAGCCTTTGGATATTTTACCCAACACCACCATAATTTGGCTCCTAAGACTTTGCTTAGTACTTTTGATCATCCAATCCAAGGCCCCCATGATTTTTAGGTTTGCAAATCTTAACCAAGGCTACCAAGGCCCATTTCTTTCTCTGCTCCCCCTTACCTCAAAGAAAGTCTCTTTGAATGGTTCTAAATTGTTGCAAAACTCCTTTTGGAGCTGGAAGGGCTGATAGCATGAAAACGGGGATAGATTGAAGAACAACTTTTGTAAGCACTAACCGACCAACCAAGTTTAAAGATCTAGTAGTCCATTTCCTGATTGTATCCTACATCTTGTTAATCACCAGTTACCAAATGCTCTTGTGCAAAATTTTATCAGTTAGAGGAACTCCCAAGTATTTGGAGGGAAGGACATCCCTTTGAAAGCCAAGAATTCTCGAGAGATTTCTCTGAATGGAAATATTGGTATTAAATAAAAAAATATTAGATTTGGAGAGATTAAATTCCATACCTGTAGCCATGGCAAAGTCACACAGGATTTGTTTATAGGCTAGATCTTCTTTGACCATGGGGATTCCCTGCAGCATGGTATCATCAACAAATTGTTGATGGGACAAAGCCTATCTAGTATCAGAAAGTTGGAGCCCCTTGATGTTTCCAACTTATTTCGCATGCTTGATTGACCGACCAAGTCCTTCCATCATGAGGATGAAGAGAAAGGGAGAGAGCAGATCTCCCTGCTTGAGGCCTCTTGAAGGAGTAAAAGTCTTGGAAGGAGAACCATTAACCAGAATTGAAAAGCTAGAAGAAGTCACTAGGGCCATGACCCATCTTACCTAGTTATGATCAAACCCAAAAGCTATAAGGACCTTCTGGATATAGGTCCAATTCAACTTATCGTAAGCTTTGGCCAGATCCAATTGCATGATCATTCCAGCCTTCATGTTGCTTAACAATGAGTGTACCACCTCATGCACTTCAATGATGCTATTGAGAATTTGTCTACCCTCCACATAACCAGATTTATCCACAGAAACTAGAGTAGGAAGAAGTGGTTTGAGTCTATTCGCAACAACCTTAGAAATTAGCTTGTACACCACATTGCATAAAGCTATGGGTCAAAACCTGTCTGGATTCTGAGCATTGTCCTGTTTTGGGATCAAGGAGATGAAGGAAGTATTGAGCACCTTCAAAATGGTTCTACTCATTCTGGAATCCTCCACCACATTTAGAATGTCTTGTTTAACAATGTTCCAACAAGCTTTAAAGAAATCCACATTGAAACCATCAGGGCCTGGCGCTTTACCATTCTGCATTTCTTTGATGACCTCAATAACCTCCTCTTCAGTCACTGGCCTATTAAGATTGAAGTTATCCTCTCTTGTTACAAGCCTAGGTATATTCCTTGTTAAGTCCCTGATAGAATGATCTCTCTCTGAAATGGTTTCCTTTGCTATACCTAGAAAGTGCTAGACTAACACAGTTTTTATTTCTTCATGAGAATTTAGAAGATGACCTCCTTTGTCATTGATCGAAGAGATCCTATTATGAGACCTGTTCGCCATGGTCGATCTGTGAAAAAATATAGTGTTTCACTCCCCTTCTTTTAGCCATTGAACTCTAGATTTTTGTCTCCAAAATATTTCCTCTTGTTTACATAAATTCTCCCAGTATTGATGATGTTTGGTAACTTGATCATTTCTGACTTTGTCAAAGCCATCCTTGATAATGGCTTGATTGAGTTCCTGCATTTTGTCTTCAATAGCTTTTTTCACTTCAAAAATATTGCCAAATTCATTCTTGTTCCAATCTTTAAGTCTGAGCTTGATGCGCTTTAGTCTTTTGTGTAGCATAAACATTCTTGTACCCTGAATATGTAGATCTTCTGTCCACCATTTTGCAATGTTGCTAATGAAATCTGGGTGGGTGAGTCAGATGTTCTCAAATCTAAAAGGTCTGTTCTTGGGGGTGCCAATGCCCTTAACCTCAAGTTGTACAGGCCAATGGTCAGAGCCTCCAAAGGGAAGAATTACCACTATCATTTCCTTGTCAGGGAGCATAAGGTCCTCTGAGATTATGAATCTGTCTAACTTTGAGGCTACTTGAGACTCTCCTCCTCTTTTATTGTTCTAATTAAAGAGGCCATTACTCATATCCGTGTCAACTAGCTTCATATTATCTATAAAAGTTTGAAATTCTATGGAGTCTTTGCTTAAAGTTTTGGTTCCTCCTTTTTTATCCGAATGTGATTTGATCATGTTGAAGTCCCCACCTATGATCCATGGTACTCCTACATGTCTATCTCTTAGATCCAAAAGAGAATCTAGAAACCTGAGTTTATCATCCATTCTTTGAGGGCCATAAACATTTGTGACCAGATAAGTCTCCCTATCTCCCACAGGTTGAATAACCACTTATAAATAATTCCTAGATGCCTCAGCATCTATTATGCCAAGCTTTTGGGGGTTCCAAAGAGTGAGTATGCCTCCTGCTGTATTATCTGCTTTAACTTCTAGAAACTCAAATCTATTGAGCCATTTGCTGTGAATCTCTTTTATTTTTTGAATGAAACATTTAATTTCTTGGATAAAGATCATATCCAGAGCTTCTTGTTTCATCCTATTGCTAAGTATTCTTTGTTTTCTTTCACTACCTAGATCTCTGATATTCCAAGATGTGAACTTCATTATTAAATATTTGTAAAGGAGTAACTGGTTAGGTCTTTCATCATACCTGAATCTATCATTAGCTTTCCACATTCCATCAATAACTCATTCTGCTTTTCTTCTACCTCTTTTCTTTCCTGGGTTTCTAGGAGCTAATCCTAGTGTGGTTTTCATAGTTTTCACACCTTCGTTGTCCTGGCTTTCATTATTTATTTGCCTTTCCAACCCTTTAGTCTTCATTTTCCATAGGAACAGCTACTGTACTTTGTTGAACTCTTCTTGAGGTACTGAGTCTACCCCTCCCATGGTTCCCTGTTTCAAGAACTATGGGTGTTCTCTATCAAGAATCTCCTGCAGTTCACGATCCTCCATTTCCATCTCACTTTGGGTCATTTCTTGGTCCATATTAAGTTCTTCATCACTCAGCATAGTCTCTTTATGTTTATTACTATCTTATGTTTGTTCCCTATCTTCTTCTTTCTCCTTCTCCCCTGGGCTTCCTTCCATTACTTGATCTACTTTTGTTATCTCTTCCTTGTCTTCGAGAACTTGGAACCTATTTATACTGGCCTGTTTCCCTCCTATTTACTGTTGCTTTTGCCCCCTTTTGCCCCCTTTCCCTCTATATCCCACTTTGTGAAAGCTTTCAGTATCTTTCATTGTGGTTGCTTTACTTTTGTTCTCTATTTTACTGAGAGGGCAGTGTCTAAATAGGTGCCCATGCTCATGGCACCTATGACTTCTGAAGGGAATATGTTCATAATCTACTGTTTCCACCCATTCTTCATCAAAAACTTCCAAGATGACCTCATCCGGTAGAGCTCCATAGAGATCCATCTCCACACATATTCGTGCGAAGGAAGTGTATTTTCCCCTTCTGGTGGCCTCAGAGGCTTTGACAAAGCGCCCTAGTTTATTTCCTATGGCAAATAATGATTCCATTTTCCAATAATCAAGAGGTAGGGAGTAGAGTCTTACCTAGACCAGCACCAAAGTGAAAGTTTCTCGCTCCGGGACAAAATTCATCATCCATGGGCACATGTAGAGGCCTGTTGCAACGTAGAAGTAGGGTCCTCCTTCAAACACCCCGTCTTTGTCCTCACTATTTGTAAAGACCACAGTGAAGAAACCCTTTGACCCAAGATGTAGGTCTATGCTTCCTTTTTGTTTCCAGTGGTATTTTAATCCATGCTTGCAATGCCTTTTC
This sequence comes from Pinus tabuliformis, assembly GCA_031772625.1. Taxonomy (NCBI): domain Eukaryota; kingdom Viridiplantae; phylum Streptophyta; class Pinopsida; order Pinales; family Pinaceae; genus Pinus; species Pinus tabuliformis. The sequence continues at coordinate 84,825,339 of CM062806.1, read as the reverse complement.
AGTGCGCCATAATCCAATGAATTTACAAATGATAGCGTAGGTCTGCATGTTGTCCCCGTGCGCCTGCAGAGCCGGATCATTTGAAAATACTTTGGGAGTGACCTCAACCTTGGGTTTACATGGCCCCTTTCACGCCTTGTTTTCTGCTCCCTATTTCTTGTCTTCTTCCTCATTGTCTTTTGTGTTGTTTTCCTCCCTTGTTTTGGTAAAATATTGATCCTCTTCCATGTTCCTTTTCCCTTCTCCTAAAGGACCTCTGACAGATTCTATTCATTTCTTACCTCGGCTAGCCACTGCCTGCCTGTACGAGGGAGTGGAGCTCCCCCCTTTGTGCGCCTCCATGGAGCTCAAAAACCTAAAACCCTAGCTCTTCTTCCGCATCCTCTGTCCACAGTCCTCAACACCATTTCATTTTTGGTCCATCCCTTCTTCTTAAAATGTAAACATTTGTGACATTCTTCTCCTATTAGAAGAAGTTCAAATGCTTGAGATCTAAAAGTTGGATTCACTAGTATAGAAATTTCACCCACTTTAGTTTGCCCATTTTCATAATTTTCTACGAATTCTTGTGTAATTTTGTCATTGTGGCCATTAAAAATCCTAAGGAACTCCAGTAGTCCTGCTTGAAACAATTTTTCACTGCTTCCTTACTCCAATTTTCTACTTCGAATTCTTTGGGTTTCAATTTTGTTGCCACTTTTGTATACCAATTTATATAACCTTTCCTAGTAAATAATCTCATTATGAAAATAACAAACAAAATGTTTCTTATTCATGCAATAACAATCTTGGTAAATGTAGTTACCAGATCTCCTTAGCTTTAGAAAACAAATGAGATTACTTCATTTGCCTATAAATATTCATTTTTTTTAACTTCTGCTGCAAATAATATCAACACAAGGTTATCAGTTTATAAGTCTGATTGAAGAAAGATTCTGACTGTGTAAAAAGACCCAAGAAAAATCTCCACTGTAAGAAAATCTCTCACTGTTTTGAAAATCGTATTTCCTCATAAAATGTTATGGAAAAGCCTCATCTGTTTTAGAAATTGCATACAGTGTTTTTGAAATAACATTCACTCTGAAATTTTTTTGACAAAAGTTGCATAAGGAAATCATGGTTTTGATACCTAAACTACAAGAAGAGTTTGTAGAAAAACTTGTATAAACCTCTTGTTAATGATTTTTCTTCCCTGTGTAAACATATAGTTTCAATTAAGCTCATTTATAATATCTCGAGAAATTGTGGATTCTACAGGTGGTAGAGGATTTCGAAGATGACAAATCATTAAAAATTTGGAACCAAAGTTGTATTTTTCTCCCATTGTGACCCATCTTAAACAAATCTAGAGTTTAAATTTTTTGAAATCATTCTAGTTGTTTGAGGAGTCTTTGACGCTTACCTTATCACTGAGATTCACTGCGTTAATTGAGGAATTCTAAGCATAATTTTTGGATTTTGTTGGAGCTCGGCGCAGAGGAAATCCAATCGTTTTCTCCTACCAAAATTCCTTTAAATTTTCCATGCGGCATAGGGTTTTCCTTTCCTTGTTTCTCCATTGTTTCTTGAGGTTCTTCTTCTCCTTATTTCACCATACTTCTCTTTCATATAGTCTCTTCACAACACAGGGTTTCCCGTCTACGCATTTACCTTTAATCTCTATGTTTTTCTCTTTGGCTAGGGCTTCCTTACACTGTGGGTGAATGTGCAGCATTTCTCTCTGACTCTGAGCTGAGTTTGGCTATGATGATGAAGGAGAATACGCAGAGTATCCCTTTTATTTTATTTTTACCATTTCACTGTTTAGTTGTCTTGTCCATTTTCGATTTGAGTTGCCACTTGTGTTAATGCATTACAGTTCATTTACTTATGACCGTGCTACCTTTTGTACATCCCTTCGACACTTGTTTCATATCACTAAGGTTTCATCATAGTTTTCATCTTAGAGTTTTGAATACTAAACCATTAAGACCTTAGCTTATGATTTCATATGCATGCACCTTAGCTTATCATTGTTTTCTTATCCATCATACTTATATGCATGTTTCATATTCATGTTTTTATAATTGTAACTTTTGTCCGTTTTCATCATATATTTGATTTTGAAATGACCATAGCTTTAAGTCATTTCAAATCCAATTTTGTTGATATGTGTTGAATGATACTAACTTCTTGGTTGAGTGAGAGAGTGAACTACCTCGGATCAGAGAATTAGCGAAGAGGTGGAAGAGCGGCGGAATGGCAAACCAGGGTTAAGGGTTTATGAGCAGGCTTTTCTCCATGGACGGGGGTAGAGGAGGGAGCTCCACTCCCTCCTACCGCAAGGCAGTGGCTAACAAGAGCGAGGCATCTCCAGTTTCAGGCAAAGAAAACACGATGGAAGGGGGCAAAAGGGGGGAAAAGGAGACAGAAAGCAGCAAGGAGAAGGAGAATGACGACACAAAGGATAAAGAGGAAAATGAAAAAAAACAGGGAACAAAAGACAGGAAACATCAGGGCCCGTGCAAGCCCAAAGCTGAAGTCACTCCCAGAGTAATATTAAATAACCCTGAGCTGTAGGCCCACAGGGAGCACATGCAAACTTATGCAATCATATGCAAATTCATGGGACTATGGCCCACTGAAAAGGCTTTACAAACTTGGATCAGATACCACTGGAAGCCCAAAGGAGGCATTGGTCTTCATCTAGGATCCAAGGGTTTTTTTACAGTGGTGTTCGCGAACATAGAGGACAAAGACAGAGTGTTTGAAGGAGGGCCCTACTTCTATGCAGCAGCAGGGCTCTACATGCGGCCGTGGATGATGAACTTCGTGCCGGAGCGGGAAACCTTTACCTCAGTCCCGGTATGGGTAAGACTCTACTCGCTACCTCTGGATTATTGGCAAATAGAATCACTTACAGCCATAGGAAATAAATTAGGAAGGTATGTCAAAACTTCTGAAGCCACAAGAAGGGGAAAATATACCTCCTTCGCCAGGATTTGTGTAGAGATGGACCTATCTGGAGCACTTCCAGACGAGGTCATATTAGAGGTATATGATGAGGAATGGGTGCAAACGGTTGACTACGAGCACATTCCTTTTAGATGTCGAAAATGTCATGAACACGGGCATCTTCTTCGAGACTGTCGTATCAGTAGGGCTGAGAAAAAAAGTAAACCTAACACAATGAAAGTGATAGATGGCTTTCAAAAAGTTGCTCACAAGGGTAAAAACGGAAAGAAAGGGCGAAAACATAACCAAATAGTAAGTGGCTGAGCAGATATGAGTTTATAGAAGTCAAAGTAGAAAATATAGCAGGGGGTATCCTCATCCTTTGGAATCCCCAAAAAATAGGTATTATTGATGCGGAGGCATCTAGGAATTATTTATCTGTGGTTATACAGCCAGTAGGAGACAAGGACACCTATCTTGTAACAAATGTTTATGGTCCTCAAAAGTTAGATGACAAAATCAAGTTTATGGAATCCTTAGTGGACCTTCGAAACAGATTTGCAAGGCTACCGTGGGTGATAGGAGGAGATTTCAACATGATAAGATCGCTCTCGGAGAAAAAAGGGGGCACAAGAGCACTAAATAAGGATTCCTCAGCTTTCCAATGTTTTTCAGAAAACATGAAACTGGTAGACATTGAAACAAATAATGGTCTTTGCACTTGGAACAACAAAAGAGGAGGGGATTCCCAGGTAGCTTCCAAGCTGGACCGATTCATGATCTCTGAAGAGCTCATGCTTCTTGACAAGGAAATAATAGCTAATATTCTTCCTTATGGAGGCTCAGATCACTGGCCGATTCAAATGGAGATCAAGGGCATTGGCACCCCAAGAAACAAACCGTTTAGATTTGAAAATATTTGGCTTTCACATCCAGATTTCATCAACAACATTGGAAACTGGTGGGCTGAAAACCTGCAGATTCAGGGCTCATCCATGTACATTCTACATAAGAGATTAAAGCACATCAAGTAGAAGCTAAAGGAATGGAACCAGAAGGAATTTGGCAATATTTTCACTAGTAAAAAAATAGTGGAAAACAAAATCCTAGAGCTCAACCAAGCTCTGATCAAGAATGGCTTTGATAAAGACAAAAATGATCAAGTAGAGAAATATCACCAAGAATGGGAAATGTTGTGTAAACAAGAAGAAATTTTTTGGAAACAAAAATCCAGGGTTCAATGGCTAAAAGAAGGAGAATGAAATACTAAATTTTTCCACAGATCCACCATTGCAAACAGAGCTCACAACAGAATCTCTTCAATCAAGGACGAGAATGGCCGAATTCTTCAAACCCACGAGGAGATAGATGCAGTGTTAGTAAATAATTTTCAGGACATTTCCAAGGAAAACTTCTCGAAAAGAGAACCATTCATTAAGAACTTAATTAAACATATTCCTAAACTGGTATCCAGAGAGGATAATTGTAATCCCAACAGACTTGTGACAGAACAAGAGATTAGTGAGGTCCTCAAGGAAATGAAAAATGGCAAGGCACCAAGTTTGGATGGATTCAATGTGGATTTCTTCAAAGCCTACTAGAATATTGTTAAAAGGGATATCGTCGAGATTGTCAAAGATTCCAGGCGGAACAAGACCATCTTGAAAGCTCTCAATACTTCTTTTATTGCCCTCATTCCAAAACAGGATAATGCTCAAACTCCAGAGAGATACAGGCCCATCGCCTTATGCAATGTTGTCTACAAGATAATATCCAAGGTTGTGGCTAACAGACTTAAACCACTGTTGCCCACACTCATCTCTAGGGAACAAACAGGGTACGTGGAAGGAAGACAAATTCTGGACAATATAATTCAAGCTCATGAGGTGATTCACTCATTAACTTGCAACAAGAGAGCGGGAATGATCATGCAACTGGACATAGCCAAAGCATATGATAAAGTAAATTGGATGTACATCAAAAAAGTGCTCACAACGTTTGGTTTCGATCATAATTGGGTCAGATGGGTCATGGCCCTTGTGACCACTTCTAGCTTTTCAATTTTAGTGAATGGATCTCCTTCAAAACTTTTTCTCCCTTCCAGAGGTCTTAGACAGGGAGATCCGCTTTCTCCTTTTCTCTTCATCCTCATGATGGAAGGGTTGGGGCAGTCCATCAAGCATGCAAGAGAAATGGGAAAAATTCAAGGACTCCAACTTTTGGAGAATGGGCAAGTCCTGACTCACCAACAGTTTGTAGATGATACCATGTTACAGGGCATTCCCACAGTTAAAGAAGCACTTTCTTACAAACAAATTTTGAATGACTTCGCGAAGGCCACAGGTATGGAAGTAAACCTTTCCAAATCAAAAGTCTTTTTCTTTAACACTCACATTGCCATCCAGAGAAATGTCTCCAGAATTTTAGGCTTTCAAAGAGAATCCCTTCCTTCTAAGTATTTGGGAGTTCCTCTTACTGCTAAACCCCGACACAAAAGTATATGGGATCCTCTAGTAACAAAAATGCAAGACAAAGTCAGGAAATGGACAAATAGATCTTTAAATTTAGCTGGTAGATTGGTTCTTACTAAAGCAGTTCTCCAAGCTATTCCAATCTTTATGTTATCAGCCCTCCCAGCTCCAATAGGAGTCTTACAGCAATTCTGGAATATTCAACGAGATTTTCTTTGGGGCAAAGAGGAAACAAGGAAAAAATGGGCTCTAGTCTCTTGGGAAAAAATCTGCAAACCCAAGAACCAAGGTGGCTTGGGTTTGGACAATCCTGAGATTCTCACCAAGGCTCTTGGAGCCAAGCTTTGGTGGAGGTGGGTTAAGGATCCTAAAGCTCAATGGGCAAGCATCTGGAAGGAAAAATATGCCAATGCCTGGCCGGATTCTGAAATCATTCGTATGACTGGAACAGTGAAAGGCTCCCCCATATGGAACAAGGCCTAGGAGAATAGAGAAGTAGTTCAAAATCATAGTTTCTGGGAAATCAGAGAGGGCGATCTGGCACTTTTCTGGGAGGACAAATGGCAACAAGAACCTAATCTTCTGAAGGAAGAATTTTTAGGCCTCAAGCATGAGACTGACAACCAAGGTTTAGTAAAGGTGAAAGACTTTTGGGAGAATCCACAGAATGTTGGAAAATGGAGAATCTAGAAAAAAATAGAGGATAGAGGGGACAGGACCCTCAACAGTAAAGCAGAGTCCCTCAAGAAACTGCTGGATCAGAGAACCATTTTAGTCACGGAAGGGCAGGACCAACTGAGATGGGGTAACAACAAAGAGGGCAACTTTAATATCAAGGAAGCTAAAGGTTTGCTCCTTGATCTGGAACCCCAAGATCCTAATAAAAATTGGCAGAAGCTTTGGAAGCACAAAGGTTGGATGAAAATCAAACTTTTTATGTGGTTAGTTCACCACAGGAAAATTTTAACATGGGACAACCTTAAAAAAAGGGGCATGCTGGGACCCTCCAGGTGTCAACTCTGTGAGACCCAAGAGGAGACTATAGAGCACCTTCTCAACAGATGTAGTTTCACCGATAGGATATGGGAATTTTTTACAAACATCTTCAAACAGTCGGATAGAGACAAAGAAAGTATTGCCAACACTCTAAACAACTGGAGAAATAATTTCTCAGACAATGAAATTCTCAACTCTGCCTGGAATATTCTACCCTCTTTCATTATTTGGAATGTGTGGAAGGAAAGGAACAAAAGAATATTCAAAGAGGTAAAGTCTGCCTCTCTTAGCCTGGTGGAACTGATCGTAAAACAACTAAAGGAGACAGTGAGCACCACGGTTAGGAATCTCCCCAAAAACCCTCCCTCTGTGGCAGAAATGAGAATCCTCCAGCTGTTAGACATGCAGGGGCTTATTCCTCAAGGTCTAGACAGGAAAGTAAGCATGAGAGAAAAGGTGGAGGATTTCTGGCATCCCCCCCCTAAAGGTTTCTTAAAGTACAACATTGATGGAGCTTCCAAAGGCAACCCAGGGGATGCTGGTTTTGGAGGAGTTCTAAGGGATGACACAGGCAGCATTATCTCCCTCTTCCATGGTCACTTAGGAAAAGCCACCAACAACATGGCAGAACTAATGGCTTTGGAACAAAGCTTAGAATTTTTGATACAGAGTAATTGCCAAAATGTCATAATAGAAGCGGATTCTGAGTTAGTCATAAACGCGGCTAAGAGAATCAGTAATGGAACAGAGCCGGAAAAGGTCACAAAACATTGGAGGTTAACGAGAGTCCTTCAGAGAATCCAAGTGCATCTACAGGAACTTTGTACTCTCAGATTTATTCATGTGCGGAGAAAGGCCAACAAATTGGCAGACATTCTAGCCAACCAAGGTGTCAGCAGCAAGGACAATGCAATCTCAAGAAGATGGAATACAATGGCGCAGAGTAATCTGAAAATCCTCTGCCACAACCAGGCGGAGGAGGATAAAGAGGAATACAGAGGCAAAATGACTGAACTCAATCAGTAATGGTCAGCGGTCAGAGGACTACACCAAGTGGGATTAACAGGTGCATAATGAAAGGTAAGACAAGGCAAGAGGTAAAGTGGACCACGATTAGGTCTCTTCTCAGTGCCGGGAGTCAGAGCTTCCCGAACAGAAGTAAGCAGCAACAAAAATTTTTGCGTCATCTTAATTTTTCAAGGACAGAAGTCAAAACCACCTCTGGGCGGTTTCGTAGCGATCGCACCGCTTTCCTGTCAACAGTGGTTTTGGATCTTTTGCAGCGATGCCACAGAAAGCTTGCCACGTGGAGGAGGGCCCGGTCCCAAATCCACTTTCCCCGCGCCCTAAAGGTCGATGACCTTGGGCGTGCGATTCTCTGCTCAGCTGTCCGATTGGGCCTGGTTAATCAACGTTCAGGATCTATCGTGCAGTTTGGTGGGGCCCGTGGTATTGGTCAGGTTGGCGGTTTTGTTTGTGATCGCACCACTTTTATGTTCAAAGTGGTTTTGGATCTTTGGCAGCGATGCCACAGAAAACTTGCCACGTGGAGGAGGGCCCGGTCCCAAATCCACTTTCCCCGTGCCCTAAAGGTCGATGACCTCGGGCGTGCGATTCTCTGCTCAGCCGTCTGATCTTGCCTGGTTAATCAACGCTCAGGATCCTTCGTGCAGTTTGGTGGGGCCCGTGGTATTGGTCAGGTTGGCGGTTTTGTTTGTGATCGCACCACTTTTATGTTAAAAGTGGTTTTAGTCTTATCGGGAGCGATACCTTTAGGCTTCTGACACGTGGCCAACGCGGGGAATGGAAACCACCCTCCATCGCGAGGTAAGTTTCGCACAGGTTTGGTGATGCGATACTTTGGAGCGCCATCCGATTTCGTGGGGCGATGCGTTCCGTCGGATCTGTTGGTACCTTTTTTGTGGGGCCCCATGTATTGATGGACTTTTCGCGTGGACTTCGGGGTTGGTTGTTTGTCGTTGATCAGGCCTTTGGGGGGAATGGTTCCTCCTAAAGTTTGCTGCGATTGTTGTTACTGTTTGCAGTGGAATGATGCTTTTCTTTGGCATCATGCCCTTTGTTCCCCTGTCTCCTCTTGGAGTACAGGGTTTATGTAAATTTTGTATTTTTTTCTCAATTTAATGAAATAGAAGGAACCACTCTTGCTTTAGAAAAAGAAGATACTAACTTCTTGTTCTTGTTTTTTATATGCGTAAACTAATCCTTCAGGTTATATAGATAATATCTCCATGATGCAACATTTTTTTTTAAAAGGAGATATGGCCAAAAATATTGGTCAAAAATTGCAAATGATATGGTTGAGTAATGAGATGTGAATGTATTGTTTGGTGATGAAATGAAATGTGAATGTATGGTTTAGTGTGAAATGAATGAATATGTAGGGTGATATAGGATAATGTAAAGTGTAAATGGCTAGAAGTATTGCATATTCAAATTTTAAACTCAGTTATCAATCTTTAGAAAAAAGTTCAAAATCAAAGCCTTTAATAATGCTTTTAAACAAGTCCCTTAAGAATTCTTTAAGAATGATTTTGATCTTGTTTGAAACAGGTCCCTTACTGATAAATGATATGGTTATAATGTCTCAGGCCCCTTCTATAGTACATCTACTTGATATTAAACTATTGCATGATTTTTTGATTTATTATGAATCTCCCCCCTTGCTGATCTTAAGTCTTGCCCTCAAGTCTTGAAAGTTGTTAAAGATGATCCTAAAAAAAGAAAATTGAAAAACATAAAAGAGAGAATTCATATTGGCTAAACAAGTTGGTTTTCCAATATGAATTCGAGTTTGTATTGTGCTAGTATCATGTCTTTTCACAACCAAACTCGTTTATTATTTTTTAACTTTTGTTTTATTCTTCTGGAAATAGGGAAGGCACATTACTATGTTGTTCCAATACTTCCATATTGTCTTCTTCTAAGACTCTGTTTAGAAAGTCTTCTTTATTGATAGGTTTGTTATAAACTTTGAGTCTATGGCCATTAACTAGAAATGAAATTGTTGCTTCATCAATTGTTTTTATCTTGACTACTCCATTGTTAAAGATTTCTTCTATTTCATATGGCCCAAGCGAATGAGTAGTGAACTTAGCTTTGAAATCTTTGTACTTGAAGTCAAAAAAAAGTGCCCAGTCTCCCTTATGAAAAAAATTGTTTTTGATAAATTTGTCATGCCATTTGATTCTCTATTTTTGTACGAGTGAGGTATGTTCAACTACATGTTGTCTAATTTGATCTAGTTAATTCAGTTGCATAACTCTATTTTGTTGAGCTTATGACAGATCCAATCCCAATTTTGTTGCAAGTTTGAATGTATGAATTTGAAATTCGATTGGTAACGTGACTTATTTACCATATACCAGTTGATATGGACTGAATCCAGTAGTGTTTTTCCATGCAATTATGTATGCCCATAATGCATCTTTCAATTTTTCTAACCAATCTTTTCTATTCATTTGTACTGTCTTTGTCATGATGTTTTCTAGAACCTTATTAGTAGATTCCACTTTTTTGTTTTCTTGTGGATGATATGGAGTAGACTTTCTATGCTTGATTTTGTATTTTTCTGTAAGATCTCAGACAAGTTTAGAAGTGAACTGTATTCCCTTCTCTATAACAATCTGTCTTGGAACTCCAAATCTTACAAAGATTTCTTCAAAGAGGAAAGAAACCATTATTTCTTTTGTTTCTCTTGCCACTTCTTTTTCTTCAACCCATTTTGTAACATAGTCTGTACATACTAAGATGTACTTCTTTCCATTTGAAGGCGGGTTAATTGGTCCCACAAAGTCTAGAGCCCATTGTTCAAATGGTTCTATAAGTACTTGTGGTTTCAATGGAATCTCATATGATACTACAGGTATTCAAGTTCTTTGACAACTATCACATCTTTTGCAATAGGTCTTTGAAAATTTCTAGCGAGTAGTAGCCAAGTTTGAGCACCTTGTATGTTGTTCATTTATCTGCAAAATGGCCACCACATGGTTCATCATGACATGATTTTAGAATATCAAGAATTTCATCTTCTCTCATGCATTTTATTATCAAAAAATCAGGACTAGTATAAAATAGGTCACCATTGACCCAAGTATATCTAGCACTCTGTTTAATTATTTTCCTTTTCTACTTGCTAATGAAATGGGATGGTAATATTCCAGATGACAAACAATTTTCTATATTTGCAAACCACGGGGATTTAGTTGTTACAACAAATAGATGCTCATCAAGAAAATTCACTGAAACATGGATAAAATCCTCAGGAGAATTAAGACTTGACAGAAAATCTATCGCTTGATTATCTTTTCGTAGTCTATCTAGAACAATGATATTGAATTCTTGCATTAGTAACAACCATTTAGTAATTCTTCGATTAAAGAGTTTAGATTTCCATACTTTGATGAGAATAATTTCAGCAAAATCACATAGAGAATCATTTGTCGACATGTTTCAAACCAACTAATGAGGTTCATCGTCAGGAAAAGTTGAGGAACAAATCATCTAGCAATCAGTTAAATAGGGAATGTAGGTCCTTCAACTGCTATATTTGACTGAGAAACGATTAAAAAGACTCCTAATGACTAGATTAGACCTGGGCCCAGGTGGAAAGGGTCAATTTTTGTTAAATAAATTATTCAAATAATATTATAATTTCTAATCTTATGGTAAATCATATTTAAAGAGACCATAGTTTAATTTTATATTATTATTATTATTCCAATTATTAACTTCTCAAATAAATATTATTTGTCTAATAATAGACTAGGGCAATTTTTCTTTTTTAATCTTCAAATTAATATTATCAATAGTAATATTATTATATTAACTTCAAATATATATTAAATTAATATTATTAATAGTAATATTATTATATTAACTTCAAATTAATATTATTATTAATATTAGCCTAGGGTAAATTTACTAATTAATAATGTGAGTAATTTAATTAAAGTAATAATATTACTATTGTCACTATTTTAATTGTCGTTTGATGATACTTGTTATATTTAAAGAGATTGAACTGATATCATCATTACCTTAATTCTTTGGTAAAAATTCCACTATTATTAAATAATAGTAATATTATACTTAAAACTAATAATACTAGTCTAGGGTAAAAAATTAATTATTATTAATTAATAAAGTGACTAATGGTTTTTCTGCATAAATACTAATTCTATTAAAAAGAGAAAATTATGTACATAGAGGTCGAGACCTCAGAGGGGGCAGATGCCAGCCCTCAGCCAGAGATTCAGAGACATACATTTCATGCTTTCTGCCGTTTTCATATTACAGACTTCAAAAGATTTTGTGTTAGACCATGACCTACTGAAATATTTATGTTCTGATTCTAACATGACATAGCTAACACCTTCAAAGGTTTTACTAAGACGCATGCTATCATGGCCGCCATGAACAGAAATGACAAAATAGTACCCATCAAACCCATAGTTGTAACTACAAACAGAGAGCAGGTTGGCTAGCGCCACGAGCTTAAACAAGAACATAAACCAGACACAGGACCAGAGACCTAGAAACGAAGACACATAGCAAAAAATACACAGAGCAAAGGCAAGAGTGCCACCCGTCGGTGATGAACCAGCCTTAGTCTACATGCTGCGGAGAGTCGGGCATGTCCTTATCCACCTGGCTAGACGAAGCGACCCAGGTGACGAAGCCATTGTCATCAATTCCTTCAATGCCGCCTTCAGGAGTAGTTACCAGGTTGAGAATGCTGCCTGCACGATGAGTCGGTCCACAGGCAAGAATCTCGTTCTGTGTTGAGTCGGCCGGATGCAGAGGCGCTTCAGAAACAGGGGTGTCATCCTGCATATTGTCAGCGTTAGACACCACCCCAGCCATTTCCCCCTGAAGGACACTATCTTCCTGAGATTGAGAGGAGGTAGTGTGAGCCGAGCTGGTAGGATTACTCTCTTCCTCTGCAAGAATGACTGTGATGCTGGCAAACAACACGGGCCTGTTGAGCCTACTGTGGAAGGTGAACCTAGTAGTCTGAAAGGAATTGTGTGGAAGAGGCCCAACTTGACCCGATGGAGGTGAGGAAGGGGAGGCCGACGCAATGGGTATGACATTCTGCGGAGCAGGCCGAGAGGTTCCTCCTCTGTTCCCAGTGTTACTTCCTCTGCGCGGGATTCCTCGACGGCGAGGCATTCTCTAAATGATAGACCAACTGAGAAAGGGAAGAAGGCGGAGCTGACACGAGGGAATCTAAGCGTAGAGGAGCCCAACAACACCAATTAACCAGGCAAGCTTCCAAACAAGTTAAGCCAGGCAAGGGTGCGGGAAGAACCCCGAGCGGAGGTAAAACGAACCAGTGACAATCGCGTGAATCAGATATGGATCCATACATAAAACCTTACGCAAGAGCTCTTGAACCAGGCACTCATAAATGCCGAATTGTGCGACCAACATACCATTCTACAGATGATTAAATGCACGTGCCTTTGAAATTGTCCGCCAGCCAGAGGCGCATGCTATGGGGGTCGTTCGCCAGCCAGGTGCAGGGCCAGCTGCCTGCTTTGTGCAGCCCCTCATAAATAACATTTATTAACACTCGAATCTGGGTAATAAATTGACTAATGTTATTAAAAGAATGATATTATTATTACTAAACTATTGTTACCATATGAAAACAGTAGACAACTAAACAAATAGAGAGGGGTAAGACAAGGAAAAAACGAAGAAGAGGCTAAGACAAAAGGGCTGGGACCCAACAACTAATATTCTTCTAGCCGTCATCCCTATTGAGATTAATAGGTATTTTCTCAATCTCAAGGGCTTCCCTAAATTTACAATAGTGAAACTACGCAACTCTCATGATAAATTGAGCCTCTTCGATACAAACATGATGTTTAGTTTTCTCGGCATGCTTTGCAAGGGCTAAGGACTTGGCCCTTCCATGCTTAAAGTCTGCTGAGTGCTCACTAATCCTCTAATTAATAGAACGACCATTTTCACCAATGTATGGGACCCCACAGGAACAGGGAATGACATAGACACCTTTCATGTCTTTAGGGTCGACAGGATCTTTAACAGATCAAAGGGAGCTACGGATGGTGTTAAGAGGTCTAAAGGTCGAGGGAAATTATTCTCATCAATTCTCCCATTAGTTATTGTTTTTTTCATTAAATATTTAATGGTTGAATGATATATATGAATAAATACTTGATAGCCTATTATATAATGCCTAAATTTATTGACTGCATGCACAACAACTAACATTTCTTTTTCAGTCACTGTGTAGTTTAATTCTGCCGGAGTTAAAAATAAATGGCATAGCTAAAATGATTTTATTTTTGTCCTAGAGATGCTCCTATAGTTGTATTTGATGCATTAGTAGATATGTGGAACGGAAATTACCAATTTTTTCCTTTGAGAGTGGGTGTTATAGACAATTTTTCTTTTAGTTTTTCAAATGCATTTTGACAATTTGTATTCCATTGAAACTCAATGTCTTTTGTAAGTAGTTTGAACAAGGGTAAAGCTATTTTGTTAAAGTTTTCAATGAATCTTCTGTAGTATCCTACATATCCCAAGAAACTTCTTACTTATTTATGTGTTTTTGGTAGCATTAAGTTTACAATGACTTGTATCTTTGTTGGGTATACCTTAATTCTAGAAGAATAAATGTGGTGTCCCAACACTATCCCTTTAGTTAACATCATAAAACATTTTTCATTGCTGAGGGCTAAGTTTGTCTCTATTCATATTTTTAGAAATTTTACAATATTATTTAAAAATTCATCAAATGTACTTCCATAAACAGTAAAATCATCCATGTATACTTCAACAAATTCATGTATAAAATCTACAAATATAGCTAAGACTGCTCTGTGAAATGTAGCAGGTGCATTACATAGTCCAAAAGGTAAAACATTATAAGCATATGTTCCCCATGGACAAGTAAATGTAGTTTTATCCTGATCTTCTAATGCTATCTTGATCTGATTGTATCCATTAAATCCATCAAGAAAGGAAAAGAACTTTTTCCTTGTTAATGATTCTAGTACTTGATCAATGAATGGCAGTGGGAAATGATCTTTCAATGTTGCTTTGTTCAGTTCCCTATAGTCTACACATATTCTCCATTTGTAATTTTTCTTTGGTACCACAACTAAGGGAGAAACCCATTGACTACTAGAGATAGGGTAGATAAATCCTACCTGTAATAGTTTATGTAACTCTTCTTTCACTATTTCCTTCATCATTAGATTCATTCTTCTTTATGGTTTTCTTACTGGTTTGATTGTTTCATCTATGTAAATGTGATGGATACATGTTTTTGGATGGATTCCTTGCATATTTGTATAGTCTCAAGAAAAATATTTTGAATAATTATGTAATAATGCAATTACATGTTGTTCTTGTGATGATTGTAGATTATTACCAATATTTAAATTCTTTCCAGAATTGATTTCAATGATTTTTCTTTGAGAATTGGTAATTGAGTTGACAGGAAAAATGCTTTGAAATGAACTTTGTAATGATTGAATAGTTCAATTTTCCTGAAAACATTGATTTAGAAGATGATTTGCAGCTTCATATTGTGTTATTCTTAGCTACTCAGAAATATTAGGTTCTGAGATTAAAAGGTCTACTAAATCCTCATTTTCTTCTTCTTCTCTAAAATCGAAGGCTTGATTAATACTTAAAACATGTAGAGTTTCTTCTTTTTTATCATCAGGACATGATAGTAAAGATGGTGATTAAGCAGGAGGATAGAATGTGATATGTTTCCTTTCATCTCCATGTGCTATGATCATGCTTCCTGATCTACATCCAATGAAGCCATTTGTTGTGGCTAACCATGATCTGCCAAGAATTAAAGGATGGCCTCCTAAATTACTTTTTTGTTGAAATATTTGAAATTCTATTGGATATTCCCATGAATCCAAAGAAACAATGATGTCTTCAAGTATTCCTTGTCGTACTACATTAGATCTATCTGCTAGTTCTAAAATTGTAGTAATAGGTCAGATATTTGACAGTTTTAAATACCTTATAGTTTCTATTGTCATGACATTTATAGCAGCTCCTAGATCAGCTAATGTTTTAGGAACTGAAAAATTATTGATTGAAATGGTAACCATAGGTATCCCTGGATCAATATATTTTTCAATTGTTGTTTTTGCAGACATGAGACTATATAGTTCTCCAATGACCTGGATTATGGGTGGATCTCTTTTCTTTATGCCAATTTTCTTAGTACATAATTCCCTTATTTTTTTTTATATATAGTGGAATATATTTGATAGCTTGCAACAAAGGAATTTTGACATAATAATTCTTTAATTCATATATGATATCAAATTCAGGAAGAGAAATTGAATTTTTCTGATCAACTAACCTTTCTAGGCAAGGTGGTGTCTGAGTCACAATAGTTTTTCTTTTCTGAATTTGATTCCTTGGATTAGATTTTTCAAATTGTTCTCCTTCTTCAATTTTTTCTTCTATGATTAGTGGAGATATTTTTGGAGAACTTTTCCCTACCTCAAGTGGATGCATTGAATATGAAGAATATAATATGTAGGAAATAATGTTGTTTCTTCCACATTATAGGTTGGCCTCTCCACTCTATTACTCAGATTTGCTACTGGCTGAGCTGGTAATTGAGTTGGTCTAGGTGGTGGTTGGTTAGAAGGTAGCTGAAGTTGCAAAGGTTGAGTTAGTGCATGCATTGATTCTTGTGTAAATGGATTTGATTGAGGGGATTGTTGGAATTATTGATATGGAAATGATTATTCAGGATATGGTTGTTGATATGATTGTTGAGGATAAGATTAATATTTTTGAGGGTAAAATTGTTGGGGAGGTTAAGCTCCATAAGCATATCCTCACCAACTTTGTGAAGGTTGGTTTTGGTTTTGCTGAGGAGGCCAAACATGCCATGGCATAGGAGTATTCCATGAACATTGAGACTAAAAATTTTGGGGAATTTGTTGAGGAAACTATTGGGATGTACCTGCAAAACATGGTTGCCAAGCTCTTCTTGGTGCCATATAATAAAATCCTTTACTTTCTTTTAACTGAATTTCTTGTAACTCTTTTAATGTTGGAAAATCTTCTGTAACATGATTTTTTGTACAAAGTCCACAAACATGTATATTATCCAAAGGACATTCTCGTCAAAGTTGCTTCTTCCTACACTTAGGACAAAGGATTGAAATTGTTTGTTCTTCTTCTCATTGTTTCTTCTTTACTTTTAATACATGAACTTGTGTTCCTAAAGTGCTCAAAAGATTTGTTTTAAATTTTTGTAACAAACTCCCTATTTCTGCTCTTGTCACTTCTCCTGTTGTTGATTTAGAAACTCTAGAAGTTATATCTCTTTCTCCTATTTTGGATCTAGCTCTAGACATAACTCAACAATTTCATCGAATAGTAAGTATGAAATATATCCTTTACCCATCACATTGAGAATATCAAGATACTCATCTCGTATTCCTTTAAGAAAAAATGTTCTAATGGTATCAAGATTTAGAGAATGTTGTTTGGATTTTTGCAGGTTGTAAAGAAATTGTTCCAAATATTCTTCCAAACTCTCATCTTCTTGTTGAGACATTCTAAAATTATCTTCTTTTGAATCTCTAGGCCTACAATAGGCTTGATATTTCTTAAGAAAAATTTTCTTCATTTCTTCCCAAGAAGTAATAGAGTGTTCTCATAATCCCATAAGCCATTTTAAGGCAGTTGTTTTAAGAGTAGTAGGAAAACGACGAAGCTTACATGTATCATTAGTATAATTATAAGTTCTACTTAAGATATCAAATTCAAACATGAATGAATCAAAATCTTCAGAAGACATTCCATAGAAATTTGGTAAAACTGAAGGTGGAATATTCTTCATTTTTACCTCTTCTCCTAGAATTGCTCTAGTATCTACAATTGAAATCCAAAAGTAGCTTCTTCATCATTTTCCATTTCTACATCTTGTCATCTCTTATGATCATATTCTATTTTGAAATCTTTTTCTCTTCTTCTTTTCCATTCTTTTTGTCATTTTTCATATTGGAACCTTTGTTCTGGAGTGATGATATTGGATCCTTACCCTTCTTCTGTCATAGTTTTTTCAGCAGTTTCAAATGTTTCAGTAACAACTTGAGTTTCAACTTGTTTTATTTGTTCAAAGATAGGCTAATTTATGTGTTCAAGAACAGTTTGATCAATTGTTTTCTTGTCTCTCTTTGTTTTCGTATGGAATATCTTCCTATGAGTTTTCTTTTCTCTTCACTTCATAAGCTAATAAAGTTTGTCTTTCAACAAGAGTTAACCTTTGTCCTAAACGTTGTTTTTCCTCTAACTCTTCCGATTTGGTTTTCCAACAATTGGTGTAGTTAATTCAAATGGAGGTAGCCCTGCTTCTACCAGTGGTTTAGTAATTAGGGGGTCTTGTTTTGTGTATCTAACTTTTTCATCTCTTTTTCTAGGTGTAAATGGCCATAATGAAAAATCCTATTTACTTTTTACTGTTTTTATTTTTCTTTTATGTTTTTTTTAGCTTCCTATTTTGATTAACTTTGAATATGCTTCCCTGGCAATGACGCAAAAAATGTAAGGTCAATTTACTAAGTAAACTAACACATGTGTTTTACTTGTCAACTCGAGTTTGTAGACTTGGAAGCATGTCAAAAATATATGGATTTCAGGTCAAATCAAGTTAGAAAGGCAAGACTATAAAGTTAAAGGAAGTGCATATTACAAATATATTGTATGTTTTAAAATACTAAAAAGTTTCTGGTCCAAGATGCAACAAGAAAGAGAAGAGGATCCTAACTTAGGAGATCCTAGTTGTCCTTCCTCATAGTTTTACTCCAGTAACATTACCATTGCATCAAAGAAAACTAGAATTCAATAAATAATACAGAAAATGCAAAAAGGATGATTTTAGCTATGATTCATATCTTGATAGAAAGAAAATTTAACTTAAATTATTATTTGTCCTTTCATATGAAAATTTGACTTTAAATTAAAATCATCCCAAAATCACACAAAAATCATCACACATCTAAATAACTGAATCATAAATCTGAAACAAGAAATACTGAAATTAAAATTATGCTAATGTAATCAAAGTGTACTTGCCTTGGTATGAGGGCCCTCCAACCTTGCCTTGTACTCCTAAGGAACTCTCAGCTATAGCTAACTTATGAAAATATCCACAACATGAACAACAACTTAGAATAGTAAAAATTATTCTTCAAATTATCAAAATGTCTCCAATAGTCTGAATACAAATTACATACATGAATGGTTCATAAACTCAGTTTAAATAAGAAAATTATCAACAAGCTTAGCTATAATAGCTCTAATAGTTTTTATTTATCCTAATCCATCCATCCAAGTTGAACTCATCAAGTCTAGTTCACAAAATTAGGCAAAATCCCAAAAACTAATATGCTTCCCCTTTTTAATAGGGATTTTTGAATGACAGGTCAAGTTTGACCAATGTTGACCGGGCCTCTATTTTCTCAGTTTGACTGAACCAATAGATTTTCATCCATCTGTGGTTCCCAATATTTCCAAATATGTGCTCATCTCTCACCCACGTGTACTACACATATGACTTTAACAGAGCTATTACAGGAATTTTTAGTGCAATCAAAATTTACTCTTAAAACCCAATTTTTACAAAAATCTCTAAAAATTGAAAAACTTAATTTAGATACATGAATATGAAAAATTATAGTGAAATGATGCATATTTAAGTGAAATTTGATGGAATATGGTGGGAGATGGATGGGTTTAGGATAGGAAAAAATGACCAAAATTGAGGACCAACACATGCCATCCAGAAAAATGAAAGGTTGGGCTAAAAACCACTGTCGTAACCTGGCAAAACCATGCCACCGATAGCAACATGAAAATCCATGCATGTCCAAACCAGCTAGGAAATCACACATGAAAAATGTTACCTGCAAGTATTCTTGTTGAAGCTACTTGATCTTTTCTCTTCTTCGTTGATCCTTTCTTTCCTTCCTTGATCCAAAGCTACAATGCTCCAAGAAAACTCTAAGTGACCAAGAGTGAGAGAGAGAGAGAATAATGAGAGAGCTCCAAACTTGAACTGACAAAATGTTAGAAAAAAGCTTACCCACTGATCTTGAGAAACCTTTTTATTAATGAGACCTCTATTTTCTTCATTTTCCATTATTTTCATTCAATTTCCTCCTCACATGAAACTTGTGACCTTTCACCTTACTTTTCTCCTAATTTCCTTTATTTTCATAAATAAATGTGCCAAAAATGCTTTTTTCTGCCTTTTGATGCCTTTGTCTTAGCCTTTGCCAATTTTCCTTAACTAAAACAAACTTCGAGTGATGCCCACTAGGATATCCTTGCCCAACATTCAACTTGGAATAAGTGTCCCTTAACGTGGTCTTATTTTTCCTTTATTAACTTTTATTACATGAAATTTCCACCAGGGTTGTTACAGAACCATCCCCCTTGGGGAACACCGTCCTCAATGTTAAACCACATAAATACCTCATCAAAACTGATGAAAAACAAATATAGTGCCCATAGAGATTTATAACTTAGCTCATTGCAATATTTACAATGAAAGACTTTCTCAAAATAAAAACATCATGACAACATGAAAATATAACAACCGTAATAACATGACACCCATAGCGCTTATTGGAGCATTATAACTTACCTCATGGTGGTATTTACATCCGTATACATATACATACATATACCAAAATTTTAGCAAAACATATGTCGAACATATACCAACGTCAATCCAAAACGGTTTTGCCTCAACCAACAAACAATGAAGGATATAGGGCCCACATTTGATCCACCATCTCCCATGTAGCTTCTTCAGGCCCAAAGTGCTTCCACTGCACTTTAACTTTCTCTATGGCTTTGTTCCTGAGCATGAGATGTTTTCACTGCAATATGCAATAAGGCTCCAACTATAACTCTCTTTCTTGATCCACTGCAACATAGACTAATTAATAACATGATCAACATCCTTTATATACTTCTTAAGCAATGAAATGTGTAAAAAACATCACTTTCACTATTGGAGGAAGTGAAATTCAATATGCCATTGGTCCAATCCTCTCAAGGATCTCAAAAGGGTCGCAATACCATGGTGCCAACTTGGCACATGATCAAATCCATAAGGAGATTTTCTTGGGCTTGATGCAAAAATACACATGCTCCCCAACCTAAAACTCCTTGAATACCCTATGTTGATCTGCATAACTCTTTTGTCTATCCTATGTTGCCTCTAGATTCTTCTTTATAACCTACATTTCCTGCTCCATGTCTGCCAACATGTTCGGTCTAATAAGAACCTTGTTCACTAGATCACCCTGGCTAACGGGAGTGTTACAACTCCACTCATATAATACCTCAAAAGGACTCATCCTCAATGAATCCTCACAACCATTATTGTATGTGAACTCAACCAACGAAATATGCTCCTCCCATTTGCTCTACTAGTGCATCACATTCATCCTCAACATATCTGCCAAGAACCTATTGGCCCTCTCTGTCTGTCCATCTGTCTATGGATCATAATCTATATTGAAGGCCATCTTTGTACCCAAGCCTACAAATAGATCCTTCCAAAACTTGGAAGTGAACTTTGCATCCCTGTCTGACACAATATTCTTAGGAACACCATGCAGTATCACTATATCTCTGATGAACACCTGTGCTACCTCATTGGTTGAATATATAGTCTTTATTGGAATGAAGTGAGCTACCATGCTCAACCTGTCGATCGCAACCATAATAAAATCATGTTGCCTCACTGTCCTCGGAAGACCTGTAATGAAATCCATGGAAATTACCTCCCATTTCCATTCTAGAATCGCTATAGGTTAAACCACTTGGATGCTTACATTTTGCCTTGACCTACTAATAATCTAAAAATCTAGCCACAAACTCTGGCACTTCCTTCTTCAGATTCAGCCAATAGTAGAATTTCTTTACCACCGTCAACGCCTTATGATATCCTGGATGACCCAAGTATAGATTGGCATGAAAGTCCCTCAAGATAAGCTTCTTGAGCTTACTACAATATAGTGCATAGATTTTGTCTCTAAACCTCACAAAACCATCTACCGTGAGATGATAGTCTGCATCCTGATCACTTGTACCTATACTTTCACTTGTACTTGCACCTGTACCTATACATGTACTTGTACCTGTGCTCTGTTGTAACCCATGCATAATCTCCATGTATCTGTCATCCAATTGTCTTGCCTATAAGATCCTATCATGTAACTATGTCCCATAAGAGCTTAGAGCTAATATATGATTTATTTGTACCTTCTTGCTAAGAGCATCTACAACCTAGTTCTCCTTCCCTTTGATGTATTTGATATTGAAGTCAAACTCACTAAGGATAGCCAAACATCTATCTTTCCTGACATTTAAATTTGGATTATCAAACAAATACCTCAACCCACAGTGATCACTCATCAATGTAAACCTTCTACATAGAAGATAGTGTCTCCACATCTTCAATGCATGTACAATTGCTCCTAGCTCAAGTTCGTGTGTCGGATAGTTATACTCGTGTTGATTCAGTTTCCATGACTCATAGCACCTACCCATCCTTCTTGCATGAGAAGTCCACCAAGTCCTCTCTTGTAAGCATATGTACACACTACAAACTCCTTGTCCGGATCTGCAATCTTTGGCACTGGTGCATGTGTCAACAACTGCTTAAGCTACTCAAAAATAGACTCACATTCTTCTGTCCATTCGAACTTCTTACCTTTCCTCTGCAATCAGATGTGATAGGATATGAAATGCGGGAGAAGTTCTTGATGGACCTCCTAAAATAACCTACCATTCCCATAAATGATCTCACCTCATCCACATTCTTAGGAGCTTCCCACTCCATGATGGCCCTTATCTTTTCTAGATCCACTGTTATGCCATCCTTGAAAACAACATGCCCCAAATAATGTGCCTCATTCTGAAAGAAGTTGCACTTGCTAAGTTTAGTATACAACTAATGCTCTCTTAGCAATCTCAACACTACTACTAAAGGATTGACATGTTCTTCCTCATTCATAGAATATACCAGTATGTCATCAATGAATACAATAACAGACTTGTCTAGATAAGGACGCAACACATTATTCATCAAACACATGAATGTAGTTGAAGCATTAGTCAAACAAAATGGAACAACAACAAACTCATAATGTCTATACCTGGTCTTGAACACAGTCTTGAAGATATCCTCTTCCTTGATGCATCCCTAATGGTATCCTGATCTCAAGTCGATCATACAGAACATTGTTGTTCCCTTCAACTGATCAAAAAAATTAATAATCCTTGGAAATGGGTACCTGTTCTTGATTGTTACCTTGTTCAGATGCCTATATTCAATGTGTAATCTAAGAGTATCATCTTTATTCTTAACTAAGAACACGGATGCACCCCAAGGTGATACACTTGGCCTAATGTATCCCTTGTCCAAAATTTCCTTTAGCTACAGCTTTAACTCAACCAACTTAGGTGTGGTCATCCTGTAAGGTGATTTTGATGCTGGAGCTACCCTTGGCACCAACTCAATAGAAAATTCTACCTCCCTGTGAGGTGGCAACTTTGTAATGTCCTCAGGAAATACATCCTAAAACTGCTGCAAAATTGGGTACCTTCTTAACACATTGAAATCCTAAACCTCCTTACCCTTGTCACTATAAATGTGTATTGTAAACATCACACAACCCTTTTTGCAACTACGCTTAACCTACATAGCGGTAACCATCCTCACTGATGTAGGCTTCTTCTTTCCCTGCAAAGTCCTATTTTCCCCACTATCATCCACACACTCAATTGATTTGATGAAGAAATCCACTTTGGTTCTGTGAAGGTATAGCCAGTCCATACAAAAAATCATACTATACCATCCCAATGGAAATACATTCAAATGTGTTGTTGTAGGCATACAATTTCACTCAAATGCACAAGCTTTCACCCAATGGTGAATCTCTTCTTCATACCTGTAGCCAATTGTACTAACCAATATTATGCATGCACTTCTTTTCTCAAACCACACTTATCCACCAGGTCAGGATTAATATAACTATAGTTATATCCAGGATCAATCAAAATAGAAACAACTTGATCACAAAGATTACCATTTATCTCAATGATCAATGCCTAATTATCCACTTTCCTGTTGTACACAACTCCAAAGATACAAGGAATATTATTACCAACATCACCAATTGTATGTGCCTCCCTCTTATGATGATACTATGGACAATCCCTCTTACAATGTTCCTTACCACATATCCAACACTGTAATGGTTCCCTACCACTACCTCTAGCTTTCTTCTCTCCACGTCCTTTCTCAGTTGTATTAAAACTCTTGTAAGGAACCGCATTTTCTTTTTCACTTGGATCTTGAGGTATTCCTCTCTTTGGTGGCCATTTTTCTTTAGCTTTCTCATTTCTTTTTAAGTCAGGCTTATGCTCAAATTTTCACTTCGACTGCTCATAACAATTCTTGAACTTTCAGATGACCTCCTCCAATGATCTAGGCTCATCGAACTCAATCTGGTCTCTATATGCAACTGGCAGTCTACTGATGAATATTTGAACCTTGGCTTTCTCCTCCCTGAGGTAAGGCACATATCTCAACAACTCAAAAAACCTGCTAGTATACTCATCATTTGTGATAGAACCCATCCACAACTCATAAAATACCTTAGCTCTGCCATCATAGTACCTCTCAGACAAGTACTTCTCCTTGAAGAGCCTTTCAAATGCATGTTGTTGACACCTAATCATAGGGATTGTGTGAACAACTATAATTAGTGTAAATAAATAATGGAGGAAATGGAGAGTCATCAGGAGATGAACTAAACAGTCACTCCCTCTTGTATATAATAATGAAAAACCTAAATGAATAACACAATTTCATTTGAGGAGTTACCTCTTGGTCTGACATGGTATCAAAGCCAGCTCTATCTTTGGCATTATAGTTTTCCCTTGTAACTCCCTCCTGGCCTATGTTCTACCTATTTTGCAGAATTGACACCTTTGTCATGCTCCAGAGGCCTAAATAGTGCAATGTCATATGCGTTTCTCCCACACTCCTCCAGTTTCATGAGCTGCTCTTGCATACCTCTCCTAGCCGCATATTACGCTAATGAAAAAAAATACAGTTCTGCTTTGAACTTCTTCTGGTTCAGACTTTGATTGATGGAGCCCTCTGGTGTAGCGAAGGCGAGCCCTCTAGCGTTGTGAGTAAGCACTTACTATTTCTCTACTGGGTGGAAGACATGTTTTTGTGCAACCGTTGCTTTGGTCAATTTTGGATTAGTTTGATAATACTTCCCTTAGGCAATGGTCATGATTTTATGGGTGTGGTGCCCTCGACTCTTCTGATTCTCAAGGATATAACTTCTTAAGCATCCTTTTACACAATTTATGGAATAGTCTTATTTTATGGGTATTGTTGTAATGTTTCTTAAGGGGCTCTAGGATTCTACATAATTGCTCCATAAACACTGCTCCAGGATTTGGTTACGCTGGATCCTAAACAATGGCAGCGCCACATTGTTCCACATATATTACATGCGTTGCTCCCTCATGTATGTAAACGCTAGCTCCTAAACGCTAGCAGCTCCACGTTGTTCCACATATATAACATGTTGTCTCCATATTTATAAGCATTTTTTTCATGTTGTCTCCATATATAACATGTTGTCTCCATATTTATAAGCAATGTTTTCATGTTGTCTCCATAGATAACCTGATGTCTCCATATTTATAATCGATGTTTTCATGTTGTCTCCATATATAACATGTTGTCTCCATATATATAATGTTTTCTCCACATATATAACATTGGTATATATACAATGTTGTTTGGCTTCCACGCTATCCACCTTCCCCAAAATAATACCTCTATTTTTAATATATCAAAGTGCAATTTTTAACCACCCAAAGTGCATTTTTTATATATTGGCAACAAGGTACATTTTTTCTTTTTTTAATGCATTTATTGATATCTATTGTGGGAGTGGTTCTCATTGAGAAGGAGAACTATCCAGAATGCTCATGGAAAATCAAACACACTCTCATTTGTAATGAGCGGTGGAAAGGAGTGTGTGTTGGAAATGGAGACAAAGAGCCAAAATAGTCTACCTCAGACAAGGAATTCGCCATTTTGGAAAATAAGAACAGGAAGGCTTATGCATTGATTGCAGCATCAATAAATGAAGAGGTGAGTTGCCATATTTCTCCATTTTCAAATGCTTTCGAAGCCTTACAAAAATTGAAGTAAATCTATGACTCACACCCTGCACTTGAAGTTGTTCAACTCATGATTAAATTGTTCACCTTTGAATTACAAAATGATGATCCTCTTGCTCTTACAACAGAAGTAAAATATATTATGTATGATATCAAAATCACTAATGTTGAGCTGGACATTCCTTTGATAGCTTTTATCAAGGCACTTTATCCCACTTATTCAAATTATCTTGAGTCATTGCAAGAAAATGGAAACCTCAACGATATTACCTTTGACTCCCTTGTGAAAAAATCTGTTGAAAGAGAGAAAGCTTTTGGGAAGAAGACAACTCCTCCATCTTCTGAAGAGGTTGTGTGCCTTGCACATAGAGAGAATAATCTTGCTCAAGATTATTCCATAGGAAGAGGTGGTCAAAGAGGAAGAGGCAGAAATTTCAGAGGCATGGGGGTAGACACTCTCAAGGAGAAAAGTCAAATTTGCATTGCATACACTGCAAAAGAGATGGATCAGATGATGCATCCACATGCAAACTGCCTTGGGATAGAATTGAGCATGAAAGAAACCAACCCAAAGGTAAAACTAATGACAAAGAGAAAGGTAAAGCACTTGAATCCGCTCACTATGTTGTGGCACACTGTAATATTGGAGTAAATGAAGACTTATTTAATGCTTCACTTGCTTCTTGGAAAAATGATCGGTTGTTTGATTCAGGATCAACTTGACACATGACATTTAGAAAATATTTTTTTGAAGAAATTATTGACAATGTTGATGGAGCAGTATACTTTGCAGACAAATCAAAACTCAAGCCATCAGGGCTTGGCACAATTAGGCTTAAATTGCTTGGTCTTCCAGACTTTCTTCTGCATCATGTTTTATATCTCCCACAGCTGAGGAGAAACTTGTTGTCCTTGGTCCACAACTTCTAGAAAGGAAACTCCATTCATATGTTTGATGGCAATCTTGAGGTGAGAAAAGCATCATACCACTCACTTGTCATGACAGGGATAGAAGAAGAAAGGCTTCTCAAGCTGCTAGGTACCTTTGCTCATGCACAAAATTTCTCATACAATTCTCATTATGAAGAAGGTACATTTCCATCAAGTTTATTATGGCATGCTAGATTTGGACACTTGAACTATGACAACCTCCACTTGTTGAAGAAAAATGGTGTTACTGGTTTGCCTACAATTCCTAGGAAACTTAAACAATGTGATGCTTGCATTCTAGGAAAGCCTAGCAAATAGTCTTTTCATGATTCACATTCCAGAGCACATAGAAAACTTAAAATCATTCATTTAGATTTATGTGGTCTAATGCTTGATCCTTCTGCAAGTGGAAATAAATATATGATGTCATTTATTGATGACGACACCAGAATGTGTTGGGATTATTTATTGAAGAACAAATCTGATTCTTTTCAAACATTCAATAACTTTCATACATGGATTGAAAATGATGCACAATCTCATATTCGTTCTATTCGCACTGATACTGGAAAAGAATACACTTCAAATGAATTTGAAAACTATCTTCTACAACATGGGATCAAACATCGAACAATTGTGCCTTATAATCCCCAACATAATAGAGTAGCTAAAAGAATGAATAAGAAAATCTTAAATATGGTGCGCTCCATGATGTTTTTCAAAAATGTAAAATTAATGTTTTGCATTGATGCAGTTCTATGTGCTGTATATGTAAAGAATAGATGCCCATCTAATGCTATTAGAAACAAGACTCCTTATGAAATGTGGTATGGGCACACTCATTTGGTAAAGCATCTCAGGTTCTTTGGTTCCACATGTTATGCCTTGATACCAAGGTACATAGAAACAAACTTGGTGCAAGAAGTCGTAAGTGTAGCTTCCTGGGGTATTCAAACACCTATAAAACATATCATCTCTAGGATGAAGTCAATAAAAAGTTTTTTGTATCTAGAGATGTAATCTTTCTTGAATCATCCAAAATTGACAATATTGTTGAGCGACAACTTGATCGCTTGGATAGATTCACAAATGCAAAATCATTTAAAGAATTTAATAATTAGATTCCACATATTGAAGGGGGGATTCCTATACTAGATAAACATGTGGAATCTTATTCTGAAGAACTCTCTCCCCCGCGTGAAACTCCAACAATGGATGATACTTTGAGTGATGTGATTGATAGAATTGGGAGACTCAATCTTGATTTAGTCCCAACTCAATCAACAAAGCAGCCTGGACCATCTCAGAAAGGTCCCCCAAAGTGGTTGACAAAGACACTTAAAAGTGTTCATCCTAATGAGGTTGGAAAGATAGGAATTAAAAATTGAACCCGGAAAAATGGAGGTGATGTAGATGACTCTAATTCACCTGTTGATATGGATGTTTCTTATGATTGTGAATTGAATTTGTCTACAAATTTTGAACCAACTTCCTTCAAAGAAACTACTTCTCATGATGAATGGAAAGAAGTAATGCAAAAGGGGTATTTTTCCTTGATAAAGAATGGCACTTGGAAGATGGTTGATCCTCCATTGGGAACCAAACCAATTGGCTACAAGTGGGTCTACAAGAACAAGTATAAAGTTGATGGCTCACTTGACAAGCACAAAGCTAGGCTTGTGGCAAAAGATTTTGCACAGAAGGAAGGGGTCGATTATGAGGAGACTTTTGTCCCCGCAGCAAAATGGGCTACCATCCGGACACTCTTTGCCCTAGCAGCTCAGAACGGTTGGAAAGTCCATCAAATGGATGTAAAAACGGCTTTCTTGAATGGATATCTAAAAGATAAACTTTTTATGTCCTAGCCTGAAGGATTTGCTATAAAATGACATGAACATAAATTATGAAAACTTGTGAAATCCTTATATGTCCTCAAACAAGCATCGCGAGAATGGTATGAAAAACTAACTGAGCATCTTCTGAAACTCAATTTTAAACATTATGATATTGATCATGCAACTTCTTTTGTCAAGAAGGTTGGAAAAACAGTTGTATATCTTGTGGTATATGTAGATGATCTTTTGATTACAGGGAACAATGAGAGCTACATTGCATCCATAAAGAAGGAATTGAGGAAAGGTTTTGAAATGAATGATTTGGGCTATGTTCATTACTATCTTGGTATTGAAGTAACTCAACATCCGAAGTCCATATTCCTTTCTCAAAAGAAGTACATTGGAGATCTGTTGAATAGGTTTGGCATGACTGAATGCAATCCTCTAACTACTCCAATGGAACAAAACTTAAAGCTCACATCCATTGAAGGAAAAGAATTTGAGGATGCAACAACGTATAGATAGCATGTAGGAAGTCTCAACTACCTAACTACTGTCAAACTAGACATTTCTTTTGTTGTTGGAATCCTCTCCAGGTTTATGCAAAAGCCTTGTGAGGGACATTGGTCTGCTGTAAAAATAACTCTAAAGTACTTGAAGGGAACTCAAGACTTTGGAATCAAGTATACACAGGTGGGTGACTTCAGCTTGATTGGATACTCTAATTCAGACTTCGATGGAGAAAAATAAGCTGGGGTAAATACTTCAGGTTATGTTATGAGTCTTGGATTAGGAGTTGTCTCTTGGAGATCACGCAAACAATCAGTTCTAGCAGATTCCACAACAGAGGCAGAATATGTAGCAGTAGCTGAGGCAGCAAAATAAATTGTGTGGCTCAGGAAAATTCTAGAAGATTTGCAGGTAAAACAAGTTCAATCAACTCCACTCATGATTTACATTACCTGGGCAATAAAGTTGGCTAAGAACCCAAAGTTTCATAATTGAACAAAGCACATCAATACAAAATATCATCTAATTCGACATCATGTTGAGGCCAAAAAAATCCATCTTGGCCGTTGTTCCACTAATGAGCATATTGTAGACATCTTCACCAAAGTGCTTGGAAGAGAAAATCTTGAAAGATTTAGAACAATGCTTGGACTCACCAACATCCCTTCAGATTAAGGGGGGGAATGTTGACACCTAATCATAGGGATTGGGTGAACAACTGTAATTAGTCTAAATAAATAATAGAGGAAATGGAGAGTCATCGGGAGATGAACTAAACAATCACTCCCTCTTGTATATAATAATGAACAACCTAAATGAATAAGGCTCGTAAAACTTGCTAGGATGGATTCATTCAAAGAATGAGCTTATATGACAAGCATAGGGTATCCTCTTCAAGCTTGTGTAAAAATAAAGAAGTACTTGCTAGAACTAGAGGGGGGGAAATGAAGATGTAACATCCTTTGTATTGTAGCATGTCTCTCTTCAACATGACACTCATATGTTTCTTGTGTCGGTTTTGGGTTATCCTCACTCAGTCAGTTGTCCTTCCGTGTTTGGGTTATCCATTTTGCTTCTCATCTGACTATTCAACTTCGTCATTATGACCCTTGGTCCTATGTTGAGTCTAATGTTGCCACACTCTGGAGTCGTGTCACCAGAGAAGTCCAATCTGTAGTTAGTTACCTATACATTATTTGAGTCATTCCTACAGTCCTGAATACTATTCCACTTTGTTCCTTGTTTCGTGTCGATGATTAGGGATTCATCATTGCCCTCCTTTGACAGGTCACTTCCTTTCGACTTCAGCTCATTATCTAGGAAGATGAATTGGGGACTCCCTTTCAGTACCTTATACTTGGCATGCCCTAATGGTCAGTTCTTCACATCCGACGACAGGTCTTCATTATTGGCTTTTGATCGGGTGATCCCACAAGTGTTCGACCTCAGCTTCATTATCACATTCATGGATTGTATTGTTGTACCTTGAGAGCCATTGTCATTATTGGTGGTTTCTCTCATACCTGTTAATGGTCTGCATCATTGGCCGGTAATCATGTGGTTTTCTAGCATGTTCGACTTCAACATGTTTATTCACATGTTAGGATTCATACATTGATCGGGTCAAGATGGAGTGCAAGACCCAGAGTCTTATCTATTATGACTCAGGCTAGATGGATTTATATTTCATTGATGATTGTACACATTTTTTTGATGTACGGATGGTTGTGACCATACCATGAGACTTTATATCTATGATAATCCTTGTTATCTGGATGGTTGCACCCATACCATGGATCTTTTCATATAGTCTTCATCATCTGGATGGATGCGTTCATACCATGGATTCATTTCTTGATATCAAATCTGTATATGTATATGTATATGTGTCCTTGATTTGCAGGTCTCCTAAAAATGCGTGTCCTCGTCCTTGCCAAAGCTTGTAAAGCATTTCAGCCATCACTCCCCGTTCTGCCTTCATACTTTAGGGGGCATCTGTTACATGGTATTTTTTCACGCCTCTTGCACTTCCCTGTGACATATCCTGAAGTACCCGAAACATGATCATTATATAGTATATTCATCAATGTATACAACTCAGATCCCTCCTTTAACTTTTCTTGGAAAATATCTAGAGCTTTCCCTAGAGAAATAGCTCATGAAACCCTAAAATGAGAATCATTGCCCTTATGAAGCTCAAAACTGCTATGATCGCTTGTTGCACCTTGTTAAGCCAATGATGGAATCACTCTGTTCTCTCTCATACTCTTGATGGTCTAAAAAGGGAAGTTTTCGTAACGAATATGAGAAGCTTCATGATCTAGAAGATTCTAGAGCAGCGAGCTAGAGGTGGTTTCACGTAGATGAGTTCGAATCCTCATAATTTGACCTCTTGGTCTCATCCATATGAGCTACCTCCTTAAGATGTGGGCCTAATCCTATATTTTGAGGAGGTCTAACTTCCTCTCCCAGCCTATAAAGTTCCCCTCTACCGTTCCCAAAGGTTGATCAATGTCCATTTGCACCCTTATGCTAAGCTTGTGCTTAGAGGTTATTCATTAGGATTGGAGGAGTGTTGGAGTGTTGGAGTGTTTCTTGGCTTAGACTTGGATTACCACTCAAGGAGATCCTTTCAACATCAAGGATGTGGTTTTAATCTTCCCCTTTGTTCTTTAAATAATAATACAAATGCTGGTTCATCTTCCCAATATATATGTTCATGTATGTATTTGTTTGGCATTCCTTGATCATCTATATAGATTATTATTGGATTTTCTATTGACTTTGGAATGCTTTTTTGTCTCTTGGTTGTTTGTGTAGGTACATAAGCATTGAAAGAAGCAGAGACAAGACCTTGACACAAGCAGTTCGAGGATTTTAACAAAGGGAATCGAATTAGCTTCAAAGCAAGGTAGGCCTCCTCTCTTGTTCTATTTTTCAATAATAATCTAGGGAGATGTCTAGTTGATTGTCCTCTCAAGTTTCTAGACCCACTCATTGGGCTAGAGGGATTGTCTCTAGCTGCAGAGAGGATTAACCTTGTCAACACTGTGTCAATCACCTCTCCAATCCAGAGTGTCCAACAACCTGCCATCTATGATCGTGTCATATCTATCTGACCCATGTTTGCTAAGAGACCTACTACCATATGCCCCATTATTTATATCCTCATGTCCATGGCTGATCCAAAGTGGTCCTTTTTGCTACAAATATGACAAACTTTGAACTAGTATCACATTCACCTCTACATGTTTCTCTTGTGCCTACATGATTTTTTCATTATCTTCTTTTCAACTCCTTATTTCTTCCTTCACGGTTCTCATCGTGTTTGCCAAATTAGAAGAGTGACCCGCACCATGCTGCCCATTTGATGCATAGGGAGATTCTATGTAGTCTATCACCTTGCTAGCCATTTGATCTCTTTCTTGCTATGCATATTATGTCAACTCAACCAAATCATAATGAACCAACATACCTTAGCATAATTCAAGGAGGATACCTTGTCTACAAGATCATCAAATCAATTTGATACATTTATAACATAATCATAACAACATATAAACATATATCAAGTAAGTGTATCAATGCATAAAAGTCATTCTAGTTAGGGTCCAGTCATCAATGCAAGGCCATATCAACAATGCATGTTATGACCTCATGCATGAAAACAACAATTACTCCATTGCACACATTTCCACATGCAACTTTCAACGTGCGTAAGAAATGGCTAATCAATTACACATACGTATGAACACATGTAGTTGATCATAAGTGATTAATTATTGTAATCAACCTGCAATAATGATACATGTAATCAAAAAATCAAAGAATGAAACCTAACATACAAGGATGTAATCAAGCTGCATATAATCATGTAATTGGTCATATACTTCTAATGATGCATTCCACAAAATTACATCAAGTTCCTCATGACAACCTTTTGACGTTGCTGGACCTACCAACATGTCAAGGGATCTCCCCAGTAAGAAGTCCCAATTAGACCTCAGATCGTTTGGTGTAGGAGTCCCATCACTGGGTTGTATGGTATCGCCTTGACCACGGTTTTGCACAAACGCAAGTAAGATGTCCCTGTTGGTAGCAAGGGTGTGACATATGCAGCAAGTCAAGGAAGGTGCATGGGTGGTTCTAATACATGGAGGGTGAGGTGAGTGTGCCCTTTGGAAACCTATGAAAGAACGGAGTTAAGAATGGAACACACGAGCTAAGATGAATCACAAACTGGAAGGCAAGTGAGCAAGCAATCCAAAGTGATGGTTAAACCAAAAGCACATTTCAGTAAGATTCACACATACATATGTAGAAAATAGCTAGACATGCATGTGTAAGCAAACATATATATATATATATATATATATATATATATATATATATATATATATATATATATATATATATATATATATATATATATATATATATATATATATATATATATATATATATATATATATATATATATATATATATATATATCATTTAGAGTAAACAAAATAGTTGAAATACAATATGACATATGCATGAAACGTGTTGGCTCTATTATATTAAGAATTGTAAGTTCCAGTCATACAATATAACCATGACCAACCACTAGTTCCGATAGCAGAACATTACAGTCACTACCACCTGCTCCTCCAAAGAGATATATTAGCTCTTCACAGTGGATAAACCAAGGCTTGTTACAATACTATCCAATCTCTCTCTAAAGTACTCCTATCCGAAGCTTGGCTGAGAACTATACAATGAGTTATGAGGGATTATATATAGCAAAGGGTGGGGTGGCCCTTGACATTCCCCTTTGTGATTGTTCATCTATCCTTGTGACTCTTCATTTATTCTACGATTGTTACATCCAACTATCGACACTTGAACTTCCACTTGACAAGACATGAAATATAATATGCACATGTACCATGTGAGAAAAATAGGCTTGACCAAGCCATGCAAGATATCACTATGACTTGGACAACTGTGGGAATACCAACTCTTTGACATCCTCATGATGGTCTATGATGGAGAACTGATGCCATGCTTGGTAGTCCACGATGGTGTCAGTGTACTTTGTGGTGACATCTCTCTGGAAATGAATTATTACCTCCATCGCATACGAGTACACTACTCGAGCTACTCTGTCCAACTTGTCTCATAACATGCACATCATTGTCTTGAGTGTAGTCGGACCAACGACATATTGATGCATGGTGTCTGCACTGATCAACAAGTCTGTGTTGGTGGCTATGCACATCAACTCGTCAAAGTACGAGTCAAGCTCTATTCAGACTTATGGCTTTGTCTTTGCCCCAGTTAGTGTCCCAATAGATGGGATCGCATGTGCGCACACAACAACATCCATACTCCTGAATACCCATGCATGGGAAGCCTATAGACTAGTGATGAGCTGCGGGAGATCTTCATAGTTCTGGATCTAACTCCAGATGCATGCCTTCAGCTCGACCGCTCTAGACTTCATCATCTTGGGAAAGTGTAACAGGTTTCCCTTGTATCTCTGATCCAAAATGGATTTAGTTTTGCCTCCAAATCAAAGTCTTCAAATTCAGTTGAAAGTGGGATCAAGTCAAAATTTTCAAAGAGATGATTCCAACAGCATGAACAATGTGAAAATCCAAGTTCTGATGAAGAAGTTAAGGCTAGTCAAAGTTTCAAACCAAACTAGGGTAAAAATTCGAAGTCAAAGAAAGTCAAAATCAAATTGGTCAATGGTCAACAGTCAATGCTTACGTGAGTAGGACATGTGTCATCCTTAGAATGTGCCACATGGTTTTGATGATGTCAGCAAGGAAGGTGACGTGGCAGTTTTTGATTGGTTCACATGGGCCAATTTGGTGTTGACACGTGGCAACCCGGATTTTCCCAATATTGGCATGCAAATCCCAAAATTTTGGGGGTCAAGGAGGATCGAACCCCTGACCTCCCAGAAGGCTAAGATTTCACTGGATGAGCTACTGTGTTGCTTGTTAATGGAAATATGGGGGTTATATTTATTATTTCGGGTTGATCTACCGAAAAAGGGCCAGACGGTCAGGGTCAACCCCATGACTACCGATCCCTCTAAGCATCTGATGTTATCGTTATAACCGCCGACCGAAACCATAGCCAAACCATATCATATATTACCAAATGTATCGTATAAACCATATAATCCCACATGCGCCACGAAACCATATCACATATATATATATATATATATTAATGTTAAGCAAGGGATAAGGCGGAAGGGTCAGGCGAAGGTTTCAAACCGCCGACCTTCCAAAACTCTTATATAATAGTGCTTTCACATAAGTCCGCTAGCCAACTTTCCATACAATGGAGTTTGATATTCAAGCCACCCAAATTTGTATATGTAGGTGCCGAACCAAACCGAAACCACCATTGCGCTTTCCAACGCAGATTTGAGTTGCAGAAGTGGTTTTCAAAGGCAGAAGCAGTTTTGTGCAGCAGAAAGGAATTTTTTCTATAGGCAGAGGTGGTTTTTGACTTTCCATGGGGTCTAGA
Source organism: Pinus tabuliformis (assembly GCA_031772625.1). Lineage (NCBI taxonomy): Eukaryota > Viridiplantae > Streptophyta > Pinopsida > Pinales > Pinaceae > Pinus > Pinus tabuliformis. The sequence continues at coordinate 84,789,851 of CM062806.1, read as the reverse complement.
AGTCAATGTGGCCAAATATGGTTGAGTTTATACTCATTTGACTCGAAATTTCAAGTTGGACACAGTGGTGACATCCATTTTCTCTTCTAAGACTCTGTTTTTGAGCTCATGCTTGTAATACCATTTTTAAAGACAAAATAAAGAGGTCAACACTAGAAGCGAAAGGACCAAGAGATGTAGCCAGGAAGTCTTGTGAACTCCTTTATTAAATTATGTTGTGTTGATGTGTCTAAATGTGTCTTTAAATGGTTAAATTGTTTGTGTTATTCACAATATTTTCGATCCATTGCCTTAAGTAACATAAGTGAATTCACACATAGGCTATACTACCTTTTTCATTAATGGATCAAGTAGTATCAGAGAAGCAAGGTTTTTAAGGTTTGACAAGTTTGTGTGAAACTTTGGATGCTTACTAGGTTGAGGATCAAATGAGGCGAAGGAGAGATTGTTGAGGCGAATCGAGAGATTGGAAGGGTCTTTTCACAAAGAAGGATGGCAGTTGAAACTCCACTTGGGTCAAAATCCCAATTCGTGGATAGTTTCATGACGATATGTGCCATGGTGGAAGAGATGTATAATGAGTTTAAAAAGGGTAAAGGTGAAGGCACTTCATATCCTAAACCAGACAAAGGAGTAGGAGGAACCTTTTCTTTTTACACCTCCAGATAAAGAAGATAAAGCAAAGGGAGAAAAGCCTCCTCCATCTCCTCCCTCATCACCATCATCGTCATCATTGTTGTCTTCTTCTCATAAAACTAGCCCTTCTAAGAAGAAGAAAAAGAAAGCCTCTTTGATCAAATTAGATGTAAAATTTGATTTTCCAATTTATGATGGAGAACTTAACGTTGAAAATCTTGATGATTGGATAAGGCAAATTGATGTATATTGCAGGGTGCAGAAATTTGATTCAGAAAGAAAGAAGATCCAGCTTGCTAGCCTTCAACTTGGAGGAACCGCACTTGTATGGTGGGAAGGAAAGACACAAGTAGATCTCCAAAAGCATGGTAATATCTTTTCAACATGGAATGGATTTGTTTATGCTATTAAAAAGAAATTTTATCCATTGGATTATATGCAAAAAGAAACGATGAGTTGGCAAACACTATGTCAATTAAAAGGTCAAAGTGTTCTAAGTTATACTCAGGAATTCTATAAGAGAGGTTTAACACTAGGCATTTCATTGGACTCACCATAAGCATTGTTGAAATATGTAGGTGATCTTCATGATATTTGAGGCATACCATACTTACATTTAATCCAACTAGCTTAGATGATGTATCCATTCAAGCAACTCATCTAGAAGCTAGAGGTAAAAATGTAACCCCATATGTTGGGAAATCATCCAAACGTATTGAAGGCAAGAATAAAGGCAAGAAGAAACAGAAATGGAAGGAGAAGAAAAAAAAACACCATGAAGAAGGATAAACCTTCATGCACTCATTGTAATAAGGCACACTACTGGTCAGTGCATCCGGAATTGAAGCCTAAGAAGTTTGGAGGTAGAATGTTGCTGTTATTCAAAAGGACTTGGGATCAGATCAGGTGACAAGACAACGGTTACAACTACAGGTATAAAAGGTAAAGATTCTAAAGCATCTACAAGTACTTCTTCAAATTCTTTTAATAATGATAATGATGAGAGGAAAAGAAATGAGCTATTTCACATAAGAGTCATTCCCAAGCATACTAAAATTGATACTTTATTTGATAGTGGGTCACAAGTTAATTTGATTTCTGAAGCAATTGTAAAGAAGTTGGGTCTAGAAAAAAACCTCATAAAAAGACATATCCATTAGGATGGGTGTGTGATAAAGCTAAGCTACAAGTTACAAAACATTGTAAACTTCGTTTTGCTATTGGGTCAAAGTTTGTAGATGAGGTTGAGTTAGACATAGTCCCATTGGACATATGTGGAATTGTGTTAGGAAGTCCATACTTGTACGATAGAAATGTTATCTTCTATCGAATTAAAAATAAGTATCAACTCACTAAGGATGGAATTAAATATATTGTAAATGCTCATAAACTCAAAGATAACATCTCTCTCATAAATTCTGGATAGATGAAAATAATTGTAAATGTAAGTAAACAATTTTTACTTATGATTGTAAAAGCAAATGATATTGATAAATCTGATGCATTCAAAGGCTGTAATCCTAAACAGAAAGCAGATCTAGTTAAAGTTGTTTCTGATTATGATATATTCTGTTTCAAGAGCCTAAAGGGATTCCACCCAAGCGAGAGATAGAACATGAGATTTATTTGCAGCAAGATGCTCCACTAACTAACATTGGAATGTATAGGTTATCAGCTCTAGAGAATGCAAAAATAAGGAAGCAGGTACAAGAGTTGCTCGATCAAGGGTTTATTCAACCAAGAAAATCACCATGTGGATCACCTATTGTGTTAGTGTGAAAGAAGGACGATTCATGGAGAATGTGCATTGATTTTATAGCATTAAATAAAATCACAATAAAGAATCGTTATCTTCTTCCTCATATTGATGATTTGTTAGATAAGTTCAAAGATGCAATTTACTTCTCTAAATTGGACTTCTGAAGCGGCTACCATCATATCAGAGTTGCAAAATAGGATGTGTGGAAGACTGATTTCAAATCGAGGCAAGGACTCTATGAATGGATGGTTATGCCTTTTGGCTTAACTAATGCTCCAACTACATTCATGTGAGTCATGGATGACGTATTTAGACCATTCATTGATGATTTTGTAATAGTCTATTTAGATGATATTCTTGTTTTCAGTAGAACATGGGATGAACATGTTAACCATGTAAAGCAGATTTTAGATGTTTTGAAAAGAGAAAATCTCTATGTAAAATTGTCAAAATGTGAATTCGGAAAAACATCTTTGAATTATTTGGGTTATATTATAGAGGGTGGTGAATTGAAGATAGATCCCTCTAAGGTCGAAGTCATTGTAAATTGGCCTAAGCCCAATACTGCTACAGAAGTTAGAATTTTCTTAGGGGCAGTGCAATATTGGAGAAAGTTTATTGCTAACTTTTCTTTGATTGCAGCTCTTTTACATGTTTTGACAAGTGTGAAACAGGTGTTTCAGTGGGGAGGCAAACATCAAAAAGCCTTCAACACATTAAAAGAAAGGATCAGTATAACACCAGTACTAGCACTGCCAGATCTTCAACATCCATTCGAGATTGAGACAGATGCAAGTGAATATGCCATGGGGGAAGTGTTGATGTAGCACAGAAAGCCTATATGCTTTCATTCTGAGGCATTCACATCAGCAGGAGTTAACTATCCTACATATGATAAAGAATTATATGCATTATTTTAGAGTGTTAAAATGTGGAAACATTACATAATGGGTAAAGAAACAACCATACACACAGATCATCAACCACTTCAATATTTACACTCACAAACTAAATTGCAACAATCAGGACATTACAGGTGGATGGGTTTTCTACAGCAATTTCATCTTGTTATCAGATATAATAAGGGCATACATAATAATGTTGCGGATATGTATCAAGACCAATTATAAATGCATCCACAATATTTCAGCATAATTCAGTAATTCATGAAAGTTACATAGAACAATATGCTCAAGACACAGATTTTAAGGATGTATATGCAACTTTAAATCATGGCAAGCAGGTAGAAGAATAGTATTACTACATAAAGACAAACTCTTATCTCATTTAGGAAAGTTATTCATTCCACAAACTGAAAGAGTTAACATAATTCGAGAAGCACATACGTCTCTCATATCAGGTCATTTTGGTGTAAGTAAAACAATTGCACAATTACAAAGATTTTGCTATTGGCCACGAATGAATGAGATAGTTTCTAGATATATTAAAGGATGTACTATGTGTGATACAAGAAAGCCAATTAATAGAAAATTAGGCTTGTATACTCCATTTCTATTTCCTTCTCGTCCTTGAGAAAATGTTTCCATGGATTTTGTTGGGGGATTGCCAAAGTCTAGAAAGGGTCATGATTATTTGTATGTATTTGTGGATAGGTTCAATAAGATGTGTATTTTGACACCATGTAATAAACAGGTCATAGCTGAACAAGCTGCAAAGTTGTTCTTTCAAAATGTATGGGTTCATTTTGGGTTACCCACTTCTATTGTATCCAATGAGGATTCTCAATTTCTCGAGAAATTTTGGTCAAGTCTATGGGAGTTAATGGACACAAAGTTAAATAAGAGCATGACATTTCATCTGCAAATAGATGGTCAGACATCAGTAGTCAACAAGACAGTGATACAGTTTCTTCGAGGATATTGCAGCAAGCATCCCAAACTTTGGGATGAACATTTGTGTTATGTGCAGCATGCTTACAACCATGTAAAACATTCTTCTACTCAGAGATCTCTTTTTGAGACTTGTTTTGGTTTTACACCAAAGTCTCCCTTGGATTTTTTCTTTGGTAAAGACATAGTAGTTGATGGTGTTACACTAAAAAATGTCACCATGGCTATGTACAGTTAGTATGGCTCTATCAACAGTCATGCTATCCTCCTAGGCAAGTCTTAAGCCTCTGCTCTCCATGTCAAACTCCAAAAAGAGAGAAAGTCTTTATAAATGTATTTATCTCTGGGTACGCAGGTTCTCTCAACCTTACCTGCGAGTACGCACCCAATATTCACAAAAACTGCGTCCTTGGACGCTCTGTATGTAAAGGGGCAAGTGCGTCCCCCTGTAAAGGTCAAAATGCGCAAGTTTCATCTTTAAAAAGTTACTTGTGGTCATTTCTAGAGCATTCTAGAAGGTTGTTCGACGTGTATTGAGCGCCTCCAGATGGTTCATGTACCCCTACCAAAGAGGAACTTATCCCATCAATAAGGGAGCTATCCCATCCAAAGAGGGGATTATCCCATTGATGGTGGACCTGATTAACCTCCTCTTGAGCACTATAAATACAGGCATTGGGCCAGAAGGAGGGGGGGTTGAAAGCTAAATATTTCTAAGGGTAGATGCTACAGGAATTAGGACTCCCATTTAGAAGCTTGTGAGGAGAGATTGTCATCTTTACTTGTTCTATTTGGAAGTGGGTGAGCTTTGTCAAAGTAAAGGAGAACTCTTGATGGACCCTGGGAGGGACTTGCACAACACCAAGGCTCAGGTTGTAATTGTTCCTTTTGTTTCCTATTAATGCAAATGAGTCCATTCTTCTCAATAACTTGTTATTTATGAGTTGTTTCATATACTCCTTGGTCTGTATGTTAAATATGTTTTATCTTATGATATTATCAAGTGCTATTTAATCATTTGATTGTTAGTGGATGCAGGTTTCGAAGTGAAGGAGGAGCTCATCCGGATCGGCGAGGCTGGACTACTACAACAGCACTGGACTACAAGTAGGATCTAAACACTTGATTTCTTGTATAGTAAATGCATGTTTAGAGAAGGATTGCTCTTGTTTGTCCTGTTTGTCACTAGAGAGTCTTAGGCTCCTAGGGAGGTTGATTTGTGTCCGCACTATCGACTCTTTCTGCCTGACAAAATGGCGACCACAGTGGGAGCTCCATGAATGAGAATGACTTTTCCTTTGAATGAACTTTGCTCTGAGAAAATTGGTTTATTTTTTTGGTTTTTGGCTGTGTGAACTTGTATTTGGGTGGATTAGCTTAGGTTTAAATTAGATTTAGTTTTTCTTGAATTTTCCAGTAGGACGCACCCTCTGAGTATTGCACAGTGCGTACCTGTACGCACTGTCGCTGTGTGCACAGAGCGGGCCTGCACCTATCTTAACGGGTTGCCTGCGTCCCCTGCTAAAATTTAAGAAAATTCCATTTTTTGCATTTTTTCTCTTAGATTTTGCTTTTTATTAGTTTTTACTGCCCAGATCCATTAGTCTCTTGTCAAAGATCTTCACCTAAGCTTGTTTCATTAGCATTCCTACTCTAAGCTTTCATCAATTGGGTGTTTTGAGTCTCTTTCTTGAGAAATTCTTAATTTGATTTCCTTTGGTCATTACTTGGAGGTTTGTCTCAGTCTTTTCACAATTTTGCATCTTTTTGCTTTTGTTTTTGCAAAAAAATTTCCCCCTCATTCGCCGGGGGGGGGGCTAAATTGTGTATGAGTGTTAATCGCCTTTGAGTGTTTTTATTTTTTGATCTTTGGAACTCTCACCCAATTTTCTCGACTTGCACTTGATTGGTTCTTAGATTACATTAGAATCATCTTGTGTTTGAGAATTCTCTTGCATAGATCACATTTGCATAATTAGAATTCTCATTTTCAGAATAATAATGAAAAATGTGCATAGATTACATTTGCATACTTTTCAAGTGAATTGTGCTTAGATTAGAATTGCATAGTTTACATTCTGAAAAATCAATCGTAGATTTAGATCAGCTTTCTTTGATTTGAATTTACACAAAAATAAAAACAAAAAAATGGTTTGGAATTGATTTGCATTAGTTTTTCTTGATGAAATTAGTGCATTAGAGAATTTGTTAAATTTTCTCTTAGTGATCAATTCTTTGCATTGTTGGAAGTGAATGGAAACTCTCTCCTTACTTTAGTTAGGATTCATCGAATTGAAAGGATTACATTATCATATTCGATTGCATTCAGTTGAGTCGGGTCATAACACCATTGGTTTCGTATCCATTTACCCATTTGAGTAATAACAGCCTTAATAACACAGCGCTTAATTAAAATTCATCTAGTAATTTTTACATTTCTAGGGCTCTGAAAGACCAATATAGATCAGGCTAGTGTCTTGGAGTAGGAGAGTAATTAACTCTCCAAGACAACAAAACCAAACAAGTAGCTCATCTTGTGGTAGGATAAATCCAACTGTTTCATTTGTACTCTGGGAAAGCTCCTCTTAAAGGAGAAGCACGAGCTCGTGTCCGAACCAGTGAGAGGATCAATCCTCCCTCGTTGGGAACGACGCCAAACACGCACGTATTACAAACGGTAAACCTCGGATTAACCATTGTCGAGGAGCCAGGGGTCACTTGTCGGTAAACCTTGGATTATTGTCAAGGAGCCGGCAAGGGGATTGAGCTTGATACTCTGCCCTTGCGTGCTGTCGGAGTGTAGACTGTTCCCCCAGGTGCATTTGTTGCTGTTGGTAAACTTAGTGACCATTATCTTTAGGGTTCTACCCAAGGTGACGGTGGAGGGAAGATCCCACTGTACCTGGAGCAGACGTCGGCTAGACTCACTTGGATTTTCTGGGGGGTTCACTTCACTCGAGACGGTTAAAGTGGAGGAACTTGGTCCAGTCTATTCATTAAGCAGGTTGCCGGGGTAACTGTCCCACCCGCCACTTCTGTACTGAATTCTGCGATGTTGGATCTCATCACCAACTAGTGTTTTCGGTCCGGAAGGTTACTGTTTGTGTATGGTTTGACTCCTAGATTTGATAGCGCGTGTTAATTTGTTTGTTTTTACTTTTAGAGACCATAGGTGTGAATCGTGAATTTTAATTGTTAGGTTTGAATTGTGAATTGTTAATTTTAGTTATAAATTGTTAATAAAATTCACTGAAGTTGAATATAATGGCAAATGTTCCGGAATTTACCAACCTAGGAACCCCTCCTAATGAGAATCCTAGTACTTTTCCTTACTTTGGAAATGTTGGCCCTCCTTATATGGCTACTTTGTCATTACCTGGATTTACAATAGGTTTACCGATATGGTTATTTTCAACTTCGTTGGCCCAAAGTACTTCAATTGTTCCATCTCAACCGGATGCTTCACCTCAACAGAGTTCACCATCTCAACATCACCAACCTTCTGTTGACCCTTTACCTTCTTCGCCTAATTTTTCTTCCTCCATTTCTTCCTCTTCGCCTGGTAAAAGCCTTGATGCTAGTAACCAGGAGGCTAAGAAGAAGAAGAAAGGGAAGAAGAAGAAGAAGAAGAAGAAGCAAGATAAGAAAGAAGTCAACCAACCAACCATGGCTGTAAGTGTTAGTTGTGTTGAGGAAAAGTCTGACATGCATCGTAAACCCAAATACCCTTGCAGGCTTTGTAAGGGTGACCGCTTCCTTTTCAATTGTCCTGGTATTCCAAAGGTCTTGGAAGTATGGTCAGAAAAACCTCATCAACTTTCTGTTGATCCATCAACCAGTGATAGTCAGGTTCCTGGGAAAAAGGGTAAAGTTAGGTTTCCTTGTAAGTTATGCAAAGGGAGTCATCAAACTCACATTTGCCCTCACATGGATGAAGCCTCAACATTGTTGGAAAACCTTACTGTTCCACAGCAAGAATTTCCAACTGGTTACCGTAAACTTTCTCCCAACCTACCGTCAACTGACGGAGTGATTGATCAAAATTCAAGTACGGTCAATCACACTCTTCCATTGGAGAGTGAAACTCATGTCACTTAGGTTGATGATCAATTAGTTGATCAAGTGGTCGATTCAATTTCACATTCGGTCGATCCCACTTTCCCTTTAGAGAGTGAACTTCATACCGCTCAGGTTCTTCTTGTTACATCAGATTCTTCTATGCCGGGGGGCATTTCACCTGTTTCTACAGAACCCCCTCCAAGCACTGAGGTTTTTTCCTTTGATTGGAATAGACTGACAGAACCTCGTCTTCCTTCCTCCATCCCTTTCCAAATCATTGTCAAGGCTGGTGGTAGGGACATACATCGTACTCAGGTAGATGAAGGTGCTTCTGTCAGTATTTTATCCTCAACTGTTTGGAAAGCTTTGGGTTCCCCTCAGCTTGCGCCTATTACACAGAATCTGAAAGCTTTTAACAGAACCATTAGTGAACCTTTAGGGATCCTTCCTAAGTTTCCTATTACCTTGGAAGGTAAAACTGTCTGTATTGATCTTATGGTTGTTCGAGGTCCCTTGGATTTCAATTTACTCCTTGGGCGAGACTATGTTTATGCAATGAAAGCTGTCGTATCGACACTCTTTCGCGTGATGTCTTTCCCTCACAATGGCAGTATTGTGACGGTAGACCAGCTTTCGTTCCCTAGTCTTGTTTCAACTACCAATAATATGACACCCCTAAATGTTCCTGATTCTAAAGTGGTATCCACCCTGCCACGGGTCAATTATGTGGCAACTGGTCCCATGTTTTCAGTTACCGATGTAAGTGAGCCTCTCACTGTTTGCTCATCTTCCTTTGATTTAGATCCGGTAATTGACATGGAAAACTCTAGGGGATTACTTGAACACGATGTTCTTATCCCTTTCGAGTCCCTTGACATGTGTTCCTTCCAGAGCACTATTCTTCCTTCTGATGAAGACCTCTTGGAAGCCATGATCAAGGTGTGTCCATTGACATGTCTTTCTTCCAGTTGGAAGCCATGATCAATGGTGTGAGGATAGTTTCTTCTAGTCTCAACCTCATTAAAAAATGAAACTGGAAGTCATGAGCATAGTTCCTTGTCTTGTGTCAAGCTCATTAAAAAATGAAACAAGGAGTTGCGAGGACAGTTCCTTTTCCTGTGCCAACCTCGTTAAAAAATGAAACAGGTGTCCACGAGGAAAGTTCCTTTTACTGTGTCGACCTCGTTAAAAAATGAATCAGTGAGTACGAGGATAGTTTTTTCCTGTATCAACCTCGTTAAAAAATGAAACAGGCTAGTATGAGGATAGTTCTTTTACTGAGTCAACCTCATTAAAAAATGAATCAGGTAGATTTTAGGATATGTAGGTAGATTGCAGCAAGTAGGGTTTGAGGATAGTTCCTGTTACTGAGTCAACCTCGTTAAAAAATGAATCAGGTTAGAGGATAGTTCCTGTTACTGAGTCAACCTCGTTAAAAAATGAATCAGGTATGAGGATAGTTCTTTTCTTGTGTCAACCTCCTTAAAAATGAAACAACTCCCTTTTCAAGTTAAATATTGAAAGTAAACCTTCATTCCATCCATCTAGTTGAATGCAATGAAGCCTGGGGGGCATGCACCTCGCTTTGCATCATTATACTGGGGGCATGCGAACTTTTTGAGCATAGTTCCTTGTCTTGTGTCAAGCTCGTTAAAAAATGAAACAAGGATAGGTTAAGTAGGTGGATTGTAGAGCATAGTCATGAGTATAGTTCCTTGTCTTGTGTCAAGCTCATTAAAAAATGAATCAAGGATTTTAGAGCATAGTTCCTTGTCTTGTGTCAAGCTCGTTAAAAAATGAATCAAGGTTTTTAGAGTAAAGTTTTTTGTTAAGTAGTTTGTAGAGTAGTCATGAGCATAGTTCCTTATCTTGTGTCAAGCTCGTTTAAAAAATGAAACAAGGGTTTTGGGGATAGTTCTTTTCCTGTGTCAACCTCACTAAAAAATGAAACATCTCCCACAAGTCTTTCCAAGATCTTGAAAGTAAAGCTTCATTCCATCCACCTCATTGAATGCAATGAAGCTTGGGGGGCATGTACCTCGATTTGCGTCATTATGCTGGGGGCATGTGAACTTATAACAAGCATAGTTTTTCGTTTCAAGCTTGTGTAAACATGAAACCGGATCCGAGCATAGTTCTTTTCCTGTGTCAAGCTCGTTAAAAAATGAAACAAATCCTCCTCTACTTGAGTCGAGAGTTTGACTTGATCTCGTAAATGTTAAGTTGTATATTTAGGTTAGTTATTTTAGTTTTTACATTTTTAGGTCGAGTCTTTCAAATGATCTCGTAACTCAACTTTCATTCCATCCAGCTTGTATTTAGTTGAATGAAATGAAGCTGGGGGGCATGCGCTCTAGCAGTTACGCTTAGGGGGCATCAAGCACAGTTTTCTCTCTGTTTCAAGCTTGTGTAAAAATGAAACTACTTTGAAGTATAGTTTTGGTCTGTTTCAAGCTTTTGTAAAAATGAAACCTATCTCGAGTCAATTTCAGTTATTTTCAAGACTCGTTAAACTCATGAAAATCCCGAGATTATTTTGCTATTTTTCATTCTCGTACAACAAATGAAAATGCCGAGTTCTTTCCGTCGTTTCCTGCTCGTAAATTAAATTGAAAGTCGGCCATATGAGTACATTTTTATCATTTTTTCGAACTCGTTAAAACTTACGAAAAAGTGAAACCTTGGAGTTCTCTTTTAAGCCCCTTTTCAGACTCCTAAAACATGAAAAGATTGCCGAGCGTTTCTTTTACACTCGTTAAAACGGAATTAAAAGACGGTCCCCTTATAGCTCTTTTCTGACCGTAAAATCAGGAAAAGATTGTTGGGTTTTTGTCGTTTCAAACTCGATACGGAAATAAAACGACGTGTCCTTGATCGCTTTTTACTTTTCAGGTCAGTGGCACTAATTATGAAAGTACTCCTTGGTCGCAAGATCAAGCGGTTCCCCCAGGTATTATTTTATACTTTTTCGGGCTTGAGGGACACAAATCTACGAAAAAGTTCAACCTGGAGTCTTCTTAAGTTTTTCAGACTCTCTAAAATTGAAAAACGCCGAGTTTCTCCTATACTGGGCTCGTTAAAATTTCACAGTAAAGGACCTGTTCAATTACAAACAGGAACGAACCACTCCTTCCTAGGGTTCGAATCAAAACTAGGTTGGACTCATCCGAAGGATGAGCTTATAATCAAGCATATGTTATCCTCCTCAAGCTTGTTAAAAATAAAGAGGTACTTGCCAGAAATGGTGGGGGAAAAGAGAGAAGAATGAACTTATTTGTTATCTTTTGTCTCAGAAGAAACTTTATTACCACTCTTGAACACGACACTTTTCATTCACCTGGGTTGGGAAATCTTTTACCTCACAGTTGATCAAACCACATTGAAAGTCTTCAGCCGGGTTCCGGGGATTAACTTTGAGTCATTCGTCACCAAGCCATTTGTTGTGTCGTTATGTGTTCAAGAGGTCTGCAAGCAAAACTTTCATCTGCAAAATACTTGTCATCCATTTGACCATCCCTGAGTCAGTCCTTACAGCAACATTTCTTCAACTTGAACAATGATTTCGTGTTGTGGGCTTGCCTGCAACGGGTTGCTTTCTATCGACATCAGCACATTATCTAGAGAGATGACTTAGAAATCGTTAGTGCCTTGAAGTCTGCATGCATCAATGGCAGGTTTCTCGCCTTTGACGTCAGTTTACATCATTGACTTTCGATCGAAGGATTCCGTGAAATGTTCGACATCAACTCATTCATTCATATCTCATGGATTGTACTGGGTACTTTGAGAACCATTGACATTACTGGTGGTCTCTCTCACACTTGTTAACAGTTTACATCATCGACTGGTAATCGAGTGGTTTCTACCATGTTCGACGTCAACTCATTTATTCGCATGGCTAGAATCGTACCAATTCGGGAAGCGGAAATGAAGACCCTGGATCTAGTTTCCACCATCCAGGCTGCGAGGAGTTTTGTATTCATTATCTAAGTAGACTAATCATAAACAGATGGCTGCGCCCATACTGTGTCTACAAAAGTCTATGATTATGATGTACTGCAAGATCATTCATGTATCAGAGTAGTTAGTCAGTTAGTTAAAGTTTTGATCTGAGTATGGGAATGCCTACCTCAGTGATGATATAATCTTATACATGTATTTTGTGTTGAAAATTGCAGGTTCTGACCAGGCTCTCCACGAGATAATCCTTGAAATGATAAAGCGCTTCACCCTTCCTAGATTTACAAAACCCTAATCTATTACAGGCTTCGCACTTTAGGGGGCAATCTGTTACACTAAAAAATGTCACCATGGCTATGTATAGTTAGTATGGCTCTATCAACAGTCATGCTATCCTCCTGGGCAAGTCTTAAGCCTCTGCTCTCCATGTCAAACTCCAAAAAGAGAGAAAGTCTTTATAAATGTATTTATCTCTGGGTACGCAGGTTCTCTCAACCTTACCTGCGGGTACGCACCCAATATTCACAAAAACTACGTCCTTGGACGCTCTGTATGTAAAGGGGCAGGTGCGTCCCCCTGTAAAGGTCAAAATGCGCAAGTTTCATCTTTAAAAAGTTACTTGTGGTCATTTCTAGAGCATTCTAGAAGGTTGTTCGACGTGTATTGAGCGCCTCCAGATGGTTCATGTACCCCTACCAAAGAGGAACTTATCCCATCAATAAGGGAGCTATCCCATCCAAAGAGGGGATTATCCCATTGATGGTGGACTTGATTAACCTCCTCTTGAGCACTATAAATACAGGCATTGGGCCAGAAGGAGGGGGTTTGAAAGCTAAATATTTCTAAGGGTAGATGCTGCAGGAATTAGGACTCCCATTTAGAAGCTTGTGAGGAGAGATTGTCATCTTTACTTGTTCTATTTGGAAGTGGGTGAGCTTTGTCAAAGTAAAGGAGAACTCTTGATGGACCCTGGGAGGGACTTGCACAACACCAAGGCTCAGGTTGTAATTGTTCCTTTTGTTTCCTATTAATGCAAATGAGTCCATTCTTCTCAATAGCTTGTTATTTATGAGTTGTTTCATATACTCCTTGGTCTGTATGTTAAATATGTTTTATCTTATGAGATTATCAAGTGCTATTTAATCGTTTGATTGTTAGTGGATGCAGGTTTCGAAGTGAAGGAGGAGCTCATCCGGATCGGTGAGGCTGGACTACTACAACAGCGCTGGACTACAGGTAGGATCTAAACACTTGATTTCTTGTATAGTAAATGCATGTTTAGAGAAGGATTGCTCTTGTTTGTCTTGTTTGTCACTAGAGAGTCTTAGGCTCCTAGGGAGGTTGATTTGTGTCCACACTATCGACTCTTTTTGCCTGACATATGGACACAGTGATGTGGACAAAGCGACCAAGTTCATTGAACAAATCCAGGAAACTCACCAAGCAGTACAGGAACAGCTGAAAAGAAGCCAAGCAAAGTATAAAGCACGACATGAAAATCATCGAGTTGAGCATATTTTTCAAGTTGGTGATCAAGTCAAGTTGTACATTAGCAAAGAAAGACTACAAGGGGAAGGTAAAAAGTTGAAACGAATTCTATATGATCCTTTCAAAATACTTGACAAAATTGGTGAAAATGCTTTCTGCCTAGATCTACTAGCTTATATGCTGATCTATTCTGTTGTAAATGTTGAAAACTTGTGATTGTATGAACCTCCATTTATTGAAGGTCGCGAAGAGAAAGGTCAGCTACCTTCCATCGAAGATCTTTTGCCTAAGTATCTCAATGAGCTACAGGAGGACATAGTTCTTGATAGGAGGATAAGGACTTCGCGATGGGGAGATATTGAGTATCTTCGAGTTGGACTGAAAGGTATAAATCCAAGAAAAGCACGATGGATAGGGATTGGAAAAGTGAGGGAACTTTATCCTCACTTACTCGATAACTAAAACCAACTTTTGGTGCACCAAAAGACTCCAGTGGGGAGGAGTGATCCAAAATAGATGCAATTTTGCCTCCAGATAAAAGTCTTCAACTTCAGTAGAAAGTGGGATCAAGTCAAAGTGCTTGACGAGATGATTCATGTTAGCTCTGCTACATATTTCAGCATTTGGAGGACCAAATACCAGCTTGGTCGTGCGATTATGCTAAAAGGGAGCTCGTAGCGGTCCATTTCCTTCTTCTCCTTCATTTTCACTAATACCCCCATAGCCCTGCTATCTCTGTTTTCTTCTAAAAAACCTGAATAAACCCGCTTTCCCTCAGGCCGCACATGCCACATCACAGTCGCTAATTGCAATCGCAGCTTCCAGGAGGTCTTTTATAAGTCATGGCTTCAACATTGCCGATGGCTGATTACCCGTTGCCCCTATCAGATGCGATATTGCTGTTAAATTATGTTACAATGGTGTAGTTGGGTCCGAGATTTAATCGCTATCGACGATCGCATATGTATAAAGGCCCAAACCCCTTGTCTTCCGCTGATTGCGATATTGCGATCGCTCCTGCGCTGTCCGATCAATCTCGCAAGATCCAACGACCCATGTTTGATCGCGCCCACTTCCGAACTGTCGATGCGATATTCATCGGCGATCGCAAGTCACAAGGTCAGGGCTTGTTGTTAATGTAGACCACTCCATTCCGCCAATGCGATATTAGGTGCCGGACCCGATACGACTCACCACTCCCTTGTATAAGGTTTCAAGTCCGCTTTCCGCCTCCGATAGTGTATTTTCCTATACTCAGTCTTTCTGCCTTTTGTGCTCCCGATGGTGTATTCCACTGTCTATCTGCGCAATCCAATGGTTGATATCGCTCCTCCACCATGCACTCCTCTCACTCCCATCATTGCATACTCTCAAAGAATGAAGGTAACTGGTTTGCCCGTACCTGGCGCATTTCATCTTCAACCACCGCATTCAACAAACAAGATGGTCAAAAAGGAAAAGGACCAGCCTCGAGCAGATAAAACATTTATCAGTTATGGAGCTTCATCCATATTACACTCTGCCTGCTCGAGAAGTACAACAGAGCATCCGAGAAGATCAATTTTGTTCGCAGACACAGCCAGCTTGTGGCAGAGACCCATATTAGACAGTTAAAGTGGTTAGTGGTCCATTATGACCCCTCCACGCATAGAATAACAGAGCATTTTTGTAATCAAACTCTATATATACCCAAAAAACAGATGTAATGAGGGTTGATGGTTGTTGTTTTGATGTAAGATTCAACTTCTGGAGACTGTAACTACTTTGATACTTACAGTGTCTGGTCTTCATTTTCAGCTAATACAAACTTCTTTTATTGTTAATTGCTCACTTTCCATTTCTACTCTATTCTAGGTTGTGCCTGTTATGCATTTTTTCATGTGCTCTTGATGTTTAGCATTAGAGGGGCTGTCATCCCACGTTTGTGTTGAAGTCTAGTATGTATCATTGAAAGTGTTATGCAGGTTAATCTTTACTTAGTGCCAGAGAGTTGTCATCCTGTCTGTGCATTAGGAAATAGATTTGCAGACCTTCTTTATTGGTTTCAGCCGGCCATCACAGGGTCCTGTGCATCTGCTGGTGTGGTCAGTATTCTCCATGTTCACCTAATCCTCAAACTATGAGTAATTGATCGTCTAAAGCCTTGTAGTCTGGGGGTGTTCATCCATGTCTGGAGTTAAGCATAGTAGGAGTGGTTATCTGGCTTGAATATGCATCATTCCTTCCATTCATCCATTTCCAACATTTTGTTGAGTTTCTAATGTTCCTGAGCATCTCTGAGATACAACCTAGGAGAGTTTCTTGGGGTGATAACAATTCCATCGGCGTGAACAGTGTGAAAATCCAAGTTCGGATGAAGAAGTTAGGGCCAGTCAAAGTTTTAAGGAAAACTAGGGAAAAAAGTCAAATTAAAAGAAAGTCATAGTCAAATTGGTCAATGGTCAATGCTTATGTCAGCAGGACATGTGTCGTCTTGGCAATGCGCCACATGGTTTTGATGACGACAGCAAGGAAGGTGTTGTGGCAGTTTTTTATTGGTTCACATGGGCCAATCCGATGCTGACACATGGCAACCCAAATTTGCCCAATATTGGCATGCGAATCCAAAAATTTTTGGGGTCAGGGAGGATCAAACCCCTCACCTCTCGGAAGGCTAAGATTTTGTCAGATTCCATTCACCGGATGAGCTACTATGTCGCTTGTTAATGGAAAGATGGGGATTATATTTATTGTTTCAAGTTGATGACTGCCAAAAAAAGGTCGGACGGTTAGGGTCAACCCCATGACTACGAGTCCCTTTAAGAATGTTATGAAACCAGCTTAAGAAAAGATAGAAAAGATAGATCAACGCCTTAGAATTCAGCCTCTTCGAGGGGGCAACCTCCTTTACATTACATAAATGAACAATTCTTGGATGATACAAATGAAAATAACTCCTTTCTATATATAGGAGTCTAAGGGGTTATAACATAATCAGAGCCGACATAACAATAATAATGTAAGGGCACAATAATAACAATAGTGGGCTTCTATGGGGCACAAGAGTAATAATATGGGCACTACATGGGTACATCAATATAATAAGTGGGTTGTACTAATAACAATAAGGGGTTACACTAGTAGTATAGGGGCCTAACATGCCCCTCTCCTTCAAAAAGTGTTGTCCTCAACACTTGAGTAGTTCTTGATGCTTCTGTATAAAATTCTTGTCCTCCCATGTGGAATATTTAGCGGGTAAGTTCTTCCACTTGATGAGATACTCTGAAATTGATCGATTTCGTAGCTGTCGGGTCCTTGTTTCTGTGACTGCTCTAGGTTCCAATATGATTTTTCCTTCCTCTTCAATTTCTGGCAATATTGTTTGAATTGAGATCTTTTGCAACTTTTGAATAAGTGGCCATACTTCTTCGTCCTTCTTCCATTCATCCCTTGCTTCGTTTATCCAATCTGGTTGGATAATATAAATAGCACAAAACAATGCTTCCACATCCTCATCCTTGAAGAGTCTTCCCATTCGGTAAGGTTGCCATTTTTTAAGTGCATGTAGTATTGCCAACATTTCCTTCTCATAAATAGCTTGCTTGAGATGTAGCGGTAAAAATAACCAATCACCTACATCAAAACATTTTTCACTACAATGTTGATATACCTGTTGTTTCGTTTGATTTTGCACTGAAGTGGCGTTATCCTTTAAAAGTTGGAGAACTTGTTGTTGATGCTCGATGTGATCTTTCACTGCTTGAACCTTTTTCTTCTTGATATGTCCTTCTATCTCTAGAGGTTGAGGAGTGGTAATTTCTTCCAATCCTTTATAAGATATGGTCGGATTCATTTCTTGATGCTCGATGTGATCTTTCACTTCTTGAACATTTTTCTTCTTGATATGTCCTTCTATCTTGATAGTTTGAGGAGTGGTAATTTCGAACAATGAATTACAAGATATGGTTGGATTCATTTCTTTTTTATTGATGTGATCTTTCACTTCTTGCACCTTTTTCTTCTTGATATGTCCTTCTATCTTGAGAGTTTGAGGAGTGGTAATTCTTGCCAATGCTTTACAAGATATGGTCTGATTCGTTTCTTCTTTCTCTGCAGTGGGGTCCTGGTGTATATATTCTTCTTTTGATGTTTCTTGATCCTTTTCTTCCTCCTCTTCATATTCTATGTAAAATAATTTCTTCTCAGCACACTTATGACCTTTAGTGCATTTGCTATCACAATTGTAACAAAGCCCTTTTTCTCTTTTTTCTTCCAATTGTTGTGGTGTAACCCTTGTAGGTTGTGGAAGGCTAGGAGAAACAACACTTCCATCTTTATAGTTGTGAGGGGTACGCTTCCTGGTTTCCATAATTTTGCTTTCCACTATGTCGCAAAGCCCTTTTACTCTTTCCAATTGTTGTGGTGTTGCTCTAAAGAAGGTGTTGCTCTTTGTATCCTCATAATGTGCTATCATTTCCTCCATGAAAATTGACCACGTAACAAGTTGTTTACGAGAACAAAGCCCTTTGTACCATAAAAATTGATCTGGTTCTAAATAAGAAGATGCAATACATACCTTTTGTAACAGTTGTACACCATGTAGATCAAAATATTGCTCCATCTAAAGTATCCAATTTACCGGATCCTTGCCATCAAACTTCCTGATCTTGCTTTTTCTTGATTTTAAGAGCTCAAACTTGAAACGACTGTAACTCTATACTTTTGGATCTTTAAGTTCTGAAATTTCAACCTGTAGTAGCCTTCTATGTCCTCTTTCCAATGCCGCTAGTCTGATCCAAATTGGATTCTCCAAGGAAGAGTTATGTGAAATCTCCCACAGTGACTTGCTTTTAGACTAGTTCAGTAGAGCGAACTTGTACGACGTTCCACGAGTCACTGTTTCAACCTTTGGATCTGAAACTCGCATACAAGAAACTACAGTCCGTCCTCTTTCTGTACCTTCTTACGAAATTTCAATCCAATTCTCAGAGAGAAAGTTATGACGATTTTACCCAGGTCCCCTGTTTTGAATGTAATTCAGGAGTCTGCAAAAAGACCAACTTCCTCATATCATATCTCTGCAAATATCGCGTGAAAGGATCTGAAATTTGGACCCAAGGTTCAGCGTGATTTCTTCTCAAATGGGTTTTTTTTTGCGACTTCTGAAACGTCACAGAAAAAAATTTATAGCAAAAATTCCACGATGACTTGTTTGGAGCAGCGAAACCCTAGAATCCAAAGCTCTGATACCAAATGTTATGAAACCAGCTCAAGAAAAGATAGAAAAGATAGATCAACGCCTTAGAATTCAGCCTCTTCGAGGGGACAACCTCCTTTACATTACATAAATGAACAATTCTTGGATGATACAAATGAAAATAACTCCTTTCTATATATAGGAGTCTAAGGGGTTATAACATAATCAGAGCCGACATAACAATAATAATGTAAGGGCACAATAATAACAATAGTGGGCTTCTCTGGGGCACAAGAGTAATAATATGGGCACTACATGGGTACATCAATATAATAAGTGGGTTGTACTAATAACAATAAGGGGTTACACTAGTAGTATAGGGGCCTAACAAAGAATTTGATGTTATCGTTATAACCACCAACTGAAACCATAGCCAAACCATATCATATATCACCAAATGTATCATATAAACCATATAATCCCACATGCGCCACGAAACCATATCATATATGATATATATATTATATATATATATTAATGTTAAGCAAGGGATAAGGTGGAAGGGTAGGGCGGAGGTTTCGAATCATCGACCTTCCAAAACTCTTATATAAAAACGCTTTCACATAAGTTTGATAGCCAACTTGCCATATGGTGGAGCTTGATATTCAAGCCACCCAAATTTTTATATGCAAGTGTCGAACTAGACTGAAACCACCAGTGCTCTTTCCAAGGCGGGTTTCAGTTGCAAAAGTGGGTTTTTACAGGCAGAAGCAGTTTTGTGCAACAGAAAGGTGGTTTTGCTACAGGGAGAGGTAGTTTTTGACTTTCCAGGGGGTCTGAAAGTCACTGTGGCCAAATATGGTCAAGTTTATACTCATTTGACTTGAAATTTGGAGCTGGACACTATGGTGACATCCATTTTCTCATCTAAGACTCTGTTTTTGAGCTCATGCCTGTAACAACATTTTTGAAGACAAAATAAAGAGGTCAACACTAGAAGTGAAAGGACCAGTTGACGTAGCCAGGAAGTGTGGTGAACTCCTTTATTAAATTCTCTTGTGTTGATGTGTTTGAATGTGTCTTTAAATGGTTCAGTTGTTTATGTCATTTGCAATATTTTCGATCCATTGCATTAAGTAACATAATCAAATTCATACGTAGTCTATAATACATTTTTTTATCAATGGATCAATCTCATTTTTCATGTTTTCATGTAGTCAACAGTAGTATGCATGTTTGAGAAGATACGTGCTCTCCTAGTACACCGTTGTTACCAACCATTGAGATGGAAAACTGCTTTCTGCACGGTACCAATATTGGAATACAATGCCCGCATGACTATCTCAATGGGCAATACTTCATCCAATATTTCCTTCTTCAACTCTACTCGAGCGGAAGCTGTAACTAGTTATCCTCCCTGCTTAGCCATCTATAACTCTTTATTCATTCACTTGTTCTTAGCTATCAAGAAGCGAACACTCGAGCTAGTGGCTTTGACATATGCTCTGGTAGGATTGGACAATGCTACAAGATACTTGCGCACATCAGACACGATCACTCGTTCCTCAATCTGCGTAGGATATGTGTTGTCATCTGGAGTAGATACTCTAAGAGATTGCGCAACTCTATGTTGCGACTCGTTGAATGATATGTTGTGCATCTCTCCTTCCAAATTGTCTCCAAGGATCTCAGTGTCTCCTTGGTCACTTGGGACTTTCTCTGCTTCTGGATCTGGTGAAGCTGGTAGGTCGACCTCTTGGTGATAAGGAATGAGTTCGATGTCTTTCTCTAACTCTTGTTGCTCCATATCTATATCTATCTGCTCAAGTGCTTATTCAATCTCTTGAGGAAAGTCTTGCTCCTGCGACTGCTCACCCTGTCTGCTTGGTGCTAGCTATTTGGATGAGTCGACTACCTGTACGGGCGCAGTTTCATCTGTCTGTACATATTGCACCCCCTGATGTTCCTATTCTTGTTACACTTCCTTCTCCTATCTGCGCAGCTACTGTTCCTTCCAGAGTTTCTCCTTTAACTCATACAACTCCTTCTCTATTTCCTCCATTCTCCATTTTTCTCTTTGCCTTTGCGCGTTCCTCCTATCACATTGTTGCCTCTTCAGCTCTATTCCAAAATCTACTTTCTGCACAAGTGGTCTACTCTAAACTTGCAACATTTTTCTGCCTCCACGCTGTCGACATGCTTCCTCTTTCCTTTGTCACGCACTAGTATGTTTGCCTCTGTTGTTGTTGTTGCTAGTGCTCTCCTAGATGCTACTTCACACTACCTCGCTAACCATTCCATAGCAATGTCAACTGGTTCATTGGGCGAGAAGTTATAACAATATCTCCATGGCTCTTCCTTCACCCAATGGCATGCCCCGTGGACCCACTAAAACTGTACTCTCGTGCAGTGACCTTTTACGAAACAATGCGCATCATATGGATTGAAGCTTCAGACATCGAAAGGACATTCCTTGATCTCCTCTCCTTTGGTATCCACGTGCTTGAAATTTTATATCTCGTATAGCCCGATCCATAATGGAAGAGTGGGCCAGGGTGCCTTCTTCTTCCAGTGTAGCCTAGATGACATTCCTGCTATGATCTAGACAGTGAGGCATACCAATCTGCTATGTCAATTAGTGCCTTCATTGCTGCCTTCGATATGTAAGGTGGATCCTACTCAAATATCATCTTGTACACTGAGGTGACAAAATGATCTGACAATTATGTGATGACTCCTCTGAAGCTACATTTTGACAACATTTTATAATAGGTATTCACAGAGGTTTTCATCGCTTTCTATGCCCACTTCAAGCCTGGGAACTCCTGATGAGCACAGATTGCATCCAAGATGTAAGCGGAAATGTATATTTATGCTTGTTGACCTTTGGGTGACTGTCGAACTCTTGTTACCTATTCCTTTAGCCTGTGAGCCAACATGTCAGACCAATTGCAAGCTTTTCCTTCATTGTCCAGTTGGTCCAATTTGATCACCAAACTCTGCGAGAAGGTCTTTGTGCTCTCTTGGCCATATGGGTGACATGCAAAGATGACCAAGTATTGATACACCTTTCGCAGTATCTTCATCTTGTAAACCTGGTTGGGTTTCATCCTGAATTTGGCCGGATCCTTCACCCAGTTCTTCAAGATATCCCTAGAGTTGGCATTGCTGCTAGGTATGTTGAAGGGTGTCTCCATGGTGACCACTGGCTACAACATATGATATGTCTACTGATAATCCTGTGCCCTAAAGGTATAAATCTTTGTCCCACTGACACTTCTCAATGTCATCATCTTAGGATCAGCGTGCGAAGTGATCCAATGTATCATGTCTACGCATGGGAACACGAGATACCTGCATACAATCTGGTACAAGTCGGACTTTTGAATGTTAACATAGACTTGGCGATATTTGAGGTCTTCCCCAAATGTGCCTGTAAATGCATCATTGACCTCTTGCCATTTCAGGTTGATTTCCTTGTCTACAATCATCTTGGTGTCTTCATAGAATTACAAACTTGTAGACACTCGCTCAAATGTTGCTTCTGTTGCACTTCCGTTGGTGTCATTTGATCCTACTCTCTTGGAGGCCATTGATCCTGAACTATTGAGAGGCGGATGAACACCTGCAAGATATGGAGACATGGCGACATGCATGGCAAGAAAATTGTCAGCTAAAACCAAAGAAAACTTGAGGAATGACATGCAACATACCTGGGGATTGACTGGCAAGGATTACGCAATTTTCACAGGGAGGCCAAGAGACTGGCCTCCAGAACTATGCAACAGGTAGTCCGAATTGCGTGGAGGTTGGTTGACTACTAGAATTGCGCAATCCAGACTGGCCTTTTGGGTGCAGGGATTGCACAATGCACAATTCCAGTTTGCAAGTGATGTAGGCCCAGGGACTACATTGTGCAATTTTCTAGGCCAGCAATCACAACCTCCCAGAATTGCACAAGGCAAGACTTGAGGATAGTCACTGGCTAGAAATGCACATTTTCTAGGATGAAGGCAGTTCCTTCCCTCTTATGATTGCACAATGTTGCCTTGGTGAGGCAAAGTCTAGGCCAAGGTTTCCCAGACCCACTGACGGGCAATTGAAAGAATATGTGGAGGTGAATGCATGGTGATACTGATTGTAAGCAGGAGTGAATGATCGTGCATGCAAACAATGAATGCAAGATTCAAAAAATGAAACAACATGCATTTGTGTGAAGCGAGTCATCAAATCAACGACCGTTCGTGCAAAACAGTGTCATGCATGCGACAACAGTGAGATGCTAACAAAAACTGAAACGGTGATAGTACAAGCTAATATGCATGTAAATGATAGAAAACATTCATAGAAATAAAGTAGACAACACTAACACAAGCCAAAACACAAAAAGTGACATAAATGCTACAAAAGACAACTTAAGCGGACTTACCTAAAAATTGTTGAGCTGGATGTGTTGTGGGATGTTAGAGATCCAAGATCAATGTGAAGAAGTGAGCTTCAAAGCATCGAATAAATAAGTTTGAGGCTCATGACACGCATGCCACAAATATAGGAGAAAGCGACACTTGGAGGAAAGATTCTAAAATGATATTTTCATGTAACCTCCAGTTGCTAAAAATAGCTCCCTAAAATCTTGGGATGTTTTTTGCATGTTGCTTTTTGCTATTTCAGGAAAAAGCAGCTCATGCATGCAAGTCAAGTTTTCTTAGTCCCGGGTGGAACCAGTCAACCTTAGGGCACATGCAATAGCCTGTCTGACTGAGGGTAACTTTTGTGTAGTTTCTAGGAGGAAGCTAAGTTGGCTTCCCAGAGGGATTGCGCAATTTCTAGGAGGAGAAACTGACTACTGCCTAGAATTGTGCAATTTCTGGGCTAAGCAATCCTCCTCGACGAAATTGCACATTTTTCACTAGGAAGGTTGACTGATGGGATTGCATAATTTCTAAGCCCAGTTGGCTACCAGTCATATTTGCGCAATTTCTGGAGGGAAGACTGGTTCCCCTCCATAATTGCGTAATTTCTTAAGGGCGCTGCTCAGCCAGTAGTTTGATCAAGTCTGGGGAAGCAGCCTGTGAGGGGCATGCAACAAGAAATCATGCACAGTCTATCCTGTAGATAGAAAAGCAGTGAAGCTCATGTACTTGACAGTGCATGACATGCTGCCGAGGATGGTTGGTAGGGAAGCTCCAAAACGAAGCTAAGGAAAAATTTTGGAGGGTGGTTGTAGCCGCTACAGCACATTGACCTTACTACAATCATGATCAACATGATGCAATGCAACAAGCATATGAGATGCAAGTGTAAGAGACACACATGCAACTTACATGCATGCATAATCGAGCACCTTCACCCAAGGAGAGTGCAACCATGATCTGATACTAATCCATGGTATCAAATATGACCCAAAGAGAGTGCAACCCACTATGATACCAATCTGTGGTATAAGATATGACCTAAAGAGAGTGCAACCTGGATCTGATACCAATCTACAACACTCCCTCCTACTAGGTCCACCCAAGAAACCGATCAGCCGAGGTAAACATGTGACGAGAGAGGCTACTATAAGGGATTCAACTTCCTTGGTGACCTTAATGAAATGGAACCAACAGAACATATCAAACAAACCCATCCACATCAGCAACAAAACCTTTAGGAGACATGTCATCCACTCAGAAATCTTGTCGCTAAGTCCCACTAATGATTTAATCCTTTTAACTGTTGGTCACTGTCATGCTATAGGTAAGACAGTGACTAGAAGCCGAAGCCACTCTCACAGGCATATGTGCCAACATCCCTGGACTTTTTCTAGCATACTTGTGTCAGCGTCCCCGAGATTTGAGTCACTTTTCTAGCCCAAAATCCCGGGCTATGCCTAGAACTTGTTATAACCTTCAAAATCCATCAAAGACATGATGACAATATAAAAAAATCAAAACAACCTCAAGACTAAGCCTAAGAATCCCCAACTGGAACTGACATTATGTTAAACACTTGGCATCAATGCAACCTACAAGTCTAGGATACAAGACAGAGCATGAATGGCTGAAAGAACTTATGAAACATAACCGAAAGGATCACCTCATTCTCCATTGAACTATTATATCATCAATTAAGGCTTGAATCCATCCATTTAAAAATTACAAGTAAATACATGAAATAACCATGACATGAACCAATCATTTAACCATGTCTATAACTAAAATAAAACCATATAAATATGACAGATATGACATCCATTAAATCCACATATAAATGATTGAAAAAGTAAGAGAACTTAGATTTTATTAATCATAGGAAAATCCAACCAGGTTCGGGACTTCCATGTACCACCCAGCTGTAGACATGGCTGAACCAAATCTCTCTTTCATCTAGTCACCCCCATGCCATATTCCAACCATGAATTCGGGATCTCTTAGAACAACCAATCCATGAAAAGCCAAGGGAATCCAGAGGTTAAACCATATCCACCCTCATCAAACCACGATCACACCAAAACCGGTGCTCCTATCACAACCAAACTGAACTTGGAATACCATCACAAATCCATCACTATCCTTCAGGAATTTTTCATCTCTAAGTCTCTCAGGCTTTACCGCAATACAATCCCATATCACTAGGCCCTAAATCATACCAGTCTCTCGGGCTTTACCACAATACGAACTCGGATGACTAGGCCCTAAACCGAGACTTCTCCCTCGGGCTTTACCGTGTATCCCACAAAAACTGATCAAGGGATTCCTAGGCCTTTGGGAATGAACCTTGAGATCACCTCCACCCAGGATTCCGAAATCCATCTGGAAAACCAAAGCTCAAAACTAAGATAAACATCCCAACATACCGTGGCATTCGAAATGAGGCAAGGCTAGGTTGTAAACCACTGTCATAACCCGGAAAATCCATGCATGTCCAAACCATCTAGGAAATCACACATGCAAAAGGTTACTTGCAGGTATTTATGTTGAGGCTTTTTTATCCTACTCTTCTTCCTTGATCCTTACTTTCCTTCCTTTCGCTTTAATTTATTTTCCTTCCTTGACCCAAAGCTCGAGTGCTCTAAGAAAACTCTAAGTGACCAAGAGTAAGAGAGAGAGAGAGAATAATGAGAGAACTCTAAACTTGAACTAATAAAACGTTAGCAAAATACTTTCCCACTAATCCTCAGAAGCTTTTTTATCAATGAGGCCTCTATTTTCTTCATTTTCCATTATTTTCGTTCAATTTCCTCCTCACATGCACCATGTGACCTTTCGCCTTACTTTTCTCCTAATTTCCTTTATTTTCATAAATAAATGTGCCAAAAATATCTTTTTTCCTTTTAATACATTTCCCTTATCCTTTGCCAATTTTCCTTAGCCAAAACACACATCTAGTGATTTTCACTAGGATATCTTTGCCCAACATTCAGCTTGGAATAATTGTCCCTTAACCGTGGTCTTATTTTTCCTTCATTAACTTTTATTACATGAACTTTTCAGCAGGGCTGTTACAGAAAGAGGGAGAGAGATAGTGGGGGATTGAGGGAGAAAGAGTAGAAGAAGTGAGAGATATAGAGGAAGAAGTGAGAGTGAGGTGGAGATAAAGAGTGAGAGATAAGGAGAGAGGAAGGGACGAAGATAGTAGAGGGGGAAGAAGAGAGATACATATAGAGAGAGTGAGAGAAATAGCAAGGGAGTGAAGTGGAGAGAGAGAGAGAGAGAAATAAAGGGGGAGGGAAGGGAATAGGGAGGGGGGAGAGAGATATGGAGGGGAACGAGATTATGAGAGGAGAGATAGGGAGTGAGAGACACTGGAAGAAGGGAGAAATAGATAAGGAA
This sequence comes from Pinus tabuliformis, assembly GCA_031772625.1. Classification (NCBI taxonomy): domain Eukaryota; kingdom Viridiplantae; phylum Streptophyta; class Pinopsida; order Pinales; family Pinaceae; genus Pinus; species Pinus tabuliformis. Next base: position 84,763,109 of record CM062806.1, on the reverse strand, counting down.
GAAGAGAGGTAGATAGAGGTGGAGATAGAGAGTGAGAGAGAAGGAGAGAGGTAGGGATGGAGAAAGTGTAGGTAGAAGAAGAGAGAGAAAGATAGAGAGAGGGAAAGAAGTAGTGGGGCAGTGAGGTAGAGAGAGAACGAGAGAGGGAAGGGGATAAAGACATAGATATAAGAAGAGATATAGAGACATAGACAAATATGTAAATGGAAATAAAGAGATAGAGAGTGGGTGGGAGGGGGCGGAGTAAGAGAGATAGAGTGAAAGAGATAGGGAGGGAAAAGAGAGACAAGGGAGATTGAGAGTAAGGAAAATTTAAGGGGCTAATATTCATAGGTGGAATCAATTTTCCTACATTATCAAAAAAAAAAATATTCACCAATTTCCATTTTTTCTAGAAATGGTTCACCCAAATTTTATAATGTGAAAATATTTTACCTTAAAACCTGCCAAAATTTAATAGACAATATATATAAAATCATTAGAAATCTAAGTATTTTTACAAATATATCACTAAACATTTTACAATTTGCATATCAAGGACTAGTAATATTTGCTAAGGTTTCTAAAATTTAAGCTAAATCTCCATCCTTAAAATTTTCCTTAGCTAAGAGAGGAGAGATAGAGGTTAACTACCTCCCTTCCAACCAATTGAGGATTCTTAGACTAAGGAAAGGGTTACCTGCGTGGCCCAATCACCAAGGTCTATTATGGAGACATAATTAGCAAAACTTCATTTTTTCAAGTTTGCATAAATTATTTTTGACACCAACATTATATCTAGCTCGTCGAGATTTTTCTTACGATTTATAATCTACCTCAATCCAACTTTCAGATCAAAATTTATGCCCATTAAAAAATTTGGATTATTAACAAAGGCCATGTCATCATAAGGATGAGACGTGGCACCCATGGGTCTCTGCCCTACTCCCGTGGCATTACAACATCATTTGTCGTTGAGTTCTAAGTTAACCACACCACAAGACCAGTGCTTGGAGCTTGTTGGTTGACGTCATCTAGATTCCTCGACATCACATGTTTCCTCTTCACCTCCCTCTTTAACTTTAATTGAAAAATGCCAAGTTCTGTAATCCGAGACCAAAGTGGAGCCCATTAAATTTGAAAAAATTAAATTTGGTATCCATAAAATACTTATAGGTTAATATGACAGTAGATTGTTTGATTAAGAGTAAAATTTTGTATATGTATATATATATAAAAAGTAATTAATGTTTCATAAAATTCTAATATTTTCCAATTTTATGAGTAAAGATTAATTTTAAATAAATAAATGTACATTCTAAAAGTGAAGTTAAATATTTATTATAAAATTTAAATCCTATCATTACATTATATTAAGTGATTTATACACATAAAAGGATTAATATGTTCAATTTTGAATTACCTATTTACTCTGATTTTAGTAAAGTGCAATATGAAATGGTTTTTTTCACCTAGATCTAATAATATAATTTCAAGAGAAATTATAACTTTTTATTGATTAAAATACTCTTTTTAAGTGAATAAATAGATTAAGGGCCAAGAAAAAACTTTAAACATTTAAATTTTACACTTAAAACAAAAAATTCTACCAAATTTTAATTAATATTAACTAGAATAAATTGCTGAAAACCCCACTTCATCTATTAATTATAATATTATTTAAAAAAAGACAATTAAATCTTAAAAATTCCACACTCTGTTCTTAAAAACTCTTATCATCTCCATACCCATACATATCTCCCCACTAAATTTGGAATTTCAAAACATAACCACCAATCAAATAACACCTCCCCAGTTGTTTTCACAATTTCAACCAAAAAAAATCTTAACAATTTTATAAATTTAAATTTAACCAGCAAAACAGCCTGTGACAAACAATATGCAAATCAAATTCCATCTGCTTCCCAAACTCCCTTTCTAAACCCTCTTTCCCTATCACAATTTCCTAGGCATATCTCCTTACACTTCCCTCGAGGTGACATAATTAACGCATATCCTCCCATTTCTTTCTCCATTCTTCATTAACTGTGCAAGGCAATGGTTGAATAAAGAATTTCAGTTAATCAGGGTCCCCACGCACTCTCATACAACATTGAAACAAGATAACTGAGACGGAGTAAAAAGAATGTCCGGTATGCCGCAAAGCAACATAGGCTAAACTTGGAGGCTTATTAGTCCCTGCCTGGACTATAGCGATCGATTGATCGTTGACTCTGCATTAATTCATCTTTTGACCAATTTTTTTTTCCGCCTAAACATATTTTAACCAAAGTTTAATGCTGACAATGTGATTCACTGAAATTTTAACCAAAGTTTTCCTTTGAAAAATATTGTACCTCTTATTGCGGCCTTCACGTGGCCCGAGACAAAAATATTGTGGTAACTTTGTTTTATACAAAGTTTTCTGGCACCCTGCAGCAGTGATTTTTTCGTGCCTTCATTTTGCAAGAAGCAATACCATTTTATCCAAAGTTCTATCATTTTATATACTGTTGCCAATTTCTTTACATCAAAGTTTTTGCAATTTATTTATATCGCAGCGTTTGAAATCTTTTATGCAAATTTTTTAAGTCTCCACTGGCTGCATGCCGGCCACCTGCATGTTCTTCGGGCCACTTGTCACCTCCTATATCTCCTGTCCTGTATTCGTTCCACGCAATAAACAATACATGCTCATTCCTCTTGCCCCTCCATGCTCATGTTAGCCCATTGTTCTCTGCAATAGTTGAGCCAGTCGTTGCCTGTCCAGAGAAAGAAATGGCGAGATAAACAATGAGATAAACGCATGGTTCAATAATAATTCGCTCTCGCAGAAGGAACCTGGAACCTTACACTATCTCCCGGAGTCAAATTATTATGTGAAATGATGGCTGCAGATGGCTTCTTTCTTCTGCAATTCTTAAGGTATGGTTTCCTTTTCAGTAGAAAGTACTTATTTCTTCCGTAATTCTTGAGGTATGTTCTTCTTTTCCGTAGAAATTTCACAAGTTAGGCCAAACAAGCCCCCTTTTAAAAATTACAACATATATCCATTATATCTCTGATTTCTGATTTAGTGTTACAAGGATAGAATTGCTGTAGCTACATATTCAATGTATACTTTTCTATTTTTTTCAACCATGAAGATCTACTTGTAATTGTTTTTTTAAAGCATAACTCTGTTAACACCAGAACTTTATTTTTTTGGGTTCATTTTAAGGGAATTCTCCAGGGCGTATGGCTCTCGCTTGACGTTCTTGGCTATCAGGTATACAAATCCAAAATATGTTCAAGAGACTGTTTTTTTTTCTTTTTGAGCATTTTGTAACCATGACCAAAACCCAGTTCATGGGTTGTCGAATTGTTAGGGTTTCATACTATTAAAAGTTTGTTTCTTTCTGTTTTTTCGCATTGTTCTGTCGAAAATAATTTTAAATAAATTGTTGTTATAAGACCCTTGCGATCTAGAGTTCAACTTTCAGAGTTTATTGTGTTTGTTTCCCTAGTTTCTAAAATAGTTGTTCCCTTTCTAATCCAGTGATTTAGTTGTATGTAATTACATCTCGCTATTTGAGATTTGAAGCCCTCCCTGGTTCTTTTAGTCAGAAACTAGATATTTTCCTATTTTTGCCTTGTTTATCTGTTGCCATTGTCATCAACATAGGATCATAAAATCATTTGACTAGCAAGTATAATCTTATATCGGTTTTTAAATTTTAAAAGTGTATCATACAAATTGATAAGAGTACGCTTACCTGGTTTGTCAGATGCAACTTGTGATGATGTACATGGACCATATTCAGACACTCTTCTTCTTTTCTGCATGGCAGAGTCTCCCAGCGTGATGACAAGGCCATCAGTTCTTGAATTTTGACTACTCACATTGTCTTGTTTTCTACACTGTAATTTTGCCAGTTGCCCTGTTCTTCTCCCTTGATATTTCCTTAAGCCTCTGAGCAATGTTGCTAATTCTGTCTTTGAATTCCCTATCGGTCTTTTCTTCTAAGGCCGTTTTCATCGAGGGCCTTTTGAATTCGCAATACTGGAGAATGTAATGCCGAATGTTTCAGATAGAAGGCCTCTCAGGATGAATATTCACGACTGCAGAGATTAGACAATAAGGCCGCACTGTTATGAAGTTTTCCTTTAATCACTTCTACTCAATCTTCAAAGGAGGCCGGAAGAATACCAGTCACAAGATTTTTGCACAGAAGACAATTCCAGAGATGAGGCCGCACAGGAGTCACATCTGTCCGAACTGTGTTGGCGACATCTGGTTACATCTGGTAAACATGCATGTTGATGTATTTCACTGTAGACGAGTGGTTGACGGATGGGCCCACTTTATGGTAGCTGCGTTTGAAAAATCTCTCTTATTTGAGGAACAAGCAAACTGTTAAACTCTTTTGTTTTACAACTTTTATGAAAACGTTAAAAGTTTTATAAATGTGGCCACAAATATCACTCCAGTCATGAAATGATCGAAAATGAAAGATAATATTTATGAAACAGAACGATTTTGAGCTTTATGTTCCTGTGGTTGTTCAAGCCAAATACAACATACCTATCGACAATTATTATAGACACGTATGGGAAAAGAAAAGAATAAAGCATCACGTATTTCTACTTTAGCTGTTTATTTAATTTGTATGCATGAGTTAGATGTTCAAAACAATTAACCATAGAATATACATAGTCATATAATCCAGAAACTATTACATCCGACCAAATTTTTAATTAAATCACATTATTTTTTGGCTAAATGACTAGAATTTAATTAAAAAAAAAAACAAAAATTAAATTCTGAATATTAAATAATTAAACAGTATTGTTGAAAAAAATCTCTTAAATAAAAAGAACATGGATTCTCTTTTTCTTTTACTATTGTTTTACAATAAATGCCTACTCTTTTCACATGGGATACTTTGTCTGCAAATACTCTCTATCATGCCATCATGCTTACACCCAGCCAAGAGTCTAAGTCAAGTACCCTTGTTATAATCGATGCTCATAACCAAAATATGAGCATCAAAATATCAAATGGGAGGATCTGAGTTTTCCATAAAATTGGATATTCGACTTATCGCAATCTCAAAAGATTCAAAACATTATGACTACTGAAATCCAGGAAGGACCCCCCACAACTACTATATATTTTCCTAAAATATCTACTATTGACAGAGAAAGAATTCAAGAAGCTTGCATAGCTTCAAAGTACCATGTTGATCATCGACCTCCATTTGTATATACTCCACAACTATCTATAAATTGTTTGCATGTTGATTTATTTGAGCTCGCCCAAAGGTTACAATTTCCCGGTTTAGAAGTCAAGTGTCCTACTTGCAAATCATTAGTCCATCTGGAGTCCCTGGCTGATCTAATAATGCATCAAAACCATAATCCTAGGAATGGTGAAGCTCCTCCTACAACTTCTGCAAATTCCTTCCCAAATCCTAAATGTGCAGATATCTCATGATACTATGATGATGATCCATGAGTTATCGTCTCTTGAAAATGAGGATCCACATCTTACTGAAATTTTTAGTAATAAGAGTTCTCTTGGAACTTAGCGATATGGTTTAGGATATCTTGACAATATAATTCCTTCATCAAGATTCCAAAATTTTGTTCCTTCATACTGCAAAAAGCCATCAAAACCAAAGATGTATAATTTTTTCTCTCTTATGGATGGATGCCAAAAGAATAGAGTTCATGCCAAATGGATGAAAAATATGCTAAATTGGGATCCGTATACTCACACTGAGGCCCAAGAATTTAGTCTTAGTACAACTGCTCAAGATAAAAATACATTTTCCCTACAATGGAAATATTTTATGGACAACACCAACTAATGGATCTCCTTTTATACCTGGAGAAAATTAGGAGACTAAACAGAAGTGAAAATGGTAGATGAAGAATCATCATCTACACAGAAACATTCATGGACAACTTGTGATGGAAGAAAGCTAGAAACCAATAGTACTTTCCCTCCATTTAAGGGAATTGTGCTAGGAGAAGCAGCAAACACTGCCAAAGCCATTCCTTTAGTGTCAAAAGATGACTCAACCCTATAGATGGAAGGATATAGAAAGCCAGTGAACAAACCAACTGGACAAACTCTGCAATTAAAGGGTTTGAAATGAATGTGTCTAAAACCGTTGAGAAAAAGGAATGCTTTGATACTATACAAGTTGTTGTAAATAATGCAAATAGAACTTGAATGATATGAATTTTTCAGTTTCAGTTTTGAAAGGATTTGTCAAAAAATCTTCAGCACAAGTAAAAGAGATGGATAAAAGAATGGGTTCAGGACTCAAATCCACTCAAGTTCTTATAGGAGAACTTTCTGAACATTTTGACAAGCTCACTATAGCTCCCAAAGATAAAAACATCCCCACTTCCATGTTGTTTAGCCATCATGTGCCCATCCAACCTGAAAATAAATATATAGAGAAATTCCTCTTCTCTTCCCCAAAGAAACGCCTGAAGAACAAGTTGAGTCTCCTAAAAAATCTATTTATTCATTCCTAAAATACATATCCAAAGAATAAAAACTTGAGTCCTCGAGTCACCATCTTTTGCCCATCTATGAACCGTTGTCCAGTCTGTTGGGTGTGGAGCCTGATTATCTTCTGTATTCAAAGGAATCACCACATTGGACCCTAGTTCGAAATGGGGTGGCAACACCACCAGTCAAATATTCGTTGCAGGGGGGTCCAAGGGGGAGTGGCTACGACCTTTTGGGACTCCTCCCCTGGCGGGGGGATCGGGGGCAGCGCCATCGAAGCTAAGAATAGATGTAAAATTGCCTTGTAAAATGTTTTATTTTCGTAGTCAATCTGGGTCGTTCATTAGGCAAAGGTCTGACGGTAGAAGTTATGTTTAATTTAGGTTTTTTTGCCCTACCAGGCAACCCCTCGCTATATATGAGGGAATTTTATTGTGTCTATGTAGATCTATATTTTGATTGAGGAATAGAGAGGAGATTGAGAGTGAAGAGAGAATTACAGCAGATATGTTGTAGGTTGTATCTCTTCAGTTTGTTGGATAATATAAATTGAAGGACTGGTTGTTTTTCCATGGACGTAGCCTAAACTGGGTGAACCACGTATATCTGTGTCTCTCTTGTTTTATGTGTTTTCTGTGTTTATATTTCTATAATATTTTATGTGTTCCATTGCTCTGTAATATATTATTTTCTAACACAGTAAATACATCAAATATCCAGCTCTTGATCTCAATGGGAAAATCAAACTTCTTGAGACACATACTTTTCAGTGTGGCTCCTACAAAGAATGGAATATAAATAGGCTAAGTGCTCGTGAAATTAGATAAATGATTGATCAGATGTATACTGAATACAAACTAATGTGTATAAGGGGAAAGTCTAAAGTTGAATCATGTAAAACCCTCATACAATGTTTTACATGCACTTTACAGAGATGGTGGGGAGTAGAGTCTTCTCCTGCTCTAATTGATAAAATGGAAGCAGAAGTAGTTAAAGATGAAGGAGGAGATATCATCCATAAGGAGGATGGAGATCCTCAAAATAACATGATAAGAACTTTAACCTCATTCATCCTCGAACATTGGTGTGGAGCAACTGTTGAAATTGTCAATAAACATGAAATGATTCTAATGAATCTAAAATGCAGGAAAATGTCACAATATGCGTATTTTCACAGAGACTGGACTCAAAGAATCTATGAAGTCAAATAAAGTCAAAACACCTTATGGAAACAAGTCTACTTAGCAGCACTTCCATCTAAATTTGTAGAATATATCCAAAGGAAGGAAGTTTTTGAAACATCTTTTGAGACATACACATGGGAAGAAATATATTGTAACATCACAAAAGCATTGGTAGGCTTATGTACTAGCATGAAAGTAAATAAGTCTCTACATAAATTATCTAGACTACCTGACAGTAATTCTATTTGCAGCAAATATGGATTTTCAATTGATGATCCTATTGTATAGAAAAGAAAGAGCAGAAAAAATTTGAAGAAAAGAAAAAAACAACAAGATGGAAATCATCCTGAGAAAACAAGAAAACATCCCAAAAAATGGTATTACAAGACCATACCCAATACACATTATTTTACGCCAAAGGATATTCACCTCAAATCACAGAGGCAACAAATGATCACCTGTTGGCTATGCGGGGAACGTGGGCATACAACAAATAAATGTCCTAAAGGAAGAGACTCCAGAACAAACAAAGGTAGGAAGTCACAAGAATAATTCCTTAGACAAGTAAGATGACCACAAGTTCAGTTCAAAGAAGAAGTGCATTTGATGAAACAAGACTGTTGTAGTTCACTAGAATCAATTGATTTTATCAAATCAGAAGATTTAGATTATCGTGATGAACACATAAACATACATATACACGAGTGTGATTGCACAAACACTGACGAATGTCATTGCAGCCCCTCTAAAACTGAATTGGATTTTGATTTAGAAGAGCAAGCTGAAAAAGCCACACAGAAAGAGAAGGTGTGTATGGCACACACCATGGATGATGATGAATCTAAAGTACTATCAAACATCAAAATTCTTACAGAGGGAGAACTGAAAGAAAAACTCCTAGATACATTCCTGCAAACCATGCACAGAGGCACTAGTAGTTGTTCAAAAGGCACCATCTCTAAAGCTTTGTTTATAGATGCCTCTTATGAAAAGATTACAAAGTATTTTTAAAGAAACTAACAACATACATTGCCCATATCCTTGACCCTAGGGGAGGTCAGCCATGACATTCATCATCTGAAGAAAGAAATTTCTGAGGTCAGAGAAAAAAAAATCAAAAATGGAAAAAGAAAAAGAAACGAAGCATGGAGACTAACTGATAAATCCCAATGTAGAGATTTATGACGGAAAACAAAAGGAAAATATGGGATTTGGGAATATGAAATTAATGACCATACAATATCAACAACATCATGTGTTGTTAAAAATATATATCCAAGGGGAAATCTTCACACTGAAAACAATAATAGACTCAGGTGCAGATATTGTTGGAATATATAATTCCTACTTGTCTCTAGTTGTGATTCTTTCTATGTAAGGAGTTAGTTCCTATTTTATAGGAGTTGGCTATATCTACTTGTTCCTAGTTTGGTGTGTGGTTGAGAGATCTCCTCAACCAACAAATTGTGTGTGCATGTATATATGTAATTACATTTGATTAATGAAGTGATAGACATTATCTAGTTTTATCTTGGTATCAGAGCCCGTTCAGGCCTGGTCCTTGGCCCCTCTTGGGCCAAGGGATGTTTGGGCATGATCCTTGGGCTAAGGGAAATAGAGAGTTTGTTTGTTTTTCTTTTTCTTTTTTCTTGGTTTTCCCATCCTTGGATTGTTACAGCAGGAGCCCTCGATTGCAAGAGGATCGGGTTGGATCAATGACAATGCTTCTCTATGGAGCGATCTTCTCCCTTCTTTCTTGATAAGCAAAATCTCCTTAGCGATCTTTGCTCATGGTGGTTGATCGATCTAGCGAAGGTTGGGCGAGTGATTTCTCGTTGGGGACAGAGTGGAGGCGTCCCCGGATTTACAAAATCAATAGCATTGTTCCCATACAGAGTTTGGCGGAGCGGAGTTTCAATTTCTCGAAGAGTGAAATCTCTCAAATCGCACTACAGATAACCTCACACAGTGATTTTTAGGGGCACAAAGGCTAGAAAGCGGTTCACAACAACTCTGGATCTAGATTTATTTGTACGCATTTTGAAGATTGTGAGGCATGTTGGCTTACCCTGAAAGGTAACGAGGTTTGATTGGATAGTTGTCAGTGTTTAACCATTGAATCAGAGCAGCGAGGAATTTGACATAAATTCATGATATCTGAGGTGGATTGTGTCGAATTGAGGGGGAAGGATTTCGATTCGCTGCCAAATTGGGGGTAGAAGGAGGAGTAGGGTGCTTCGTGTGCTTCAACGAAGTACCATTGCCTTCGCACCAGATGGCATCGGATATCAATCTATGTCCTAGATTGAGCGACATTGATGGCCATCTTAGGGATCATTTCCATGCTCTCTCAAATGGATTTCAGAAATTGGATAAAATCAAAGACCCTAACAGACAGAACAAGGAAACACGGCTACCAGCAGGATTTACCAGATTTGGTTAGGTAGCAATAAGTTTTTACTTGGTGGGAGGCTAATATTTGGTCCAGATGCGAGGTCATCTTTCCAACTCTTGATATGATTGTAAAGAATGTGGCTCACACATATTGTTTGGAGCATAAAGGGGAAAGTGACATGTTCGATGAGGTGTTTGGATTTTTAAATTCAGCCTTAAGGGATAATGACCATGGTTCCATGAAATTGCATCGGGAACTTGTTCGCTGCACGGAGGCCATTCAAACATCTCTTTGTCAACATATGTCGAAAGAAGAGGAATAGGTTTTTCCACTACTGATTCAATGACCAGTGACTACGCGGAACATAGTGATGCAATTCTATTGGTGGTAGTGTCTTCTCACAGGCACCAGAAATTTCTTCATCACAAGCTCTTAACTGGCCCTTGAATTCACGATTCAAATGGAACTTGTTTCAGAGGTCTGTCAAGGCAGCACGAGAATAAAGTCTGGATAAGACAGTAAGGATTCAGATGAGTTAGATGTTGGTGAAGGCTTCATTGGACAACTTGCATTGAGGCTGTAGAGCCGATGGTGGAGAGTCTTTGACTAGTTTTACGAATTAAATTGGCAGATGGTGAATCACCAATTGAGGTTCGTTGAGGATTGCTTATATTATTGGTATTGTTTTTTTTTTGGGTATGTGTAAAGGTGAATTAGTCTTGGAAATTTGTATACATATTGAGATTCGCGACCTCAATATGAAGTCATTTTGTTAGAATTCGCGACTCTAACTGATGACAGGTAAAACATGGAGACCAAGACCTTTATACCAAAGTTAAAAATGAAGATGCCAAAGACTAGAAGTACAAAGCCTATGATATTCAAGTGGGAAAGCAGTGGTGTTGAAAGCCTATGATATGAATGGTATTGTGTATCCAAGATGAGTGGAAAAGGATTCAAATGGCCTTGAAAGTTTGTTTGTGTTTGTAGAATAGACTCTATTATGTTGTAATGAGAATCATACTTGTAATGTAAGGAAGTCTAGGATGTTTTGTAGTGGTCTTTTGTGAAATATGTACCTGGTAACTCTAGAGTTGGAGTGTGAAATGTAAGCCTTGTAAGGCATGTGTATCCCCATACAGTTCGTGGTAATCTAAAAACCACTTTGTATTTGCAACGTCGGTTTGCGGTATTCCAGAAACCACATGTAAGAGTGAAATGGGACAGAGATTCCCTCTTGGCATGGTTTAGGGTTAGCCGAGAAAACCCTTGGCCTTGTTTAGTCGAGTCTTTGGAGTGCTCTAGTGGCAGGTTTGTGGCCCAGAGTGGCTGGAGTGCCCTAGTGGCAAGTTTGAGGCCCATAGTGGCTGGAGTGCCTTCGTGGTTGTGTTGTGCCTTCGTAGTTGTGTTGAGCCTTCATGGCTGAGTTGAGCCTTGGTGGCTATGTTTAGCCTTGGTGGCTGAAAGCCCTTGGTGGCATGGTTGAGGGTGATCTGATAAGACCCAAAGCATGGTTACGGGTAATTCGATAAAACCCATGATGATATTTGAGGGGGATTTACAAGTGCGGGTATGCAATTATAATGGTTGACAGAACCATGTATGCGAAGGACATCCTACAAGACTGGTGGTTCAAGCGGTTAGTACCCATGCATTCCGGTGGATGGTTGTTGCTTTATGTGGACATCAACATATTCTTTTTGGTATATTTGATCACAACTAGATTTTTCATATTGATATTGAAACAAGTACTCATTAAGGGGGAGTGTTGGAATATCTAATTCCTACTTGTCTCTAGTTGTGATTCTTTCTATGTAAGGATTCAGTTCCTATTTTATAGGAGATGGCTATATCTACTTGTTCCTAGTTTGGTGTGTGGTTGAGAGATTTCCTCAACCAACAAATTGTGTGTGCATGTATATATGTAATTGCATTTGATTAATGAAGTGATAGACATTATCTAGTTTTATCTGATATCAATGTTTTGAATAAAAATCTGATCCCTACAAAATTTTGGACTGCTGCACATAGGAAATTTACTGGAATAGAACACAAGAATTCAAATATGAAGTTCCTAAAGCCACAATCTGTTTCTCAAATTATTGTATGAATGTAAAATTTGCAATTGACAATATTCCCATAGATTGTATCCTAGGAAATGTTTTCCGAGCTGTTGTTGAGCCACATGGGTCAATGATGGTAAGACTGGTTATTTCATATTTGTCCCCAACCATAAAGGATTTATGCAGACTATTACTCTACCATTTACCTCAGCGCCCAGGATCTCTACAATGGTCCAAACCATTCCAGAAGTAACTCTGATAGCACAAAAGATAGAAATGAAAGATTTCAAAAATTCCTTAAGGATAAAAGAACAACTCCAATCCCTCAAATTGAAACACGGGATTTCGGATCTAAAAGAATATCTTGAAAAATAATGTTGTTCAAAAAATCGAAATGATTTTAGTCAAATTACCCTTCAAAGAAGACTATGTAGGAAATCTTTGCAAAAGTCGGGCAATTCTTATGAACAGAGATCGAAATAAACGAAAATTTATTGAAATAAGTGAAATTAAATAAAATTATTTATATAAATGTTTTTGGGAGAGTTAGTTATACAAAATAGAAATAAATAAATATGTAATATTTCAATGATATTGAACCATACAAATTAAGTTAATCCACGGTTTTAGTTGAAAAATATTGAAAACTATTGTTAGTACATAACAATGAGCATGACAACTCTGATGCCACATCGAGCTATCATCTTAAACAAATGACAAAGATGCTCACACATCACATTGACTCATATGATTCAAACGGGGATTGCAAAAGTCCAATTTTAAGCTCTGTAAAATTCTATGTAAACCCTTGTGATATATGTCTTGGAACACGTTCAAACAGTCTGAAAGTCTATGTAAACCCTTCAGATATATGTGCTGCAACACATTGAAACAGTCTGATTACGTCTCTCGAGTCAAAGTATCCGGTATGACCAGAGGAAACCCCAAACGATTAAATTATGCTTTATTAAATTGACTCTGCGGAAGGTGATTTCCCCGAATAACTATGCCGCTACATTTAGGTACTCAAGAACAATAGAGGCAATGGGTGCTTTCATTGCTGAACACAATAATATTGTAACGTTCAGTTCACTAAAATTAAAATGCATAGTTTCTATATAAATATTGTAATGTTCAGTTTATTATTATGTGCGCCAAAGTAAAACTTAGAGGTTTTGGCCAGATTTGTGCTAGACAATTGGTATCATACCATATACTTCCATTTGGGGGTCTTTTATGAATAATGTTCTTTCTACCAGTGATATGTATTTTTATTTCGATTTTTATTTTCTCATTACGGAAGGTTCAATGAGTAATTGGAAATTTGTTCTAATTATATTTTTTTTAAGTTTTCTTGATAATTATGGAAAGTGTGGATGAATATTGTAATTGAGCATAGTTCACTAAGAGATTATTTATGTGTTACTTTACTTGAAAAGGTTTGGTATTTAATAAAGTTAGATATATATATATATATATATATATATATATATATATATATATATATATATATATATATATATATATATATATTATTTTGGGATATTTGTATGTAATTATATTTTCAAATATGTGGTAAATTGTTTTTTTATGTGTATTATTATTGTATTGATTTCTTTTGAAATATCACCCACTTTCACTAAAAAAACATCATAAAGGAGGTTAAGATATCATTTATTGAAAATCAATTATTTCCAATGTATTTTTTATGACGAGTGTGTGGACTAGAGAGCTCATGACTTTTGATAGGATCTTCCCATTATCACCCTACCAACACTATTGGATAGAGGTATTATATGTGGTGCATTCTGATTTTCCCATTATCATCATATCAACACCATTGGATAGAGGATACCAACACCATTGGATAGAGGATATTTAGTCATTTAATTTGATATCTTATATGTGGTGCATTTCACTAACACTCAATACACTATAGCCATTGCAAGTTTCACTCTATAATCCTCATGGTGTTGGATGTGAAAATGTTGTTAAAGAAAAATTATTCAAGATTTGGTTTTAGGAAACAAAGAGGTGCTAAATGTTAGAAGACTTGTCTTCTTGCACTCACACACGTTGACACTAACGAAGCATATTATCAAGAAACATATGCCTAGTATTATCTCAAGGTTGCTTGTATTAATTGGCATTTGGATAGTAATCATTTTTTGGGATCACAAGTAATTTCATCTTTTATTTAATTATTCTACTCCACTTTATGCAGGGAACATCATGGATGGATGCTAATAGCCAGTCATAATTACACATTTGTAGGTTGTGTTATTCCCCATTTGTAGTGCGTTATGTGGATGATTTCTTAATTATGGATGGGTATATATATTCATATCCACATGACAAGGATACACATTTAGAGCACCATTTTCAACTAGCTATTTAATTACATTTTCTTGAAAGGGGAGTAAACATTAACACTTGGACATTGAACACAAGGTTGGATTATATTAGTCTACTTCAACATGGTGGCTAGCACATGTATAGGGGACCTTGCTTCTTTTGAGGGAAAATTTTAGGGGCTCAATTCATATATGAGTTAATTTTCCATGCATTTTCCAAAAAAAATTGTTAATCTCAATTTTTTCTACAAAAGATTTTCCCAAATTTAATAGTATAAAATTATTTTAACTTATAAATCACCAAAATTTTATTGATACTATATAAAATCATTAGATATTTGAATACTTTAAAAAAATTGCAATCATTTTACAATTTGCATATTAAAGACTAGTAAGATTTGCCAAGGATTCTAAACTTTGAAATAAATTTCCATTCTTAAAACTTTCCTTGCTTCTATGTCCTACATCAACATAGTGATCCACACTCCAGCATGAGACCCTATTATATGGTTTTTGTACTTTTTCACAACAAGATTTGAGGAAAACACTTTTTTAAAGGGGTTGGAATGTAGAGATAAATGGAAATAATAATAGAATAACAATAACAATAGATAATAAATTGAGACGTGTATAAATGGAAATTGGGTATCTCTTAGGTATACACGTCTCCATTAGCATAATCAAAGGCCTAGTTCTTTTGATAAGGATTTGTGGCAACCCAAATTTCTTGTTCTGCAATCAATTCTAATCAAGATGCATCCATAAACTATTCTCATGAAATATTGTTCTAGGTATTCATTTTTAGGAAGCTTGCCTCATTCCATGAAAGGGAGTTCACCAGATAGGAATCTGAGAACATTGAATAGAGTCCCCAAAACACATAATAGGGCTTTGGAAATTAGAGGTTTACATAGAAGGAAAATGTCTATGGGCTCTATACCAGACACCCAAGGCCTCTTCTTTCTATCACATGCTATGAATGGCAGTGTTTCTATTTACAAGGGGCTTGTAAAAAAAAAGGCATTAGAGCTATCAACAAAGCACAGGAAATCAAGGATACCATTAATTAGCCATGAGAAAGAGAACCAGTTGCATTTGAAATAAAATAACCTACATCCTTTGCCTCTAGTCCCAAAAGGAAACACTAAACCTCAGAAAAAAGCCTCACTGATTCATACAATTATTATGGAGACACAACCCCCAACACCAAAAAGAAAGGTAATAATTTTGGAATTATGTATGTTAGAAAAACACTTATTTAGCATAATCATGCATCATAGAAAAATACTTCTTTAGCAAGTGAGAATCTTTTAGCTCCATCGAACTGTTTGATATTGTAAGTATAAACTGCATGGGTATCTGTATATCATATGAGTATAGTTTTTTTTCCTAGAAAAAAATTATGAATTCATTGCAAGTAGAAAAGAACTTACATTTCTTATGTGCAGCTGCACTTTCAAAATATCATATGAGTAGAGATATTGATTCAATTTATGTATGATATTATAACATTTACTGGATAGAGCATACTCCCCTATGTGCCACCATGTCCTGTATTGCACCATTATGTGTTAGACGATTCAAAAAATTTGCAACACTTATTTCTAAATAAAATATCGATCGATGTATGACATTGCCATTGAATAGATACAATGTCATTTTCCTCTGAAGATTTCACACATTATACTTTTGGCCTTATATAGTCCAGATGAGATGTAGGTGAGGTATGAACAATGTAATCATAAATAAAAATTATATTAACTCAGTAAAAGAAATTGGTATTATATATTTGTGAATTATTCATAATTAAATAAAAATATTATAAACCATTTGACTTCATTATTTAACAGATATTTCTAGTTCTAGCTCTGATTTTGATTTTGATTAATTATTTTTTTAATCAAAGCTTATTTTTATTTATTTATTTATTTTATTTTTACTTTTTTTAGATTTTCTGATAAGACTTTATTTCTCATTCTGATACTTGTCTTTTTGTTCTTTCTATCAATTTAACAATCTTACATGGATACATGCTAATACAGATATATCGAACTTTTGTAGTAACCAAAAAAGCCAGCGTGTATCTTTACTTCTAAGGCCTGTAAATTTTGACTTACTTTTGGCATATCTGGTACCCTTTCCATTCCTTTAACTTTGGCATCGATTTTTGTTTCCTAAATTTTCTCTTTTCCGGTACAAACTTAAGCACTCTGCATCAGATGCCAAAATGTGTAGGTACTAAAATTATTGAAAAACAAAACTGCCTTAAACTTCCATCTGTATTCCATTGATGATCCACTTTCTAATTCAGATTCCACCAACATTTTGGACATGACGATTTTATAAATAGACTCCTTATGTGAAGTAGTAACCATGGACTCCTGCAATAAACAGAAACAACAATGAAAAGACCAACAGCGTAGATAACTTTTCTGATTATATCTGAAGATATTTAAAAACATAGGAATAATATCAATACATTTAGTAACATGAGAGAGACATGACAGAGATCAAATTCATTTTTTAATTCCAAGAAGATCACCAAAAATAATTCATTTTACAAGTGTCTACCAAAACGCTCAAGCAAGCAAGCATATCAGTGTTGTAGCCAATCAACCATTATGTAAAAATTACTACTACTACAACTTTTATGCTTTCTTACATCTACTCTGAACCAAAAGAATTAGATTTCAAGTTCCAACCTCTTTAAATGGGCACTAAACCAATTAAAAACCACTTTATCTATATTTTGATGAAATGAACACACACCATATCTATTTTTGGTGAAATCCACACCCACCAACCTCTTTAAATGGGCACTGAACCAACTACAAACCACATTATCTATATTTTGATGAAATGCACACCCACCATATCTATATTTTGATGAAATGCACACCCACCACGCCCCACTTCCCCTCATTTTGAGGATGGTAACCAAGGTTAACCAACGAGTTGCAATTTTGGCAAACTAATCCAATAGAGACATCGAATTCTTGAGCCCCAAAACTGCCTCTTTTTCAAGCATTTTCTTCACGCTTCTTCCTTTGCTTTCCCATGCCAGTGCATCTTAAGCCATCAAAAGTCATTACATGTTGATTCCAGGAGTACATTTTAGTGATTTTCAAATTATATTATTATGTGTGTTATTTGGATAAGGTTTTGTTTCTCAGCTACGAAATGTAGCCACTTTCCGCAGCTAACTGGTAATTCTGTAGCCATATTCATACTTTTGCAGGTTACAGGTGTCGAGAAGAGGAACGAGCCACATGGGTAGCTCAGGAAATGTCAACACATGGATAGGGTCCTATTCATTTGATCAGATTCGAGGGAAAAGACCTCGGTCAAAGGGGAGTCAATGGAGAAGTTCTATAGCAGTTAGAACTCTATTTTGGCACACAATTGAGTCTGAGGCCTGTTCCTGAACCTGAGGATTGGTTTTTCCACCTGTATAACTAAATCCAACACCCACTATGCAAAGATTTACTGTTTATGCCAACCGGAAGGCTAAATCCTCGATGTATGACCTGTTCACTTCTCTACCGTAGAAGAATTTCCTCTTAGAAATAGTTATGAATTTCTCCTATAAATTCAAGCGTTTGGAACACAGACAAGTTAACGTTTTTTATTGTGGAAATATTTGATTTCTGTTTATAATCAAGAGACACACAGTTCTCTGTTTTCATAATATAAAAACTCTGTTTGCATATATGGTTGCCTGAGCATGTGAAGTAGATTTGTATTGATAATCCAAGGTTGTGCAGAGGGCCCCTGTGTGGCTGAGGTTTCTTTTTCATTTATGTATATTTACATTTGTATTTTATTTCGTTCAACTGTATATTGCTTGTGTTTTGTTTATGTTCATAATCGTTTTAACATTGTATATGTGTTGCAACTTGTTACTTGTTTTTGCTAACCCTGATAAATGCATTTCAGAGTAGCAGTAGGTCTTTAAATTTGTTTATGCTCGAGCTTCTTAGTTGTAATTCTAAACTTGCATCAAGTAGCATTTTCGGGACTCACTTCTTCTGTTGTTCTTTAGCTTCCAAGTTCAAGTTGTTTTATGTTTTTGCTCAATAAGATAGATACTCATTACATAAGTACATGCTTTTGTAGCCTTTAGTTGATGGTTTACCTTTAGAGCTAATTGGCAAAGTATGGAACTTATGAATGAGATTTACTTGTTATTCAGTACCTTTTCCTTCTTAATATAATCACTCATGTTATAAGCTAATATTTCCGGAGCCTTTAGCTGATAAATTCAAGTTAATTGGTGAATTGTTGGGTTTATAAGTGAGTTTACTTGTTGTTTATTAGTTTAGAGCTAGATAGTTTTTAATGTCAATTTCTCATGTTATAAGCTGATATTTCTGGAGCCTTTAGCTGATAAATTCAAGCTAATTGGCGAAGTTTTGGGTTTATAAGTGAGTTTACTTGTTGTTTATTAGTTTAGAGCTAGACAATTTTTAATGTCATTTTCTCATGTTATAAGTTGATATTTCCGGAGCCTTTAGTTGATAAATTCAAGTTAATTGGCGAAGTGTTGGGTTTATAATTGAGTTTACTTGTTGTTTATTAGTTTAGAGCTAGATAGTTTTTAATGTCATTTTCTCATGTTATAAGCTGACATTTCCGGAGCATTTAGCTGATAAATTCAAGTTATTTGGCGAAGTGTTGGGTTTATAAATGAGTTTACTTGTTTTTCATTAGTGTAGAGTTAGATAGTTAATGTCATTTTCTCATGCTATAAGATGATATTTCTGGAGCCTTTAGTTCCTGACTAATTTTCAAGTTAATTGGTGAAGTGTTATGTTTATGGATGAGATTACTGGATGATCCTTAGTTTAAAATCAGTTTCAAGTTGTACTTTTGCCTTTAGTTTAATTGCAGTAGTTCATTAGACTTTAATTTTGTAGATAGAATAGACAACAGAAGTGGTAGTTTCATTTCTAGTACTTTATTCTCGGTTTGATATAGATAATTGCATGTTCATTTTCTCATTTAAGTTTTAATTTTGTAGATAGCAGTTTCAAGAGTCTTTTAAGCTCATATTTTGGAAAACATTACAATAAACAAGAAAATAAGCTTTGTCTTTATTTTCTTGAAACTCCACTTCCAAACTTGACCTAAGAAGTACTTTTAAACTCCCACTTTAGAAGTAGATTAGAATTTCAATTACCTTGCAGCATTCTAGGAGGTCAAAAGAACAAAACCCCAAAACAACATAAAATTGGAAATAATGAGATAAGAAAGGGTTATCTAGCACATATAATGCACTACACTTCATCAGTTTACAACACCCGGATTGATAATTTATGTAGCAATTTAGGACACTAAATTGACTAAACACAAATGATACCCATGACATTCACAAAGGCAGTCAACCTAGAGACTTGACTCTGCAACCTCACACTTGCAATTCAAAGCACTTTAACCACATGAACTAACTCATCATGTCACAATCACCTATCACTGTTATTATCCTGTTTCATATTCTTTGTAATATTATGCATATGCTACAAATATATTTTCAATAATTGCTAATTTCAAGTGTACTTTGTCTCTGTGTACTTATGGTCAAGCATTTATCTTCTCCCCTTACATTCATGCATTGCACTTTCTTGGTGCAAATTCCTCATCATGAAATTGTTCATGGAACACCTCCATGGATTCATAGAACAACCCCACTAAAAATTTTAGGCCAAAAAGAAATCTGATCTATTGGATACATGGATGCATCGAAGTTCGATAGCTGAAAAAGTCAAATCAACTAGGAAAGTTAATAGTGGAGATCTTAAATCATAACATCTCAATACAGAGAAGTTGACTCACACTATTATTATGTTCGAACAAACATGCTTGGTTTGAGCAAAACTACTTCAGTAGCTCAGAATGTTGTAGTGTCTTAGCAGTCTATTGGCTTCTCTCAACCCACTCAAATAGGCACCATGAGTTGTTGAATAATAGTGCCTATCAGTAGCCTCACCTACAAACAAAATTTGCAGAGGCTTGCTGCTAGTTTGATCCTCTGCATATGGCAATGGCTCAACCAATATATCAATATCATCCCCTGTTGAGCCCACAGGAACATAGGTATAAGACCCCCAAAACAGAGGATTCCTGCCCCAGTCACTCCTCAGAATGTCGTCTATCATAGAACTCTTATCTCCCTCACCAACGTTGTTGCTTCCCTTCTTCAGATCCATTCCGAATGCAGATAAGGTATCAAGGAACCCCTCAATGACCTCCTGGTCCGATAAGGACTCCATTGTAATTGCTTCCTTTCCCACAAACCACACCAAAACAACTTTGGATTGCTTGTGGATTCGCACTACTGCGTAGGTTTTCCTCATCCACCATGGAATCAAATCATCACCACCATCACCATGTTTCGGCCCTGCAAAGACCAACTTGACATTGGGGATCTCTGAAACATCAGGGCCCATATGCAGCAACACCTTATCCACAACGTCGAAGCCAAGTCTGTTGATTGCACTGACTTTGCGGGGTGGCAGGTGTGGCTGGAAGCCATGAAATATAGGGACCCGTGGATTCTGATCCTTGCTACTATCTGCATCATTCTTATTGCAGTTTTTTATGACAGACTTCAATACACCTAATGAAACAGTGAGGATAACATGATCGGCCTCAACATCAACATCAGGCCCCTTCAACAACACGGCCCTTCTCCCACCAATCCCCACCTCGCAACCCTAGGCTACACTCTCAACCTTAACATTATACACTATACTCTCCTCAGGTAGCCTGTTCACAAGTTCCTTCACGACACTAGAATACCCCCTGGGGATGGACAACTATTTCCTAGGGAATTCCCAATACTCACTGAAAGACTCAACGTCCACGTTATCCAAATCGTCTGCAATAGTGGTGATCCTATCATTGTGACACCGGCTATGAAACACAGCCTCCTGCAATGACCTCAGATCCCAATTGGGTCTTGGCTCCTCTCCCAATTCTGTCGAAATAGCCGATGGGGATGTAGATAGGGCTTCGTTATTCTTAGCATTCTTCACTAAATATTCCTCCAACCCTACTCTTAGATAAGCCCCCAAGCACCCCTTTAATAACCCATGTTTGGGCTCCTCCCCAGCATGACCATTTGGTAAAATCATATCTTGTGCCTTACCCAATAAACCCTTGTACAGTCTAACCATTGGATCTGCCAAAGATGGAGGCACCAATAATCCTCCTTCTGCCAAAACGGTTGAAATGTCCCTGAGATCATCCATGAACTCCCACGGCTTCTCCCTATCCTCCATGGCAACAATCTGCTTAGCGATGTCATAAACAGGGCTCCCTTCAATACCATGAATCCATGTTTCCCCCTATTCTACTCTTTCACCATGAAATTCAGTGTTGCAGATCCTTCCTCTAGCTCGATCGATGGCCTCTAAGAACACGAAATCTAATTTGATTGAGGCATAGGCCTCCATTAAACGATTTGCAACTGAGAGGCCCGCCATTCTTGCTCCTACTATGACGGTACGGGGATTTTTTACTGTATTCATGATGTTTTCCGATGCACCCAACTGGTATTTTTCAAATTTTTGAAGCCCTCGATGGACCAAAAGGAAGCACTGCAGTCGAACAAATCTTAAGTGTCTGTGAGGAAGATGATTTTTTCGAGGTACGTAACCTTTCAGAGATGCATAATACTTCACTGTATTTTGGTTTGCGTATAGTTTTCTGATATATTGTTTACCAGATTGTGAACCATGGCATGCCAAGAACGGTCATGAAAAGCATCATGGAATCGCCAAGGAATTCTTCGAAATTCCTCTGGAAGACCGAGCATGCCTCTACTCAGAGGACCCAACGCAGAGTGTTCAGCTTTCACCAAGCTCCAATATTAGCAAAGAAAAAGTCCTTAATTGGAGAGATTATCTGGAGCATCCATGTCATCCTCTGGAAGAAGTGATAGACTCTTCACCTAGAAAGCCTGAAGCTTACAGTAATCATTTACAAATTTACATAAAACCCTTGAAATAACACATAAGGTGTTAGCTCAAAACAAAAAAAAATATTTGTCTGTCTTTGTTATAGAGAAATTGCAAGTAAATATGCCACAAAAGTGAGAGCACTGGTTCTAAGACTGCATACCCAGGTCTCCATGGCAATGCTTCCTTTGGCTTCTGTCATCTCCAGATACTTTGCCACACAACAAAGCTCGCATATCTGTAAATTCTTCGCATTACTTACATTCGGCAGCGCTCGTCTGTAACTTTTTTGTTCTATGCATTTGGAAGCTAAAGGGAACTGGTCCTGCCTTACCGAGCAATAAAGGCTACATCTTGATCAACTGGACCAACGAATGGATCAATTATTGGATTTGCTACTATACTGCTTTTTGTGAGGATGTATGTATTTTGCCCTAACTTTGTAATTCTTTTCCTTTCTTAACTAATTATTAATCCAATGGCACAAACAATTTTAATCATCATCTGATCAAGACAAGTGGCAATTTGGGAAATTAAACATCTGATCAGACACTCGAGACCGAGACAAGTGGCAATTTGAGAAATTGATTTCAGAGATAAATGCCTTACAGCATAATTAACATACATACTAAATACCTACAAAATTATAAAGCCTAACTATATTTGCATGATGTGTTATGGAAATATGTCAAAACAAATCTAACAAAAGTAGTTAAAGAAATTACCATTTCACTAATAAACAAGTTTAACTAAAATTACAACCAAATTAAACAATATTATACTTTGAATCCCAACCATTATATATAAATCTATTTATCCTATATTAAGAAAAATCAAATCTTTTAAGTACAACCATTTTCTCAAGTCATATTTATATATACACTGAAAATTTATGTGTGAATAGATTCACATATTTTTATATATACACTCAAGATTTATCTTTGCTACGATATATTCACATCTTTTTAGGGATAAATATCTTCTCAGGATTTTAAAATTTCAAAAATATTTACACCTTAAAAATTTTAATCTCAAAAATAATGATACATTCAAAGTCTATGCTCTGGAACACGTCTACGCTCTGAAACTCGCTGAATGAGTCTAAGTTCATCATGATTAAAAAAATCTATATCATTTACGCTGTCGCTTGTTTTCTTTTTACCCACCGGACGACAATGAAAGCCACCTCCGCGTCCATCCATGAAGAGCCAGAGAAGGTCCACTTGGCATATCGCTTCTCATGTACATGTGGTCGTCGTTCATCGGCACATGCGCTTGTGCAAAAATAGATCCTTTCTGCATTCTGGAGTGGTGGGGTTCGTCTCTGCAGTGGACGCCAGGCAGCGTCGAGAATGGTTACTTTATTCCAAAGTCAACTGGCGGGGCCGGGGCATGGTGATGGATCCCAAAGACAGGCGGGTTGGCCGTCTACGTCCATCACACGTATGCATGAACTTGGTATTGTCCAGTTAGTGACTAGTCCCAACTGTACTTGCAAGGTGGCCGTCAAAGTCTAGAAATGCTATAATATAATATCAATCAGTGAACTTTTATTATATTATTATTGATCCTGAATTTAGTATTTGGGAAGCCGTATTGGTCATGCGAAAGTTTCCAGAATTTTTAAGTTGCAGAAATTGTTTTTACTTCAGGAAAATTGTTGTGCTATCGCCGGCGGGGAGAACAAAAATGGGAGTAGTTTTATGTAACATAATTTTTTTTTTTTTATGGGTCATGCGAAAGTTTCCAGAATTTTTAAGTTGCAGAAATTGTTTTTACTTCAGGAAAATTGTTGTGCTATCGCCGGCGGGGAGAACAAAAATGGGAGTAGTTTTATGTAACATAATTTTTTTTTTTTATGATTTATTAGGTTACTATTGATCTTGATTTTAGTATTTAGGAAGCTTTATGGGTTATGTGAAAGTTTCCGGAATTTTTAAGTTGTAGAAAGAAGTTGTAAGGGTTATGCATCAAACTTGTGATTTTAATGAATTCTTGTTAGATTTTAGAGAAATTAAACTGGAAAAATTCATTAAAAAAAGCTTCCAAAAAATCACACTAAAAATAACTCGGTTGCTGAAATTGTTTTTAGTTTTGGAAAATTGTTTTGGTATTGCGACCAGAGAACAAAAATGGGAGTAGTTTTATATAACATATTTTTATGAAATTTAGCTTTATGTAACCTATTTAGTTTTATATAACATATTTTTATGAAATGTAGTTTTATGTAACATATTTTCTTTGTGAAAGTAAGGAAGGTTATTATTAAGGTTTAATAAGACATTTAAGGTTTATTAATAATATTGATATTAAGATTTCTTAATAATATCAAGTTTTATTAACAAGGGATAATAAGAGGGTATGTGTAAGTTAACGATGGTTTCTCATGAAATATGGTAATATAAAACTAGAAAAAAATAATATGTTAACTACCAGGGATAAGTAGAGGTGTTTGTTGATGAATTTGAAAATTGATAGTTGTTATTGAAAAAACGAGAAAATTTAATAAGCATTACAAACATTCTCATGTAGATGAGACCATATAAAAGAAGTGAAGGGAATTCATTTGAGATTCTGTTTAAAATGACCAAAGTCCAAGAGAAAGCAAGAGAAGCTACCAATGCAAAAGAAAGTGTAGAAAGTAACTCCTATGTAAATGAAGCCATAGTTTTCACCACATTGTAGTAGCCAAATGGAAGAGGAGACAATTATAAAATATTTTGAATTAAAGTTCAATCGAAAAATCAAAATGTAAATTCTCAATGTAGTTTAATTTCTAAGCCATTCGTTGATGAGGTTACTTTAAGCTTATGATCTAATGCATCTAAGCTTACCAACATGGTTGCAAGTGAGATCTTTCATGAGAATCACTATGATATAAAATCAAATTTTGCATTAATTCTAACTATTTTTATGAACTATATTATCTAATTGCATTGTTAAACACCTATGAAGTGATATTTGGTGGCTCATACCTATGGGATAAGTCTCTAACATGGAAAAAAATGTCACTTGGTGAAAGGAGGTAACATGGTATCTTTGGAGAAATTAAATATTATACTTATGTCTAGTATTCTAGGCCACTGTTCTAGTTTGAAAAATCACACACATAAAACATAGCTAAATATTTAATAGAAAATCATATAATTTACTATTGAATTTGAGAAACTTTTAGCAAAAATTATCAACTTATTCATATCTATTTTAAAAAATAGGCAAATTTTTAATAAAATTGTTGATTTTATTTTTTCTTAAATGGCCAAAAGATAGATAATTGGAAAAATTTCACCCCTCAAAATTCCATAGCTAACACATAGTCAAATCACATAAAGGGAGAGAAAGAATAACTTCTATATAAAAAAATAGTAGTAGACCATAAAGCAACGAATAATCTTCTTCATTATGAAATAGTGGAGATGGAAAAGCAAATGGAGGTCATATGTTTCCATCTCATTAATGATATAGGATGTGAAATCTTAAATGGATCTAAAATAGATAGGAATTGATCATGTGTTAAACTAAAAATAATAATTAGCAAAAAAAGAGGTCACTAAATCTGTTGTTTTGGAAGCTATTCAAAATTCTAAAAAAGTTGTTGTTATGGAAATAATAGTGTTATCACTATAGAGGAAGGGGCTACAAAATATTAGTTTAAATATATAAAGGTGGATGAAATATGAGGTTGCAATTGTTGGTGTGATGGCCACACCTTAAATTACTTAATTACCCATTTTCCACAAAGGATTTTGAGATGCTAATGTAACAACCAAATAATTAAGAAAATAAAAAATAAAATGGGAACCTAGAAGGGAATGGTACCAATAAGAAAGAGGGGAAAATAAAAGGGCAAGGACATTAGGATTTCTAGCTATCTTAATAGATCCCAATGTTATCCTCTTTGTAACAAATTAAAATGGTTTTACCAACCAAGATTAGTAAGAGATTGGTTTTATTCTTGTAAGCAAATCCCTAAAATTGGAGAGAGAAATAAAGGCCGAGCATCCATACCTGATGGGGCCCAGCCCACGTGGTCCCACACTAGCCCAATCCTATGTGGACCAGCACTGATATTTTGATTTTGGATATGGTGTGATTGCAATTTATTTGGTAGGTGATTATTAATCAACCCACGGTACTGACTTGGTCTCTTCCCGCGACACCTGTTCTTCTCGAAATTACCAAACCCTAATTTCACTTTTCCCTTTTCACTGCCGGTTCGCGCCTATTCGGTCATTTTCACTCCGTCACTTTGCTCTCTGTGTTTTGCTCAGGTATTCGGCTCCGCCTCTGGTTCTTGTCCGACGTTCGGCACTGTGTCTTCAGGTAAGAGATTGTTCCTTGCTATATTTCATTATCCTCTGCTCGAGCTGATGTTAACTCTCGCAGCCCCTCTGTGGTCAGGGTTTCACCTTGTTTCTGCGGCTTATGGGTTCGGTTCACTTCAGGTATGGCTATGCTCCTCAGCCATACAAGGGTTTCGCTTTCTGTCAACTCCTTTATAGCTTCACGACGTTGTTTCTGTTGCGAGGGTTTTGATTTGGTTATGAACCCTAACGTTGCTCTTCTGTGGTGGTTGCAGGTGACCAGTCCCGTGGCTTTGCAGGGACTTCGACTGCTTGTCTTCCGGGTAGCTCTGTTCTTACCTTAGTTTCTTCCGTGGTTCTTCGTCTTTGCTGTATTTACTTGCATCTGTGGTCTGTATGCGAGATAGTGGTAGAGTCTGGTCTTTATGTTATTCCAACCCGTAGCCGTAGCTTGGAGGGTTTCTGTGAATGCTTTTGTTTAATGGCTTGCTCCAACGAATCCTCGTTGCACAATCGACCCGTAACTGTAGCTAGGAGGGTTTCTGTAAGTTCTTTTATTTGGTGGCCGGGACCAACGAATCCTCGTTGCACAGTCCTTTCATGTTATGGGAGTTTTATAAACCTGCAATGTAATTACACAGTGGTATGTAATATATATTTAAGTTCGGTGCTGTTGCTTACCAGTTTCGACTGTGGACTGTATCTTGCGTTATTGTTTGTCTCTCCTCGCTTTATGCTCGCTCTCGGTCTCGGCTGGTCATGAGACTTTTGGAGTCGTGATACTCCGTTACTGTGTCTACTTGCAATGAGTTGAATGTACAGCAAATAGATATGTGTATTCCTTTTGGGGTCGTGAAACTCGATTACTGTATTTGCCTGCAATGAGTTGAATGTACGGAAAATATATATATATATGTGTATTCTTTTGAGGTCGTGAAACTATGTTACTGTATTTGTCTGCAATGAATTGAATGAACAGAAATATGTATGCATGCATATTCTATCATAGAGGACATAAATCTTGCAATCTTGTATTTAATTGTGCACTGAACATTTGATGAAGGAAATAAAATGTATTTTTCTTATTCTCTTTTCAATGCTTCGCTCCGGAACCCCTCTGGGTTATTTCATCTGTCTTTTTATACAATAGTTTCAGCAGTTAGATAACTGCTTGGTAGTTACTACATTACAGTTGCTCGGCAGTTACTATCAACTTACGTGACTTGACTATTTGTTTGTTTACCTGTTTCCTCTGTTACATAAGGGTTTGCTGCTTACATTGATTATTGATATTAATCTAATTCTTAACAACTCTAACTTAAGACCTGTTACTACAGTCTCTTAACAACTCTAATTAAGACCTGTTACTATAGTTAAAACAAAATAAATAGAAATTTAAGCTAACAGAATCAAATGCTGTAGTTGACCTTGGAAGAAACAAAATAAAACATAAGAACTCTGACAGACTTGCTGTCCATTTGTCGAACTGTTCATCTTTCCCAATCTTCTTCAGAAACTTTGTCTGCCCCTTCTCGGTCTTCGCCCTGTCGACCAGATGCTCCTGCATCAGGCTGCCGGGGTAAAAGAGAGATCTCATGGCTCCGTTCCATGAGTTCCTCCACCGAGTAGCCCGCCTTCCAAATCTGTATCTCGTCGAGCCAGGAGCTGTCCTCCATTGGACGGTCCTTCCACTTTACGAGATAACGCAGATACTCCTCGCGGATGCATACCATACAAGATTTGGAATGGGCTAAGCCCGGTGCTCCGATTGGGCGAATCGTTATAAGCGAATTCTGCCTGGGCAAGAGCTCGATCCCACAATCGCGAGTTTTCTCCTGTCAAGCTTCGTAACAAGTTGCCCAAACTCCTGTTCACCACCTCTGTCTGTCCGTCAGTCTGCGGATGATACGCAGAACTGAAATTTAATTGTGTGCCCAGCTTTTTCCACAGGGTGCGCCAAAAATGACCTGTAAATTTCACATCCCTGTCTGAAACTATAGTTTTAGGTAAGCCATGTAATCGAACTACTTCCGTAAAGAAAAGGTGTGCCACGTTTGTGGCGTCGCTAGTCTTCCGGCAAGGAATGAAATGAGCCATCTTTGAGAACCTATCCACCACCACCATCACTGAATCATACCCCCGCTGCGTTCTAGGCAATCCTAGGACAAAGTCAATGCTGACCGAATCCCACGGCCTGCTTGGAACAGGTAGGGGTGTGTACAGCCCCGTGTTCTGGTTGTGCCCTTTCGCCAGTTGGCAGATTTTACACCTGGTTACATACCTCTATACGTCCCGGCTCATCCTTGGCCAGTAATAAAAATGCCCGAGCTGCTCCAATGTCTTATCGATGCCAAAATGTCCCGCTAGTCCGCCACTGTGTTTCTCTCTCACCAGATTTTCCCTCATCGAACAATCTGGAACACATAACTGTCCTCCTCGAAACAATAATCCTTCCTGTAAATTGAAATCTAGCCATGGGCTTGTATTCCTCAATACGGGATTCTGGCATGCTTCAAAAGCTTCTTTGAAATCCGCGTCCATCTGGTACAAATCCTTCAAATACTCAAATCCCATCACCTGTATGCCACTTTCCTGTAAGAGCAAGGCTCTTCTGCTCAAAGCATCCGCCACTTTGTTGGCTTGCCCACTTATGTGTTTCAACACAAAAGTGAAACTTTGCAGGTACTCCACCCACTTGGCATGTTTATGGTTCAGTTTGTGCTGCTGTGTTATGTACTATAACGCAGAATTATCAGAGAACAAAACAAACTCATTTCCTAGTAAATAGTGCCTCCAATGCTTCAAGGCTTGAACCACTGCATAGAATTCTTTGTCGTATGACGAATACTTCTGCCGACTTTCATTCAGCTTTTCACTAAAGAATGCCACCGGTCTGTCCTCTTGACTGAGTACAGCGCCAATAGCTGTCCCACTGGCATCACACCGAACCTAAAAAGGTTTGCTAAAATCGGGCAGCCTCAAGATTGGCCTCTCCGTTATTTTCCGCTTCAGAAGTTGGAAACTGTCTTCTGCTGCCTTAGTCCAGCAAAAAGGTTGGCTGGCCTTTTTGATGGTTTATAGCATGGGTGCGCAGATTTCACTAAAATTCTTAATGAACTTTCTATAAAAACTTGCTAAACCGTGAAAACTACGTACCTCGAATAAACTCTTAGGTGACGGCCAACTCATGATCGCTTCAATCTTCTCCGGGTCCATCTTTAGCTCATTCTCTGCCACTACAAATCCCAGATAAATTAACTCCTTCTGCAAGAAAGTGCATTTCTTCAAATTTATCAGCAGTTTGTTCTGCTGCAGCTTCTCGAATACTCTTCGAATATGTTGAAGGTGTTCTCTTTTCGTCCTGCTAAAAATTAGAATATCGTCTAGATAGACTATCACGAATTTTCCAATAAATTCCTTTAACATTTCGTTCATGAGTCTCATAAAAGTACTCGGAGCGTTACTCAACCCAAATGGCATAACCAGCCATTCGTACAGTCCTTCGTTGGTCTTGAAGGCTGTCTTCCATTCGTCCCCTTCCCTGATTCTGATCTGATGATACCCACTTTTCAGATCTATTTTTGTAAAATATGCTGCCCCACTAAGACAGTCCATCATGTCATCCATCCTAGGCAAGGGAAACCTGTATCGAATGGTGATCTTGTTTATAGCCTGCGAATCTGTGCACATTCGCCATTCTCCACCTTTCTTGGGTGCAAGGACTGTAGGTACCGCACAGGGGCTTAAACTCTCTCTGATCAGTCCCTTATCTAACAATTCCTGCACTTGTCTGCGTACTTCTTCATTGTCCTTTGGACTCATTCTGTACGCTGCCTTGTTTGGCAAGCTTGCTCCTGGTATGAAATCAATATGGTGGCTGATGCTCCTCTTGGGAGGCAACTTATCAGGTAATTCATCAGCCGCAATATCTTGAAATTCTTCTAACAGCTCTTGTACTTCTTTGGGCAATTCTGATTTCTCCAAGTTCAGTAATACTGGCTTCATCCTCCTCACAACTGCAAAATTAATTTCATTTTCCTCAACCTGCTTTACGAACTGTTTTCCTCCCATTAATAGCGCCTTTGTTCCGCTTGATTCTGCTGAATCTTCCTCCTTGATGGGTACAAGTGTGTGTTTGACCCCATCCTTCACAAACTTATAGCAATTAGTTTTCCCATCGTGTGTCACCTTCCTGTCATACTGCCATGGTCTTCCGAGCAGTATGTGGCACACGTCCATCGGCATAATATCGCAGACCACTGTATCGTGGTACTTGCCAATGCGAAACTCTACCTCGCATTGTTCATCAACCAACAGCTGGTGGCCTTTCTGCAGCCACGACACCTTGTAAGGTGTGGGGTGCTTCAGCCGCTTCAACCCCAGTTTTTCCACCATCTCTGTGGCAACCAAGTTATCCGTACTCCCGCTGTCTATTATTACCTTGCAGCATTTTCCATGCGATTTACAGACTGTCCGGAACAGTGCCTTCCGCTGTGTTGGTTCAGCCACTTCCTTGGTTGGCTTTAACAGCACTTTGTTCAAAATCAAAGCTTCCCCTGTCTCCGCCATGTCTTCCACCTCCCGGGGTTGTGCTTCAGCTTCTTCAGGCTGTGCCATCAGCGTTCCCCTCTGACCGGCCTGTTCAACTTCTGGACATTCAAAGGCTCTGTGCCCCCATTTGTGGCACCTGTAGCACTGGACATTAGTCCCTCTTCCGCGGCCATTCCCTCGTCCTCGCTGATATGACCGTCCTCCTCTGGTGCTATCTCCTTTGTCTGTTGTCCCTGAAGGTTTTGAGCTGCTGCCTTCTTCGCTGTTCACAGCACTCTTTCCTCTACCGTAGGATTGTCCCCGTCCTCTGCTACTTCCTCTCCCTCTTCTGCTGTTCTGTTTTCTGTTAATCTTTTCCTCAGCCTTTACAGCGCTCTGAAAGGCTTCTTCAATATTTCGGGGAGAAAGAATGCTAATTTCATCCAGAATTTCCATCCTCAAGCCATTGACATATCTCGCTGTTTTTTCTGGAGTTTCATCCGTATAACCAGCACGTAGATTTACCCGGTAGAACTCTTCCGTATACTCTTTGACAGTCATACCTCTCTGTCTCAGATTCTGTACTCGCCGACATAGTTCAACCTGGTAATCTTTCGGCAGAAATCTGCCCTTCAATTTTGCTACCATCCTTGACCAATTCCGTATAGGTAATTTGTTCAGTCTCTTTCTGTCTGCTTGGACATTGTCCCACCACAAGAGGGCATGTCCCTTCAACTTAGTAGCAGCGAACTTGACTCTCTTATCCTCCTTAACTTCCTCATTTTCGAAATACTTATCTAGTTCGCTTATCCAATCCAATAGGATATCAGCAGACAGACTGCCATCGTAATTCGAAATCTCTGTTTTGGGTTTGCTGCTAGCCAATAAAATTGAACGCAGCAGTCTCAATTCTGGAGCTTCTTCATCAGACCCGTCTGTAGCAGCTACCGCTTCTTCCTCACTGTCATCTCCCAGTTCCGGGTCTCTTCGTCTACCCGCTTCCACTGCTTCCAAGCGAGCTGTCAGAACTCTAATCTGTTCCCTCAATCCTTCATCTGCTCCTCTACGTGCACCTCGTCCACGTCCTCGTCTTGGCGCTTGCCCTTCTGCCATCTTCCTCTATATAAAAAAAAACCTGGCTCTGATGCCAATTGATGGGGCCCAACCCACGTGGTCCCACACTAGCCCAATCCTATGTGGACCTGCACTGATATTTTGATTTTGGATATGGTGTGATTGCAATTTATTTGGTAGGTGATTATTAATCAACCCACGGTACTGACTTGGTCTCTTCCCGCGACACCTGTTCTTCTCGAAATTACCAAACCCTAATTTCACTTTTCCCTTTTCACTGCCGGTTCGCGCCTATTCGGTCATTTTCACTCCGTCACTTTGCTCTCTGTGTTTTGCTCAGGTATTCGGCTCCGCCTCTAGTTCTTGTCCGACGTTCGGCACTGTGTCTTCAGGTAAGAGATTGTTCCTTGCTATATTTCATTATCCTCTGCTCGAGCTGATGTTAACTCTCGCAGCCCCTCTGTGGTCAGGGTTTCACCTTGTTTCTGCGGCTTATGGGTTCGGTTCACTTCAGGTATGGCTATGCTCCTCAGCCATACAAGGGTTTCACTTTCTGTCAACTCCTTTACAGCTTCACGACGTTGTTTCTGTTGCGAGGGTTTTGATTTGGTTATGAACCCTAACGTTGCTCTTCTGTGGTGGTTGCAGGTGACCAGTCCCGTGGCTTTGCAGGGACTTCGACTGCTTGTCTTCCGGGTAGCTCTGTTCTTACCTTAGTTTCTTCCGTGGTTCTTCGTCTTTGTTGTATTTACTTGCATCTGTGGTCTGTATGCGAGATAGTGGTAGAGTCTGGTCTTTATGTTATTCCAACCCGTAGCCGTAGCTTGGAGGGTTTCTGTGAATGCTTTTGTTTAATGGCTTGCTCCAACGAATCCTCGTTGCACAATCGACCCGTAACTGTAGCTAGGAGGGTTTCTGTAAGTTCTTTTATTTGGTGGCCGGGACCAACGAATCCTCGTTGCACAGTCCTTTCATGTTATGGGAGTTTTATAAACCTGCAATGTAATTACACAGTGGTATGTAATATATATTTAAGTTCAGTGTTGTTGCTTACCAGTTTCGACTGTGGACTGTATCTTGCGTTATTGTTTGTCTCTCCTCGCTTTATGCTCGCTCTCAGTCTCGGCTGGTCATGAGACTTTTGGAGTCGTGATACTCCGTTACTGTGTCTACTTGCAATGAGTTGAATATACAGCAAATAGATATGTGTATTCCTTTTGGGGTCGTGAAACTCGATTACTGTATTTGCCTGCAATGAGTTGAATGTACAGAAAATATATATATATGTGTATTCTTTTGAGGTCGTGAAACTATGTTACTGTATTTGTCTGCAATGAATTGAATGAACAGAAATATGTATGCATGCGTATTCTATCATAGAGGACATAAATCTTGCAATCTTGTATTTAATTGTGCACTGAACATTTGATGAAGGAAATAAAATGTATTTTTCTTATTCTCTTTTCAATGCTTCGCTCCGGAACCCCTCTGGGTTATTTCATCTGTCTTTTTATACAATAGTTTCAGCAGTTAGATAACTGCTTGGTAGTTACTACATTACAGTTGCTCGGCAGTTACTATCAACTTACGTGACTTGACTATTTGTTTGTTTACCTGTTTCCTCTGTTACATAAGGGTTTGCTGCTTACATTGATTATTGATATTAATCTAATTCTTAACAACTCTAACTTAAGACCTGTTACTACAGTCTCTTAACAACTCTAATTAAGACCTGTTACTATAGTTAAAACAAAATAAATAGAAATTTAAGCTAACAGAATCAAATGCTGTAGTTGACCTTGGAAGAAACAAAATAAAACATAAGAACTCTGACAGACTTGCTGTCCATTTGTCGAACTGTTCATCTTTCCCAATCTTCTTCAGAAACTTTGTCTGCCCCTTCTCGGTCTTCGCCCTGTCGACCAGATGCTCCTGCATCAATACCAAATTGGTTTCCCCGAGTTGAGTTTTAAGGGTAAATAACTATGTATTGTGGTTATATGGCCGTGCTCATTTTTAGTTCAATGTTTTTAACCATTGTTTTGGAATTTTTTTATAAATACTAGCATATATTCATGTCTTAAATCATGTTACTACATTGTTTAGATTTTGGTAACATTTAAGTAATGGTTTTTGTGTTTATAAGATCATTATTTCACTCTCATTTAATCTATTTTCCTATATAGTGTGATAATTATATATACATATACAAAGGAAACAAATATATTTTTAAAATCACAATAATTCTTGTTTTAAAAATAAACACTAAACAATTTTGCACACAATCATATTTTGATTCATTTTTATACTATTTGGAATCATTAACAGTGATTATTATTACTATAAGACATTAAATCCCTTATCTAAACCATGATTTTGTTTTTCATTAATTTTGTTGTTATCTTGGTATGATCAAGAAACCATAAGTGAAATATATAGGCAATGTTGTAATAAATTATTTTTCTCACAACATGGTATTTAATTTCTCTAAAGATAGAACTCAGTGACTCAGTGGTCGTAGAAGAAGATAAATTTGACCATTTCAAACAATGTCTTAATACTTGTGATTTAATTTAATGAAATATATTCCATTTTAACCCTAATTGCAAAAGACGGAGTAACATTATCTCACATTAAAGGTCCATATTGATGAATTGTTTGGACTCGTTGGACGGAGTAACATTATTTGACATTAAAGGTCCATATTGATGGATTGTTTGGACTCGCAAGTCCCTCGATTATAGATCATATTTACTAAATCTGATTCCATATTGTAATCTTTTTACCTCATTCACTAGTTTCTTTGAATTCACATTAACGATCCATATTGGTGAATTATGTAGACTCCAAGACCCTCAATTACGGATCATACTGGCTAAAACTTATTCTATACTCTAACTCTTCTCCCTTCAACACCAGTTGCTTTATTTGAAGTAGTTTCAAAGTAGAATTGAGAGTAGATTGACTTTTTGAAGTAGTTTCAAAGATGATTGACTGGACATACCATAAAACATATAATTATTACTTTCATAATTATATGATGTTAGAGGTATATGTCAAATGCAGTAGTAAAGTAGTAAATTCTTATGGCTCTGCTTTAAGAAATTTAAACATGATGGTGGAAAATGAAATTAAAGAATAACGGTGAAAACACGTTTCTATGACGGTTTGTGGAAAATTTAAGCATGATCAGAAAATTGAATAGGAGAGTAATTGGGGAAAAGGGATTGTATCCTGTATTCTTCGGAAGTGTACAAAAATGGATGTGGTTGTCTCCCATCATTCCCACTACTTAATTAGCAAGCGTACAGGGTGTGGTCGTTTTAACGTCTGAAACGCCCATCTTCAGATGTTTGTGAGTCGACTCTTTTGATGGCATCCCTCCGCTCATCTCACACTTTCTAAATCTCATTCACGCAAAATCGTTGGAGTTGTACTATCATCACACTTATATCATCTTGAGATTTTCTGGTTACTGCTACCTCTACAAGCTTCTTGCAAGCAGCTATAGGGCCTCCTGCCAACGGTATCAAGTTAGGATGTTTTTCAACGCAGAAAGGCCTGGCAATATCCACTGCTTCTTGGTTACTGACTTTATCCCACAACCCATCTGAACCCAAAATTAAAAACTCGCAATCAGATGTAATTTTAATCTTTCTGGTCTCTGGTTCAGCAGTTACCCATTCTTTCAAGTGCGAATCCCCTATTGCCCTAGATACAGCCAGAGATCCTTGAACTCGCCAAACTCCATGGCGGAGCTCCACAATTCCACCCAAATTTTCTATCCGTTGTCGCTCGTCCTCCCTTCCAGCCCGATGATCACATGTAAGGGCTTCAGCAGCGCCCTCTTTGCTCATAACTGCTCGACAATCCCCAGCATTGGAAACCACCAAGTTACCACCTTTAATCAGAGCAGTCACGCAAGCAGTACCGCTGCCAACCTCCTGCTTCAAAAATTCTGCATCTGTTGTTAAGTACCCAGCTCTAACGGCCTGCTCAAGGGAGTTTTCTGTTTCATCTTCCATGCCAAGCATAGCGTCCACAATATTCTGCCCAAGATTTTCGGCAGTGAAAGCCGCAGCTTTCCGACCACCATGACCATCGAACACACCAAAAAAGGCCTGTCTGGAATCACCGAGAACATTGACAATGGCTTTGTGGGTATCCTCCATGAATTCTCGCCGACCTTTTTTGCGCGAAACTGCATAATGAGTACCCTCCTCATTCACCTCCTCCGGCTGCTCCACTGCCGGACATGGCGCGTTTAGGCCCGACAGCTGCAGCGGAATATCCAGCTTCTGCGGCCGTTTCCTTTTGAGAGGAGGCAAAGGGCACTTGCTGGCAATCAAACCATTATCCTCCGGGACATTGACACAGGAAGAGAAATGTTTGTGTTCCGGGTTCTTCCTGCTCTCGATCCACAGCATATTCTCGTCTCTGATGGTCAAAACAGGCCTCAGCGGAGACCCCACAAAATTTGCGTGGATGCCGCTGCTCCTGGGCGTCTGGAAACCAGGATTTCTGGGGGAAGCTGCCCATGTCTCAATACCAGAATTGTATACAGTAGGGGACATGCAGGAGCCGAAGACCGAGGGAGAATTCACTGCTACAATGCAAGCCATGTTAACAATCTCTAGATACTGCTGTTTCTGCCTGTGAACTTTGTTGATACCTTGGTGTTGCCCTATCACGGGACCTCTGCAACGGTGATAAATAAGTGATCCCTTCTCTCGTTTCAATTCAGCTGTATGTGTCGCTCCGAAACTGATAGGCGTAGTGGATCCCTGCATTCTTATAGCTTCAATCGTTTCATATCAAAACAGATTTTGAAAAAGTCTAGTCACCCGAATCCAGCACGTGCACAGTCAAATATCCCCATAATAGCAAAGTATCAGCATGTCCACAGTCAATTATCCCCATAATAGCAAAGTATCCAGCATGTTCATAGTCAATTATCCCCGGAATACCAGCGTATTACCAGTCAAGTATGCAGCACGTGCAGTCAATTATCGCCGTAATACCAACGCCTATTCTCTGGAACATGCTAAAAGAGTCTAAATTCATCCACAGTAAAAAAAAAACCGGTATCATTTGCGCCGCCAGTTGTTTCCGTTTTCCCCACCTGTCTTGAGGACGATAATGGAACCCGCGGTCCATCTCCGCCGTCCATCCATGAAAAGCCAGAGAAGGCCCCACTGGGCATGTCGCTTCTCATCTACATGTGGTCGTCGTTCATCAGCACATGCGCTGCTGCAAAATTATATATATATGCGGTGGTGGGGTTTGCCTCTGCAATACATACGAGGCGGGTGGCCAGAATGGTTATTATCCCACAGTCAAGCGAGTGGGCCGTGGGACATGATGATTATTCGTCCTAAGGTCACGTGGGTTGGCTTTCGACATCTGCCAGAGGTATTAGTATTACCAAAACAATGACTATGTCCCAAGTCTACTTGTAAAGTCGCGCTCAAAGTCTAGAAACGCTATAACATAATATCGATCAGTGAAAGATTTATTATATTATTACTGATCGTGAATCTAGTACTTGGTGAGCCGTATTGGTTATGAAAACGTTTCCAGAATTTTCAGGAAGCTGTACAAAGTGTTTTTAGTTCTTGCCATTGCCAGCGGAAAGAACAAAAACGGGAGTAATTTTATGTAGCATATTTACACGAAGCTAATTCACTAAGGTTATTAATAAGGTTTAATAATAATAATTAAAGTTTATTAATAATAAAAATGTTAGTGTGATTTTTACCAAAATAATTTTGGTTTACAATTATATTTATATCAAAAATTTTAATAATATTAATATTAATATTTATTAATAGGGTGGGTATAAATTAATGATGGTCTCATGTAAAATTAGAAAAACAACAATATGATAACTTGGAGTAAGGATTACAAGTGCTTAGCTAATCAATTTGAATATTGGTATAAAAAAGAAATATAGAAAAGTGAAGTGGCTTTTCTAATTTTATAAATTTTATTTAGACTATGTAAATTTTGAATTTTCCTAATATTGGTATGTTATTTTTCATCCAAAATATAATGCATATGTTTCCTTTAGTTCATCTTACAAGTATCTAAATGATAAAATCTTGCTATAAATTTTTTTGGAGTCTTATATAACAAAGTGTTCTTCTGCACAGCTATTTTTCTAAAATTTATATATATATATATATTAAAGAAATCTATTATATCTTTGAAAATACAAGACCTTTGTTAGTACCACATAATAATTCTTTAAATTATCAAATGTTCTCCCTATTTAGATGATAAATCATAATGTTCTCTAGTGGGTCGTATATATTCTTTTTTCCAAATAATTAAAGCACGTAAATTTATGAAAGAGGCATTATATTCCCATGAAATGCAAGCTACAAAAGGCACTGTACTTCTATGAAATGCAAACTTCTGAGGAAATTTATTTTTTGTTGACGCGAGTTATTGTAATATGTCTTTTTGGTGATGTGGGCTCTTAAGAGAGGCTTATCTATGTTTTATGAGTAGTTTTATGGGAAAAGATTAGTGGCAATTTTAGGATAACATTGTGACAGACTTCTGAGAGATTATTGTTGGTTATGGAGGGTTGATTTGGCACTTGGAAGACTTGTTGGTCCACTTTTTTATGACTTGGATTTATCTTTTTAACTAACATTTTATAAAGAAAGGATTGTTGAGTTTTCCCGTTGTAGTTTTCACCTTATCCATTGACCTAATTTATAGTGCTTCTTATCCTTTGTGCATTGTATTTGTATAATTTCTTGATAACCTAATAAATGAAGTAAAAACATAATGGAAAACATAAATATGCTATCTCAAATAATTATCATGATTAGAAGTTATAGATTGCTCTTGAACTTCAACATGGTAGTAGAGCAAGGAAGATCAAAGAAGTAGTTGGAGCCTATCTCTTGGAAAGGCCGAATCAAGTTGAACTAATTTGGCCACAAACACCATAAATGAATATACAAGAAGTGTCTCCCTTTATCTCCGTGTCTGTTACAATTTCCTAGCCTATATTAAATGAAAAGACTGATGAAATTCACCCTCACAATGGTCAATCTCTTAAATTACAATATTTCAGTCCTTGCGTCACGGATATACATTGTCAAAATAGGAATAACTACTCCTTGAAATGTTTCTCCAATAACTCCCTCCAACTTCTATGCAACACAATTCCACTTCATTCCACACAAATCAAATCGAATTTTGTTAAATTTATTTCGCATTCTTTGTTTGTCCAATGATTTACTATACAATTTGGAAATATATTTTCTAGTTAACAATTCACTCTGATGTCTGCAATGCGCATATTGTTGATTTTATTTTGGTTTGCATGTCACTTTTTCATGCAAAAAATAGCTCATAAGTGTCTACAAATACCTCATTTTTTATCATTTAAAAACTTCTGTAAATTCAACCATTTCACCTTGCAAATAAATATTCAATGGCACAACACCTATTCAATGGATGTTCTCACATTTTTCATTCCATATCATCCTTACTCCAACTAATCGCATTGTAACAAACCAAAATTGCGTCGTGGGAATGACAATAACTGCAAAATTGAAGTCAGAATTGAAAGTGTGGATTGAAATCCAAATTGAAATAGGTGGCAGAAGAGAAACACCTGCAAAAGGAAATGGAAGAGGTCATGTAACAAGTGGAAAAAATATTTTTAATTTCATATTTTTGGGTTTGAAACTGAAAACATTGATCTACCATTTTCCAAGCCTTTAATTTAACCTGTTCAATTGTGACTTAGACAAATAGTATTTGGAGTATAAGAAATTCAGACCATCCAAACAATTTTTAATTTATAAAGAATTGAAATTCCTAAACCCCAAATCTAATATATATCATGTTTATCGGCGTAATTATTCATCGTGAATTTAGTGCTTGAATCCGTATTGGTTATGAGAACAATTCCATAATTTTGAGGAAGTTGTAGAAATTGTTTTTAATTCCACAAAAAATTGTTTTGCCGTTGCGAGCAGAGAAAACAAAAATGGGAGTAGTTTTATGTAACATATTTTTATGAGATTAACAAGATTAATGAAGGTTAATAATAAGGTTTAATAATAGGGTAGGTGTAGGTTAATGATGATCTCTTATGAAGTATGACAATGAAAAATTAGAAAAACAACAATATGTTAATTTGGAGGGATAAGTGCAGGTGCTCATCTAATGAATTTGAGAATTGGTAGCCATAATTGGAAAAATAAGAAAATCTAACAGGAATTGCAAACATTCTCATTTGGATGGGAACATATAAAAGAAGTGTCAGGAAACTCATTTGAAATTGCATCCAAAGTGGCTAAATTCCAAGAAGAAGCAAGAGAAGCTACCAAGATAAAAGAAGAAGTGTAGAAATCACCTCTTATCTAGATGAAGCCATAGTTTTCACCACATTGTAGTAGCCAAAAGAGGGTGGAGATAACCATGAAATATTCTCAATCAAAGTTTAACTAAAGAATCAAAAGGTTTTATCAGTTTGAAAATGGCTCTCACTGTAATTTGACTCTTGAAACATTAGTTGATGAGATTGGTTCAAAAACTTATGATCTAATGCATCCAAGCTTACTAGCATGGTTGTAACGGAAAGCTTTTATCAGAATCACTTAGAGATATAAAATCAAATTTTACAGTAATGCTAACTACTTTGATGAATTATATTGTGCATTACCATTGTTAGACACCTATAAAGTGATATTTGGTGGCCAATACACATATGCAATAGGAATGCTACTTTCTGTAGCAAGGAAAAATGTCACTTTATGAAGGGAGGTAACATAGTATATTTTATGAAATTAAATATTATACTTGTGTATCGTATTCTAGGCCACTATTTTGGTTTGAAAAACCACACACATTGAAAAATATATCATTTACTATTAGAATTGGGAAACTTTTGGTGAATATTATCAATTTATTCATATCTTTGTAAAAAATAGGTGATTTTTTAACAAAATGGGTGATTTTTTTTAATAGCCAAAAGATAGCTAATTGGAAAATTTTCGCCCCCAAAAATTCCCTAGGTAACACATATACTTAGTCAAATCACATAAATGAAGAGAAAGAATAGATGCTATAAAACAACAAACTATCTTCTTCATGATGGAATGATGGACATGGAAAAGTAAATGGAGGTCATGTGTTTCGATCTTATTAATGATATACTTTTTGAAAACCAAAAGCCTCCCAAAGAGAATGTGCAATCTAAAATGGATTGAAAATAGATAGTAATTGATCATGACTTAGATTAAGAAAAATAATTAGCAAAAGAAGAGGCCACGAAAGTTGTTGTTGTGGAAGTTACTAAAAATTAAGTGAAAGTTGTTGTTATGAAAGATGTTGAATATTCTATGGAAGAAGAGTTAGTGACATGACTATAGAGAAAGGGGCTACAAAATACTAGTTTAAATATGTAAATGTGAATGAAGTAGGAGGTTGTAATTGTTGGTGTGATGGGCACACCTTGAATTAGTTATATACCCATTTGCCACAAGGAATTTTGACATGCCAATGTAAGAACCAATTAATTAACAAAATAAAAATTAAAGTTAGAACCTAGAAGGGAATGGTGTCAATAAGAGATAAAGTGGAAATGAAAGGGAAAGGTTATTTGGATTTCTAGCTATCCCAATAGATCTCAATGTCATCCTCTATGTAGAAAACTAGAATGGCTTGCTCAACAAGATGAGTAAGGGATTAGTTTTATTCTTGTAATTAAATTTCTAAAATCCAAGAGAGAGCCAAAATACCTAAACTTCCATAAATTGCTGATTAATAAATACTGAATATTACCATACCAAATTGATTTCCTGAGATTGGATTTTTAGGGTCACTCACTATATATTGTGGTTATATTAAGGTGTATGGTTTTAGTTCAATGTGTTTAATAATTGCTTTTGGATTTCATGAGCTAAAATCATGCTATTGCATTATTTAGATTTTGGTAGCATTCACGTAAATGGTTCTTGTATTTATTATATCATTGTTCATTCCCATTTCATCTTCCTATGTAGTGGGACAATTCTATATACATACATAGGCACCAAATATATTTTTATACTCACAATAACTCTTATTTAAAAAATAGACAAAAATGCAATTTTGTATATAGTCATATTGTGATTCATTTTTATAATGGTTGGAAGCATTCTCAAGTGATTACTATAAGTTTGAGACATTGAGACACTTCTCTATTAACAATGATCTTTTTTATTAATTTGTTGTTATTGTGATATGACCAACAACATAAGTGAAATGTATTGGCAATGTTGTAGTAAAGTGTTTTTATCCCTTGGTTAAAGTTAGGTTGCATGATGGAATATTTCTTTGTTTGAAGTGAGTTAGGGTTCATGATGGAATATTTCATTGTTTGAACTGTCTATTTTAGTTCTATAGTATGGTATTTAATTTCTCATAGAGATAGAACTCATAGTGGTTGTTCCATATTGATAAATTGTTTGCATTCTAAAACTCATAGTGGTTGTAGTAGATAATAAATCAAGGGGTTTGAAACAATGTCTTAATAGTTGTCATTTAATGTAGTGAAATATATTCCATTATAACAATAATTGAAAAAAAATTAACATTATCCCAATTAAAAATCCATATTGATAAATTATTTGGATTCTAAGTCCTTGGATTATGAACCATATTCACTAAAACTTATTCTAAAGTGTAATCTTTCTACCTAATTCACTAGTTTGTTTCAATCCACATTAAAAAGTAATATTAGTGATATATGCAAACTCCAAATTCCTCAATTATGATCATACTCACTAAAACGTATTCCACTCACTAACTCTTCTACCTTCAACACCAATTGCTTTTGTAGTTTCAATGTAAAATTGAAACTAGATTGCCTAGACCTACCATGTTGGGTCGGATGGGTGTAACGAGTCTACTCTTTTGATGGTATCCCTCCGCTCACCTCACACTTTCTAAATCTCTTTCATGCAAAAATGTGGCAATTGTACTATCATCACACTAATATCATCTTGATATTTTCTGGTTACTGCTACTTCTACAAGCTTTTTGCAAACAGCCATAGGACCTCCTACTAATGGTATAAAATTAGGTTGCTTTTCGACGCAGAAAGGCTTGGCAATATCTGTTGCTTCCTAATTACTTATTTTATTCCACATCCCATCTGATGCAAAAATTAAAAACTCACAATCAGATGTAATTTTAATCTTTCTCGTCTCTAGTTCAGTGGTTATCCATTCTTTGAAGTGTGAATCCCCTATTGCCCTAGATATAGCCAGAGATCCCTGAACTCGCCAAACTCCATGGCGGAGCTCCACAATTCCACCCAAATTTTCTATTTGTTGTCGCTCATCTTCCCTTCCAGCTCGATGATGACATGTAAGGGCTTCAGCAACACCCTCCCTTCTCATAACTTCTCAACAATCCCCAGCATTGGAAACCAGTAAGTTACCACCATTAACCAGAGCAGTCACGTAAGCAGTACCACTGCCTACCTCCTGCTTCAAAAACTCAACATCTATTGTTAAGTATCCAGCTCTAACCCCTGCTCAAGAATGTTGGAAGTACTACACACCTACATGCGGACTCTTAGTTAGAGCATGGAACTACATGCAAGATTCGTTCTTCATGATTTACTCCTTGATTTGCTCCTTCTTTAACTCCACAACTGGTTAGTTCTTCTTCATGATTTACTCTCTAATTTTCTCCTTCTTTAACTCTGCAACTGGTTAGTTCTTCTACATGATTTACTCCCTGATTTGCTCCTTCTTTAACTCCGCAACTAGTTAGTTCTTCCACATGATTTACTCCCTGATTTGCTCCTTCCTTCACTCCGCAACTGGCTAGTTCCCTCCAGAACTTGTTGTAGGTGTTGAGCCTTCT
Organism: Pinus tabuliformis; assembly: GCA_031772625.1. Taxonomy (NCBI): domain Eukaryota; kingdom Viridiplantae; phylum Streptophyta; class Pinopsida; order Pinales; family Pinaceae; genus Pinus; species Pinus tabuliformis. The sequence goes on along the minus strand of CM062806.1, from coordinate 84,718,874 downwards.
CATTGATCACCAATATGGCGCATTACCTTAGGATCTTCACCCAATAATTCTATATCATGAGCATTGTAACCTATTTTCTAATGAATCATTCTTTTGTTCTTTCGATTTTCTTTTAGTGTTTTTGCTCTGCAAAGCTGTGTGTTCAACCTTTACTAGCTAGATTCATCTGTGCAGGTTTTCTAACACATTTACATGGTATCAAAGCCTACAAGTTGCTAGATAAAATGCGCACCAGTACTTTATTTTGCAGGTATTACAGCTTGGAGATCGAAGATCGACAGAAAAATGGAGTTTCCCAAAGCATCGATCCTAACACCATACAACTATCACGAATGGAAGGACCAAATGGCTCGATACCTTCGTCAAAAAGGGTTGTACAGGATTACCATGGATACAAAAGTGGAACCCACTTCAGCCATAGAGAAATCCGAGTACCTCAACCGTATGGATGAGGCCCACGAATCCATATGCATGTGCATCTCTCCAGAGTTGCAGTTTCATATATCTGCCTGCAATACTCCAAATGAGATTTGGAAAAAGGTTGAAGAACTCTACGGGAAACAGGATGAGATGAAAGGACATCTGCTCGAAGTGGAGCTGCTGCCATTGGATCCACGGAACTATGATAGAATTCAAGACTTCTTCAACAAATATAATGATTTATTGCTGCAACTCAAGGGTTGTGGAATTGACAAATCCAAGGAGGAGAGTCGCCAAGTTCTCTCTATTATGTCAAAGCTCGGACCGGAATACTCCGTCTTTATGTCTACATTTCATTCAGTAAGGCTCACAATAGGTAAATCCTACACTATGCCTTCTCTCACAGAATTTATGGAGTCCCTTATTTTTGAGCAAGATAAACTCATTGGCATGGGGAAAATCAAACCTCCAAAAGCGCATGCACTTGCTGTGCATGATGGCAGCCAAAATAAAAATCACAGATCTTATTCAAATCAGAAAAATCAGCAGCAAAAAGACAAGGGAAAAGCGCATTCCCATCTAAAGAAGGAAGGGTACACCAAGCCCTTCAATGACTTCTCCGGCTCGAGAAATGAGAAAGGACACAGATGCACCTACTGTCAAAGAGGATTCCATCCAGAATCCTCTTGCATGAAGAAACAAATTGACCAAATGGCAGAAATCCTTCAAAAGCACAACCTTGGGGACCACATCCCTTAGGGTGCCAAGAAGAAAACTGAGGATCCGCCACACGGGAAAGGTAACAATTTTCATGCTTTAATTGCAATTAATTCTTCCCCTGATGCATGGATTATAGGTTCTGGTGCATCACATCATATGGATGCTGCAAAGGAAGTCTATTCCTCTTTGGATGCATGCAAAGGACCCCCCATCCTCATGGGAGATGACTCACCTATTGAGGTCACCGGAAAAGGTAGAGTGGAACTTTTACACGGAAGCTTTGAAGATGTGCTTCATGTTCCAAAACGTTTGGTAAACCTACTTTCAGTTTATCAGATCACTCATTCCGGCACCAGAAAGAGAGTGGAATTCACTCCAGATGTAGTGAACATATATGACCTACATAGCAGCTCCAAAATTGCAACTGATGAGGTAAAAAATGGAGCCAGACTGTATACATTTTCTGAATTTATTGAATCTGAATCCTCCTTATTGCTTACACATGCTGATGATAGTAGTAAGCTTTGGCATGAGAAGTTTGGTCACTTAAATTATAGGTATATGCAGCAGCTAAGCAAGCATGAGATGGTGGAAGGCTTTCCAAATATCAGTTTCTCCAAAGGAGTTTGTGAAGGGAATGTCCTTGGCAAACATCCTAGATAAAATTTTGACACTAGCAAGACTCACAGAGCATCCTCTCCACTAGATCTGATCCATGGTGATCTCATGGGGCCTTTTCCTCATCCTTCCATCAACAAAGCAAGGTATGTGCTTACATTTATTAATGATTTCTCAAGGTATACTTGGGTGTATCTTCTCATGAACAAATCTGAAGTTTTTGTGCACTTTGAAGATTTCAAAGCACTAGTTGAGACACAGTCAGGGAGAAAGATCAAAGCCCTTCGTACAGACAATGGGAGGGAATATGTTAACATGGCACTTCAGAACCTTTGCCTTCAGTCCGGCATACAATTGCAGTACACAGTTCCATACACTCTGCAGCAGAACAGAGTTGCTAAGAGAAAGAACCGATCTCTCAAAGAGATGGCTTCCTGCATGTTGCATGCTAAGTCACTGCCTCATAAGCTATGGGCTGAAGCACTTAATTGTGCTAACTACATCCAGAATAGATCTCCTCATAAGTCTGTCAAGGATCAGACCCCCTTTGAGGTTTGGAGCGACACTAAACCAGAGGTCACCCACTTCCGTGTTTTCGACTCCCGAGCATGGGCCAGGATCCCCTCTGAAAAGAGGAAAGCTCTTGATCCACAGAGCATTGAATGCATCTTTTTTGGATACCCTAATGGTGTGAAGGGATACCGACTCCTGATTTCCTCTACAGACAAGCTCATCATTGAGCCAAGTGTCAAATTTGAGGAAAGTCTCTCGCATGCACCTCAATTGCCGCATGCAGACACGTTTTATCTACCTCATGTTTGAGATGATGACTCAGTACACTCAGATGTAGATATAGAGCATGCAGATGCAGAGACAGAGTCTTCAGATACAAATCCAGTGCATGCATATGATGATCCACATCCAAGCCCAGATCGGGCTTCTAGCAGTGAATCAAATTCCCCTGTCATAAATCAGAGAACAAGGAGCTTACATGAGATATATGCACAAGACCACCCAGCTACTATAAATGGTCTTGTGGGGGATAATTCTGATCTGCAGAGGACTAGCTCAGAGTTTATTGAGCCTCCTCTTGCCCTCACTGCCACTGAACCATCGCCATCCTGGCATTGTCATTTGGTTCAGTCTTCTGATCCACAGTCTTATGCTGAGGCTGCTGGGCATCCATCTTGGGAGTCCACCATGGAGGAGGAGTATAACTCCCTCCTCGAGAACCAGACCTGGGATCTGGTCCCCCTTCCTTCAGGAAGGAAACTTGTCTGATGCAAATGGGTCTACAGGACCAAGAGTGCTGCAGATGGGCAAATCACCAGACGGAAAGCAAGGCTAGTAGCCAAAGGCTTTCAACAAGTGCATGGCATTGATTATGACAAGACCTTTGGTCCAGTAGCAAAGATGGATTCCATATGCCTTACACTTGCCATTGCAACTGCCCAGGGGTGAGAAGTACATCAGATGGATGTGAAGAATGCCTTTCTTCACGGAGACCTATCTAAGGAGATCTACACAGAGCAGACACATGGTTTCATTCAGGATTCATCTTTGGTCTGCAGACTGAAGAAATCTCTCTACGGCCTTAAGCAGGCCCCGAGAGCTTGGTATGCGAAGATGGATTCTTTTCTCTTATCACAAAACTTTGAAAGATGTAAGTCTGATCCAAATGTTTACATGCTCAGGACACATGATTCTCTTCTTATCTTAGTTTTGTATGTGGATGATCTCCTAATCACCAGCAGCTCGGCTTCAGCCATTGCTACAGTCAAGAGGGCCTTGCATGATAGGTTCTTGATGACGGACATGGGTCCATTACACTTCTTTCTTGGTCTTGAGATCAGCCAGGATGCCATAGGCATCAAACTCTCTCAGGCTAAGTATGTACGAGATCTCCTCGAGATATTTCGCATGACTGACTGCAAGACAGCACTGACTCCTTTTCTATTTGGGATCCACCTTGAGGATGGAGGTGACACTCCATTAGTTGACAGCACTCTCTACCGACAGCTAGTGGGGAGCTTATTGTACCTCACCCACTCCAGACCAGATCTCTCATATGCAGTAGGGGCAGTTTCCAGATACATGCAGGAGTCGCATGAGCTACACTGGAATGCTGCCAAGCGCATCCTTTGATATGTGCAGGGCACCATCACCTTCGGGATTCACTATGCAGCACGCACTGCATTGAATCTCCTTGGCTTCATAGATTCTGATTGGGCGGGAGACAACATTGATCGCAAGTCCACCTCTGGATATTCACTCAGTCTAGGATCTGGCCCTATATGTTGGTCGAGCAAGAAGCAAGCTGCTATTGCTCTCTCTTCAGCTGAGGCCGAGTACAGAGGAGTAGTGAACATCACCATTCAGGCTCTGTGGCTGCAACACTTCCTCACTGAGTTGGGCGTCCAGTTCCACTAGCGCATTGTCATCTGGTGTGACAACCAGAGCACTCTCAAATTTTGCAAGGATCCAGTACAGCGGCAGCGGACGAAGCACATAGAGATCCATATGCACTACATCAGAGACTTAGTACATGATCGGGTCATTGATTTGTAGTTCTGTCCTTCCGCATAACAGACTGCAAACATCTTCACCAAGACATTCACTGAGCAGAAGTTTCACTCTCTACGTGATTGTCTTGGAGTGAAGGACACAGTTACTTAGCAATTGTCTTTTCTTCCTCTTTTCTTTTGATTACATTGTATTTTGAGGGGGGGTTTTTCCCACGAGGTTTTCCCTCTTTCCTCAACTTTTAGTGCAAGTTGCACTGTATTTTGGGTGACCTTTGGCCTTAGTTGCCAGGGCCCATTTTCTATTTTTCCCCATAGTGGTGTTCACGGGGGGGTGTTGGAAGTACTACACACCTACAAGCGGACTCTTAGTTAGAACATGGAACTACATGCAAGATTCCTTCTGCATGATTTACTCCTTGATTTGCTCATTCTTTAACTCCGCAACTAGTTAGTTTTTCTGCATGATTTACTCCCTAATTTGCTCATTCTTTAACTCCGCAACTGGTTAGTTCTTCTGCATGATTTACTCCCTGATTTGCTCCTTTCACTCCGCAACCGGAACTTGTTGTAGGTGTTGAGTCTTCTCATTGATCACCACTATGGTGCATTACCTTGGGATTTTCACCCAATGATGCTATATCATTAGCATTGTAACCTATTTTCTAATGAATCATTTTTTTGTTCTTTCGATTTTCTTTTAGTGTTTTCGCTCTGCGAAGCTGTGTGTTCAACCTTTACTAGCTAGATTCATCTGTGCAGGTTTTCTAACACATTTACAAAGAAAGTCCTATGTTTGATCTTCCATGTTGAGCATAGCATCCACAATATTCTGCCTAGGATTTTCGCCAGTGAAAGCTGCAGCTTTCCAACCACCATAACCATCGAACACACCCAAAAAGGCCGGTCTGGAATCACCGAGAACATTGACAATGACCTTGTGGGTATCCTCGATGAATTCTCGCCGACCTTTTTTTGCAAGAAACTGCATAATGAGTACCCTCCTCATTCACCTCCTTCGGCTGCTCCACTGCCGGGCACGGCGCGTTTAGACCCGACAACTGCAGCGGAATATCCAGCTTCTGCGGCCGTTTCCTTTTGAGAGGAGGCAAAGGGAACTTGCGGGCATTCGAACCATTATCCTCCGGGACATTGACACAAGAAGGGAAAGGCCTCGTAGCCGGGTTCTCCCCGCTCTCGATCCACAGCTTATTTTCGTCTCTGATGGTTAAAACAGGCCTCAGCGGAGACCCCACAAAATTTGCGTGGATGCCGCTGCTCCTGGACGTCTGGAAACCACGATTCCTGGGGCAAGCTGCCCATATCTCAATACCAGAATTGTGTATAGAGGGGGACCTGCAGGAGCCAAAGACGGAGGGAGAATTCACTGCTACAATGCAAGCCATGTTAACAATCTGTGGATCTGCTGCCGATGATGGTGAACTTTGTTGATACCTTCGGAAACCTTTGTATTCCTGTTGCCCTATCACAGGACCTCTGCAACGGTGATAAATAAATGAACTCTTCTCTCGTTTCAATTCAGTTGCATATCTCTCTCCGAACCTGTTAAACATAGATGATTCCGGCATTCTTATAGCGTTCAATCGTTTCATATCAGATGAGATTTTGGAAAAAGTCGAGTTTTCTGCCCCACCAATACCTCTGTACGCCAATCCAGCATGTGCCCAGTCAATTATCCATTTACTACAGACGTCTATGCTCTGAAACACGCTGAAAGAGTCTATGTTCCACCTGATTGAAAATTTCTATATCATTTACGCTGCCAGTTGTTTTCTTTTTTACCGACCTCACGATAATGGAAGCGACCTCCGCCGTCCATCCATGACATGACAAGGCAGACAAGTTCCACTTGGCATATCGCTTCTCATCTTCACGTGGTCGTCGTTCATCACGTCATGTGCAAAAATAGATCCTTTCTGCATTCTGGAGTGCCTGGCGTCCAGAATTGTTACTGATCCCAAAGTCAACCGGGTGGGCCGTGGGGGGTGGTGATGGATCCCAGGGTCATGCGGGTATTGTCCAAGATAGTGACTATGTCCCAGTCCAAGTCTACTTGCGAAGTGCGCTCAAAGTCTAGAAATGATATAATATGATTGAGAAGTCTAGAAATGCTATAATATGACATCAATCAATGAACTTTCTAATTCTCACATGCTTTATTATGTTATTATCGACCGTGAAGTTAGTCTCGGGAAGCCGCATTGGTTAGGAGAGTGTTTCCAGAATTTTCCGGAAGTTGCAGAAATCGTTTTTTTCCAAAAATGGTTTGCCTTTGCCATTCGAAAGAACAAAAATGAGAGTAGTTTTATGTGATATATTTTTATGAAATTAATGAAGGTTATTTATAAAGTTTAATAATAAGATTTAAAATTTATTAATGCTATTGATATTAAGAAGTTTTTAATAATATTATGTTTTATTAGTAAAGTTTAATAATAGAGTTGGTGCAAGTTAATGTGGTCTCATGATGTGTGACAATATAAAATTAGAAAAATAACATGCTAATTTGGAAAGATAATTAGAGGTTTTAATGTAATATATATATAAATTGGTTTTCCAAATATATAATTTTATTTATAGGAATTATGTGAAATTTGAGTTTTCAAAATTAGTATATTATTTTTCATGCAAAATAAAATGCACATGTTTCCATTTCTATAGCTATTGAGTATTTAAATGATGGAATCTTGCTACAAAAGTTTGTGGAATTGTAGAAAACATAGTTGTAGTCTAAGTAGACTACTTTTTTGTCTTGAAAATCATGAAAATTCGGGTAATATTTTGCCCTTAAAATCATGAAAATTTGGCAATATTTTATAAATCCAAATTAAGGTTGTTAAACATCAAGATTTTGGGTGTTCCAGAGGTTTTTGATGGTGCTGAATCCATTGCTTTTGTAAATCCATTGATTTTGGGTGCTCCAAATGTTTTTGATGGTGCTGAATCTATTGCCACCTTCAAAAATGTGCTTTCACAAGATTTGTTGAAATGTTTTTGCTTGGATTCAGGCCAAAAGTGGTTGTCTGGGCAATTCCTCCGCCTCATTAGACTTGTCCAAAAACATATTGTTTATTTGCACTCTTAATTTTATATATTTATAATTTATAGAAGTCATTAAATCTTTGAAATACAACATAAAAGGGTCTTACAATTATGAAACATTCCTTCCCTTTTTACATTATAGGTCTTAAAGTCCTCTAGTGCAACATATAATTTTTTTCCAAATAGTCAAGGCCCTAATAAGTTACAGGAGAAATACACCAGGGATGTATTTTAATATTTTGACCTATTAATTTCAAAAATACACGAGGGATAGATAGATAGTAGACTCTATATGGGTATATTTCAAAAATCGATGTTTGTATGTTTTTGCAGCGCAAACCACTAGATTCATGATCATGAACCTATATCCGAATTAACCAAGTTTTCGTGCATGTAGGATTCATACTCAGAAATATTTAAATTCCAAAAAATATATGTGCATTAATAATGCATGTGTGTTCTTGGTGTCAACAATGTATGAACATTTCTAACACTAGGAGCTTGCACACATTCATGTAGCTAGTGACTTTAATACATGGGAAATTGTTGAGGTGGCTTTTGTAGGGTGGGGAGGGAGGAATAGAGGGACCAGAGGAGAGAAAGAAGGAGAAATGCAAAGACGGAGTGGGGTGTGGGGAAGAATGAGTTAGTGGGAGTTGGTTGTGGAGGGTTTAAGGGGGTGGGGAGGGTGAGAAAGAGAGAGATAAAGGGGCCAAGGAGGGAGAGAAAGGGAGATGTGGAAAATAATGAGTTGGTGATGGTAGAGAGTGTGTGGGAGTAAAAAAGTGAGAGAGATAAGGGAGAAAGGTCGGGAAGGGAGTGGGAGGATGATATTTGTGGTTGACATGGGGAGGAAGAGAGAGACAAATATGGAGGGTGTGTTGTGAATGTTTGTTTGTAAGAGAGAGAGACTGTGCGAGTGAGTGAGAGGTTTATGGGGAGAGAGTGGAAATGGAAGAGAGAGGAAGGGTGAGAGATAGTGATATGACATGAGGGAGAAGAGAATGAGGGAGGGGGAGGAAGTGAGGGAGGGAGAGATAAAGAAGAACAAACAGAGAGAGAGAGAGAGAGAGAGAGAGAGAGAGAGAGAGAGAGAGTTGGAGGGAGGTTGTTGTGAAGAACACACTAAGTGAGGGAGGGAGGGATAGAGAAATAATAGAAGGGGGGGGGAGGAAGGTGGGAGAAAAGAGTATGGAGAGTGAGAGGAAGAGGAAGGAGAAGTGTGAGAGAGATATATAGATATGGAAATATAGAGAGTGAGGAGAGAGACATAGAGAGAGAATGACATAAGGTGGACAGAGAGAGTCCACCGAAGTTGGTGATTGGAGCCTAATATTATTGTTCAAAGATGAGAAGTAAAAGTTTGCCAATTTCTTGGCTAGAATCAAGACCTTCTTACTGAATCTATCCACCTTGTCCATTAATTTTTCCATGTAGATGGTCCTTTCCTGTTGAGATTATGCTTTGTCAATAAGAACTCTTCCCTTAAGTGTTTTAATATGTTAGTAAATATTAATGGTTTCCATGTAAGAGGAGGTGCATGCTCTGGTAGAGTTTCCCGCGTCAAATATCTATTCATTGGTTTCACAATCCACTTTCCTATTTGTAATAAAACTTCTGGCTTCTCAAACTTGTTCTTCCACATCAGAGATTACTCTTTGGACTACTTCAGGGATAATTTCTCTATATTGGGTCATAGTAGCTCAAGTTGTTGATTGGGCTTAGGTTAGGCTTAGAGGGGGAAGTAAGGTTAGGAGCAAGGGAGGGGCCAAGTTATGCTCTTCTACCTGCATTGTGAGCAGAGGAGAGAAAGCCTCTTTCCATGACTCAAGGACACCCAAGTGAGGATGATTTTAGTTTACGATCCTAGGGAGGGTAGGGGAAATCAAATGCAGAGTTTAGATAGGGAGGAGATGAAAAAGAGAGATAGTAGGAACTCCAATAAGGGGCACAGGGAAGGTGGCTAGGAGGCCAGAGAAGGATAACCCAACTTAACAATGAGCAAGTTAATTCCAACAAAGAGAAACATTAGAGGTAGGGAGTGAAATGGAGGCTAAAAAAATTCAAATTGAAGTCATAAAAACACACCTCCTGGAAGTAAAAGTTCCAAAAAGGGGATAAATATCCAAAAGATGGTTAATCCACAACTCTTATAGAACATTGATAGAAAAATGTCTACAACTAAATGGTTGTGCAGAACAAAAATTAAAATTGCAGCAAACTTGAGACTCTGCTAATTTTGCAACGAACTAGAGGTAGTGCACCCTAGACTGAGTAGTTTCTAGTTGCAAACTATCATCAATCCTGCATGAAATGACAGTTCTATTATAGGATTGTTTTTTAATTTCCTTCTTTCCAAACCTATAATATTTGAAAATAGTAGGACTATAAAGGCTAGGAGTTCCCATGAGAAACAATGGCATGAAACTTCGATAATATATAACGGGAGCTTCAACCCTCCCTCTATCTCCATTACTCCATCATGTGTTATGATATGTTATTTTTTGTATCGTTAATCACCATAATCACCAAAGAAAATTTCCCTTCACTGGACTCCCACACAATGAAGGCTATCATCGCAACACCCTCCCATGAACTAACCAAATTACCACACAAGCATATTTATATGCTAGGACATGCAGAGCACCATTTGATGGGAAACCTACCATTCATATTAAATAGATGGTCATCATCTTAATGTGAGGAGGTCGCCTCACCAGATTTGCACCCACCTTGGGGATCTTTGTCCATTTTTGTAATTTCTTTGCATATGGTTCTTAATGCATCAAGAAGAGGATGGAGCCAATTTTTTTCTAGTGTATCTGCTTTGTATTGTAGACCTTTGTTAGCTAGTTTATATACCAACCTATTTCCAGTTCTTCGTATATGTGATAGTACAAGGGCTACTATTACTTTTAAGACTTTGATTCTTGTTAATCTTACTATTAGTCTCCATCTATTAGAGACCTTGTGGGGTTGTATCCATTTTGTGGTTTTTTTATCATTAGGACAATAGTTCTGGAATCCCTTTAGGTTATCAATTTCTGATAATTAAGATGCTTGGATATTATTAGGCCTTGCTCCAGGGATGAGAGCTCCACCACATTATTAATTTCATTTCCTAGATTTCCCATATAAATGCGAGTGATTTTTCCATGATAATCTATAAATACCCCTGCAAAAATAGCAAGGGCAGGATTACCCATAGAGGCCCTATCAAAGTTTAACTTTAAGAAGCCAACAAAAGGTGTTTATTATTTATTAGGACTTTAGGGAATGGGCTAGGGTTGTGGAGCTTGAAAATTTGTAAAGGATTGGTTGAGCCCCAAAAGTGTGAGAACATGTGATTCCTTGGAATTACATTCCCAATCTTATGTAGACCAAGACATTATGAGGATTGTTTTCCTTACCCTTCCCATTATGGAGCTCTAATAGTGTCCAGATTTAATGACTAATATTTGAAGATTCTTTTGTTCCTTTCCTTCCATATTTCCCATATTATAAATCTCAGGATTTTTTTCCATGTTTTGTTCACTATAGCACTTGTAAAAGGTCCAAAATTCTATTCATCAAGTGCTGAATGAATATTAGACCCGTTCTAATTTGATTGTCTGGAAATTATGGCCAAGTGATCCCATATTTCTAATGAAAATCTATAATTGTTAAGTAGATGCTCGGTCGTTTCTACGCCTTTCCAGTAGATGCTACATCTAACTAGACCTTGAAAACCCCTTTTGGAGATTGTCTTGAGTTAAGATTTTGTTTGCATGAGAAGCTAGAGGAAGAGGGTCACCTTTGGCCAGAGTTTGGAGTCCCATAGTGTTTTCCATTTACTTTTGTTTGAGTGTCCTTTTATGCCAACTATTAATCTGTAAGCCTCCTTTAACCTAAAATATCATTTAGGCCACTACCTCTAATTAAGAATATATTTCCTAGATTTGATTTTAATTCTCCCTCTTTCTATTTCATTTATGATGACTATCTGTGTTTCTAAGCTTATGTTCACTGGCCAATGCATGCACATCTTCCATTGCTTCTATTGTTGTTTTTATTGAGGTTACACCCAATACTATTGGACCATCGTTATACCTTATGATATCAAACAAATTTTTGGCTCATTCAACTCTCTTTTTTCTAATTTGGGCCCATTGCTGCTAGGAATCCTCCCAAAAGATGGCTAAACTTATGTTCTAATTTCTACGCTGAATTCCAGGAAAGAAATCCATTACCTCCACCCCTTCCCCCTATCCAAATTAGTAGACTATCATCTCTTCTTGCCATGCATTTTTCCTTCCATACATTATTCCATAAAGCATTTGGGGTTTTAAGCCACCACACCAATTTTTGGCTCCTAGTGATTAACTAAGGATTTTAGGGCCTCTCAGTCCCAAGCCCCCTAGGTGGTTAGGATAGTATACTTTTTCCCAGACGATAAGGGCCTATTTTTGTTGTTGTTTAGCTCCCCCCAAAAGGGATATCTCTCTATGTTTTTTTATTTTTTCTAGAATGGCTTTAGGGGTTGCCAAGGCTGAGAATATGTATATTGGGATTGTTTGTAGAACTAATTTAAGCAAGGTAATTCTAATAGCTAGGTTGAGTGATACTGAAGGGCATTGGTATATCTCAAAATTTCGCCATCTCAATGACATCGAAACCAAAAAGTAAATGCTAGAATATGACAACAAAAAAATAGACCCTGAAAAAAGAAAAGAAAAAAATACCCCAAACGAATCTTTTTTCGCTAGAAATATTACACATCATATTTATTCTACATTTATCAAATATTTATACAATCAAATTTTTATTTTTTTAAAATTTACTAAATTATAATAAATATTTTATAAATGGACAATTAAATATTTAGGAAAAATAAAATTATTATTAACTCATTTTTATTTTAATATTTTAAAATAGTAAATATTTAATATAATTTTTTTTCAATCAAAGTTTAACCTTTAAGATATATGTAAATTATGATTGATATGTATAAATTACATATTTTATGGAATGATAACATATAATAAGATTTTGTATTTTATTAAAATGAAAATGAAAAAAATTATCATAAAATTTATATATCTATTTATGCTAAAGGAATTAACCATTGGCCACACCTTTTCACACACAGGTAAGTCCAAGGATTTGAACACTACACCTCCTCACACATAATACATTTTTACACAACCATTTCCTATTTAGCTTCGCTGAGGGCTATATCATTTTTTTTAATTTAATTAAAATATAAAAAGATTAGAATCTATTTTATAATTATTTATTCCAATTAAAATTAATAAATAATATTTAAAATTGAATTCTATCAATATATATATTTTAAAATAAAATTAAGGCATTATAAATTTTTAATTTATCATTATTATTAATAGTTTTGTTTCTCCTTTAAATTATGTTAATGTGCAAAATATGTAAAATTAATAATAATTATACTATTGATTTTAAATATATTGATTAATAATTTTATAAAATTATGTTTTTTTAGGAAAGCATTGCAGACCATGAAAGATGATGCAATATTTTTTTTAATTAACAAAACTTTAATTTAATTAATAAATCATCCATCAAGATATTTCTATGGCTAGTTGAAAGATGTATTAGACAAAGGCAAAGTAGGTTGGGTTATATGTGCCAATTCCGTCCCAACTACTGAAACTTCAAATATATTGATGTAAACTAGAAAAATGTTTTTTGCTAATTAATTAATTTAATTAAGAAAATCATTGACCAAGGTATTTCCATGGCTGGTTGAATAGTGGATCACATCTGGGCAAAATAGTTTGAATTGAGGCTTCAAATATATTGATCTAAACTAAAAAATTGACTTTGCTAATTAATCATTTGGTCACTCTCTCACGGAGCTCCAAGTCACTTTCTCATAGGGCTTAAAGTTATCATGGATGTATGATTTAAATAACATAGAGAACAAATATTTATTTTATGAATGTATGCTTTTCCAAATTCAAAAGAGAAAAGTTATATAATCTAATTTACTATATGTGGCTAACAAATTAACATATAAATAAATATTAATTCAAAATCTGCAAATGAGAAAAATTATTAGCAAATCTACCTCTGCTACCATTCATATTTATTCAAACATTAATATACCCTTAAAACCAAAAATGGCTCAAAATTAATTCTAATAAAAAGAAAATAGAACGCTAATAATTAACCCCGGCCAATAATTACACAAAAATAAAACTAAATGAGCTCAAAATTAACTATAGTAAAGGAAAATAAACCGCTAATAATTAACCCTGGCCAATAATTACACAAAATAAAATTAAACGCCAATAATTAACCCTCGCCGTGTCAACACTTCCATGCGCCAATGCAACACATGCATAGTGAATTATTTTTTTGTAATACCAACCTCCATGCTCTGGAACACGCTGAAAAAGTCTAAATTCCTCCCCATCAAAGAATTATGTCGTTAGTTGTTTCTTTGTGTCGCCATATTACTTGGAAGACGATTATGGAAGCCACCACCGTCGAAAAGCAAGAAAAGGTCGTATCAGGTTGGCGTTCAAAAGAACATACGCTGCTTCAATCATATATCCTTTGTGTATTCTAATTCTACAATGCATGCGAGGCGGCCGTCCAGAACGTGACTGATCCCAATCTCCACCGGGTCCACTGGGTGGGCCCTGGGGATGGTGATTTGATACTAAAGTCAAACGGGTTTGTCGTCCAAGTATATGATAGGTGGTGGTACATGCTATTGATTCATGAAATTGGTAATGTGTCTAGAGCATAGTTATTAAGTTTGAATTAATTCGATTTAATACCAAAAAAAAAAAATTGACTTTCTAAAATTTAATATTTTGATAATAATATTTTTTCTTAAATTTTGAATAACCTAAATTAACAATTTAATTATATTATAGAAGTTGCAAATAAAATTAGACATTGAAATTAGTAGAAACAATTCTTCTTCAATGGAAGTGAATGAGATATTGAAATTAGTAGAAACAACTCCTCTTCAATGGAAGTGAATAAGATACAATGGGGAGAACAAACTCTTTAACATTAAAAAAAAGGAACCCTTAAAATTGTAAGTTGGTCAATCAAAAGATAGTAACTAATGTTGTAGTTTTTAATGATAAATATTTAGGCAATTTCTTAATTACTAAAATAAAATATAAATAAAAAATCATCAAATTAGAACTATCAAGAATCATCAAATTAGAATTCTTGTTTTTTTTCCTAATTGTTCAAATGGAAGTGAATGAGATATTGGAATTAGTAGAAACAATTCCTCTTGGTCAATCAAAAGATAGTAACTAACGTTGTAATTTTTATATTTAGACAATTTCCTAATTACTAACTGAATAAAATATACATAAAAAATCATTAAATTAGAACTATGAAGAATCATCAAATTAGAACTATCTTGCTATTTTCCTAATTGTACCAAAAGAGAGTAACTAATGCTTCAATTTTTAATGATGAATATTTAGACAATTTCCTAATCACTAATTGAATAAAATATAGATAAAAAATCATTAAATTAGAACTATTAAGAATCATCAAATTAGAACTATTTTGCTATATTCCTAATTGTTTAAAAGATTTAGAAACCATAGTATATTTTCTTTACAAATTTCTTAAAAAGAACAAACTAAATTACAACCAATTTTATTATGAATCGATTAAAATTTAAGAAAACAAAAAAACAAAAAAAATATTTTATTGTGAAAATAAAAAATAAAAAAACAAAAAACAAAAAATTATTTTATTCTGAAAGTAAAAATTTAATATGATAACTATTTATTTAGTTTTTATACTTATTTTTGAGAAATTTTTTATTTTTAATATAAAAATTAAACACACAACGTAAAAATTAATAACAAGTCAAATTTACTAACACATCAAAATAACCTTGATATAAATAAAATTAAGAATTTTTTATTCATTATTGCAAAACAAACGGGGAGAATTAAGTTTCAATGGTTAAATACTTTTAAACATCTATATAAACGGAGAATTACGTTCAACCATTCAATATCTATAACTGGATGATGAACTAAGGCACAAAAAATGGAGTACGACTTCTTCAAAAACACAAATAAAAATAAATTTGGGAGACTGTGATGTGTCGGAACCGAATTTCAACGTAGTAATGGCCGAATCGGACCAATTTGCAGAATTCTTCAGCCCGATTCGACCGAATTTGGTAGCTATGGCCTAGAGTAGTGAGCGAAGTCCGGGAATCCTCCTAGTGGTACTTTCTCCTATAGATTTTTCCATCTAGAGATCTTATCATCCAGGCTTATTTGAAGAACATTAGTACCTCTCGTCAGGCTCCTACTCAGCAATCTACCTGCTTCATTAATGTCGGTTGACAGTGACTCTCCGGCCACGAGGGCTCTTTTCTCGGCTGCCATTGAGGCTGAGGATGCACGTGAATCTGCTGTCCTTAATCCGAAATGGCATGCCACGGTGGATGAGATGCTACTCCCTTCCTGTCAGGCCACGTCACCACCTTTTTGCCCGGTGTTGGAATCGGACAAAAAGGATCCTGTCTCCCCTAAAGTTAGTATATACCATGGAAAGGGGGACCGTTTTAAGAAATCATGGAACCCGGTCAAAACTATTCCTCCTCCAAAGGCGGTTTCTGTCTCGAGTGCGACTTTGTCTGAACGTATTGATAGCCTTCAGAAGCTCGCTCTCATCGGGAAATGGCATTTTCCGGAGATGTCCGAGGATGAAATGAGAACATGGCTATCTTCTAAATGGCTCCCTCTGATTGGTTATACTCCAGTCATTTCTCGGCTGATGAAAGACTGGTTTTCCTTTCACTTCTTGAAAATATCTGATCTAGAAATGATCCTCAATAAACCTTGGGTTGTTGGCAGGAGCTTCTTGTTTTTATCTCGATGGTATATGGGTTTCGACCCTCTCAAAAACACACCATCAAATTGCATGATTTGGGTCAAGCTTCCCAATTTACCGCTGGAATTATGGTCTGTTGAAACTCTCATGGAGATTGGTAATTCAGTTGGTAAATCTATTTACGTTGATCCTTGGGTCAGAGGGGAGAAAGATAAAAGGATTGCTTGGGTTCTGATTGAAAAACCCTATAAAGGAGGTTATCCGGAGCATATTGAGATTACATGGGAAGGCTCCACGATATGCCAAAGACTAGACTATTGGGGAATACCTTTCAGGTGCTCTCTCTGCCATCGCACAGGTCATCTCATTAATAATTGCAGGCTCCACTATAAACGGAAAACCAAGCGTTTTCCTCTCCATAGGGGAAAAATCTCTGCTATGGAATCTCAGTCTGAAGACGCAGATACCCTTCCCAATCATGCGCCTTCCCAAGTAAAAGCCTCTTCTCAATTCTTTCCCCAGGATCGTTCTCCAGACACGCCCTCACCGGTATTGGAATGCCCTTCCATTCCCGAGCCAATCGAAGATAATCCGGTGCCCTCTCCTTCTCCCATGGAAAAAGGCGACTTTGTGGTTGGAACACACCCCATTATACTTAGTTCATCGACCCCTTCATCGGTCACGCCCCCCGCTCATCTCTCTAGAGGTAAGGAGCCTATGCCTACTCCGACGCCTGTTAATTCCCCGACAGAATCTCCGATTAATAAATCTGATAGCGACATTGACTTTCTCCTCCACAGAAACCCTTCGATCCTCGAGCCTTTAACCATCCATAAGCCCTCCTTTCCCTCCATCAGCCCCAATTCAGCAAAGAATATCACTGTCCGGAAAAAGAAGAGAGGGGATTCTCGCCATTTTAGAGGTAGAACAATTGTTTCAGACTATGGCATTACAAACCTCTCCCTTGTCGAAGTACCAATCTCTGATTCTACTGCGTCCCCGCCCCTTAGAGCATGTATGGCTGGACAGCCATCCAAATGACCTTCCTGACTTCTCTGAATATCAGGGGTTTGGGTGCCGCCCCTAAATTTCTGGCGCTAAAAGAGATTTTCGTATCTGCCCACTCTCATATCATCTTCATTCAGGAAACAATGCACTCAAGCAAGGTTTCTATAGCCTTCTTCAGAAGAATGTTTCCATCCTGGTATATCGTTGCTTCAGATGCTGATGGTTTGTCGGGAGGACTGGCAGTCATGTGGGATCCGACTCGGGTCAAAGCTAAAGCCTATAAATGTTGTGCAGGCATTCTTATCTCAGCTTTGGTCAGGGGTCGGCCCAAGATCTTAAATATTCTGAACATCTATGCGCCTTATAGGAACAAATCATCCTTTTGGGATCTGTTGTTTGCATCGGAAATCCTAGATATCGAATCTCTATTGATTGCTGGGGACCTTAATATCGCTTTGAATTCTAACGAATGTTGGGGCAACTGCAGGAAGTCCGATCCTTTTGCTGACAGACTTCGTTCGGAATTCCTTAATAGGAACCTGATTGATGTAATTCCTCAAAAGATGGCTCCTACGTGGAATAACTGCAGAACTGGTTCGACGCTCATAGCTAAACGACTCGACCGTTTCATCATCAATGCCAGTATTATTGAGCAATGGGGAATGCCAGTCGCATGCACAGGAAATGACTATTCGTCTGATCACCGCCCCATCTTTCTTGATTGGAGGGACTTGGAAGGTAAGCTGGGTTACTCCTTCAAGTTTAACAGAATCTATCTTAATGATGAATCCTTCAATGCACTCATAACAAAAAAATGGGAGGAATTAAAGCAGTCGGAGAGGACATCCTTCTCTACCTTTCGTGATAAGATTCAATTGCTGAGGGGGGCAGCAAAGGATTGGCTAATCAAAAAGAGGAAGAAGGATAAACAGGCGCTTGAAGATATAAAAAAGGAGTTAAGGATTTTAACTGACACAGTCTCCTTTGATTCTATGTCTTTTGATCAAAAATTCATTTCAGATCATTGGAGAAAATGAAACAAGCGTTGCTGCTAAAAGAAGAATCATCCTGGAGGCTCAAAAGTAGAGCGATTTGGCTCAAGGAGGGCGATCGTAATACAAGGTTCTTCCATAATTTGCAAACGCAAGGAGGCTTAGGAACTCGATCTGGAAAATCGAGGACGAAAATGGAGGATTCGTATATTCCCAACAGGATATTTCGATGGAGGCTACAAAGTTTTTCCAGAAGCAATACAAGAGGCGGCCAAATGAGATAAATGACGTCTTTTGGATGATTGAACAGGTACCTGTTATGTTCGATGAAGTTGCCAATGCAGAATTTTTCAAGGCCATCACAGAAGAGGAACTTCATGGAGTCATAAAAAAGTTTCAAAAGGACAAAAGTCCTGGGCCAGATGGATGGCCGATCGAATTCTTCTCACACTTCTATGACTTGTTTAAAGACGATCTGCTGGGAATGGTGGATGCTTCCCGCATGTCGGGGAATATAAATAGCGCTCTCACTGCTACATTTATAGCGCTTATCCCCAAAAAGGAGCAGTCTGATTCATTTGCGGATTACAGGCCAATAGCATTATGTAACATCCTCTTCAAAATTATTTCAAAGATTATTGCAGAGAGAATGAAGCCGGTCCTTAACTCCTTCATTTCCAGGGATCAACATGCGTTTTTAAAACACAGGGATATTCTCGATGCAGTCGCCTCGACTCAAGAATGTTTATTCTCTATCTTATCAAAAAATATTAATGCTGCTATTTTAAAGGTTGATTTGGAAAAGGCATATGACTGTGTGGACTGGGGGTTTCTTCGTATCCTCCTTGCAAAAATTGGTCTGAGGTCTCAAGGAATTAATTGGGTGATGGTCTGCGTTGAGAACGTTCAATACTCAGTCATCATTAACTGATCCCCTTCATCTCCCTTTCAGGCGGAGAGAGGACTTCGCCAAGGCTGTCCTCTCTCTCCTCTCCTTTTTATCCTAGTCATGAATACTCTCAGTTCGCAGATCAACAAAGCAGTTGCAGATCATCAATGTGCTCCGATAAAGATTTGCAAGAACATCTTTCTTTCTCATAATCTGTTTGTTGATGACATTCTTACATTTGCTATGCTCTGCAAATCTAGCTGGTTATGCCTTTCCGATATCTTTCAGAAGTTCCAATCCGCATCGAGCTTGGTCATCAACAGAGCCAAATCTATTTTATATCACAACGACTCAAATTTGGAGCTAGCGCAATGGATTGCAGCTCTATTTGGTATTAATTTGGCATAAATTAAAGACGGCTTCAAATATTTGGGCTTTCTCCTCAAGCCAAATGGGTATCGCAAACAGGAATGGTCTTGGCTGATTGACTGTTTCTACAAAAAAATTTCAAGATGGGAGATGCGATTTTTATCCCTCGGTGGCAGACTTATCCTGGTTCAATCTGTTCTGTCCCAGCTTGCGGTGTATTGGGCTCACCTCGTTTTTTTGCCTGCTTCTATTCTTAGAAAAATGGTCTCTTTATCTGCTAATTTTCTATGGGGAGGGCGTTCTCATCTTTCAAAGATCCACTTAGTAAAAATGGAATCCATCTCTAGGCCGAAGAGGTCTGGCGGATGGGGTCTCTTACATATGCGGTCTTTTGGCAAGGCCCTCCTCTGCAATTCTCTAAATAGAGGCGTCTTTGGTGAAGGCAAATGGAGCGCCATTATCAATCAAAAATATTTGAAAGGTAGATCCATGGTTTATTGGTACAGGAAGAAGACTCTTGGTTCGAAAAGGGGATCCGCTATCTGGCTCGGCTTCAGAAAGGTACAGGACCTTTTCTTCGATTTTCTTAGGTGGCGCATTTCTTCCAGCTCCAGCGTCCTTATTGGCGTCGATTCAACTATTTATGGCATGGAAACAAAGCTCTCTCCTGATCTGATTTCATTTTTGCTCACTGGGGGTCTCTTCACATGGGAAAAATTGATTCTATCGTGGTCATCTTCCTCGCCAATCTGGAGGGATGCAGAGGATCTTGGTCTGCCTCTCTCTCTGCGACAGACATGGGAGTAGGCAATTAAGTATTTTGCTGATAAAGGAATCAAACAGACAGGTAACAAAGATGAATTGGTATGGTCATTGCCGAACTCATCGCAGCCAGTACGCGTAAAGGATTTATATGAAGCTGCCTCGACAAATCTTCAGTCGCGGCCCTCTCCAATCTTTCCTTTAAAATTCTGGAAAGCATCCTGCCCGCTCAAGGCAATTTTATTCTCTTGGCTGTTTTTTTCCAATCGGAACCTCACATGGGAGGTCCTTCAAAGAAAGGGATGGTCGGGTCCAAGCAGATGTGTCTTGTGTTGTCAAGTGCCCGAAACTAATGTCCATATGTTTTTTCAGTGTCCAGCATCGGCCCAAATCTGGTATGCTCTTTCCTTATCTCATGGTTTTCTTCAACAGGTTTTCTCTTCTGTTCAGGAGGGATTCAAGTGGTGGAGTGCCGAACGTCCAGAATGGAGATCTTTATTCATCATCACGTGTTGGTGTCTCTGGAAATGGAGGAATGCCTGCATCTTCCAAGATTCCAAGGATCCTATTGACTCTACGCTGGTTTACATATATGCTATGCTCGATCCGGCATGCCAATGATGGCTCTTCTTCTCATGTTTCCTTTTCATGGGGTTTTCTTTTCTTCTCTCCTCACTTAGCTTTCTTTCTGTGCTCCATGCAGATCTTATTCTACAGAAATTTCCTCTCCTTTTTGGAAGATTATCTAGGACATGTTTTGATATATAGGGGCTTCATATATGGATTTTGTTTCAGCTCTTTCTTGTTATTGGCCCAGATTTTTTAGCATTTGCAAGGCTAAAGCTAATATCTTCTGCATTTTCAGGATCAGCCGGCCGACAAGATTTGGCTTTTATGTATCTGCTCATTATATTTTCTTAATATAATATATGTCGATTTTCTCTCTGAAAAAAAATAATATTGAGTCCATCTTTGATAATTCTTAAATGATTTTTTATATTATTATGAGTCATGGTTTAGTACTTAATAAGCTGTACTGGTTATGTCGACCTGGGTTTAACGCATGTTTCCTTAATAAATTTTCACATTCTATTATTAAATTAATATATTATATTAAAATAATTACATGTAAAAATAAAATAATTAAATTGATATATTATAATATTTAATTAATAAAATAATTGAACTACTCTATTATGAAATTTATTTAAAATTTAAAAATATCCTACATTGGGTGACTGTCGGTCTTACGCAGTGGGCGATGAGAGCTTATGCAAAGCCATGTAGCAGCCACCGCATAACTCATGGCATGCACGAACAAGGTTTACTTATGGCAAGATTCAGTATTAGTATGTCGGTTACTCTAATGTTAATTTTTATGGTAATTATACAAATACTAAATGAATCGAGATTTGAGTGAGGAAGGAATTAATTAATAGAAATTAATTAATATAGTGGTTTAATGAAGCTATGGAAATTTTAATAAAATTTTGATAAAAAATTAGCAGAAAATTTTGGAGATATAGGTTATGGTTCTTAAGGTTTAAAATTTTGGGAGTTTTTAATAAATGGTTTTTTAACAAAATTATGTCCTTAATAAACAAATTCTTTATCTTTTAATTTGTTGAGATAATAAAATAAATTGATATTAAATAAAATAAAATATAATAATAATTATTTATTAAATCTAGATTCATACAATTATAAATTAATAAAAACTAATAAGTATCCGTATTGATATAAGTACATTTTAATTGTTTTAAGTTTTAGTTTTTATTATTTAGGTTATTTTTATTTAGAAATTTATTAGAATCAAAAATTTGAGTTATGTAGTCTGCCATAGTCAACTATGATTGACCATGATCGACCATACTATGGTCGTCAACATGATTAGAATGGTTGAACATGGTCAACCAAGGTCATTTGTGATCAATCATGGTTTACTACCATCAACCATGGTCAAATATGATCAACCATACCATTGTCTACCGTGTCAATCATGATCAACGATGATCAACCATGGTCAACTATGACCGACCATGGTCAATCATATTGAATATGGTCAATGATGGTCAACCATTTTCAATGAGAATATATCAACATCAACCATTACCAACCACTATTGAATATGGTCAACCATAATAGACCATTATTGAATATGTTTGAATATGGTCAACAATGGTCAATGTCAACCATTGTCAAGATCTCTATGCTCTAATATGATCAATAATAGTCAACTCTCTCCAACCATAATTAACCTCATCAATCATGACAACTATTTTTGTAACATTAACAATAAAATATAACACAATCATATTTAATAATATTATTAATATAAACCGTATAAACCATATCAATAAATATAAATATACTAATTTTATTTCTAACCATAAACATACACATCTATTCCAATTCCTTTAGCCTCCGACGATATTCTTCTAATATCTAATAATTTTATTTCTGAAGAGGAGTTGTCTTTAGTGCGACTTTTTGGAGATTCCGGTGACACAATCCGGCGGAAAAAATTGAAGTTAAATCTTGATTTGTATTATTTAAAATGGTTTTTTAACTGCATATTTGGATTCAACACCATGAAAAACCCCTGGGACGCTTTGATTGTGCAGAAATTAGCTATCAAACTTGTGATTTCAATAAATTGCTGCCGGATTTTGACCAGAAAAACCCATCGAAAAAGCTTCCAAAAAATCTCAGACAACTTCTTTCTGAAAATACGTACAACAATTCCAATTTTATATATCTTCATGAAAATACGTACAACAATTCCAATTTTATATATCTTCTTGATGAAAAAGGGGCTGGAGCAACGCTTACTGGTCGTTACAATAAAGAAAAGAAAATACATAGTCTTTTTATTCTAAATTGTATGGTTGACCGTGCTTTTTCGAAAACCATGAGCCTATTATTCCAAGTGCCCGAGTTGACAATATTTTAAAGTTTGTTGCATGATTAAATTCATGTAAACATTTTATAGAATAAAAGAAACAACAATCCCATTGACTCATTATTCGTTGGCTTCTTATAATGGGCAACATTTCAAAATTTTCTTGCATATTCAAACTCTTTATATAATAAACGGAAAACCAGTCCGTTTGACTCGCGAAAGGTTGATTTGTTAATGAGTTTCTTATTTATTTATTTATTTATTTATCTTCAATTTTGTCGTGTTTGACGAGTCCCAGTTGCTCCAATAAATTGAATGTTTCCCTAATCTCGTTAAAGGGGACTCAACTTTGTTAGCCCGATAAGCTCAACTGGTCGTTGGTCAACGAGAATCAACTTTGTTAGAGCGATCAGCTCAACTAGTCGTTGGTCAACTTCTCTTACTCCCACCGTTAGGTAATTAAGACTGGTTCCACTTTGTCCAGCTTCTAATATGTTTTTTCTCCTTGCTTTCATCGATCAATTTGGATTTACTTGGATGCTTTTTTATTAAATATATGTTGGTTTTCTTTATTAAAGCGAAAATTACAGAGTAGTATGATTCTGAGATGGTTTTGTTTTTTTATAATATTTTTTTGGTTGATTTTGTTATAAATTTAATGGGGATTTTTTTGGAATGATAAGTTTGAGTTTGTGATTTTCTCACAGAAAGGTGTTTTAGGATATTGAATTTATTTATACATTCAAAAAATAACAATTTAGGAATTTTTTTATTATGAAATTCTTGTAGAGAAAAGATAAAATATTTTGATGTTTATACTGTTCCAAAAGTAGTTGTTAATCTTTTGTGGAGTCTGTTGACTTTTACAATGTTTCTTGTTATTTTTTTGTGCTTTGGAGATTGTGCAGCAATGGCTCATGTATAAAAAATAGCTATACATTTTAAAGAATTATTTCATAAACCAATTTTAAATCTAAAAATATTTTTGGCTATTCAAAATATTTTTTTGATAACAACCATCTGTTAAAATCCATTTCTATATAAAATCAGTCATACGTTGAATTGCTATGTCTCACTATCACCAATAACAAAATGAAATTTTCATAATCTGTGGTTTGAAAAAAAATAAACACCAAAATGCAAAAATAAATTTGAAAGTATTTCCCAAACAACAAACAAAACAAAAATATTTATCAAAAAACTAAAAAAAACTAAAATTAGAAATATTAATTAAATTATTGAAAAAAATTAAAAATATTAAAAAAAATTTAAAAAATATGAAACTAATCCAAATTAAAAATCACAGCCCTATCTTTCTCAATATGGAATATTAAGATGAAGAAATCCTTAAAACCGGGATGGATAAAAATTTCATTAATAGCTTTCACAAGAAAGAAATCCCAGTGTTGAGTTCTACCAACCCAAACCAAAATCCATTAAAATGACAAACCAACAAAAGCGACAGATCTGAAATAATTGGCATCGCCCTCCCATCTTAATGGAGAGGACACGAGCTTCAGAAGAAAGAAGCGGAGGAAGGGTCTAGAAAGAGCCCAAGCTGAGTTACTAACGACATATACATACACCAATGGCCCACCGATACACATTCTATGTTAAAAACATTTATCATAATTAGCAATTTATATAAAAAAATATATAGATATATTTTTGAAAAAAGAAGATCAAAGATATTCAACGCAATGTACTTTCCAATACCTCTAACCCAAATTCAACATATCTAGAATCTCAAAAATATTCAACATATCTTGCTTTATATTACCTCTAATCTAATACTATGTGCGGAAGACAACAGCAAAATTGAAGGGTGTTACTACATCCAGCTGTGAAGATTTAGATTACACGAGAGTTATGTTGTTTATATATTATTTTTATGAATTATAATTTAAAGAGCAAAATTTGCGGTTTTTTTTAAATATTTAAAAATATTTTTATTTTTTTAGTGTGGTTCACGAACACCTTGGTTACTGAGTGGTCACCTTGGTTAGTGAGTGGTCGCTATGTCCATACAAAAATTTGGGCTAATCGCCCTTTGGGCAGAATCAACCATGTGACCTCCCGATGGTAAGGCATGCTTTTTGACCAACTGCGCTAACCCTTGAGGCTAAATATATATATATATATATATATATATGAAAATTGTAAATTATTTTAAGGTTAAAAATTAGTTTAACAATTTTATTTGTATTTATATTTAGGCCTATAGGCCCCCTTTGGGTAGAATCGACCCCCTTTGGGCAAAATCGGCCGTGTGAGAGGCACACTTTTTGACCAATTGAGCTAACCCTTGAGGCTAAATATTTAAAAATATATATATAAGAAAATTGTAAATTATTTTTAAGGTTAAAAATTAGTTATTTGTATTTATATTTAGGCCGATAGGCCTTCCTATGCATCAACAATCGTCAACACTTTTACCCTGCTCCATTGGATCAGGTGAGACACTTTCAACCGTTGATTTGAAGTGTGACTGCTTTTTCCAAATATCGGTTGAGTTGCCTTACTGCTTTTTCCCATTCTTTTATGTCACTCTTGAAGATATTTTTACTGCTTTTTCCCTGCCAGTTGTTGTTGCTGTTCTTCTTCCCTGGCTTTTGGCAAGCACTGTTCTTCTTCCTTGGCT
This sequence comes from Pinus tabuliformis, assembly GCA_031772625.1. Taxonomy (NCBI): domain Eukaryota; kingdom Viridiplantae; phylum Streptophyta; class Pinopsida; order Pinales; family Pinaceae; genus Pinus; species Pinus tabuliformis. The sequence continues at coordinate 84,693,118 of CM062806.1, read as the reverse complement.
TTTGGCAAGCACTGATTAGTATTAAGCATCTCACAGAGCGCGTTCTCACTTTCATCTCATCATTTTCTTCAATACTCTACATTACATTGACTTGCCTTGTTTCTTGTTCAAGTTTATTTTCTTTGTTGCATGGCCATGCATTTTGGATTTTACAGTGTTTTATTTTCGTTGTGTTTTTCTATGTTTTGAATTTAGTTTTTTTTATTTTTTTTAAAGAGTGTTTGCATGCTTTATCCTGGCGATTCTATTTTGTTGCTGTTATGTTGAGCAGAAGAATCGATAGAGATGAAATTCTTGATCCATTGGAATGAAATTCTCGAAATTTTTTATGGATAGAAGCAGGTATGCTTTTGGTTTTCAATATCTATGGGTTTTACTAATGAACTTGTACAGGTAAAAGCAGCGTGGTAGATAATGGCTATGCATGGAACCCAATTTTTCAATAGTTTCAATCCATTATTTCTTTATTACGGTGAAGCCGTGGAAAAATCGCAAGGGCTCTAACTGTAGAGATAGTGATTTTATTTTATTTGGCAGTTTTTGTTGAATGGTTTTGCCCTGGCTATTAATTTTGCAACAGGGGAAGAGAAGAGTTCGCCATGGAGGGATAATATAAGATGAGAAGCTTCAATTTTTGAATCTGTTTTCTTTTCTCTCACTTGTTTCTTATTTCTTTATCCGTCAAAATCTGCCGCAAATGCAGATTTTGTCTCTCAAATCTTTCTAATATGGTATTTGAATGGCCTGCCGTGAATGTGGACAGGTGAAACAACAGGCAGGACAATAATTCGCGTGCAAAATGATGTTCATACACCACTTTGCGGCATTCATTTTATTAGGTAAGGTGAGTCCTATGCATCAACAATCGTCAACACTTTTACCCTACTCCGTTGGATTAGGTGAGACACTTTCAACTGTTGATTTGAAGTGTCACTACTTTTTCCAAATATCGGTTGAGTTGCCTTACTGCTTTTTCCCATTCTTTTATGTCACTCTTGGAGATATTTTTACTGTTTTTTCCCTACCAGTTGTTGTTCTTGTTGTTGTTCCCTGGCTTTTGGCAAGCACTGTTCTTCTTCCCTGGCTTTTGGCAAGCACTGATTAGTATTAAGCATCTCACAGACCGCGTTCTCACTTTCATCTCATCATTTTCTTCAATATTCTACATTGCATTGGCTTGTCGTGTTTCTTGTTCAAGTTTATTTTCTTTGTTGCATGGCCATGCATTTTGGATTTTATAGTGTTTTATTTTCATTGTGTTTTTCTCTGTTTTGAATTTAATTTATGTTTTTTTTAAAAGAGTGTTTGCATGGTTTATCCTGGCAATTCTATTTTGTTACTGTTATGTTGAGCAGAAGAATCAATAGAGATGAAATTCTTGATCCATTGGAATGAAATTCTCGAAATTTTTTATGGATAGAAGCAGGTATGCTTTTGGTTTTCAATATCTATGGGTTTTACTAATAAATTTGTACAGGGAAAAGCAGCGTGGTAGATAATGGCTATGCATGGAACCCAATTTTTTCAATAGTTTCAATCCATTATTTCTTTATTACGGTGAAGCCGTGGAAAAATCACAAGGGCTTTAACTGTAGAGATAGTGCTTTTATTTTATTTGGCAGTTTTTGCTGAATGGTTTTGCCTTGCCTATTAATTTTGCAACAGGGGAAGAGAAGAGTTCACCATGGAGGGATAATATAAGATGAGAAGCTTCGATTTTTGAATCTGTTTTCTTTTCTCTCACTTGTTTCTTATTTCTTTATCCGTCAAAATCTGCCGCAGATGCGGATTTTGTCTCTCAAATCTTTCTAACATGGTATTTGAATGGCCTGCCGTGAATCTGGACAGGTGAAACAACACGCAGGACAATAATTCGCATGCAAAATGATGTTCGTACACCACTTTGCGGCATTCATTTTATTAGGTAAGGTGAGTCCTATGCATCAACAATCGTCAACACTTTTACCCTGCTCCGTTGGATCAGGTGAGACACTTTCAACTGTTGATTTGAAGTGTCACTGCTTTTCCAAATATCGGTTGAGTTGCCTTACTGATTTTTCCCATTCTTTTATGTCACTCTTGAAGATATTTTTACTACTTTTTCCCTACCAGTTGTTGTTGTTGTTGTTGTTCCCTGGCTTTTGGCAAGCATTGTTCTTCTTCCCTGGCTGTTGGCAAGCACTGATTAGTATTAAGCATCTCACAAAGTGCGTTCTCACTTTCATCTCATCATTTTCTTCAACACTCTGCATTGCATTGGCTTGCCTTGTTTCTTGTTCAAGTTTATTTTCTTTGTTGCATGGCCATGCATTTTGGATTTTACAGTGTTTTATTTTCGTTGTGTTTTTCTTTGTTTTGAATTTAATTTATGTTTTTTTTAAAAGAGTGTTTGCATGGTTTATCTTGCCGATTCTATTTTGTTGCTGTTATGTTGAGCAGAAGAATCGATAGAGATGAAATTCTTGATCCATTGGAATGAAATTCTCGAAAATTTTTATGGATAGAAGCAGGTATGCTTTTGGTTTTCAATATCTATGGGTTTTACTAATAAATTTGTACAAGGAAAAGTAGCGTGGTAGATAATGGCTATGCATGGAACCCAATTTTTTCAATAGTTTCAATCCATTATTTCTTTATTACAGTGAAGCGGTGGAAAAATCACAAGGGCTTTAACCATAGAGATAGTGCTTTTATTTTATTTGGCAGTTTTTGCTGAATGGTTTTGCCCTGCCTATTAATTTTGCAACAGGGGAAGAGAAGAGTTCGCCATGGAGGGATAATATAAGACGAGAAGCTTCGATTTCTGAATCTGTTTTCTTTTCTCTCACTTGTTTCTTATTTCTTTATCTGTCAAAATCTGTCGCAGATGCAGATTTTGTCTCTCAAATCTTTCTAACACGATATTTGAATGGCTTGCCGTGAATCTGGATAGGTGAAACAACACGCAGGACAATAATATGCGTGCAAAAGGATGTTCGTACACCACTTTGCGGCATTCATTTTATTAGGTAAGGTGAGTAGCAATTCTTCTTTTCTCAAAGAGAGAAATCATTCGGTCATTTTGGGTTCGCTCTCTGCAAATTCTATCAACTCGATCATTTCTTGTTTAATTACTTGTTATTTTGCTCAATACCATCAGTTGAATGTCCAGAACCTATATTTATGGAGATGACCCATGTAAATAGGTAGATGAGAATGCCCAAGTAAACAGTTAAGCCGGTAGAAGATGAGGGTTAACATTAATTGATTAATTTGTTTAGTATTGCCCTGTATATATGCACCATGGCATTTTTACCTTATTTTGTTGCAGGGAGCCGTAGCTGTTTTGCCGTATTCTTGATATAGCAAGGAAGGTTAAACAATTTTTGTTTATTATTTCACATGGTTTTAAGTTTTTTGCATAGGGCAGCGATAATTGTCCAATGGGCGATATTGACAAATCACATGGAAGGCACAAGTGTCAAAAGGAAATACGAATTATTAATTTGCAATTTAAAAGCATGGTGAAAATCAAATATGCCAGGGATCTTGGGGTTACGTTGGTAGTCAATCTTCAACCAAACTTGAAAAAAAATGTCATATTTAAAATCACAAGGCTGTGCGGCCTTGTTTGACGTTTCAGACATCAAATCATCATGCTAATTTCTCGTTTTTGTTTATGCTAATTTAATAATCCTATCGGCTTTTCAAAATTTGACTTCCATTCTCTGATTTGCCTCGAGAGGCTGGGCTTGCAGAGGAGACAATCGAGGCAATGTTGCGGCGTTATCCTTCCATCAGAGGCATCAACTATGACCTCCCTCATGTCGTGGCCACTGCTCCCCATCTCCCAGGTTACTAACAACACCTTTGCTTCATCAATGGTATATATGCATAACAATATTATACATATAAATGTATGTAAAGAAAAGTAATTGCACAATGATCTAGTCCAAGAAAACAAGGTTTTCCGCAAACCAATTAACTCTTCTAGAAAAATTCAACAATTCCAATTTAATAATCCTATCAGCCTCTCTTTGTACTTTTGGGACAATTGCTAATTATAATTAATAATTATATATTATTTAGCTATATGTAATTATATATTTAATATATTGTTTATAACTGAGTTTTACATAATTATAAATAAATATAAATTAATGAGTAGAGATATTAATATAATTACATTTGAATTGATTTAAGTTTTAATTTTTATTATATTTTTAGGTTAAATTTATTTAAAAATTTGTTCGAATTGAATTAGGTAATCTACATCATTTAAGGATATCAAAAATATTTTAAACTATTAAATTCATTAATATATTTAATACCATATTTAAACGATGAAAAACTATAATTTGATAAAAAATTATAAACCAAATTTCAATAAATATAACAATTAAAAAATACTATATTTGATTTTTGATATAAAAATTATTACTTAAAATTTTAATATTAGTAAAATCAAATTCTTTTGCCAGGATTAATAAACTCTATAAATATTATATAAATTGATTATTAAGAAAATTAATTGAAATTTTGCTACTGTAGACCCATGCATATCAATTTCAAACCTATATTTAATACCATATTTAAATGATGAAAAACTATAATTTGATAAAAAATTATAAACCAAATTTCAATAAATATAACAATTAAAAAATACTATATTTGATTTTTGATATAAAAATTATTACTTAAATTAAAATTTTAATATTAGTAAAATCAAATTCTTTTGCCAGGATTAATAAACTCTATAAATATTATATAAATTGATTATTAAGAAAATTAATTGAAATTTTGCCACTGTAGACCCATGCATATCAATTTCAAACCTATATTAGCCTCCTTTGCTCAAAATAATTAATTATACATTATTTATTATTTATACATTATTAATGTGAAAGATTTCACATTGAATTGTGTAAATTTTAAAGATTATATTTACTTATTTATTTATATTTTATAAATTTTGTTGTTGTAATATTTTTTAAATATAATATTTTAATAAAATGATTTTCTAATTCTTTTAATACCTAACATTGAGTATGACAGCTCTTATGCCACAGCCAACTATCATCTTAAACGAATGACAATGACAAAGATGGTCCCACATCACATTTATAGCAAAAGTCCAATTTTAGGGTACCTAAAATTCTATGTGAACTCTTGTGGTATATGTCTTGGAACACATTGAAACAGTCCAAAAGTGTATGTGAACCCTTGAGATATATATATGCAGGAAAACGTTGAAACAGTCCGAAATTATAAATGTAAATTATGTAATCAAATTATCGGGTATGGCCAGAGAAAACCCTAAACAGTTAATTTATGCCTTATTAAATTGACTCTTTCTATTATTGGGTGGTTGGTGTTTTCGCATGCTACGTGTAGGTCTTCAAGAACGATAGAGGACAGTCAGTGCTTTGATTGCTGTACCCCATATTTACCGACCACACCTTCTACTTCTAAATTCGCTTTCATGAACGATTCCACAATTTGAAAGAAATTAAAAACATTGTTTCCCTATTGCCGTAATCTAATAATTAAAAGCATTGTTTCCCTATTTCCCTAATCTAATTTACAGATAAGATGGTTTTTATAGCACTCTAATTTACAGGAAAATTTGTTTTTTAATTATAAAATATCAAGTAAGATTGTGAGTTTATGTTATTTAAAATGTTTTAAAATTGTGATTTTATGTTATTTGAAATGATGGTAATTTTATATTATTTAAAATATATTTTTGAATGTATAAATAAATTTAGTATTTTAAATTTTTTTATATTTTTTAATTTTACAAATAAAACAAGTTAATTTTAATTTTTTTATTAAAATTAACAATTATTTTTTAATAAAAACTATTTCATCTATAAATTAAACTATATTTTCTTTATATAATTATACTTATCTCCTAAAATAACTCCCGTGAATTTACCAGTTAAAAGAACGATGGTTTTCAAAGCAAAAACCCTACTTAATGAATTTATATGTTCATGGTTCCAATACATCATCGAAATTTTCAGAGTCAACAAAGATTACTGTTTAATCTCTCTATATGCTGATTCCTCTCTCTATATGCTGATTCCTGATATGTTCAGTTTTTCAGTTAATTGACATTTTCTAATTTAACTGTATAAAAAGAGTACAGTCAAATATATTGTTTTAAGCCATTTATTATTAAAATGTAAAAAATTTAATAAAAAATATTTTTAAACAAAAAAAGAAATATTCTTAAAATAATTATTAATTAATTTAAAATTAATTAACAAACATAATATTAATTTATAGATATATTTTTTTAATAATGATTTATAATAATTTTAAATTTTAAATTAATTATATAAATTAAAATAATTAATCAATACAATATTTTCAGATAGTTTATTTTAAATTATTTTTAATAATATATATATATATCATAATTACTTTTCCATTGCCAAATTATAAAAAAGTCGAAATTTAAAAAAAATTAATTTAAAACTACAATGCATCATTTCCATATAAATATTGTAACGTTCAATTCACTATCACGTGCCATCAAAATAAAGCTTAAAGGTTCTGGCCACGATTTGTCTTAGACATTTGGTAATGTATTTTACCATATGTTAAACACACATGGGCAGCAACATAATCTGAAAGATAAAACATGAGAATGCATTTTTATTAACAAGTGATATATATTTATAGTACATGGTTTGACCATTGGGTTTCACATCCCAAGGTCTCTTCGACTTCCTTTTGTCTATTCTGCTTCCACTAACCCATTGAGGATTAGGTGTCCAACATTCCCCCCTTAATCCGAAGGGTTATGTATGAGTCCAAGAAGAGAGCTATAATACAAAATGTGCAAAAATGCATGGCAGCACTAGGCTGAATGTGCTCTCTGAAATGTTGGTATAAAGGGTGGTGGTTTAAGGATGACCACCAACACTGGAACGCTTAGTGCAGTTCCCGAAACTCTTCCAAAACTGTCAAGACGCTGAAGTCTTCTGCTAGAGGAAGTGCTCCTTTTGTTTTGAAGAGGGATACCTTCAACCATGAAAGGGAGGTCTCACCCCGCATAAAAGGGAGAACTTCAACCTGAAAAGGGAAGTCTCAACATGTGATGGTTTAAGGATGACCAACAACTATGGAATGCTTAATGCAATTCTTGGAACTCTTCCAAAACTGGCGAGAAGATGAAGTCTTCTACTAGAGGAAGTTTTCTCAATTTTGTTCCTGGAATTCTTCCGAAACTGGCAAGAAGCTGAAGTCTTCTGCTAGAGGAAGTGTCCCAGATTACCAACTAAAGGCATGCTCAGGGGCATCTTTGTTTCTGGCTACAACTCTGAATCTGGTATGGCAAGTTGTGGCTCAGGCTCGATTGATGTGGCTTTGAAGCTTGTAGATGACCATCATTTCCCCCCCTGTCAGATACAAGGTGAGATGATGGAGAACTCAACTGCAAGACTGTTCAATACTCTGGAACAAGTTCTGACACATGATTGAAATATTTTCTTGGATGTTGATGCCCATTTCCAAGAAGCGATATATCCAAGATGAATCTTTGTTCTTGCAGGAGGTTTGTTTCTGAAGCATCTGTTTGAAGAATGACTAGTTTTATGACAGTGCTTACATGGATGAAGATCAAAACAGTGATATTTGAGATGGCCAACTTGGTTACAATGTTGGCATTTCACAATCTATTGTGGTGGCTATTGTTGTTGCTGTGGAAGAGAACCATAATCTAAAATAGCTGAAGTGGAACTGTCATGAAGAACAGGTGAAGATGAATCATCCTCAAGAAATCCAGCAGTTTGAAATTGAATTGGCTTTGAGTAGTCTGGAATATGGAAGGACAAGTCCTTGTCATATCCAAGACCAATTCTGTGCTTGTTGTGGACAAGTTGTTCCCAAGGTCTGATGATGGGCTTGGGAAATGCAGACTGAGTTTCTGCTTCTGCATGTACAACTGCTGCTTTATTGGGCATTGGATCAGAATGAACTTGCTTCTTATGGGAGTCTGTTTTAATGTTCTGAACAGAATCAGGTTCAGAATGATGACTCCGCTGTTGTAATTCCTTTTGTTGAAGCTGAGATTCAAGCTCCAAAAATTCTATCTTTTCTTGTGCATTTTGCAGACAAGTTCTAATGTCAGCCAAAGAGGATTTGTTGATTTTTACTGTGTCATTACTAGTAGACTGTATCAGAATTTTCAAAAACTCTAATAATTCATAAGCTTTCCCCATTTTCTCTAGTTCAAGAGTGCCAAGAAAAATTTAGAATAATGATAACAATTTTAAGCACTTGAATTCTCTAGAAAGAAATATGTAGACACTTGCAGCACGGTCGATATAAAACAATCTTGTCCCCTTTGAAATAATTCCCTTCCTCAATTTAATGGCTTCATATTTCGAGTATTTGAAGGAAATTGAAAGCACTTCAAGTTAGCACATGTTGGAATTTATACATGTGTTTGTCCTTTACTGTATTGCGATGCTGAAAACAACAAGCAAAACACTCATAAATCTGAATTGTTGTTGCAAACAAATAGCAGACAATCTAGTGCATATAACACTGATATCACCCCAAAAATTAAAGCAACCTTCTCATTAGAATTTGTTGAGAAAAACAAATTTGTTTGTTGCACATAAATTTATGCCCAAACTGCACAACAGGAACAAGTAAATTGAACAAGCAACAACTTTAAATTTAATTGGAGCAACTTCGTTAATATGCCAACAGCTCACTGTCCCAACTTCCCTCAAACAAGCAGCAACTTCAATGTGCCTTCCACCATCGACCAAAGTTAAGAACAAGTTTTGAATTGAGTCAAAGGTGTATATCAACATCTTAGTGTGTGGAGGCGTATCAGTATCAATCCGTGGAGCATGTTCCTGTTTCGCTGAATATGATGAGGACCAGCCTCGGTGTCATTACCTTTTTTTGCATGTAACATCTTTGCACCGCTATTGGCTTATAACATCTTTGTGGAGGCCATATTTATATTGAATGATTGCCATGTACATGCCAGTCACATTGAGGCATTACAAACTTCAGAGATTGAACGCCATCTATTTTCATTAAGAGGTAAGAATGAAGCAGTTTGTTTAAAGCGCATGCATATCTATGTATCCTTATTAAAGAAGATGCAACCTGAGCACCTATTGGCAACTTCAGTTAAGCTCTGTGCAGAAGTACTTGCTTTTGCAGCTGATGGTTTGCTTGATCTTGATGATTTTGCTTCACAGTGTGTATTGCAGGATGCACTGCAAATACTAGCATGCAAGGAGATACACATTCAAGGCAATCGAACAGCTGCAGGGGTAGCTGAGAATATGGAGCTAGAAGAAGAAAGTGGAGCAACAACTTTTGCAGCATCAACAGGGTGAGTTGTAACTCAGATTGCAAAGAAAAATTTGGTCCAAAATGCTATCCCAATCTTCATAGAACTCAAAAGGTTGCTTGAGAGCAAGAACAGTCATTTGACAGGCTGCTTAATGGACTGCTTACGTATGCTTCTAAAAGAGTACAAGAGTGAAATAGATGAAATACTGGTAGCAGACAAACAGCTTCAGAAGGAACTTTTGTATGATATTCAGAAATACGAAGCTATGAAAGCCAAATCGAAAGTGGCATGGCATTCAACTCACATTCAACCCACATACGTATGATTGGAACGACCACCATAAGGCAAATATAATGCATAGAGAATGCTTTCAACGCAGAGGGACTGACCTTCACAGTGTTCAATACATTAAATGCACGACCAATACAATGCAGTCAACTTGTAAATAACTTACTGCTTCAACGCATTTCTCAACATTCCTCCACAAATTCTACTTCAACGCATTTCTTAACCTTCCTCCACAAAGTCGACTTCAACGTATTTCTCAACAATCTTCCACAACTTTCATGCATTTCGCAATAATCTTGAATTCCAAACTTCAAAGGCTCGAACAATGGTTGCAGACTTGACGTATTTTGACAAAGGAAACGAATAGATTCCAGGGACATAGAGAACGTTCAAATTCAGGAATGCACATTTTTTTTCATGGAATTCACAATGCATTTACGGCCTTCAAAATAATTCAACGCACCATACCAAACCTTACATATTTAAACAGTTCAAACTCACCATACAAAGTCTTCAACACAACACTAACAAAGCATAGTTTACGGTCTTTAAAACACATTCAACACAAAAAATGCATACAGCATGGAACTCGTCGCAGAGGATCAACGCACATGTTGTCACTGCACCATAAGTTATCAGTCCAACGCACATATACACCAGCATATAATCGATCTTCAAAATATATGTGCCATCACCATCTCACATATACAACCAATGCCAAAGGAACAATCGCACAACATTCCAAATGCAGGATATAGAGTTGATTCAACTTACAACCCATGGTGTCCACTGTACATACAAGAGCAACGAACAATTTCATCTCACTATTTCAATGCAAAAGATCGACCATCATTCAGAAATTGATGCACGGGAGAAGGTTCATCACATAGGGATCAGTATGAGCCAACACATGCAGAACTCAATGCTCCAAATTTGGCAGAGGGATAGAGGATAATGACAGCATATGGCAGAGGTGAGCAGCGTAGCCTGGGAGGAGAGGCATTCAAGGCAGCGTTCGAACTGCGTTAACACTTCAATGTTCAAATCAACGGACCAGCGTTCAACTCAATCAACGGAGCAACGTTACAAATTTGGGCGTTTCTCTGTGGGAGCTCGGCATTCATCATAGAGATTCGACGCCAGGAGTTGGGCAGTCATCATAGAGATTCAACGCTCCAGTTCTGGAAGACCAAGAGACATTACACCCATACAAAAAATGTGCCAACAATGATAAGTCAGAGGTGCGTTCTTGCTAGGGCAGAGATGGCAGGTCTGAGCAAGGAGCGTTTTTAGAAGGCAGGTGAATAAAAATGGCGCTAGAGAAATAACAGGTTGCAGCTAAAATTTAGCTGAGAAAATATTCATGAAATGTAGAATTGATGGCAGAAATGATCTGCACATAAAGGCCATAAAACAAATGGATCAAAGTAATTATGTAGGGCAAGAATACACCTGCTCTGATACCATGTTAAACACACATTGGCAACAACATAATCTGAAAGATAAAACATGAGAATGCATTTTTATTAACTAGTGATATACATTTATAGTACATGGTTTGACCATTGGGTTCCACATCCCAAGGTCTCTTGGGCTTCCTTTTGTCTATTCCGCTTCCACACTAACCCATTGAGGATTAGGTGTCCAACACCATATACATCAACTTGGAGATATTTTTTGTTATGAATAATGTTCTTTATATCATAGATATGGATTTCTATTTTCTTTTATATAATTATTTAGTTTCAATTAGCAGCGAATAAAGGTAATGGAGACTCATTTAAGTTTTAATAAGTAAGTGGAATTTTGTTCTAATTAAAGTTTTTTCATATTTGCTTGATAATTATAAATAAAGATGGAGAATTTTTTATGGAAAGTGTGGAAGAATATTGTAATCGATTCAATTAACACGTTATCTGAAGTGAATATGAGTTATTTTTTTCAAAAATGGATGAATTTTAATGTGTTAACTTAGTTTAAGTGTTTTGATTGAGTTTAGTGCTTTATTTTAGAGCCCAATGTGAAAGCGATGTGTAAGTATGTTTGTGTTCAAATTGGAGTTAACGTGTGTCCCTCTTAAAATAAAAACAAAATATTCTCTAAATAGAAAAACAATGCCAACTATAATGAAAAAATAAAAAAGAATATGCTAGGCATATTTAAATAGTAGTCCATATGACCTAATATAAATTCATGTAAAGTAATTAGAAGTAAAAAAAAAATATGAGAGGAAGATGTTTAAACCTTATACTTTCCAAAAATATTCTAATAAGTTATTTAAATAAATTATTTGAAGATCTATGTTAACCAACTTATGTGGATATCAACTTCATATATAACTATGTAGTTAAAAAATGTTAAAAGAAAGTATTTTAATGTTGTATATAATAATATATCCAATGTAGGCTATCAATAGAATAGTTTAATATGAATTAATATTGTAGTATACTTCCCCGAATGCGGGTGGTAGATAGGAATTTAATGCGCATGAGCAGTCGGATAAGCAGGTGGCTTATCCGTATGGCAACCTGTGCCTTCACTTGTGTGAACTTATGGCAAGTCCTGGCTCTTAGGCTAGAGCCATTAACCAACTGGGAAAATCGAGACATTCCCTGCAATTCCAGAGATATGGATCAAAACCCCCCTCATTCCCCCATTCAGCCTCTCAATTGCTCCTGCCATCCCTCTGCAACAGAGCCAAGCCTTCGCACAGCCACTGGAAGACGTTGTAGACTCTTCTGCTACGTCGACTTGGGAAATGGTAACCATTCCTCCCAGTCCTTAATCTGCCACCTGCACTTTGAGGTCTCAGCTCCTTCCTCTAGCCCAAATGTGAATTATCTTGACCCCTTCTTCATTCCTTCTGTAGCTCTTGGATTGCCTCCTGACCCTGTTTTCAACCACTCTCAGGAGTCTTCCAATCTCAGAACCATGCGACATCGTCATAGAATGAGGAGCAGGCGCGATGGTAGTTGGGAAGGTGCCACTCATCCTGTGTCTCGGCCCCCTTCTATCTCAACCTCCCATTCAGTCTCCCCTTCCCCTAGCCCCTCCAATTCCCGCTCCCTTGGCAGGTATCCGGACACTCGAAGCAGCCGTGGAAGACTGGGCACCAGTGAGGTTCGTCGCTCCGAAGGAATCACCCAGCACACCGTGACCACTGCTCCCTCTCAGCAAGCGCACTTCCATTTTCAAAGCGCCATGCATAAGCCGCTCATAATTGCCACCATCACGGTGGATTTCAGGGAAGTCCCTGCCTCCTGTCTCGAACCAACGCTCAACTGGGAAATCAACCAGGATCCTATGTTCGGCATCGTTCCAGGGGAGCCGAGCTCCAGCCGCCCGCCAAGAGACAAGGGAAACCCATCTATCAACAAATAGAAAATGCTGGGAAGCGAAGCCACCCGTAAGGATAAGGGCATTCAAACTGAGGACAGTGCAGGTGGCGGATATGCAGAGGACACTGGTTCTGAGGAATATGGATGGTGTCTGATCATGGAGGAAGAGCCAACAAAAGCCACCTTGCAGCTGCATGCCAGGTTACGTGGCGGGCCTTGAATCCGTTTCTGATTAGTTTCGTTACATGTCATTTTGAACTTTGTTTCCTGTCGGGTCATTTTCTGTTTTTTGTCTCCAACTCGGGTGACGAAAATTTTGAATTTTGTTCCCAATTGTCGTATTACAGTGGAAAATTCTGAGTTAAGTTTTGGAATTTACAGTCTTTTGGTTACAATTTTTGAATTATGGAACTGTAGCCCCTGCGAGGGTAGATTTAACTTTCCTAATTTTGTTCTCGGACTGGTTTCCCCATTTGGGGCAGTCACGATTTCAAGGTTTGATGCTCAGAATGGTCATACAACTGACCCAGTACCGCTGAGGCCGGAGCCTCTTTGTACATTATGTCTTTATAAATAGATCAATTTTACTTAGAAAAAAAAATTATTGAAGTATACTTAAAAATATATATCATTTAGAAATACAATTTAATCAATGAAAAAATACATGTTTTTATCTTGTTCTTATATATTTTTTACACTTTCATATATCGGGTGTTGTAAATCTAAATTCTCTTGGAAAATCACCAATTTTAAAAAAGGGAGGAAAAATAAAAATAATATTCATCTCAATTTGAGTTTGGGAGGTCAAGATATCACTTTTTGAAAACCCACTTTTTGTGGTGTTTTTTCTTCACGATAGGTGTGTGGACTAAAGAGCGCATACTTTTGATAGGATCTTCACATTGTCATCATACTACCACCATTAGATAGAGGGTATTCAGTCATTTTATTTGATATACTATATGTCGTACATTCTACCAACATTGAGTACACTATAGCCATTGCATGTTTCACTCTATAATCCTCATGGTCGTGGATGTGCAAATGTGGTTAAAGAAACTTGATTCAAGATTTGGTCTTAGGGGATCAAAGATGTCCAAGCAACTATAACTAAATGTTAGAAGACTTGTCTTCTTGTGCCTACACAAGTTTACACTAATGAAGTGTATAATCAAGAAAATATGTCTAGTATTATCTCAAGGATGCTTGTAATGATTAGTATTTGGATAATTGTCATCTTTAGGGATGAAAACTACTTTCATCTTCTATTTGATGATTGTACTCCACCTTATGGAGGGAACATTAAGGATAGATGCTAATAGTTGGTCAATGATTTGAAATTGGAAATTGAAGGTTTCTTGAAAAGTTTTGCAAGGTATTTTATGTCTTGTGGAAAATGGATCGAATTTGCAAAAGAATATAAACATATTAATTTTAGTCAATTTTTGCAGATATAACCAGAGAAAGAAATAGACAACATGAATCATCACAAAACAACAATTTGATGGTGAATTTCACCCCTCTTGGACTACGTCTCCAGGTCCATCTTCCAATGTTGGCCCTTTATATAATATGCTCAAAATGTAAGTTACATCAACATACAATGCTCAAATCACAAAAATAATGTTGTCATTGTGTCCAACATCCCCAAAAACCCCTATGTAGGCTCTTCTTAGGCTTAATAAGGCTAAAAGAGGGAAAACTTACGCCTCCTCCATTTCACTACTATGAGTCATGCAAAATGACCAAACTGGCAAAACAAGAAACCAATTCCTCCTTTGGAAAAACCACCATGTGACAAATTAGCGTGAGAGCGGTGAAAATTCTGCCAAAAATTATGCAATTTGTCAAATATTTAAATGCACCAATAAAGCATGTGTGTTGTTTCTTAGCCACCGGGATCGGTCATATGGGTTCAACGTGATCAGGGGCTTGAGACAGAGGTCACACGCCTACTAGATTTCATGCTCCTGGTCATATTACATGTCATAGGACTGTGGGTTGGGTGCCATGCGCCAGACCTTCTTTGTAGCCCTCGGGTGGTGGTATCATTGTTGGTTATGGTTGATAGTTGGGACTGTGGGTTGGGATAACTTCCTTCCCCCTCCGCTTCGGTGCTCGGTCGCGGGTCATTCCATATTGCTCGGGGCTAGGGCCACATGCCCACCTCACCCCACTTTGTTTTTGCCACAGTGGTATGATATACCATATAAATGGGGGCCAAGGTGTTGTAAATCTAAATTCTCTTGGAAAATCACCAATTTAAAAAAAGGGAGGAAAAATAAAAATAAAATTCATCTCAATTAGAGTTTGGGAGGTCAAGATATCACTTTTTGAAAATCAATTATTTCTGGTGTTTTTTCTTCATGATAGGTGTGTGGACTAAAGAGTGCATAACTTTTGATAGGATCTTCCCATTGTCTTCATACCATCACCATTGGGTAGATGATATTCAGTCATTTGATTTTATATACTAATGTCGTACATTCTACCAACATTGAGTACACTATAGCCATTGCAGGTTTCACTCTCTAATCCTCATGGTCGTGGATGTGCAAATGTGGTTAAAGAAACTTTATTCAAGATTTGGTCTTAAGGAATCAAATATGTCCAAGCAACTATAACTAAATGTTAAAAGACTTGTCTTCTTATGCCTACACAAGTTTACACTAATGAAGTGTATAATCAAGAAACATATGTCTATTATTATCTCAAGGATGTGTGTATTGATTGGTATTTGGATAGTTATCATTTTTTGGGATGAAAACTACTTTCATATTCTATTCGATGATTCTACTCCACCTTATGGAGGGAACATTATGGATGGATGCTAATAGTCGGTCAATGATTTGAAATTAGAAATTGAAGGTTTCTTGAAAAATTTTCCAATATATTTTATGTCTGGTGGACAATGGATCAAATTTGCAAAAGAACATAAACATATTAATTTTAGTTAAATTTTGCAGATATAACCAGAGAAAGAAATAGACAACATGCATCATCACAAACAAAAATTTGATGACGGAGTTCACCCGTTTTGGGCTACATATGCAGGTCCATCTTCTAATGTTGTCCCTTTATATAATATGCGCAAAATATAAGTTACATCAGCATACAATTCTCAAATCACAAAAATAATTTTTTCACCTTGTCCAAAACGCCCAAAAACCCATGTGTAGGCTCTTCTTGGGCTTAAAAAGGCTTAAAAAGGGAAAATGTATGCCTCCTCCATTTCACTACTATGAGTCATGCAAAATGACCAAACTGGAAAAACAGGCAACGAATTCCTCCTTTGGAAAAACTGCCATGCGACAAATTAGCATGAGAGCGGCGAAAATTCTGCCAAAAATTGTGCAATTTTTCAAATACTTAAATGCACCAATAAATCATGTGTGTCGATTCTTAGCCACCAGGATTGGTCATATGGGTTCAACATGGCCAGTGGCTTAGGACAAAGGTCACGCATCCATTGGCTTTCTTGCTCCTAGTCATATTACATGTCATAGGATTGCAGATTGGGCGCCACACGCCAGCCTTACACCATAGCCCTCGGGTGGTACTTCTGTTGTTGGTTATGGTTGACAGTTGGGACTTTGGGTTGGGCTAATCGTCTTCCCCCTCCGCTTCGGCGCTGAATCGCGGGTCATTCCATATGGCTCGGGGCTAGGGCCACGTGCTTGCCTCGCCCCACTTTCCTTTTGCCACAGTCATATGATATACCATATAACTAGGGGCCAAGGCCAGTCGGAAGTGCCCACCAACACCCCCCCCCCCAAACCATAGAACCATATCAAAATAAATATGAATGGCCTACCATCTATAAATGTGCAACACAGTTGGTGGAGCGATAAGGTTTTTGTTTAGTTACAATGAGATCGTGGGGTCGAACATCACCGAGCTTGGTCAGACCCTTAAAAAAATTCTGCACGAGCCCCGAGGGCCATGTCGTGCCCTCCCATTGGGCCACGTTGTGCCTCCTAATTGGCGAAACCAAAATCTCAACCAATGAAAATACGTCAATTCAAACTATATGATATGCCACGTGTCAGCATGAGATTGGCCTGTGTGACCACCATACATACACAGTCAGATTGCTAACATCATTGTTGGGTCATTGTATACCCTACCCAGTCAACTCTATAAGTTGCTTTTTTAGTTATTTGTCAAAAAATTCAAAATGTGATAACTTTCACATGCAATGTCAGATTGAGGCAATTCAAGCATCGTTGGAATTATAACGACGATATTTATGATTTAATGTCAGGTTTGAGAGATTTTGAGCACTTTGATTTTTGAGCATATTTTTATCCCCTGATCATTCTTCCCCACTAGAAACTTTTGGACCACCAAAAGTTTGTTTTAACTCAAAAAGTAAATGAGGGTACAACTCCCTCACTTTCCCAATCTCAATCCACCTTACTTTATTTGGATTGGTACCTTTGAGCCCAACTTAAAGATACTCCACGTTGCCTGTATATGAAGTCCTCATCCTCCTGTCAAGAATTGAGTCTTCCTGCAACTCATATAAATATTCAGGAGTAAAATATTCAATAGATGGAATATGAACATTCTCTTCATGATCATTAATCATTGGAGCCTCATACAATCTCAATTTTTCCACATTCACAACATAATAAATTTGCATATAAGGTGGAAAATCTAATTGGAATCATTGTTACCAATCTTCTCCAAGATTTTTAAAGGACCATATCTGATTGGCTTTAGTTTTTTACCTTCACCTTGAAGTCTTTCCTTGCTGATATATAAGCAAACTTTATCTCCCACTTGGAAATCATGATCAACTTGATGCTTGTCATGTCTTTCTTTATACTTTGTTTTTCTTTTCTCAAGCTGCTCTTGTACTCTTTGATGCACTAGTTTAATTTGTTCAATAAAATGATTTGTTTTATCCACATCACTATATCCATGTACTGCAATCTCTTTACCAAAAATGAAATCTAAAGGAGACTTTGGAAAATATTCCAAACAAGCTTCAAATGGATATACTTGCGTAGATGAATGCTTAGCATGATTATAGGCATGATAGATGTAATGAAAATTCTCATCCCAAAGTTTAGGATGCTTACAACAATATCCACGAAGGAGATGCAATATTGTTTTGTTTACAACTTCTGTCTGGCTGTCAGTTTGTGGATGAAATGTTGTGCTCTTATTTAACTTTGTGTTCATGAGTTACCATAAACTTGAACAAGACTTCCTGACAAATCGAGAATCCTAATAAAAAATAATAGAAGTGGGTAACCTAAAGTGAACCCATACATTTTGGAAGAACATATTTGTGGTCTATTGAACTATAACATATATTTTATATGGCATCAACACACACATTTTGCTGAAACGATCTACAAACACATATATAGTTAATCATTACCTTTCTTAAACATTGTTAGTCTCCCTACAAAATCCATAGAAATACTTTCCCAAGGACGAGAAGGAATAGGAAGAGTGTACAAACCCAATATCAATAACTTTGTTGTGTATACCTTTATTGTACTTGATTACCAAATGAAATTGTTCTAGGAATCCCATCCACTTGAAATATCTAGCTTGTTCTAGCTTGGTTTGTGATTGTAAATATTGCAAAGGTTGACGGTCAGTATGAATAATCATTTCTTTACTAATCAAATAATGTTCTTATTTCTTTACGCTTTGTACCAAAGTATAAAACTCTTTATCATAAGTTGGATAGTTAATTATTTGCATTGGTAAAGGTTTCAGAATCATAACAAACAGGCTTACCATGTTGCATCAAAATTTCTCCCATGGCATAATCTCTTGCATTATTTTGAATCTCAAATGGCTACTTTAGATCTGGAAGTGCTAGAAATGGTGTTGTACTAATTTTATCTTTCAATGCGTCGAAATATTTCTTCTACTTTCCTCCCCACTGAAAGACATTTTTCACACTTGTTAAAGCATGTAATGGTGCTGCAATGATTTAAGAGTTAGCTATAAATTTTCTCCAATATTGGGTTACTCCCAAAAATGTCCTAACTTTTGTTACATTGTTGGGTTTAGGCCAATTCACAATGACTTCAACTTTTGAGACATAAATCTGCAATTCACCCCCTCCTACAAAATGACCCAAATAAACCAAATTCACACTTAGACATCTTCAAATAGAACTTCTCTCTTTTCAAGGCATCTAAAAATTGTTTCACATGCTTGAAATTCTCTTCACGAGTCTTACTGAAAATCATAATATCATCTAAGTAGATTAAGACTAAAACATCAAGGAATGGTCTCAACACATCATTCATAACTCTAATGAATGTTGCAGGTGCATTGCAAAGCCCAAACAACATGACTAACCATTCAAACAAATATTTTTTTGTCTTGAAACAAGCTTTCCAAATATCATCTTCAAAAATCCTTATCTCATGATAACCATTTCTCAAATCTAACTTAGTGAACTAAACAACATTTTTTATCTAATCTAGCAAATCACCAATGTGAGGAAGAGGATAGAGATTTTTTATCGTGATTTTGTTCAAAGCTCTAAAATCCACACACATACACCACATGTCATCTTTCTTTGGAACCAAGAAAATAGGAGATCCACAAGGAGATATTCTTGGTCTGATGGCCCCTTTTTCAAGCATCTCTTAAATTTTCTTCTCGATTTCTGCATTCTCAAAAACTGACATTCTATACATGCCAATGTTTGAAGTGGTGCATCTTGCTGTAAATGAATCTCACGTTGGATTCCTCTTTTAGGAGGAAACCCTTTAGGTTCTTGGAACATCTTTTCATAAGCATTAACAACTTCAACCAAATCATGCTTGAGTTTTGAATCACATCTTGCGAAAGAATCATATTCAACAGTATCTTTAGCTTTAATCATCAACAACACAAATTCTTACTAGCATTTACAAGCCTTTTCATCTCACCAACACTTGCAAGAGACGACTTCATCTTCATGCGATGTGCTCTAACAATATACTCAACTCCATCTTTAAAAAGATGATATTTTTCTCATGGCAATAGAATATGGTTTTTCATTCATAAAGGACTCCATAAAACAATTCCACATATGCCAAGTGGTACAACATCAAGCTCTACCTCATCTATAAAGTTTGTAGTGATGGCGAATTTGATTTTACATTTTCGTGTCACTTGCAATTTGGCATCATCACATAGCCAACCCAAAGGCTAAGGTTTAGTATGAGGTGTAGTTTCTATATTTAGTTTCTTAACAATTTCTTCAGAAATAAGGTTGACTTGGGATCCACTATCAAACAAGGTATCAAATTTTCAATGTTTTGTAATGACCCTTCCATGGAAAAGCTTAATTCTTTCTTTGTCATTTTGAGACTCAATAGGATTACTATAAGAACTAGTACTTGCATTAGAAGCTTTACCTTCAATTCCCATGACTATGATTTTGGTTTTGTCACCTAAATCAGATCCTAGATCTTGTTGACTTGTAGTAGCAGTCTTTTGCTTCCCCTTGTTATTGAACTTCTTTGGTTTCATTTCTGGATGTAATTTCCAACAATGGTCTTCATCATGACCTTCTTTTGAGCAATGTTTACAAGTAAGTTTCTCTCCCTATTTCTTGATTGTAGCACTCTTTTTGTCTTTTCCTTTAAACTTCACATTTCCCTTGTCTCCAGATTTGGATGGTTTCCTTCTAGTCTCTTGAGTAATATTCTTTCCTCTTGATTCTAACTGAGTTGCCTGAACACATACTTCATTACATTGGTGGGATTAAACATAATTATAGTATGTCTCAAATAACTATGCAATACACCTATGTATTTAAGGAGAGTGTCTTGTGAAGACAAATCTATAAACAAGATTAAAGATCTTCTTCTAATTTCTTGTGTGTAACTTTGGAAACTCTCACCTTTATCTTGTCTAAAACTTTGTCATTCCATAATTGTTTTTTTCATACAATCTAATGGATAAAATTTGCTTCTTAATGAATTTATAAAATCATTTCAACAAGAGATAATTTTATCACTTTTCTTCAAATCTTCTTGAGTTTTGGCGTCCCACCAGATGAGGGTTGCACCTTCCAAACAAAGGGAAGCAAGCTGGATCTTGGTAACATCATCCTTAATCTTTTGAATCCGGCAATAGACTTCAATTTGATGAGCTCGAGTATCCAACTTTTCAGCATTTACCTCCCCATTGTACATTGGAAATTCAAACTTGACATCAAGCTTAAGCAAATGAGACTTAGGATGTCTTTTTGGAGATCTAGGAGGAGTATGTATAGGTGTTGAAGGAGGTGAAGAAGGAGATGAATATGGAGGTGAAGGTGGAGGTAAAGGAGGAGGTTGTGGAAATAGAGGCTTGCTCCCATCATCACCATTAATTTTTTGTTGATTTGAACTCTCTCCTTGCAACCTTGTTGTCCTTGCATTGTACAACACTTTCACCATCTCTGACATATCATAGAAGTCCTTTCTAAAAGGTATCTCATCCTCATACATCAACTCATGTCCTTCTTCATGTGCCATGACCCGTGGAGTTTTTGACCTCTTTGAACCGATTTGAGGGTTTGATTCTTCAAGCACTCATTCTCCTCTTCTCAACTTAGAACTTGTAATCATTCAAAAACACTTGAAAAAATAATCAAACCTTCAAAACAACCATGCTCTGATACCAAACTTATCTGAAATTAGAAATTGAAGGTTACTTGGAAAAATTTGCAAGCTAGTTTATGGCTTGTGGGCAATGGATAAAATTTGAAAAAGAACATAAACTTATTAATTTTAGTCAATTTTTGCAGATATAACTAGAGAAAAAAATAGACAACACGCAGCATCACAAAACAACAATTTGATGATGGAATTCACCCCTCCAGGGCTAAGTCTTCGGGTCCAACTTCCAATGTTTGCCTTTTATATTATATGATCAAAATGTAAAATGTATCAATTGTAAAGTGTTACCTTACCTTAAGTGTTTTGATATTAATAAAATGAGAATAATTTCCATCTTATTCTTTGTTATTTTGATGTGATTATATTTTCATATTTAAAGCACTTAACACTTCCACACAAAAAAACGAATTTTTTTTTCATGGACTTAACATGATTTTGATATTAACATACATACTAAATACCTACACAATTATAGAGTCTAACTATATTTTCATGATGTGTTATAGAAATATTTCAAAACAAGTCCAATACAAGTTGTTTAAAAAGTTACAATTTAACTATATTGAACAAGTTTATCTAGAATTCCAACCAAGGTAAATGGTATTACACCTAAGTACCAATCATTATATATATAAACTAAGATTTATAGTGTGCACGTGAGTGCATGATGTAATGGTTGGGGCGGTGGGTTTACATGCCCCTGGCCAGTATCCGAGTCCTGCGGAGCTGCCCTGCAGCATATTTGGGCCATGGCCAGTGATGTATGTACTATGTACAGAATGTATTTCACAATATATAGCTTCTTCAGCAGGGCCCCGCCCCCTGAAAAAAACTAAGATTTATAGTATGTCTAGATAAATCAAATCTTTTTAAGTGAAAATCTCTGCTGAAGTAGATTCCAATCTTTTTAGTATTAATATTTTCTCTTAATTTTAGACTTAATTAGGACTTTAAGAATTTAATCTCTAAAATATGATTCATTCAAAGTCTATTCTCAACAACACGTCTACGCTCTGGAACTCACTGAAAGAGTCTAAGTTCCTCGTGATTAAAAAAATCTATATCATTTTACGTTGCCAGTTGTTTTCTCTTTACACACCTGACGGCAACGGAAGCCACCTCCGCGTCTATCCATGAAAAGCCAAAGAAAGTCCACTAGGCATATCGCTTCTCATTTACATGTGGTCTTCGTTCATCAGCACATGCGCTGCTGCAAAAATAGATCCTTTCTGCATTCTGGAGTGGTGGGGCTTTCGACTCTGCAGTGGACGCCAGGTGGGCTTCCAGAATCATTCATGAACTTGGTATTGTCCAGTTAGTGACTAGTCCCAACTGTACTTGCAAGGTGGCCCTCAAAAGTCTAGAAATGCTATAATATAATATCAATCAGTGAACTTTTATTATATTATTATTGATAGCGAATGTAGTATTTGGGAAGCCGTATTGGTTATGAGAAAGTTTCCAGAATTTTCAGGAAGATGTAGAAATTGTTTTAGTTCCACGTAAAATTGATTTGCCATTGCCGGTGGAGAGAACAAAAATGGGAGTAGTTTTATGTAACATATTTTTATGAAATTTAGTTTTAAGTAACATATTTTTGTGAAATTAACTAAGGTGGTTTAATAAAAACATTTAAGGTTTATTAATAATATTGATAATAAGATTTATTAATAATATCAAGTTTTATTAATAAGGTTTAATAATAAGGTAGGTATAAATTAATGATGGTCTTTAGTGATATATGGTAATGTAAAATTAGAAAATTAATAATATGATAACTTTTAGAGATAAGTAGAGATGTTTATTTGATAAATTTGTATCAAAAAATGAACAAATCTAATAGACATTACAAATTAATTTATCCACAAATTCTTCCTGATCTCAGACCACACTATTTCTTTCTGATTTCATCCAAAGTAAGTGAACTCCTTGAGCCGAGTCAATTCTCACCCTAATAGATAGCAAGGTCACTAAGTCACCTGACATGAGGATTCGAGATTTGTAGGATTCGGGGATTCGAGTGTCGGATTCGAACATGTCGACCCCACGGAACAGGACACGTAGGATTCATTATAAATTATTTTCTTAAAAAGATATATATATATATATATATATATATATATATATATATATATTAAAAATTAGATATTTCTTACACAAATTCTAATTAATGATACAAATTCATTGATTTCAAACATAGATCTTCATCTATAGCATGTATAGTACATACAAAATTCAAATACATGTTAGTGGTCACATAAATCATGATTCATAATTCATAAATGAAAGACAACTTACAAGTTTACAACTACAAGATAGTAAGATAAAGACACTAACAACTATAGTTTTCTCATTAAGTCATCAAATCAAAATGTGTTACATAGGTAGTGTTGGTGCAATGCCAATGGAAAATAGAAATAGAAAATATAAAACAACTACAGGTATACAAGCCTAAAGGCAATAGGTAGTCATCAATCCTCAGAGTCATCATCAGAATCAGCATCGATGTCCTCATCATCATGGTCACCACTGCTCTCCTCTACATCCTCCTCCTCCCTTGTATCCATAGTCGCCTCTACATCTGCTGGTGTGGAGGATGACCCCTCTAAGTCATCAAATCTAATAGGATATAGCACTGGATCATTGAGATCCATGTTGGCCAATGCCAACTCAACACTATTCTCCAGACCCATATCATTAGGAAAAACATCCCACATCTTTATCTTTCCCCTCAACCACTCTTCCCTCTGCCTGTAAATAAGACAAAGGTTGGTGTGCACATAAACCATTGTCTCTGCCTTGGACTGCTCAAGCCTGCTCTTCTTCACACTATATAAATTCCCATATGTGCTCCAATTCCTCTTGCAACAAGAGGAGGAAGTCACCTGAGAGAGGAGCCTCATGGCTAACTGCTGAAGAGGAGGGCTTGTTGCCCTATGATTTGCCCACCAAGAATAGGGCTTCTTAGCCCCCCTGTCTCTAATCACATCATATCCTGCAAATCGACCAGTGCCAGTGGAAAACTCTGCAAAGGCATCCTCCAACTCATCAAGCAATGCACTATCCTGAAAAACCCGCCTCAATGCCTCTTTCCTCCCCTGTGAGATTTCACCATCCATGTGAGGAGGGAATCTGCAGGAAGGGCCACCATTCAGCCACTCATGGCTGTAGTATTTTAGGTTCAACGAGTGAGCCAAACAATGTAAAGGTGTACAATTCTTGTCCCATCTGCTGACAAGAATATCCTGTATAGTAGCACAAAAGGCCTTTGGTGATGTCTCATACTCGAGGCACTCACTCTGTAGAATAATGCTCTTCAGAGACTCAATCATGGAATCCCATCCCTCATAAACCTCTCCTAGGATGGGTTTGTCTGTATCTACAAATCGAAGCAAAGAAATGATAGGGTCCATGATCCGAATAATTAGATCTACCCTCTCCCACCAAGCATCATCGAGCACTGTGTCCTTCACTCTTTTAGAGGCTACCTAATCTGTCTTTCTCCCAAAAGACCAAAACTCATAAATAACCATGGACCCAAGAGCGGTCTTGACCTCCCTCAACCTCTTCAACATCATAAATGAAGAGGAAAACCGTGTATCAGCAATCTTCAACAATGATAGATTGGTGTACTCCTTGTAGATAGTGAGGGCATTTGTATGATTTTGCACAAAGTTACGGATATGTCGTGCATCCTCAATAATGTTACCAATCCAAAGCACATTAGAAGCAATGGATTTTAGTGTTAAACTCAATGAATGGACAATGCAAGGTGTCCAAAAAACTTGTGGATATTTAGCTTCCACAATCATGCCAACAGCCTTGCAAACAAGTGCATTATCTGTAATGATTTGCACAAAATAATCAACACCTACATCTTCAATAACTTTAATAAATAACTAACCAATAAATTGTGCATCCTTGTATTCTCCAAGTGTATCCATTGCTTTCAAGAAAATTGAACCATTCAAGGAAGACACCATGAAGTTGATGATTGGGTGTCATGTTGGATCTGTCCATCCATCAGAAACAATTCTAACCCCAGATGTTGGCCATGATGCCGCAATAGGCTCAAGCATTTTTTGCACCTCTTTTTTTGCCTTTGTAAACAATGTGGTTCTAAGATTCTCTGAACCAAGAGGCACATACCATGATGGAGACCCGTGAGTTAGAGCTCGACACATCTCAATAAATAAAGGTGAGCGTGCAACATTAAATGATATGAAGTTTCGATAGAAAAAGAAGGCAATGGTGAGATCAAGCTCTTCCTGTTTCTCTTTTTGAAAAATCTTGTCATTGGACCAAGTGCAATTGCTCTTCTTTTTGCTGCTTCTCCCCAAATAGAACTCTCAAATGGAAATTTGGTGGCACCTTTCCTAAAAAATGGTAGGGGTATTTCATTCTTGGATTTTCTTGATTTTGCAGCCACATTTTCCATACCAACAGTGGACTCCTTTTCCATTTCTTTCCTCTTTTGTAAAGGAACAACTTTACAAGCTCCAATCCCACAACCCGGTAAAGCCAACAAATGGCCTTTCACACGGAAATATGTGCTTTTGAAAGCAATGTGACAAAAGTTGCATCTCCATTGAACATTGCCTCCTCCCTTCCCCTTGGTTCTTGTCCCATCCTCTCTTGTGACATATTTCCACAAGGGATATTTCTCAATGTTGACTTTAGGTCCTCCTCTTCCCTCAACATTACTTGCAGCAGACTCCGATGATATTGGAGGAGGAGGGGCATCTCCAATGGAGACATTCTTCCCCTTCCTTTTCCCCCTAACTGCTGCCTTTGATTGAGCCATGAATACTGTAAAAAAAATGAACAAAACATGCACAAATTTGTAAACAAAAAATCATATACAAACTACTGTAATAGAATAAGAAATGCAAAAAAATGGAGCTGAAATGC
The DNA here is from genome assembly GCA_031772625.1 of Pinus tabuliformis. NCBI lineage: Eukaryota > Viridiplantae > Streptophyta > Pinopsida > Pinales > Pinaceae > Pinus > Pinus tabuliformis. The sequence continues at coordinate 84,666,638 of CM062806.1, read as the reverse complement.
ACTTACCTGGTGCTTGAATCTCCTTGCCGAACGCTCTAATCCCTTAGCTCCTTGCTCCAAACCCTTAGCTCCTTGCCCACAGCTCAAACTATGCAAAATGAAATGAGAAATAAGGTGAATGATAAAAATAATAGCGTGCTTTTTAACCCGCGGAAGTCATTTTCTTGGGATACGAATCCCAGAATTGGGATTCGATGTGCCCATAGGGGATTCGTACGGGATTCGTACGAATCCTGTACGGACACGTCGAATCTTGTTCTGGGATTCGAATTCTTGGCAAATCGTATCCGATTTGCAGGATTCAGATTCGACAGGTGGTTTGGATGAATCCGGTTACTTAGCAAGGTCATCATTACCTGCCCCTCTAAACCCCTTATGTTTCCTTTGCTCAATCCCAGAGTGAGATCTAGAAGTGGTTAACCAAGTGGAAGCACCAAGGAAGGACTGGAACATCCCTGGATCACCCAAAGGAAGGAGGTAATTCTTGGAGAATATTGCATGGGAAGACTGTGTAAGCGTCACTCTAGAGATGGTAGAAGTTCATTTTGTGGAAGACTCCATCGGGGAATACTACCAAAGTAATCTAATAGACATTACAAATATTCTCATACGGACCATCTAGATCTAGAAGTGGTTGACCAAGTGGAAGCACCAAGGAAGGACTGGAACTGTAGGAATTTACAGGGTAAGTTCCTCAGAAAGAACACCAAAAGGACACCGCTCACAACCAGATCTCAAATCAATACACCAGTATTTTTGACGTGGTTAAAACCCTCAGAGTGCAAGGAGGGAAACAGTCCACGGCCTGTCCCAACGTGGGTACTATAGGCAATTTATTAATCAAAGAATGAAAATTTACATAAGCTTCTCTCATGCACGGATTACCCGAACAATGACCCTCCATGCGCTTTAAATAGAACTCATGGACCAATCGGGTGTCAAGCCACGGATCAAGTGTCGGTAATACCGAGGAGAGAATGAACCATCGGATCACTACATATCGTGACCGTCGGATTGTAAGTTACAATATGTACAACGGTAAAGAAACACACTTTACCTAACTCTATACTTAACTCTAAACTAGACCAAGTTGAACTTAACTATATCCTATGTGTCGGAATATCCTAACATCCCCCCTTAAGAACAACTTGGGATAGGATTGAAGGATTTACAAATATGACACAATAGGAGAAGGAAGGAGGCACTAGAGCCTATCCCCCCTTAGTGACAACTTCCTGAACTCTAAGCATATATCGAAGTTTAGTGAACTTCGCCTCTGTGAGAGCCTTTGTGAAGATGTCTGCAACCTGATCATCTGTTGGACAATATTGCACTTCAAGAACATGGTCATGAATGAGCTTTCTGATGAAGTGCATGTGTAGTTCGATGTGTTTGCTGCGCTGATGTTGGACTGGATCTTTGCATAGATGAATGGCACTTTGATTATCATACCAAAGTGTGGTTGGATGCTGCTGCTCAAAGCCAAACTCTGATAGGATCTGACGAAGCCACAAGGCTTCCTTACTAGCTTCCACGGCACCACGATACTCTGCTTCTGCTGACGAAAGAGAAATGGCAGCCTGTTTCTTACAAGCCCATGTAATAGGTCCTGAACCAAGAGTGAAGACATAACCGGCAGTAGACTTCCGATCATCAGGGTCACCAGCCCAATCAGAATCAGTGAAACCAACCAATAGAGGAGCTGTTTCGGCACTGTAATGAATCCCAAACTGAACTGTACCTCGAACATAACGAACTATTCATTTAGCTGCTTTCCAATGGCTTTCACGGGGGTTTTGCATAAACCGAGCAACAAGGCCAACAGCAAAGGAAAGATCAGGACGAGTATGGGTTAAATACAAGAGTTTTCCTATAAGTTGACGGTATAAGGTAGCATCAACTTCAGGAGAAGTACAAGAGACTGAAAGTTTGACTCCAGACTGAAAGGGAGAAGGGGCGGGCTTACAGTCTTCCATGTGAAAATGACGAAGAATATCACAAGCATACTTGGACTGGGAAAGGAAAATACCCTCTTTGGATTGCAAGACTTGAAGACCGAGAAAATAGTGTAAGTGTCCTAAGTCTGTCATTTCAAATTTCTTTTTAAGGCTGGACTTCACATGGTTTATAAGGTTGGGATCACTACCAGTGAGAATAAGATCATCAACATAAAGAACAAGGATGATAAGAGAGTTGCCCACTTTCTTGGTGTAGACAGTATTGTCAGAATGACACCTAGAAAAACCAGATTCTAAAAGAAAGCTATCCATTTTGGCATACCAAGCCCGAGGAGCTTGCTTGAGGCCATAAAGGGATTTCTTAAGTCGACAAACAAGGCTGGAGTCTGTTTGTATGAAGCCAATGGGTTGTTCCATATAGATTTCTTCCTGCAAGTCCCCATGCAAGAAGGCAGATTTAACATCCATCTGATGGACTTCCCATTTTAAAGAGGCAGCAAGGGAAAGAACAAGGCGGACAGAGTTCATTTTGGCAACAGGGGAGAAGGTTTCAGTGTAGTCAATGCCTTCGACCTGTGAAAAGCCCTTAGCAACGAGACGAGCTTTATGTTTATCAATTTTCCCGTCTGGTCCATACTTGGTTCTGTAAACCCATTTACATCTAACAAGTTTGCGTCCCTTTGGTAGAGGAACAAGATCCCATGTATCATTTGTCATCAATGAATGATATTCTTCATTCATAGCTGCTTCCCAATGTGGATGGCCTGAAGCTTCTGCAAAAGTGTCAGGATCATGATTTACTGGAGCTTGAGCCAATAAAGAAGAGGCTCTTTCAAACTGAGAACGTGTACGTCGCTGATCTGTAGGATCACCGGCAAGATCACCTGCTGCATCCCGAGTAGCACGGACCCATCTTGGAAGTTGAGGATCCTGAGAAGGTGGGGGAGGATTATCATCCTCGCTTTTATCATCTGAAGAAGAAATGTTTTCAAAAGTAGAAGAGATAGGAAGAGGTGGCACATCCGCCGGACTAGGCTCGCAGGCCGATTTATTTTCATCAAATTTTACATCTCTTCTAATGATAACTTTTTTGGACTTAAATGGAATAAGTCTATAACCTTTTACATCTTCAGAATATCCAACAAAAGTACATTTCTCACTCTTAGGTTCTAAAGCTTTATGCTTTTCATCTGGAATATGGGCCCATGCTTCACTTCCAAACACACGAAAGTGACTTACATCTGGTTTAATGGAACTCCAAGCTTCTTCTGGAGTGATATTCTCTAGAACCTTAGTAGGAGTGCGATTGATTATATAATTTGCACAATTAATTGCTTCGGCCCAAAAACTAAGACTGAGTCCTTTAGATTGCAGCATACAATTAGCCATTTCCTTTAAGGTGCGATTTTTTCTTTCAGCTACACCATTTTGTTGTGGAGTGTATGGAACAGTATGTTGCATTTGAATTCCATTTTCAGTGCAAAAGTTGATGAATGTGTTTTTAACATATTCTCCACCATTATCAGTTCTTAGCTTAAGAATTTGATGTCCAGATTGTTTTTCAACAAAGGCTTTGAAGGCCAAAAAAGTGTTAAATACTTCGCTCTTGAGTTTTAAGAAGTATACCCAAGTGCGTCTGGAGAAATCATCAATGAAAGTTAAGAAGTACTTGTTGAGTCTTGAAAATGTCATTCATTTGCATTACACTTTCACTATTATGTCCATTATATCACCTCCATTTCACCTCCATTTCACTACTATGTCACCACATTCATCCCACTTTCATTATTATTGGGCCACCTTTATGTTTTTCCAATATTTATTATTTCTAAGCCTTTTAAGTGAATTTGTGGTATAACATTAGAAAATAATGTGCATATGCTTATACCTAACAAATGGGTTGAGTTTGTTGACATGTGTAGGTTGAAAGGAGGCTTCTAGAAGACCCTTATGTGGCACTCTAAGGCCAAATTCGAATTTGGTTGGAAAGAATCATGGGATCATGAGGATATGTGTCACATCTCCTAATTGTATTGTAACTCTAAAAAGACGTGTCTTATCAGTTCCTATTTTGATTAGGACTCTAGAGGTAGAGGGAGAGATTCATGGACTATCATTAATGAGATGGCTCTCATCTTTTTGTATAAATAGGAGATCTCTCTCTTTCATTTGCTAGTCTTTTCTTAGCCCTTTTAGTTTGTTAGTCCCATGGCTTTTGAAAGCTTTGGAGAGCTTTGTTGTACTTTGCACTTTTGAAGAAATTGAATAAAGCTTTGATGTTCTCAACATGGAAGGAGATGTGAAGTAGATGTCATGGAGCATATTAGGATGTAAGTAGATTAGATTTCATTTTGTAAATATTGCTTTGTAGAATGTAAGGTAGATTAGATTTTCATTCATGCAATTTTAATTTATGCAAGTTATTTTCACCTGGGATTGTGTGTCTTTGTTGTATTTGCTTTATCTCTAATGGTATTTTCAGTTGTCATATTCATAAGTTGCTGCCTTTATTTTATTTTTCTAGCTTGATTTCTAAGTTTAGTTTCTCAAGTTGTATGATAACATATTGATGGTCTCCTTATCATAAGTTGTTCATCTTTAAGAGATCAGAATACTAATAAATCACAGCTTGCTTTGAGTAGTTTTTGAATTATATCACTAACTCTTTCTTCACTTGTTACACATTACAATGTATGTTGGAAGCAGAATGTTGAAGAGAGGCAAAGTGGTGTTATAATTTGTCATCTTAGAGCTTGATTACTTTTTAGACTTACATCTAGCTACTTCTTAATCGTGTTTCAAATAGTACTATATGTTGGAAGCAGAGTGTTAGGAAGAGATGAACATTATCATTGGTCTTTAAAGTGGTTTTCTTACCTTTTTATTGCAGCAGCATGAGTAGTGACTAGTGCCATTAGAAAGTGGTTTTTATGCTTTGCTTTCAGTTTCATTTCAAGTTATTTCTTTCAAGCTCTTTCTTTGCAGTTTAATGTACAGTTTGAATTACTGCATGCTTTCAAGTTGATTGTAGATTAGTGATGCACATAGCCTTCTAATGAACTAATGACGTGATAGAATCATCTTGTCCTTTTGCTGCAGCAAGGATACTTGGTCTCATAGTCATTTTCTCATTATTTGATTATTGCATGTTAGAACAAAACCCCAAAAATAACATAAACTATAAAACAACGAAGTAAGAGAAAGGTTAACTAAGCACATATAGTACACCACACTTCATCAGTTTACGATACTCGGATTGATAATTTATGTAGAGCAATTTAAGACGTTAAATTGACTAGACATTTTGGCGCCGTTGCCGGGGAAGTGTAATTAGGAGACCTTATTTCTTACATCTAAAAAAAATTAATAATCCTTGAGTATGCTCTCCTCCTGCACTTTGTGTGATCTGGAGGATCAGAAAAAGGATTGTTAAGTAAAAAAAGTCAAAATAATAATTCTTGAGTATGCTCTCCTCCTGCACTCTGTGTGATTTGGAGGATCAGAAAAAGAATTGTTAAAAAAAAAATAGGAGACAAAATAAACTTCAACATTTCAATTGATTCAATAAAAAAAATGATGATAAAAAAATGAAACCCAAGTGCTTTGATAGGTTCAAATTGTCCAAAATTGTCTAGTTATGCTTTGTAGTGGTCTTCAAAACACTGTATCCTGTTCTAATAAGGTTTTGCAACTTAGCTGCGGAAACTCCCTGATTCCGCAGCTAGCTGACAATTCCGCAGCTGTTTCAAGGTTTAGCAGGTTACAGGCATCCAATGAAAAAACCGACCACATGGGCATCTCCAGAATTGTCCCGACATGGATCTTATCCTAGTCACCCAGCTCAGATCGATGAAAAACCAGCCTAAGACCTCAGTCAAAGTCATGTTTTTAGCATGTTTTTCTTGAAGTATTTGCTGCCTGAAATTGAAAATCATTAATCCTTTTTATAAAATTTTACAATTTCAGAAAAGAAAAAGAAAAGCAATCTATAGCTATCTCCATTCCTAGCTTCCATTATGGCTGAGAAAAAAAATAGATCGAATTGCATGGACTGCTGTGTTAAAATAAAAACTCTGTGTTTTTGGGGATTTGGTTGGGCAAGCAGCTTGGCTGCAGGGGAGATAGAGAGTAGATTTGAATATGCATTATTTGAAGTACGGATTGAACTTACTGATGCTGGGCAAGAGCATATGGAAGAGATAGTTGAGCATACATTCCAGTACCTTCACATTTTAAGGAAAAGCGGTATTGTTGAATGGTGAGGTACGGGTTATTTGCAATACAATGTTTCATTTCCAAGACAAGAATCCACCAATTAACTATGTAACAAACATTGCTTCAAACTTAGAGAGATATCCACCGCAAGACTGCCTTGTGGCTTCGTCGTTGCCTTCCAATTTCATTTGACTGTCCTTCAAATCGTTTTGAGGCACAGAATATTCTGGACTTATTAGGAACTAGCTGCTCCAAAACCATTTGAATTGCTTCTTGATCAGAACCTTCAGCCGCCTCTCCTCCAAGTACCCTTTTAAAAAAAAATTTAAAATCAATTTCACAGCCGAATGCAACAATTCAGAAAGTCGAAATTGATAACTCAGAAAACGTAAACAGTAGAAAAATGTCAAACTTTACATGCTCGATTTGCCCAAATGGTAGAAAATTTCAAAAAACTAAAACATGGGTTTTTTTGCCAGGTGGGTTAATTAGATAACCCAGAAACCGTTTGAAGAAATTTGTGGTGGTCTGGGAGAAATCTTTGGTTCTTTGGAGCCTCTTTTTTGCCGCCGCGTGAAAAAAAATTGGATTTGAATTAATTGACTGATAGATTGAATGTGTTCTGCGTCCCTGAGGAAGGGAATTCTAATTAGGAATCATTGTATATTGCTGGCCTCTGAAATCCGATTACACACCTTCCCTCTCATTAAACTCAACCTGTTTGGAGACATGTTCCAATCGAACACGACTCTGCCATTAAATTCCATGAAATCGTTGTCGGTTAGATGTTGAGAGAAAATCATGTTTGACGGATTCCCTGCTTAAGGATAATACCCTTGTCATCTCTGCGCTTGGCTCTTAAACATGTTGTGGAGACCCTCAAGTTTGGCCACGAGAGCAGCAAGCTGTTCATAGCAAGCCGCAGGCAAATTTCACAATGTAACTACTCAGTTGGAGCAGGCTTTAAGTGAATTGGCTTATGCAGAACTTGAATTGTCAAATAAAGTTCGAGAACAGGTTGAACTTGTACATGCTGTCATTTGTAACCATCTTATAGCCACTTCACATGATTTTTTTTTTGGTTATGGCTCTGCTACATATGGGCAACCTGTTAGGGCTATCCTACTAAATTAATCTTGCATCAATATTATTGACGAAAAAGCCCATGTCCATAATGCCTGCCTCTTCACCATGTGCTGCTGTTTTTGTTGTTACAAAATCTGTTGTTGCTGCCCTTGAAAGATATACTCTGCTGTTGCTGCCCTTGAGAGAGCAGAGAATGATGCAGTCATCTTCCCATACAGGAAATTCATGAAAAAAAAAACAACAAAACATTAAGATTTGGACTCCAAAGGATCAAAATAATTTTGTTATGGACTTTTTGTCATATGATCCCCTGATATGATCTGAGGTTTTTGTTGTAATTACTACACTCTGTTTCAGCCACTCCATTTCACAGCACTCTCTGCACTTTCCGCAGCCGATACAGCGTTTCCGCAGCCAATACAGTGTTTCCGCAGCTAGCTGACAATTCCGCAGCTGTTTTGTTAAACTCTAGGTTGCAGGTGTCATCAAACAAAACAAGTCACATGGGTAGCTAGGGAAATGTCAGTACATGGATGGTGTCCTATTCATTCGGTCAAATTTGATGAAAATGACCCCGGTCAAAGGGAAGTCAAATTGGGTGTTATCACAAAGTCGCCACACTAAGTCGCTGCATGTCAAGAAAAAATAATAATTTTGAATCAATGAAATGAACAAGTTATTTTCTCACTTTTCTGAAGGTATTGATTAATTTTGCACTGATAATGAAAGATGAATGGCTAACTTTTTATTCAAGATTTTTAGCTACAGAGCTGTTCTTTGATTCCGCAGCCAGAAAAACCTCATTGTTCAAATCAGCCTATCTTTCTCATACAAAATCGGATTTTGATGATTTAAGTACCATTGGAAAGATCTCAACAAGATCTATACAATGAGAAATATATCATTAGAGTTTGAAATGACAAATAATGAAATAAATTGCTGAAAAGAAGCAACATCAACTTGAGGCACTAATTCCAAAGCAAGTATAAATTCTTTTGATTTTTCCTTTGAGAACTTGTTTCATTAATACAAATTCTTAGTTTTGTGTGTAAATATCATAACTAGAGAGATTGATCACCTCTCTCCTTTGATAATCTTACATTTCATTGCAGAAGAAGTATTAGTTTTTTTTACAGGTTCCAGGAGGAAGGACAAATGACTACAAGAGAATGGTGTCTCTCTAAGAGACCAATTTGTTTCATAAGAGGATGATCAGCAACAAAGAGGAAATATGTTGATGCAAAATCAGATCCAAACACTTGAAAAACTTTCAGATACTATTGTCTCCATCACATCCATACTTCATAATAAACCATTCACCTCATTCCACTCCATATTTTCCATTTACATTCACATACACTTTCCATCTCTTTTTGTCCATTCATAACCCACAAATAAAAGCAAGAGGCTCATTCACATGCTTATTGCCATTGCCATTTCTGTTCTCCATTTCCATCTTCCATTTTCACTTTCCATTCCTTGTCATTTTCATTTTGCAAATAAGCCCTGCTTCAATGCAAATTATTGAGTCCATAGTCCTTTGAGTCTAAGTTCTTTGTAAAAACACCTTGAGACTTGCATGTCTTAATGGCAAGTCCTCATGCTGACAAACAATGGGAATACATTAATGTCCCTTGTTCGTTAGATCTTCTAGGTGACTCGACATCAGCAAATTCATTCGTACCTAGCAAGATGTGTTTGGGCATCTTGACTCTCATTGTCATCAATGGTGAGAGTGCTCGTGTTGACTAGTGGCATCCATTAATGGCCACTAAGCCAACAATTTCCTACTATGTTTGACATCAGAACATCTTTTCACATAGTAGGAATTGTGCCAATGAGTTTTGAAGACATGAAGACTATTATTTTTAGCATTTTGGAGCAGATTCAACAAGTTTTAGTAGAAGCAATAAAAAGTCATCTTATCTCTCTATCCATGACTCCTCTTGTTCAGCCACTTGAAGAAGAATACGATCAGAAGTTTTCAACCACCACACATACAACTCATCCATTCCAAAGGGTAAGTGAAGGTACGTCATTTTCTAACTTTTGACCATAGAATTCCATAAAAAGCTAGAATGATAATTGTTGGAAAAACATTTCTCTTCCTCATTTCATAAAATTGCCAATACCATCAGTTGGGGGGGGGGGGGGGGAATACATTCATATTCATATTTTTCCATGTCCATATCATATTCAAGAGCTCACATACTTCCAACATATATTAAATATTACATTGCTATTATGAGCATACAATGGCTTTTGAAAAAGTGCTTAAAGGATAAATTGGATACAAACAAAATCATGGTTGTCACACAAGAACCAACCATCATGCAATCCAATAAAGATATACTTTGCAACAATAATCAAAATATCATTATGCAAAGTTCAAAGATCAAAATAGAAGGCAACAACAAAGAAAAAATGGTTGTAACACAAGAACCAACCATGTTGCAATTCAAGTAAAACACTTTGCAGAAATATGAAGTTATCAAATGATATCATGCAAAGTTAAGCCAAAGCTCAAGGATCAAAAGAGTTAATGTAATATGTATTGCATGAGGACATGCAATAGCTTCAGTTGGGGGGTATGTTGAGTCTTGAAAATGTCATTCATTTGCATTACACTTTCACTATTATGTCCATTATATCACCTCCATTTCACCTCCATTTCACTACTATGTCACCACATTCATCCCACTTTCATTATCATTGGGCCACCTTTATGTTTTTCCAATATTTATTATTTCTAAGCCTTTTAAGTGAATTTGTGGTTAAACATTAGAAAATAATGTGCATATGCTTATACCTAACAAATGGGTTGAGTTTGTTGACATGTGTAGGTTGAAAGGAGGCTTCTAGAAGACCCTTATGTGGCACTCTAAGGCCAAATTCGAATTTGGTTGGAAAAAATCATGGGATCATGAGGATATGTGTCACATCTCCTAATTGTATTGTAACTCTAAAAAGACATGTGTCTTATCAGTTCCTATTTTGATTAGGACTCTAGAGGTAGAGGGAGAGATTCATGGACTATCATTAATGAGATGGCTCTCATCTTTTTGTATAAATAGGAGATCTCTCTCTTTCATTTGCTAGTCTTTTCCTTTAGTCTTTTCTTAGTCCTTTTAGTTTGTTAGTCCCATGGCTTTTGAAAGTTTTGGAGAGCTTTGTTGTACTTTGCACTTTTGAAGAAATTGAATAAAGCTTTGATGTTCTCAACATGGAAGGAGATGTGAAGTAGATGTCATGGAGCATATTAGGATGTAAGTAGATTAGATTTCATTTTGTAAATATTGCTTTGTAGAATGTAAGGTAGATTAGATTTTCATTCATGCAATTTTAATTTATGCAAGTTATTTTCTCCCGGGATTGTGTGTCTTTGTTGTATTTGCTTTATCTCTAATGGTATTTTCAGTTGTCATATTCATAAGTTGCTGCCTTTATTTTATTTTTCTAGCTTGATTTCTAAGTTTAGTTTCTCAAGTTGTATGATAACATATTGATGGTCTCCTTATCATAAGTTGTTCATCTTTAAGAGATCAGAATACTAATAAATCACAGCTTGCTTTGAGTAGTTTTTGACTTATATCACTAACTCTTTCTTCACTTGTTACACATTACAATGTATGTTGGAAGCGGAATGTTGAAGAGAGGCAAAGTGGTGTTATAATTTGTCATCTTAGAGCTTGATTACTTTTTAGACTTACATCTAGCTACTTCTTAATCGTGTTTCACATAGTACTATATGTTGGAAGCAGAGTGTTAGGAAGAGATGAACATTATCATTGGTCTTTAAAGTGGTTTTCTTACCTTTTTATTGCAGCAGCATGAGTAGTGACTAGTGCCATTAGAAAGTGGTTTTTATGCTTTGCTTTCAGTTTCATTTCAAGTTATTTCTTTCAAGCTCTTTCTTTGCAGTTTAATGTACAGTTTGAATTACTGCATGCTTTCAAGTTGATTGTAGATTAGTGATGCACATAGCCTTCTAATGAACTAATGACGTGATAGAATCATCTTGTCCTTTTGCTGCAGCAAGGATACTTGGTCTCATAGTCATTTTCTCATTATTTGATTATTGCATGTTAGAACAAAACCCCAAAAACAACATAAACTATAAAACAACGAAGTAAGAGAAAGGTTAACTAAGCACATATAGTGCACCACACTTCATCAGTTTACGATACCTGGATTGATAATTTATGTAGAGCAATTTAAGACGTTAAATTGACTAGACAGTACTTGCAGCCAGAGAATGAAGCAACAGGAAGAGGACCACATAAATCACTGTGCACAAGCTGTAAAGGGGCTGAGGCGTGCCAAGAAGCATGTTTGTCAAAACTGTCCCTATGATGTTTTCTGAGTACACATCCGGAACAAACACCATCTCTGCAAGATACCATAGGAAGACCTGTCACCATATTTTCTTTACATAGATGCTGAAGGGAGCGATAGTTTAAGTGACCAAATCGCTCATGCCAAAGTTTTCTCACTTCATAATTATGAGCAACAAATACTGAGGGAAGATTTGATGACCCAAAGTTGTGAAACTTATACAACCTTGTGGAATCATCAGCAAGACCAGTAGCTAGAATCTGTTTAGGATCTTTTAGATCCTTGATTACAACATCATGAGGTGAAAATTCAACAATTTTACCTTCACCTGAATGAGTTATCTGATAGACAGATAGAAGGTTGCAGGATAAGGTTGGAACACATAATACATCATTAAACTGACCATTGTCTAGATGAACAGTTCCAGTCCCTACAACATTAAGAGATCTATCATCACCAACATATATATTTTTGGTGTTACAATCATTTAAAGAAGAAAACATGGCTTGGTTTTTGGCCATGTGATAAGAGGCTCCAGAATCAATGAGCCACTCATGAGAATGAGAAGAAGAAGAAGATACATTTAATGCATAACCAGACTGAGATGATTGACAACGACATGTAGAAAGTGCCATTCCGGAAGTTGAAGTTGAAGTAGGCTCCACATGGATGTTATGTTTCTTCATTGCGGCTTCCAAGGCTTCCATCTTCTTAAAGCATTTAGATTCTAAGTGGCCATCTCAATTACAAAAGTTACAATGTCTATCAGTCTTCTTCCATTTGTTTTTATTGGTCTTATCATTTTGCTGAAATGATTTTTCATTTTGAGGCTGAGTTGGTTTAGGACCATTCTTTTGAGGATATGACTTCTTAGGATTCTTTGAATTTGGTTGCTGCTGGGTGGCTAACGCTTTCGTGGAAGAGTTTCCAAGATTAAGAAGACCAAGGTGTAAGAGTTTTTCTTGTTCTCTTATTAAGGAATCACAAAAGGAGTCAAAGGAAGGGGCCTTGTAGTCTTTTCCTTGACAAATGAAAGCTTCCCTTGTAGAATGGAAAGTGGAAACAAATACAGAGGAGGCTGGTCCAAACTTAGTAAGGATGGAATAAATAAGGTTACCATCTTCTTTCTTAACTTTAACACCTTCCAAGAGATATCTAAGGGTTTTGAATTTGGACAAGAAATCTTCAATGCAAGAAAAATTATTAGGATCCAAAGTAAGCAACTCATTTTCAAGTTGATGGGCTCTAATTTCATTTTTAATCCCAAAAACTTTAGCGAGTTTTTCTAATGCTTCATGAGGAGTTTCAAGTTCTGCAATGTGGAATCTAAGATCAGGAGAAATAGACATCCCTATCAAACCACGTGCTTGATCTTGTCTATTTTCCCATTTTGCAACCTTGTCTTCATCTTTTGGTTTCTTCTCTTGGTCTGTGGCTATTCTGGAGAGACTTTTACTTCTAAGTAAATCTTCCATGTAGGCTACCCATTGGAAGTAGTTAGTGCTGTCAAAAATGACTTGGCATGGACTTTTCATCTTTTTAAAAAAAACCTGAAGCTGAAGATGCTGAAAGTAAGTGGTCCAATGGATAGATCTCGAAAAAATAGGCGGTTTTAAAAAAAACGGCTTTGAAAAAGGCTTCCGGATGAAGAAGTTATGGCTTTTTGAAAAAAAATTGTTGACGTTGCCGGCAAAGTGCGCGAATGTGCGGGAATGAAAAAATCCGCCCCCACAAAATGGAGACTTGAACCCAAGACCTCTACTCTCTTAAAATAGCTTTGAACAAATTGATCTATACAAAAAATTTGAGAGAGAGAGAGAGAGAGAGGGGGGGGCCTTGGTTTGCGTGCTTGCCTTGAGAAACCTGGTGGTCAAAGCTTTGGCAAATGTTGACATTCTTCTTTGAGTTTCTTTACTGCTTCAGTGGCTTCTTCTGACCATCCTCCGTCACTGTGTCTTCTTATAGGAGCTGTCTTTTGTGAGAGATTTGGAATGTATTTGTGCAAGTAGTTCAGAACTCCAATAAACCTTTGGATTGCCTTTTTGTCCTTCAGTTCATCAGGAAACTGTGTCAATTTTGTTAACACATGGGGCTGCATTTGAATAGAACCATTTGCTACATTTATCCCCAAAAAATCAATGCTATCCTGAAATAAGGACATCTTAGTATTTGACAAAACTATGCCATGTTTTTTAACTTCTTCAAGGAAAATCTCTAGATGTTTTAAATGAGTATGTACATCTGGACTATGGATCAAAATATCATCAATGTATGTAACTATAAAATCATATTTGGCAAAAATATAATCCATCCTTCTTTGGAAGAAGGCTGGAGCGTTCTTCAACCCAAATGGAACAACTTTCCACTGATAAAATCCTGCTGGACATATGAAAGCTGTTTTGTGTCTGTCTTCTGGCTGAATCTATATCTGATAATAACCAGACTTCATATCAAATTTACTGAACACCTTACTATGTTGAATCTTCTGCATAATTACTTCTGGTCTTGGCAATGGGTAATTAAAATTCTGGGTAATTGCATTAAGAGGTTTGTAGTTTATAACCATCCGCGGTTTACCTCTTACTATCTCAGAATGGTTTCTAACTAAAAATGCAGAACATGCATAATGAGATTCACTGATTTCTATCAGCTGCATCTTTAGTAGTTCTTGAATTTGATTCCTCATTTCTTGTTCATCAGATGGTGTGCATGGAATCACTTTACCCTTTACTCCATTGTCATGTAAGGTGACTATTTCCTGCATTGGACTTTCAGTTTCCCAAAACTGTTGAGGGTTGTCCGAACAACTTTTCAGAAGCCTCTGGTAGATATCTTTTTGTTCTGTAGACCAATTTTCTTCAATGCATGCTGATTGTTTATTTATCTTTTCTGCTCTGGCTTCATAAATTTGTAGGACCTCTTGCCAATCATTTGAATCTTTAGTCGGCCTTCTAGTTCCTACTTTCTTTTGACTATTCTCGCGCCTAGCTTCAGAGTTTGCAATACTTAGCCTCGGCACAGATATAGCTTTTTTCTTCAGATTTATTATCAGCTTATCTTGGCTGATAGTTACTGGAAGCACAGAATTTATGAATGGCATGCCTAACATCAAACTTGCTGAAGGGTCATAGTGCTGAATTGCTGAGATTTTTACAATACTCCCTCCAACTTTTAAAGAAATATTGTCTACATAATGTGTAAGCTGGACAGATCCTCCAATTGTTTCTGAAACTAGTATATTCTTTAAAGGTTTCCAGAGAGATTTGAACAAAGATGGTCGAGCTAGATTATTTGATCCTCCAGTGTCTACAAATGCATCTACTGAAATCCATTCATTTCTGACTTGAACTTCTACTGGAATATAAATCAAGCTCTCTGTTTTCACAATCTTTTTTAACAAAGTATTTTGTTCATTTCTTGTAATCTCTGGCAGAGGTATACTAGTTGATGGTGCAACTTTCTTCTCAAATGGGCATAAAGAATTGAATTGAGGTAAAGATGATGCGATTTGTTTACCTCTATTTGTCTTTTCTGATACTTCTGTTTCTTCTGATTCTTCTTCAGAAATGGATTCTGAATCTGAATCATCTTCTGTCTCACTTGATGACTCAATAGTTGAAGAACTCTCTATATCACTATAATGCTGTTCACTATAAAAATCATCATCAGAACAATTTGTACAAATATTCATTTTCTGTACAGGTTCTTCATCTTCATTATCTGAAACTTCTGTAAGAATATATACATCAGAAATTTCTTCATCTGATTCTACTACAGACCAATCATCTTGAAATTCTTCAATATCTATACAAGCTTTAAGTTTACTAGATGATTTCTGAGGACACTTTCTGGCAAAATGTCCTTCCTTTTTACAAATGAAACAACAATTGTTGTTTCTTGGAGCTGTTCTCTTTTTCAAATATCTGAATTTTCTGAAAGGTCTCTTCGGGTTCGATACTCTTTTGGGCTTGTATCTACCATACCTTTTGTATTTTTTCTTCTTTGATTTAAAAGGTGTCCATGGTAATACAGTTTTGCAGACATCTGAACTTGGAGTGATGTCATGCGTCTTCTTCTGCCAACACAAATATTTGACCTTTTCTGACACTCTAAACAGAAGATCAACCCAATAAACTTGTTCTAAACTTTTTATTTACAGCTAGAAAAGGTTTTTCTTCAGGTATATACAATTGTTTTTCAGACCGGGGTGTACTGGTGGAAGTAGACGGCTATTCTTCTGGTATAGATAATGTTGGAAATAATACTGAGAGGGGGGGGGGTGAATCAGTATTATCAGATCAATCAAACTTTTCAATGCTCAGAAACATATACGCTACTTCAGTTAGGTGAACCAGCGTGTACACGCTACTGTGATTAAATAAAACAGCGTATAAGAAGAAAACTCATAATTTAGTTAGCTTATTCTTCAGTTAAGTTCATCAGGACGTTATTCACCACATTAACAGTAAGCAGGTGTAGTATAACAGAACAGATCAAAAACCACACACATGAACACCAAGATATAAGGTGGAAACCCAATGTGGGTGAAAACCACCTGCTGCAAGTTGTCTCTATATTTCTTTAATAAGAAACTTCAGTTTACAATATTTTGTACTGGTGCAGCCTTATACCAGTACGCAGGCTACAACCTGCAGAAGGCTACAACCTTCTCTCGTTCTCCAAACTTCCTTGGAAGGGAGCTTCAACCCCCTTTGCTCTTGTACTAGCCAAGATACTAGTACGTAGGTGCTGACCTACAATCTTCTTTCCTTCAGGTACCTCCTTTCATACATTTTCAGACTGGATATTCCTGAAGCACAACATTCAATCTGTAGAACCCAATTCATTCAACTTTCATAACAGAGCCATGAAGCATAAAACAACCAATACTAGAATTATCAAACTTTGAACCACTGAACCACTGAACCCTGTCAATCACCAGATACCAGAACCCAGAGCAGTCTACAGAACTCTGCAATAACAGTCAGATCCAACTGCAAACCCAAAAATCAAGCTTTAAGAGATATACGCTACTTCAATGAGCGAAACCCGCGTGTACACGCGTTTTTACTTAAGCCAACCTGCGTACAGATCTAAAAATAGATTCTCTCAACTTGCAGCTGTACCAGACATCAGTTAGATCCAGAACATAATATTGCGACAGTATGCAGATCTAGAAATACGCATAATCAACCATATCATAATAGAGCATTTCAAACCATTAGATCCCGATTTGTCCTTAGATCTAGTCTTCCATCCACCGATGTGATTTCTCCTTAGCTCATATCAAGCAACCCAAACCCTGCATATCAGATCTCTTTCTCTCTTAGATATTCAAGCCTTGTCGAAAGATAATTTTGCCTAATGATCTTCTTCTCCTTATATAGCCTTAGGCCTTGCTCAATACCAAGAGCCAAAACCATAGTAACACAATACCATCAACTTCAAAACTAGGGATCGACACGCCCGTCGAGACATAATGGTCCGAAATCATAGGCACAACTTCCAAGGACTAACCACCATGGACCAAAGGTACTTTTCCACATACACGCGCTTTTTCTGAATCCAACTAGCGTGTACACGCGACTTGGGCTTAACGAACCTGCGTATATGAGCTTCCTTGGCATGCTGTACTAAGATCTGTCTTCTGATTAAGTTGCCATCACTTGTACCAACTTCTGAGCACCTGTACCAACCTCTGAGTGAGTTGCCATCAAGGACAATACTTGAATCATAATGCCAACAATCTCCCCCTTTGGACTTGATGGCAACCACCACACCAAGTCATTCTCCCCCTTTCACATCAAGGGCAAAGGGCTGTGCTCCCCCTGAGGACATGCTGATACCTCTGCTTGCTGTGCTGACTCATGCTCCCCCTGACAGTAGGCCAGATCTGCAAAAGATGTTCTTCAACAAGAACCAGGACTTATACACCATAAGGGACCTTCCTATCACCAAAAGACTCAATACATACATCCATATTCCCTACCAAGAGGGGACATATCAGAAACAACCAATTATATTACAGCATTCATCCCAGGCATAGTGGGGAAACCAACATAGGCCGTTACATGACCTTGACACCATAAAAGAGATATGATAAGAGAGAAACATGACATAGAGACAGCAGATCTAGACCAAGACTTATGAAAGTCACCAGCAGCATATGATAAACATCTTTTTAGATCAGCAACCAGGATTTCTTTCCGAGCTCCTTTTCCTGAAATCAACAACCAAAACATCTGAATGCCAACAATACTTTATGAGACTTTTAGGCTGCTCCCCCTGAACCTGTGCCTGCTGCACCCTCTGAGACCGTGCCTGAAGAACCCATTGCTGTTCAGAACTCCAGAGATTGCCTTTGCTGTTCAGAACTTCATATACGCGATTTCTCCTGCATGAAACGGCGTGTAGACGCGGATATAATCTCTGCAACATGCGTACACCATACACGCGACTTTCCCATCATAAATCCGCGTGTATACGCGTATATACCTTTCGCAACTTGCGTATACCAACTTTTCTGTAGAACAGACAAGCTTCAACAGCAGGATGAAGCATCAACTACTCCCAGCTTTTGTCTGAGATATTCAAAAGTTTCCCTGGGCAGTGGTTTTGTGAGAATATCAGCAACCTGTTCCTTAGAAGGAACATACTCCAACTTGACCTTCTGCTCAAGCACTTGTTCCCGAAGAAAATGGTACTTGATTGGTATGTGCTTGGTCTTTGAGTGCATGACTAGATTCTTTGAAATGCTTATTGCACTTGTATTATCACATAAGATAGAGACGGGTGGAGTGCAAGTGATTTGAAAGTCCTGCAAGGTCTGCATCATCCAAAGAAGTTGTGTGCAACAAGATGCTGCAGCCACATATTCTGCTTCAGCTGTAGATAAGGCAATCGAACTCTGTTTCTTGCTGAACCAAGATACTAATCTGGAACCCATGAAGAAAGCACCACCACTTGTGCTTTTCCTATCATCCACACTTCCAGCCCAATCTGCATCTGTGTAAGCATGAAGAGTGAGATCTGTATTTCTAGGATACCATAAGCCATAGTTTTGGGTCCCTTGAAGATATTTGAAGATTCTTTTGACTGCCTGAAGATGAGTTTCCTTTGGGTTGGCTTGAAATCTTCCAACCATTCCTACTGCATGTGTAATATCTGGTCGAGTACCTGTCAAATAAAGCAAACTCCCAATCATGGATCTATAAGTGGGTTGGTGAACTGCTGCTGATTCATCATTTGCACTGAGGCTGCATCCTGTAACCATGGGTGTACATACTGGCTTTGACTCTTCCATGCCATACTTCTTCAAGATCTGCTTGAGGTATTTGGTTTGAGACAAGAAGATACCTCCTTCATTTTGTTGGATTTGCAATCCAAGAAAATATGTCAATTCTCCAAGAAGTGACATTTCGAATTCTTTCTGCATAACCAAGGCAAAGTTCTGACTCATAGTCTCTTCATTGCTGCCAAAAATAATATCATCTACATAAACAACAAGAATTAGCAATTTGTTATTTTCAACTTTTATATAGAGATTGCTATCTGCTGATCCTTTTGAAAAGCCTTGTTGGTGAAGATATTTGTCCAACCGATAGTACCAAGCCCTTGGAGCTTGTTTGAGTCCATAGAGTGCCTTTTTCAATCTGCATACAAGGTTTGGATCATTCCCAAGAATGAAACCATCTGGCTGCTCAATATATACTTCCTCTTCTAAGTCTCCATTCAGGAAGGCTGATTTCACGTCCATTTGAAATACCTTGAAGTTTTGAAAGCTTGAGAGAGCAAGGAACATTCGGATGGCCTCAAGTCTTGCCACAGGAGCAAAGGTCTCTTCAAAATCTATTCCTTCTTGCTGTGCATACCCTTTACAAATAAGTCTGGCCTTGTTTCTAATTACTTCTCCATTTTCATTTAATTTATTCTTGAAGACCCATTTTGTTCCTATTACATTCTTATCTTTTGGTCTAGGAACTAATTCCCAAGTGTTGTTCTTTTCGATTTGCTCAAGTTCTTCATCCATTGCTTTGACCCAACATTCATCTTTGCATGCCTCTTTCACATTTTGTGGTTCAGTGGAGGAGAGTAATGCCAAGTAGCTTGAAGCTTCTGCAAGTGTCCTTCTTGTTTGTACTCCTGCTTCTTTCTGCCCCACAATCTGAGTTTCTGGATGATTCTTTTGAACATATCTGGATGGAGTCTTCTCTTCCGTTCTTGTCTGCTCCTCTGGTTCTTCTTGAGATTCTTCTTCTTCTTGAGGTTCTTCTTCTTCATTATTTCGCCTTTGAGAGTAACCTTCATCTTCTTCAATGTCTTCATGATGAACTTGCCTAGGAATATATCCCTTCTCATCAACCACTATATCAATACTGTCAACAATTCTGCCAAGTCTTTTATTGTAGCACTTGTATGCTTTGCTATGTGGAGAATAACCAAGAAGAATGCCCTCATCTGCTCTAGGTTCAAGTTTGCCAAGTTGCTCATCAGTATTCTTGATATAACATTTGCTCCCAAAGATTTTGAAGTGCTTCACGGAAGGAGTTTTACCACTCCAAAGCTCATGAGGTGTTTGAGTGCTGTTTACTCGGACATTTGTTTTGTTAAGAATAATAACAGCAGCATGTGCAGCTTCACCCCAGAAGGTTGCAGGAGTACCTGATTCATCGAGCATAGCACGAGCCATTTGTTGGATAGTTCTGTTCATTCTTTCCACAACCCCATTTTGCTGAGGAGTTCTAGCTGTAGAGAATTCTCTTCTTATCCCATGTTCATCGCAGAAATCAAAAAATTCATTTGATGTGAACTCCCCACCTCTGTCAGATCTGAGGCACTTAATTTTGTGTCCTGATTCATTTTCAGCCAATGCTTTGAAGGATTTGAATTTTTCGAATGCTTCATCTTTGTGCTTCATAAGCCCTAACCAAACAAACCTTGAGAAATCATCAATGAATAATATCAGATATTCTTCTCCTCGAGGTGTCTTTTTCCTAAATGGACCACATACATCTGTATGGACTAGCTCAAGAGGCAAGCTAGCTGATCCTTCCTTCTCTGGAAAGTTAGTTCTGGTTTGCTTTCCAAACTGACAAGATTTGCATATGGTGTTGTCTGGAATTTTGATATCTGGAAGATCACGAACTGCCTGATATTTGCATGCTTTCCTTATTTGTGAGAAACTTAGATGTCCCAACCTTCGATGCCATAACCAGTGCTCTTCATCCTTGCTAAGATAGCATTGTTGTTGTCCTTCTTCAAATATGTACAGATTATTTGGAGTTCTTTTGCCCTTGAGAACTGTTTTCCCTGTATCAAGATCACGAACAAGACATCCATTCGATCTAAAAATAACCTCGGTTTTTTGATCACACATCTGGCTGACACTTAGAAGATTATGTTTCAATCCATCAACATATAAAACATTTCCAGCCTTGACCTTTTCTTTCAAAGGAGCAATACCTTTTCCTTTTATAGTTGCAGGAGTATCATTTCCAAAAGAAACTTTCTTTCCCTTTTCTAAAGTAGAATAAGATTCAAGTTTTTCTTTATCACCTGTCATATGTTTCGAACATCCACTGTCAATGTACCATAGATTTTCCTGTCCTTCTGCATAAAATGCTATCCCACATCTTTCTGTTTGAGGTTCCTTTATTCTCCATGTTTTGGTGCTCGTGGCTTGTTCCTTTTTCTCCTGAAACCTGCTCCTGCATTCAGAGTCTTTATGACCAAAATTATTGCAAATAGAACATTCAACTTCATTTTCAAGAACCGAAAAGTTGTTATAGGTCCTTTTTGTAATCCCTGTCATACTTCTTTGTTTTTGAGCTTCCCTAGTCATGATTGTTTTATATGCAACACATTGAGCTGCTCTGTGACCAAAGTTATGGCAAGAAAAGCATTGTCCATTGAAGAAGCTTCTGCGGTTATTGAATCTACCAGCCAACTGATTGTAATTTCTATTTTCATCTATTCTTGAGCCAAACTGAGAAGATTTTACCTGTGGTCGGTTGTAGCTTTTGTTCATCCTTAAGGAGGATTGTCCCTGATAGTTTCTGTTTGTAATTCGTCCCTGCTTTACCTGATTATCTTCATTGTTCTTCTGCTCATTTCTTCTTGCTGCATCAAGATAACTTTTTGAGGTGGATGCTTGAGAGGTTTCTCCATTATAGCCCAAACCTGTCTTGTTTAGAGGAGACCGCTGCACACTGATAATCTCATCCAAAGTTTCAGATCCTTTGACAAATTTAAGATTAATAGCTTTTGTTTTCTCAATTTCTTTTCTGAGACCAACAATTTCACCTTCTAGTTTTTCAAGATGTTTTTCTTTTTCATCAATTTGAAATTGCAAAGTATCAATGATCACATTCTTTTCTTCTATGCCTCTCTTGAGTCTAGTAATTTCATTATAGAGATTATCCACATCTACAGCATCCTCATAATCATCATCTTCAAATGCCATTAACAGCTTATATTTATTACCTTGTTCATCTTCATCACTGTTTGATAAGCCATCACTATCTTCATGGGTGTAGTAGCTTTTCTTATTTGCACTTTGTTTCTTGTTCCATCTAGCAGGTTCTTTTCCTTTATCCTTATAAGGACATTTTGCAGCATAATGACCTACTCTCCCACAAGCAAAGCATTTGAAAGGTAGCTTACCTCTGAACCTTCCAGAACCCCTTTGAAGATTTCTGACAAAATTTGATTCTTCTTCCTCTTCTTCTGGAACATGGCTTGCTTCATAGTAATCTTCTTTTCCTGATGCCTTAAAAGCAGCTTCCCTTCTGTCAGATGGACCTCCCTTTCTCATTTCATAAGCGGTTAGAATTCCATGTAGCTGAGACATAGTGAGAACACGGAGATTTTCTTTTTCTTCTATTGCAGATACTTTAGATTCAAACTTGGGGGATAATGATCTTAGAATCTTTTGAACTACTATAGTTTCTCTTATTTCTTCACCCAAATTTTTCATACAATTAACAATCTCGTCTACCCGAAGAAAATAATTAGCCACACTTTCATCATTATACATCTTGAGAGTCTCATATTGAATCCTGAGAGTTTGAAGTTTAGCTTGCTTTACCTGTTCATCTCCTTCATAGCTAGTGATCATTTTGTCCCATATTTCTTTTGCTGATTTGAAGTGCATGACCTTCATGAATTCTGTTTGAGATATACTTCCTAATAGAGTACTGACTGCTTTTGCATTTGTTTCATACTTCTTTTTCTCAGCTGGATCTGTAGGAGTAGCTGAAGGAAAAGCATAGCCTGTTTCTACAATGTTCCAAACTTATGTACCAAGAGATTGAAGATATGCAGTAACTCTTACCTTCCAATAATTGAAATTTGTCCCATCAAAAATCGGTGGCCTGATTGATGCTTCTTTCTTGTAGCTGCTCATGATGAATGATCTACCTTCAAGCGATCAAGCTTCTCTGAAGGACCTGCTCTGATACCAATTGTTGGAAATAATACTGAGAGGGGGGGGGGTGAATCAGTATTATCAGATCAATCAAACTTTTCAATGCTCAGAAACATATACGCTACTTCAGTTAGGTGAACCAGCGTGTACACGCTACTGTGATTAAATAAAACAGCGTATAAGAAGAAAACTCATAATTTAGTTAGCTTATTCTTCAGTTAAGTTCATCAGGACGTTATTCACCACATTAACAGTAAGCAGGTGCAGTATAACAGAACAGATCAAAAACCACACACATGAACACCAAGATATAAGGTGGAAACCCAATGTGGGTGAAAACCACCTGCTGCAAGTTGTCTCTATCTTTCTTTAATAAGAAACTTCAGTTTACAATATTTTGTACTGGTGCAGCCTTATACCAGTACGCAGGCTACAACCTGCAGAAGGCTACAACCTTCTCTCGTTCTCCAAACTTCCTTGGAAGGGAGCTTCAACCCCCTTTGCTCTTGTACTAGCCAAGATACTAGTACGTAGGTGCTGACCTACAATCTTCTTTCCTTCAGGTACCTCCTTTCATACATTTTCAGACTGGATATTCTTGAAGCACAACATTCAATCTGTAGAACCCAATTCATTCCACTTTCATAACAGATCCATGAAGCATAAAACAACCAATACTAGAATTATCAAACTTTGAACCACTGAACCACTGAACCCTATCAATCACCAGATACCAGAACCCAGAGCAGTCTACAGAACTCTGCAATAACAGTCAGATCCAACTGCAAACCCAAAAATCAAGCTTTAAGAGATATACGCTACTTCAATGAGCGAAACCCGCGTGTACACGCGTTTTTACTTAAGCCAACCTGCGTACAGATCTAAAAATAGATTCTCTCAACTTGCAACTGTACCAGACATCAGTTAGATCCAGAACATAATATTGCGACAGTATGCAGATCTAGAAATACGCATAATCAACCATATCATAATAGAGCATTTCAAACCATTAGATCCCGATTTGTCCTTAGATCTAGTCTTCCATCCACCGATGTGATTTCTCCTTAGCTCATATCAAGCAACCCAAACCCTGCATATCAGATCTCTTTCTCTCTTAGATATTCAAGCCTTGTCGAAAGATAATTTTGCCTAATGATCTTCTTCTCCTTATATAGCCTTAGGCCTTGCTCAATACCAAGAGCCAAAACCATAGTAACACAATACCATCAACTTCAAAACTAGGGATCGACACGCCCGTCGAGACATAATGGTCCGAAATCATAGGCACAACTTCCAAGGACTAACCACCATGGACCAAAGGTACTTTTCCACATACACGCGCTGTTTCTGAATCCAACTAGCGTGTACACGCGACTTGGGCTTAACGAACCTGCGTATATGAGCTTCCTTGGCATGCTGTACTAAGATATGTCTTCTGATTAAGTTGCCATCACTTGTACCAACTTCTGAGCACCTGTACCAACCTCTGAGTGAGTTTCCATCAAGGACAATACTTGAATCATAATGCCAACAGATAACTGTCTGTAAAAGGACCTTCTTCCACTTTGGACTGGACCTTCTACTGGTAATACATGTTTCTCTGGCAAGACTATTGGCCTAGGAGTTCTAGGGTAAATAGATTGATTTGGAATGATCTTTACCCCTCCATCTTCAAGTGCCAATCTTTTAATTTTTCTGCTTGCATCATCTGAAGCCAAAGACTTATATTGGATATACCAGTGATCGGGTAATGTTTCTTTGTCATAATGCACACCTTCAATCTGTGCATTTCCGATCCCTACAGTCACACAGTCTTTCAACACCGGCTGTTTTAGTTTAGGATGTACTGTATTTGTTAACTGAAAGGAAGTTTGAACAATTACAAACAAGAATTCACTCTCATCTGCCATAGACAGTCCTTGTACTCCTATCAAGGCTTTCCAGCATTCTTTAAGATGCATGTCTGTCAGACTAATAGCATAATCAGGATAAATTGTTCCATACTGACAACCAGACATCAAATTTCCCAGTATTGTTCCTATTCTGGCATGATCATATTCATTGTGCCTTGAATCAAACAATTCTGCTATGCAGGGAGTATTTAAACCATGTCTAAATAGAGGAGCCAAACCAATCCTTATAGCTCCGAAATGTAAATAATGAAATCTTCCTTCCTTAGCATACTTCCTAAACTTTTTTATTTCATCTTCTGAGAATATGTTAAGTCCTATTATCTGCACATGTGGACCTTTAATTCTGATCTTAACTTCAACTTCTTTGAAGTAATATTTCTTTGAAAGCTTAAACATCAATGGAACCGGATAAACTTCTTTAGTATCTAATGCAGGGGGGTTCCAGCTTTCTGGATCTTCTACTTGTTCATGTTCATTTACTTCAGACTCAACAGATCTATTTTCTACTTCAGATATTGATCTTTTATCTATGGTAGAGAAAGATCTTAAAAATTTGGCCATTTTGGAAATATATAATTCTATTCCAGAAATTGACTGATAAAGCTTTTATTTACTCAGCACAATGATCAACAGAGATGCTTTTCAAAGGCTCCTGGCTCTTCTCAGGTTCTGTCTATAGAATTATACAGGGTCGTTTTCAAGGCTCTGATACCAAATTGGGGATGACCGTTCAAACAGAGCAAATTGGGGATGACCGTTCAAACAAAGCAGTTTAACAGACTATAACAAGATGAAGCGATAGTATAACTATAACAAGATGAAGCGATAGTATATAGAACTTACTTTTTACATCTCGCAGCTTTCTGGAAAAAAGAGTCTGACTCTCTAGTTCTTCTTCTCAGGGAACATGCACAAGTCTTTACACGACCTCTCTCCACGGGTCTTCACTTCCTGGGATCTCTGTATGCATTGAGATACTCTGGTAACTTGAACTTTTCTGCATTTTCCTTCTTGAATTCTCCAATCTGCAAACTTCTCAAAAATTTCATACTGAGGAAAAGTATCAGTATTTGCATAATTGTCATCAATCCTTTGAAGGAAAGACGATTCTAGTTCCTCAAATATATCTGGAATTCTTAGGGAAAGCAGATATTTTACCATTTCTTCCTTTATGGGAATTTCTTCTAGATCCAGAATTTTGGCACCTGTGAAAATACTAAGGGCAAAGTCAACACTGCCTATGATCTGATAGTAATTCAAGACTCTGAGTGTCCAGATCATTTCGTCTGTGTATATGCTAGACCATAAATCAGATAAGCTTCTGAAGAAAAGCTTAACTTTCATATTTGGTAAAGAAAATACTTTCACCAAGTTTTCATCAAGGCCTAGAGATATGCCCAGATTTTTTGACTGCCATGCTTGGCATTTTCTGATCCACCAATTCCTTCTTAATCTAAAACCAACCAATTTCTTGATTTCATCTGTGACAAAACTTGCATAATTTTCTAAGATTCGAAATCTATCTACAAAGGTGGCAAAACTATCATCTGAAGGGCCTTTACCTGGAATTTCAAAAACTGAATATTTACAAGTTAGGAACATTTTGCTCATGTCTCTGGTCAGAACGTCTGTCAAGAAATTTGAGTTACCTGGTATCCACTCGACGTCAAATTCAAATTGCTGAAACCAGATCTGCTAGGCTAAAATCCTGCCCTTTGCAAGTTGTCTTGAAATCTTTGCTGTCAGAAAATATTTAAAATTCTTGGAGTCTATTCTGATTAAAAACTTAACCGGGGTTAGATATACCTCAAACCGCTGAATCCCGTTGAAGATAGCTAATGTTTCCTTTTCAGCTATAAAGTAGTTTTTCTGACTTGCTGTAAACTCCCCGGAAGCATATCCACACAGATTTTCTTCAATCTCTCCTTTGCTATTTCTTCTTTGTTCTAATAATACAGCTGACCAAAAATCAAGAGATGCATCAGTTTGTAAAATTAATAAACCATCACCTGGTGGTTGAAGATTTGGCAAATGTTGACATTCTTCTTTGAGTTTCTTTACTGCTTTAGTGGCTTCTTCTGACCATCCTCCGTCACTGTGTCTTCTTATAGGAGCTGTCTTTCGTGAGAGATTTGGAATGTATTTGTGCAAGTAGTTCAGAACTCCAATAAACCTTTGGATTGCATTTTTGTCCTTCAGTTCATCAGGAAACTGTGTCAATTTTGTTAACACATGGGGCTGCATTTGAATAGAACCATTTGCTACATTTATCCCCAAAATATCAATGCTATCCTGAAATAAGGACATCTTAGTATTTGACAAAACTATGCCATGTTTTTTAACTTCTTCAAGGAAAATCTCTAGATGTTTCAAATGAGTATGTACATCTGGACTATGGATCAAAATATCATCAATGTATGTAACTATAAAATCATATTTGGCAAAAATATAATCCATCCTTCTTTGGAAGAAGGCTGGAGCGTTCTTCAACCCAAATGGAACAACTTTCCACTGATAAAATCCTGCTGGACATATGAAAGCTGTTTTGTGTCTGTCTTCTAGCTGAATCTGTATCTGATAATAACCAGACTTCATATCAAATTTACTGAACACCTTACTATGTTGAATCTTCTGCATAATTACTTCTGGTCTTGGCAATGGGTAATTAAAATTCTGAGTAATTGCATTAAGAGGTTTGTAGTTTATAACCATCCGCGGTTTACCTCTTACTATCTCAGAATGGTTTCTAACTAAAAATGCAGAACATGCATAATGAGATTCACTGATTTCTATCAGCTGCATCTTTTCTTGAATTTGATTCCTCATTTCTTGTTCATCAGATGGTGTGCATGGAATCACTTTACCCTTTACTCCATTGTCATGTAAGGTGACTATTTCCTGCATTGGACTTTCAGTTTCCCAAAACTGTTGAGGGTTGTCCGAACAACTTTTCAGAAGCCTCTGGTAGATATCTTTTTGTTCTGTAGACCAATTTTCTTCAATGCATGCTGACTGTTTATTTATCTTTTCTGCTCTGGCTTCATAAATTTGTAGGACCTCTTGCCAATCATTTGAATCTTTAGTCAGCCTTCTAGTTCCTACTTTCTTTTGACTATTCTCGCGCCTAGCTTCAGAGTTTGCAATACTTAGCCTCGGCACAGATATAGCTTTTTTTCTTCAGATTTATTATCAGCTTATCTTGGCTAATAGTTACTGGAAGCACAGAATTTATGAATGGCATGCCTAACATCAAACTTGCTGAAGGGTCATAGTGCTGAATTGCTGAGATTTTTACAATACTCCCTCCAACTTTTAAAGAAATATTGTCTACATAATGTGTAAGCTGGACAGATCCTCCAATTGTTTCTGAAACTAGTATATTCTTTAAAGGTTTCCAGAGAGATTTGAACAAAGATGGTCGAGCTAGATTATTTGATCCTCCAGTGTCTACAAATGCATCTACTGAAATCCATTCATTTCTGACTTGAACTTCTACTGGAATATAAATCAAGCTCTCTGTTTTCACAATCTTTTTTAACAAAGTATTTTGTTCATTTCTTGGAATCTCTGGCAGAGGTATACTAGTTGATGGTGCAACTTTCTTCTCAAATGGGCATAAAGAATTGAATTGAGGTAAAGATGATGCGATTTGTTTACCTCTATTTGTCTTTTCTGATACTTCTGTTTCTTCTGATTCTTCTTCAGAAATGGATTCTGAATCTGAATCATCTTCTGTCTCACTTGATGACTCAATAGTTGAAGAACTCTCTATATCACTATAATGCTGTTCACTATAAAAATCATCATCAGAACAATTTGTACAAATATTCATTTTCTATACAGGTTCTTCATCTTCATTATCTGAAACTTCTGTAAGAATATATACATCAGAAATTTCTTTATCTGATTCTACTACAGACCAATCATCTTGAAATTCTTCAATATCTATACAAGCTTTAAGTTTACTAGATGATTTCTGAGGACACTTTCTGGGAAAATGTCCTTCCTTTTTACAAATGAAACAACAATTGTTGTTTCTTGGAGCTGTTCTCTTTTTCAAATATCTGAATTTTCTGAAAGGTCTCTTCGGGTTCGATACTCTTTTGGGCTTGTATCTACCATACCTTTTGTATTTTTTCTTCTTTGATTTAAAAGGTGTCCATGGTAATACAGTTTTGCAGACATCTGAACTTGGAGTGATGTCATGCGCCTTCTTCTGCCAACACAAATATTTGACCTTTTCTGACACTCTAAACAGAAGATCAACCCAATAAACTTGTTCTAAACTTTTCATTTGAACCTCAAGATCTTTCATAATCAGATCTCCTAAGTTTCCTGGCAACTTTGACAAGAAAGAAACTTTTTGAGCAATATCATTAAACATATTAGCTTTAAAGACTTTAGCCATAAATTCTTTACCGAATTGATCTAAATATTTTAGATCTTTTAGTTCCATGCGGCTAAGGTCAGTCAATAGCTGTTTCTTTTCATCTTTTTGTTCTGGCATAAATTGGGTTTTTAACAGCATTTCAAATGTAGCTAAACCTGCTTCCATGACTGCTATTCTCTCTGCTTCTGTTCTTCCCATCCACCAATCAAACACTATTCCTGCCATCCTTTTTTCTGATAAAATCATGATAGACACATTGTCTAATCTTGTTGTGACCTGCATTTGATATAAGGCTCCTATCCAGATTCTAATAGACTCACCAGGATTGGATGAGTTATCTAGATCTAGAATGTAACCACTAGAGTTTGTAGCAAACAGATCTTCTTCAACTCTAGGGTATTTAGCTTCTCTTAGGATGTGAGCTTTGTTTTGATTCTTTATTGATGGCATAATAAAGGATGGAAACTTTATTGCAGCTTGTTCTAAAGACATAACTTCCTTCTTAGATTCAAAAGGTTTTTCTGCTTTAAACGTTCTAGAAGATCCACTGGTTAATTCTCCAGTGTCTTTGGAAGTCCCTTCTCCATCACTTGTTTCTGGTGCTTCTTCTTCTAAATCCCAGTAATTTGGGGCTGTCATATCTACATGAAATTTTGGGATTTTCTTACCCTTCTTCTTCATTTTTCTTTTTCTTCTCTCCTCTCTTTCTCTCTTTTCTTCCTGTTGCTCTTCATACAACAGTTTTAAATTTTCATTTATCAAATCTGCTTGTTGTCCTAGATTGTCTAGAACATTTTCAGCATGAGAACACCAAGTAGTCAAATAATTTCCTACTTGATATACTTGTTCCAAATCATTGGGCTCTTGTGATTCATGTTCTAAGAGAGGTGCACAATCTGCTCTTGTAGCAGGTTGTTTGGACATTGATGAAGAGACACAAAATTTTGTTTTTGGTGGCCATTTTCCTCCTCTGACAAATCTTTTATTTGCGTATCTATATTCCTCCATAGGTGGATAATTCTGTACATGAGTTCTAAACATTTTATTTACAGCTAGAAAAGGTTTTTCTTCAGGTATATACAATTGTTTTTCAGACCGGGGTGTACTGGTGGAAGTAGACGGCTGTTCTTCTGGTATAGATAACTGTCTGTAAAAGGACCTTCTTCCACTTTGGACTGGTATATCCAATATAAGTCTTTGGCTTCAGATGATGCAAGCAGAAAAATTAAAAGATTGGCACTTGAAGATGGAGGGGTAAAGATCATTCCAAATCAATCTATTTACCCTAGAATTCCTAGGCCAATAGTCTTGCCAGAGAAACATGTATTACCAGTAGAAAGTCCAGTCCAAAGTGGAAGAAGGTCCTTTTACAGACAGTTATCTATACCAGAAGAACAGCCGTCTACTTCCACCAGTACACCCCGGTCTGAAAAACAATTGTATATACCTGAAGAAAAACCTTTTCTAGCTGTAAATAAAATGTTTAGAACTCATGTACAGAATTATCCACCTATGGAGGAATATAGATATGCAAATAAAAGATTTGTCAGAGGAGGAAAATGGCCACCAAAAACAAAATTTTGTGTCTCTTCATCAATGTCCAAACAACCTGCTACAAGAGCAGATTGTGCACCTCTCTTAGAACATGAATCACAAGAGCCCAATGATTTGGAACAAGTATATCAAGTAGGAAATTATTTGACTACTTGGTGTTCTCATGCTGAAAATGTTCTAGACAATCTAGGACAACAAGCAGATTTGATAAATGAAAATTTAAAACTGTTGTATGAAGAGCAACAGGAAGAAAAGAGAGAAAGAGAGGAGAGAAGAAAAAGAAAAATGAAGAAGAAGGGTAAGAAAATCCCAAAATTTCATGTAGATATGACAGCCCCAAATTACTGGGATTTAGAAGAAGAAGCACCAGAAACAAGTGATGGAGAAGGGACTTCCAGAGACACTGGAAAATTAACCAGTGGATCTTCTAGAACGTTTAAAACAGAAAAACCTTTTGAATCTAAGAAGGAAGTTATGTCTTTAGAACAAGCTGCAATAAAGTTTCCATCCTTTATTATGCCATCAATAAAGAATCAAAACAAAGCTCACATCCTGAGAGAAGCTAAATACCCTAGAGTTGAAGAAGATCTGTTTGCTACAAACTCTAGTGGTTACATTCTAGATCTAGATAACTCATCCAATCCTGGTGAGTCTATTAGAATCTGGATAGGAGCCTTATATCAAATGCAGGTCACAACAAGATTAGACAATGTGTCTATCATGATTTTAGCAGAAAAAAGGATGGCAGGAATAGTGTTTGATTGGTGGATGGGAGGAACAGAAGCAGAGAGAATAGCAGTCATGGAAGCAGGTTTAGCTACATTTGAAATGCTGTTAAAAACCCAATTTATGCCAGAACCAAAAGATGAAAAGAAACAGCTATTGACTGACCTTAGCCACATGGAACTAAAAGATCTAAAATATTTAGATCAATTCGGTAAAGAATTTATGGCTAAAGTCTTTAAAGCTAATCTGTTTAATGATATTGCTCAAAAAGTTTCTTTCTTGTCAAAGTTGCCAGGAAACTTAGGAGATTTGATTATGAAAGATCTTGAGGTTCAAATGAAAAGTTTAGAACAAGTTTATTGGGTTGATCTTCTGTTTAGAGTGTCAGAAAAGGTCAAATATTTGTGTTGGCAGAAGAAGGCGCATGACATCACTCCAAGTTCAGATGTCTGCAAAACTGTATTACCATGGACACCTTTTAAATCAAAGAAGAAAAAATACAAAAGGTATGGTAGATACAAGCCCAAAAGAGTATCAAACCCGAAGAGACCTTTCAGAAAATTCAGATATTTGAAAAAGAGAACAGCTCCAAGAAACAACAATTGTTGTTTCATTTGTAAAAAGGAAGGACATTTTGCCAGAAAGTGTCCTCAGAAATCATCTAGTAAACTTAAAGCTTGTATAGATATTGAAGAATTTCAAGATGATTGGTCTGTAGTAGAATCAGATGAAGAAATTTCTGATGTATATATTCTTACAGAAGTTTCAGATAATGAAGATGAAGAACCTGTACAGAAAACGAATATTTGTACAAATTGTTCTGATGATGATTTTTATAGTGAACAACATTATAGTGATATAGAGAGTTCTTCAACTATTGAGTCATCAAGTGAGACAGAAGATGATTCAGATTCAGAATCCATTTCTGAAGAAGAATCAGAAGAAACAGAAGTATCAGAAAAGACAAATAGAGGTAAACAAATTGCATCATCTTTACCTCAATTCAATTCTTTATGCCCATTTGAGAAGAAAGTTGCACCATCAACTAGTATACCTCTGCCAGAGATTACAAGAAATGAACAAAATACTTTGTTAAAAAAGTTTGTGAAAACAGAGAGCTTGAGATTCAGAATCATCTTCTGTCTCACTTGATGACTCAATAGTTGAAGAACTCTCTATATCACTATAATGCTGTTCACTATAAAAATCATCATCAGAACAATTTGTACAAATATTCATTTTCTGTATAGGTTCTTCATCTTCATTATCTGAAACTTCTGTAAGAATATATACATCAGAAATTTCTTCATCTGATTCTACTACAGACCAATCATCTTGAAATTCTTCAATATCTATACAAGCTTTAAGTTTACTAGGTGATTTCTGAGGACACTTTCTGGCAAAATGTCCTTCCTTTTTACAAATGAAACAACAATTGTTGTTTCTTGGAGCTGTTCTCTTTTTCAAATATCTGAATTTTCTGAAAGGTCTCTTCGGGTTCGATACTCTTTTGGGCTTGTATCTACCATACCTTTTGTATTTTTTCTTCTTTGATTTAAAAGGTGTCCATGGTAATACAGTTTTGCAGACATCTGAACTTGGAGTGATGTCATGCGCCTTCTTCTGCCAACACAAATATTTGACCTTTTCTGACACTCTAAACAGAAGATCAACCCAATAAACTTGTTCTAAACTTTTCATTTGAACCTCAAGATCTTTCATAATCAGATCTCCTAAGTTTCCTGGCAACTTTGACAAGAAAGAAACTTTTTTAGCAATATCATTAAACAGATTAGCTTTAAAGACTTTAGCCATAAATTCTTTACCGAATTGATCTAAATATTTTAGATCTTTTAGTTCCATGCGGCTAAGGTCAGTCAATAGCTGTTTCTTTTCATCTTTTGGTTCTGGCTTAAATTGGGTTTTTAACAGCATTTCAAATGTAGCTAAACCTGCTTCCATGACTGCTATTCTCTCTGCTTCTGTTCCTCCCATCCACCAATCAAACACTATTCCTGCCATCCTTTTTTCTGCTAAAATCATGATAGACACATTGTCTAATCTTGTTGTGACCTGCATTTGATATAAGGCTCCTATCCAGATTCTAATAGACTCACCAGGATTGGATGAGTTATCTAGATCTAGAATGTAACCACTAGAGTTTGTAGCAAACAGATCTTCTTCAACTCTAGGGTATTTAGCTTCTCTCAGGATGTGAGCTTTGTTTTGATTCTTTATTGATGGCATAATAAAGGATGGAAACTTTATTGCAGCTTGTTCTAAAGACATAACTTCCTTCTTAGATTCAAAAGGTTTTTTTGTTTTAAACGTTCTAGAAGATCCACTGGTTAATTTTCCAGTGTCTCTGGAAGTCCCTTCTCCATCACTTGTTTCTGGTGCTTCTTCTTCTAAATCCCAGTAATTTGGGGTTGTCATATCTACATGAAATTTTGGGATTTTCTTACCCTTCTTCTTCATTTTTCTTTTTCTTCTCTCCTCTCTTTCTCTCTTTTCTTCCTGTTGCTCTTCATACAACAGTTTTAAATTTTCATTTATCAAATCTGCTTGTTGTCCTAGATTGTCTAGAACATTTTCAGCATGAGAACACCAAGTAGTCAAATAATTTCCTACTTGATATACTTGTTCCAAATCATTGGGCTCTTGTGATTCATGTTCTAAGAGAGGTGCACAATCTGCTCTTGTAGCAGGCTGTTTGGACATTGATGAAGAGACACAAAATTTTGTTTTTGGTGGCCATTTTCCTCCTCTGACAAATCTTTTATTTGCATATCTATATTCCTCCATAGGTGGATAATTCTGTACATGAGTTCTAAACATTTTATTTATAGCTAGAAAAGGTTTTTCTTCAGGTATATACAATTGTTTTTCAGACCGGGGTGTACTGGTGGAAGTAGACGGCTCTTTTTCCCCACAAAACACAAAACCCAACACGAATATGCAAAGAAAAACGAACCTTGCGGCTCGAAGTTAGCTTTAGCCAAAAAACTAGAAATTTAAAAAAAAAAATTCTCAAAGTTAGCTTTAGCCGAAAAACTAAATATTTTTCTCAATGTTTCTGATTTTCCGAGATCACACTAAGGTGCAGGTAAAAGAGCATACGCATGAGAAAAATCCTTCCTTTCTGTTTCTGATTTGCCCAGATCGTACAGAGTCACAGGGCAAAGAGCATACGCAGAAATGAAAGGTGTAGATTCGGTTAAAAAAAAAGGCTAAATAAACCGAAAACCGAAATAAGCAGAGAGAAAATAACAGTAAACTGCAAAAAAAACACTGTATACCTCCCGATCTGAAAAATGACGCAGCTAGGGCTACCGGAAACCTTTTCGCGTGAAACGAAAGGGGTTCCTCACTGGAACAGATGCTCCGAACGCAACAGAGCAGTCCTCTCAGCCCGAAAGCAGTCAGAAACAGCAGATCTAGGAAACGACAGCCGCATGCAATTCTACCGGCTTCAGATTTGGATCACCAACGGACGCGGCCCTTAAATAGCTCTGATACCATGTAGGAATTTACAGGGTAAGTTCCTCAGAAAGAACACCAAAAGGACACCGCTCACAGCCAGATCTCAAATCAATACACCAGTATTTTTGATGTGGTTAAAACCCTCAGAGTGCAAGGAGGGAAACAGTCCACGGCCTGTCCCAACGTGGGTACTACAGGCAATTTATTAATCAAAGAATGAAAATTTACATAAGCTTCTCTCATGCACGGATTACCCGAACAATGACCCTCCATGCGCTTTAAATAGAACTCATGGACCAATCGGGTGTCAAGACACGGATCAAGTGTCGGTAATACCGAGGAGAGAATGAACCGTCGGATCACTACATATCGTGACCGTCGGATTGTAAGTTACAATATGTACAACGGTAAAGAAACACACTTTACCTAACTCTATACCTAACTCTAAACTAGACCAAGTTGAACTTAACTATATCCTATGTGTCAGAATATCCTAACAGGAACATCCCTGGATCACCCAAAGGAAGGAGGTAATTCTCGGAGAATATTGCATGGGAAGACTGTGTAAGTGTCACTCTAGAGATGGTAGAAGTTCATTCCGGGGAAGACTCCATTGGGGAATACTACCAAAGTAATCTAATAGACATTACAAATATTCTCATATGGACCATCTATATAAAAGAAGTTTTGGAAATTTATTTGAGTTTGCCTACAAAGTGGCTAAAGTCCAAGAGGAAGCAAGAGAAGCTATCAAGACAAAAGAAAAAGTGTAAAAAGCATTTCCTATCTAGATGAAGCCATAATTCTCACCACATTGTAATAGTCAAAAGGAAGTGCAAGCAACTTTCCAATATTCTGAATCAAATTTCAAGTGAAGAATCAAAAGGTAACTTATCTACTTGAAAATGGTTCTCAATGTAATTTGATTTCTGAAACATTAGTTGATGAGATTATTTTAGAAACTTATAATCTAATGCATCCAAGCTTACTAGCATGGTTGCAAGATAAATCTTTTATGAGAATCACTGAGAGCTATAAAATCAAATTTTGCATTAATGCTAACTATTTTTATGAATTAAATTATCCAATTGCATTGTTAAACGCCTATGAAGTGATATTTGGTGGCCCATACACCTATGGGGTAAGACTACTACTTGCTATAACAGGGAAAAAATGTCACTTGGTGAAGGGAGGTAACATGGTATCTTTTAAGAAATTAAATATTATACTTATGTCATTTCTAGGCCATTGTTCTGGTTTGAAAAATCACACACATAAAATGTAGGTAAATATTCAATAGAAAATCATATCATTTACTATTAAAATTGGGAAACTTTTGGTGAAAATTATATTTTTATTCATATCTATGTAAAAAATAGGCAATTTTTAACAAAATGGGTGATTTTATTTTATTTTTAAATGGCCAAAAGATAGCTAATGGGATAAGTTTCACCCCCAAAAAATCCTTAGGTAACACATATACATAGTCAAATCACATAAAGGGAGAGAAAGAATATCTTGTATAATAGAAATTTAGTAATAGACCAGAAAGCAACAAGTAATGTTCTTCATTATGAAATAGTGGAGATGGAAAAGTAAATGGAGGTCATGTGTTTCCATCTCATTAATGATATAGCTTTTGAAAACCAAAAGCCCCCCAATGAGGATGTGAAATCTAAAATGGATCTAAAATAGATAGAAATGGATCACGATTTAGATTAAGAAAAAATATGAGCAGAAAAAGAGGCCACTAAATTTGTTATTGTGGAAGCTATTGAAAATTCTATGAAAGTTGTTGTTATGGAAGTAATAGTGTTATCACTATAGAGGAATGAGCTACAAACTATTAATTTAAAGTTATAAAGGTGGATAGAGGAATGAGCTACAAAATATTAATTTAAAGCTATAAAGGTGGATAAAATAGGAGGTCGCAATTGTTGGTGTGATGGCCGGCCCTTGAATTACTTGGCTACCAATTTTCCACAAAGAACTTTGAGATGCCAATGTAAGAGCGAAATAATCAACAAAATAAAAAATAAAATGAGAATCTAAAAGGAATGGTACCAATAAGAAAGAGAGGGGAAAATAGAAGGGAAACAACATTTGTATTTCTGGCTATTTCAATCGATCTCAATGTTGTCCTCTTTATAACAAATCAGAATGGTTTCCCTACCAGGATTAGTAAGGCTTTGGTTTTATTCTTGTAAGAAAATATCTAAAATCCGAGAGAGCAAGAAATACCATACCAAATTGGTTTCCTGAAGTTGGGTTTTAAGGGTAAATAACTATGTACTGTGGTTATATTACTCTGTATGGTTTTAGTTCAATGTGTTTAACCATTGTTTTAGATTTTTCTATAAATATTAGCATAGATTCATGTGCTAAATCATGCTATTGCATTGTTTAGATTTGGGTAGCATTTAAGTAATGGTTCTTGTGTTTATAAATCACTATTCACTCTCATTTAATCTCCCTATTTAGTGTGACAATTATATAGACATGTACATAGGTGCCAAATATATTTTTGCACTCACAATAACTCTTATTTTAAAAATAGACAACAAAACAATTTTACACACAATTATATTGTGATTCACATTTATATTAGTTAGAATCATTATAATTAATTATTATTAGTTTGAAACATTAACTCACTTATCTACAAACAACTATCTTGTTTTTAATTCATCTTGTTGTTACCTTGGGATGATTAATTTTGTTGTTACCTTAGTATAATCAACAACCAATAAGTGAAATGTATTAATAATGTTGTAATAAAATAATTTTCTACTCACTCAAATTTAAGATGCATAATGAAACAAAATGTATTAACAATGTTGTAATAAAATAATTTTCTCCCTCACTCAAATTTGAGATGCATAATGACATATTTCTTTATTTAAAGTGTTTATTTCAGTGCTATAACATGGTATTTAATTTCCCCTAAACATATAACTCTCATATCATGGTATTTAATTTCCCCAGACATATAACTCTCAGTTGTTGTACAGTAGATAAATTAGAGAGGTTTCAAATAAGGTCTTAATACTTAAAATTTAATCTCATGAAATATATTTCACTTTAACCATCATTACATATAACTCTTAATTGTTGTACTGTAGATAAATTAGAGGGGTTTCAAATAATGTCTTAATACTTGAAATTTAATCTCGTGAAATATATGTCACTTTAACCATAATTACAAAAAATAGAATAACATTATTTCACATTTACCCATAATTACAAAAAAATAGAGTAACATTATTTCACATTAAAGTTCTATATTGATGAATTGTTTGGACTAGAAGTCCTGGAATATAGATCATATTCACTAAATCTGATTCTATATTGTAACCATTCTACCTCATTCACTAGTTTCTTTGAATCCACATTAACAATCCATATTGGAGAATTACTCCATGTCCCTCAATTACGGATCATACCTGCTAAAACTTATTCTATACGCTAACTCTTCTGCGTTCAACACCATTTTAAGTAGTTTCGAAGTAGAATTGAAAGTAGATTGAGTTTTTGAAGTAGTTTCAAAGTAGATTGACAGGACGTACCATAAAACATATAATTATTACTGCCACTAAACTTTTTTTATATGATGTTAGATGTATATGTCAAATGCAGTGGTAAAGTGGTAAATTCTTATGACTCTGTTTTAAGAAATTTAAACATGATTGTGAAAAATGAAATTAAGAATAACGGTGAAAACAAGTTTTTATGACTAGTGGAAAATTTAAGCATGATCACCGAAATTGAATTGGAGAGTAATTGGGAAAAGGTGATTGAAACTTGTATTCTGCGGAACTGTACAAAAATGGATGTGGTTGTCTCCCATCCTTCCCACTACTTCATTAGCAAGTGTACAGGGTGTGGTCGTTTTAATGTCTGCAACACCCATGTTGGTCACATGGGTGTAACTAGTCTACTCTTTTGATGGTATGCCTCCGCTCACCTCACACTTTCTAAATCTCTTTCATGCAAAAATGTGGCAGTTGTACTATCATCACACTAATATCATCTTGAGATTTTCTGGTTACTGCTACTTCTACAAGCTTTTTGCAAGCAGCCATAGGACCTCCTGCTAATGGTATAAAATTAGGTTGCTTCTCGACGCAGAAAGGCCTGGCAATATCCACTGCTCCCTGATTACTTACTTTATCCCACATCCCATCTGATGCAAAAATTAAAAACTCACAATCAGATGTAATTTTAATCTTTCTCGTCTCTGGTTCAGCGGTTATCCATTCTTTCAAGTGTGAATCCCCTATTGCCCTAGATACAGCCAGAGATCCCTGAACTCGCCAAACTCCCTGGCGGAGCTCCACAATTCCACCCAAATTTTCTATCCGTTGTCGCTCGTCCTCCCTTCCAGCTCGATGATCACATGTAAGGGCTTCAGCAGCGCCCTCTCTGCTAATAACTGCTCAACAATCCCCAGCATTGGAAACCACTAAGTTACCACCTTTAATCAGAGCGGTCACACAAGCAGTACCGCTGCCAACCTCCTGCTTCAAAAACTCAGCATCTGTTGTTAAGTATCCAGCTCTAACGGCCTGCTCAAGAAAGTCTTCGGTTTCATCTTCCATGCTGAGCATAGCGTCCACAATATTCTGCCCAAGATTTTCGGCAGTGAAAGCTGCAGCTTTCCGACCACCATGACCATCCAACACACCAAAAAAGGCCTGTCTGGAATCACCGAGAACATTGACAATGGTTTTGTGGGTATCCTCCATGAATTCTCGCCGACCTTTTTTGCGCGAAACTGCATAATGAGTACCCTCCTCATTCACCTCCTTCGGCTGCTCCACTGCCGGGCACGGCGCGTTTAGGCCCGACAGCTGCAGCGGAATATCCAGCCTCTGCGGTCGTTTCCTTTTGAGAGGAGGCAAAGGGAACTTGCGGACATTCGAACCACTATCCTCCGGGACATTGACACAAGAAGGGAAAGGCCTCTTGGTCGGGCTCTCCCCGCTCTCGATCCACAGCATATTTTCGTCTCTGATGGTTAAAACAGGCCTTAGCGGAGACCCCACAAAATTTGCGTGGATGCCGCTGCTCCTGGGCGTCTGGAAACCATGATTCCTGGGGGAAGCTGCCCATATCTCGATACCGGAACTGTGTATAGAGGGAGAATTCACTGCGACAATGCAAGCCATGTTAACAATCTGTGGATCTGCTGGCGATGATGGTGGACTTTGTTGATACCTTCGGAAACCTTTGTATTCTTGTTGCCCTATCACAGGATCTGTGCAACGGTGATAAATAAATGAACTCTTCTCTCGTTTCAGTTCAGTTGAATATCTCTCTCCGAACCTGTTAAACATAGATGATTCCAGCATTCTTATAGCGTTCAATCGTTTCATATGAGACGAGATTTTGGAAAAAGTCCAGTTTTCAGTTATCCAGCATGTGCCTAGTCAATTATCCACTTACTACAGACGTCTATGTTCATCATGATTGAAAAATTCTATATCATTTACGCTCCCAGCTATTTTCTTTTTTAATGACCTGACAATAATGGCAGCGACCTCCGCCGTCCAGCCATGACATGACAAGGCAGACATGTTCCACTTGGCATATCGCTTCTCATCTTCACGTGGTCGTCGTTCATAACCTCATGTGCAAAAACAGATCCTTTCTGCATTGTGGAGTCCAGAATTGTTACTGATGCCAAAGTCAAGGGGGTGGGCCGTGGGGGATGGTAATGGATGCCAGGGTCAGGCGGGTACGTCCACCATAGGTGTTATACACTATTGATTCACGAACTTGGTATTGTCCAAGATAGTGACTATGTCCAAGTCTACTTCCCAAGTGCGCTCAAAGTCTAAAAATGATATAATATGATTGAAGAGTGTAGAAATGCTATAATATGACATCAATCAATGAACTTTCTAATTCTCACATGCTTTATTATATTATTATCCACCGTGAATTTAGTCTTGGTAAGCCGTATTGGTTAGGGGAGTGTTTCCAGAATTTTCCGGAAGTTGCAGAAATCGTTTTTTTAC
This sequence comes from Pinus tabuliformis, assembly GCA_031772625.1. Taxonomy (NCBI): domain Eukaryota; kingdom Viridiplantae; phylum Streptophyta; class Pinopsida; order Pinales; family Pinaceae; genus Pinus; species Pinus tabuliformis. The sequence goes on along the minus strand of CM062806.1, from coordinate 84,625,533 downwards.
CAAAATGGTTTAAAATTTAAAATTTAGTAATTGTATTGATATTAAGATTTTTTAATAATATTATGTTTTATTAGTAAAGTTTAATAATAGAGTTGGTGAAAGTTAATGATGGTCTTGAGGGGAGTGTTTCCAGAATTTTCCGGAAGTTGCAGAAATCGTTTTTTTCCCAAAATGGTTTAAAATTTAAAATTTAGTAATTGTATTGATATTAAGATTTTTTAATAATATTATGTTTTATTAGTAAAGTTTAATAATAGAGTTGGTGAAAGTTAATGATGGTCTTGATGATGTGTGGCAATATAAAATTAGCAAAATAACAATATGTTAATTTGGAAAGATAATTAGAGATGTAATCCAATATATATATAAATTTTCAAACTTATTATGAATTGGTTTTTCAAGTATATAATTTTTATTTATAGGAATTATGTGAAATTTGAGTTTTCTAAACTGGTATATATTATTTTTCATACAAAATATAATGCACATGTTTCTATTTCTCTAGCTACTGAGTATCTAAATGATAGAATCATGCTACAAAAGCTTGTGGACTTGTAGAAAACATATTGTTCTTTTGCAGAACTAAATTTGCAATCTTAATTTTATGTATTTTTAAGTTATGGAAATCATTATATCTTTGAAATTATAAGGCCCTCTATTAGTACAACTTAAAAGGGTCTTACAATTATCAAACATCCCTTCCCTTTTTACATTATAGGTCTTAAAGTCCTCTAGTGCACATATAATTTTTTTCCAAACAGTCAACGCCCTTATAAGTTATAAGAGAAATACACGAGGGATGTATTTTAATATTTTGACCTATTAATTTCAAAAATAAACGAGGGATAGATAGATAGATAGTAGACTCTATATGGGCATATTTCAAAAATCGATGTTTGTATGTTTTTGCAACTCAAACCACTAGATTCATGATCTTGAACCTATATCTAAATTAACCAAGTTGTCGTGCATGTTGGATTCCTACTCAGAAATATTTAAATTCCCAAAAATATGAGTGCATTAATAATGCAAGTGTGTTCTTGGTGTCAACAACTTATGCACACTTCTAGTACTAGGAGCTTGCACAAATTCATGTAGCTAGTGACTTTAATACATGGAAAATCGTTGAGGTGGCTTTCGTAGGGTGGGGAGGGATATAGGGGCCAAAGGAGAGAAAGAAGGAGAAACGTAGAGAGAGAGCAGGGTGTGGGGAAGAATGAGTTAGTGGGAATTGGTTGTGGTGGGTTTAAGGAGGAGGGGAGGGTGAGAAAGGGAGGGATAAAGGCGCCAAGGAGGGAGAGAAAGGGAGATGTGGAAAAGAATGAGTTGGTGAGGGTAGAGAGTGTGTGAGAATCAAAAAGTGAGAGATTAGGGAAGAGGGTCAGGAAGGGAGTGGAAGGACGATATTTTTGGTTGACATGGGGAGGAAGAGAGAGACAAATTTTGGAGGGGGTGTTGTGAATGTGTGTATATGTGTGTGTGTGTGGGTGAGAGAGAGAGAGAGAGAGAGAGACTGTGCGAGTGAGTGAGGGGGGAGAGAGAGGAAGGGTGAGAGATAGTGAGATGGCATGAGGGAGAAGAGAATGAAAGAGGGGGAGCAAGTGAGGGAGGGAGAAGAGAATGAGAGAGCAGGAGCAAGTGAGAGAGAGAGAGAGAGAGAGAGAGAGAGATGGAGGTTTTTGTGAAGAACACACTAAGTGAGGGAGGGAGGGATAGAGAAATAATGGAAGGGGGAGATTGAAAGGAGGGAGAAAAGATTATGGAGAGTGAGAGGAAGAGGAAGGAGAAGCGTGTGAGAGAGAGAGAGAGATATATGGAAATAGAGAGAGAGTGAGGAGGGAGACACAGAGAGAGAAGGACATAAGGTGGACTTAGAAACAAAGTTCGAGGGGGGGAGAGAAAAAGAGAGAGGGAGAGGGAGAAAGAGAGAGAGAGAGAGAGAGAGAGAGTTAGAGGGGGATTGTTGTGAATTACAGACTAAGGGAGGGAGGGAGTGAGGGATAGAGAAATAGAGGAAAGGGGGTGGAGGAGAGAGAGAGAGAGGATGGAGAGTTATAAAAGGAGGGGGGGGGAGAGATAGGTAAATATGGAGAGAGAGAGAGAGAGAGAGAGAGAGAGATGAAGAGACAAACAAGAAGATAGGGAGGAAAGTGGTGTGAGGGGGAAAGAGAGGGGCAGAGAGGGGAAGAAGAGAGAGGGTGGGGGGGTATTATTGTGAATTGTAGACTAAGGTAAGGAGGGAGGGAGGAGGGTGGAGGAGATAGAGAAAGGATGGAGAGTGATAGAAAGAGAGAAGAATAGGGGAGAGAGAGAGAGAGAGAGAGAGGTGAGGGAGTTGTTATGAAGTACAGACTTAGTGAGGGAAGGAGCAGGGAGAGAGAGAGGGGATGGAGAGTGATAAAAAGAGGGGGGGGGGGGGGGGGGGGGGCAGAGAGAGAGTGGGGTGGAGAGACGAAGAGACAAATAAGAAGATAGAGAGGAAAGGGGTGTAAGGGGGGAGAGGGGGAAGAAGAGAGAGAGCGAGACACACACACACACAACGAGAGTAGAGAGAGAGAGAGAGAGAGAGAGAGAGAGAGATGTGGGGGAGAGAGGGTGGAGAGAGATAAAGATGGAGAGAGAGTGGGAGAAGAGATGGAAGAGAGATGGAGATAGAGAGTGAGAGAGGACTAGGAGAGAGAGAGAGTGTGATGGGGGAGAGAGGGATATATGTAGAGAGAGGGAGAGAGAGAAGCTAGAAAAAGACAGATGTACGAATATGTAAATAGAAATTGAGAGATAAAAAGTGGGGAGAAGAGAGAGAGAGGGAAGGAGTTAGAGAGAGAGGAGAGAGAGAATGAGAGAAGTGAGAGAGGGATAGAGTGAAAGAAGAGGCTAAGAGGGAAGCATAGTACAACACCCTTCTCCCACATCTACCCAAGTAATTGACCAACCGGGGTAAATATGTGGCGAGAGGCTATTATGATAGGATTCAACCTCCTAGGTGACCTTAAGGAAGTGGAATCGACAGAAACATACCACATAGAGCTTCCACATCAGCAACAAAACTCCCAAGAGCCATCCCAACCAATCAGGTAGCCAACTCTTGAGACCAACTAAAGTTTTATACAAACAGAGCGTCTCTCGTATAGATTTATACATTAATAGAAAGAGTCTAAGAATCCAGTTGTTCTTACTGATTTTGTTTTTCAATTTGAATGGATAGTTGAGGTCCTTAACTTCATTTATTGAATTATTTATGATATCATTAAGCATTTAGGAAAAACTATTATAGGCCTCTTCTTTGTGTGAACTTCAGACACTCTGTCATTACTATCATTTACTATAGTAACTTATTTACTTTTTCATAGAATCATGGGACACATGTGCCCATGCATAATGATAACCACAATCAATATATAAATTAGGAAAATATGGTTAGATGCATCACAGATATATTAAAAACAACTCATATTACAATTGTTATTTATCCATATCTATTACAATGACAATGTGGCATAAGCCATTAATTGGAAATGGAAATCATACAATATTTATCTTTTTTGTCTGCAGTAAAACTGAGTCTCGCCCTATATCCACATCATCTCTTCCAAATGCCTCTCTTTCTTTTGGAACAAGTGTCATGTCCCTCCCTTACTACTGCATCCTTACTTTTGCACTCAGTCCATAACTTTTGTTCCCTTTTTATCCTTGTATGATTTCAAGCACTTTTGTTCCCTTTTTATCCTTGTATGATTTCAAGCACGCATGAGCCTGAATATTTTCCTAAGACCATTTAATTTCACATACCATCCCTTTTACTTCATGGACCACTAAGCCTTTAATGCATATCGTCAAGTTCAAGTTTCTTTTTTTGGACAATAAATTGTATCATCCCTACCAGGAATTCTCCATTTCTAGCTCTACAATCCATGTCCTTAGACTTAGTCACTTCTTTGTTTTATTATTCCAAACATTACAATATATGTACATTATTTTTACAATGCAGCTCATATTAGAACATTTTGTGAGACTATGACATAGACAATAAAATTTTTGAAAACTAATAACCATGAAATACCATTTTCTATTGTCTATTCTATTCTTGTTCGTTAATATGATGCAAAGTGAAGAAAATGTCAAAGTGCTCTAACTTTTTACTTGTTTGTTTTAGCAAATAAATTATATATCAAACTAATAACTTTAAATATCACTACAAAATTAAACCAAAAAAACACCACAAATGTCATTTTGCAAAAAGATAGCTAAAAGTAATTCTTGCAAAAAAAAAATTGTTAATGAGCTCGAGCAAAAAAAATAATATTATCAAAAGGTCATGTTTTTCTTCAATTAAGAACAATCTATAAAATTGCACTTAGAAATTAAGATTTAATACTTTGAAATTAGAAACTAAAATGGAATAGTTTAGTATTAGTTTCCGAATACTTAGACTTATTTTTTATTTTGCAAATAGTTAGATATCAACTTTCCTTATATATAAACTTGAACTATATAAACTTGAAAAAATTCAGCTTCTTCTTCACACATAACATCATAACTAAATAAATTAAAAACTACACATAAATCATAAATCATTATATAAATAAGCAATCACATTTCACTACATAACTCTAGTTTCGAAAATTTTCATCTATCTATAATATCAACACTTCTATGCGCAAATGCAACACATGCACAGTGAATTTTTTTTTTAATGCCAACGTCCATGCTTTGGTACACGCTGAAAAGCTCTAAATTCCTTCCCATCAAAGAATTATATATGGTCAATTGTTTCTTTGTGTCCCCATAATACTTGGAGGACGATCCTGAAGTCAAACGGGTTTGTCGTCCAAGTATACGGGTTGATTCATGAAATTGGTAATGTGTGTAGAGGAGTGAGTAGAGATGAAATTTGATGGGCAAATTGCCTGTTACAGGTTGATTTGTTCATTATATACAATTGAAAAATTGTAAAACCGTCACATTTGACAAGTGAGTTTCTTTCGAAATTCGAACCTTGATAGTGAGTGATTTCTAATCCACTCGTCGCGTTTCTAAGTCCACTCGATCTCTGGTAATTCTTAAATGATTTTTTATATTATTATTATTCATGGTTTAGTACTCAGTAAGCGGCACTGGTTATGTTCATGTTATGTTGACCTGGTTTTAAAGCATTTTTCCTTAATAATTTTACACATTTTATGGATTCATTTTAATTATATATTATTAAATTTAATTACATGTAAAAGTAAAATAATTAAATTAATATATTCTAATACATATTTAATTAAATAATTGTACTCTATTATGAAATCTATTTAAAATTTAAAAATATCCTAGATTGGGTGACTCTCGGTCTTACGCAGTGGGCGATGGAAGCTTCATGCAAAGCCATGTACCAGCCACCGCCGAACTCATGGGATGCACGAACAAGGTTACTTATAGCAAGATTCAGTGTTAGTATGTCGCTTCTTCTTAACATTGGGTTATTAATATTCATTTTTATGGTAATAACCTAACGTTAATTTTTATAATAATTATACAAATAAATGAATAGAGTTCTAAGTCTAAGTTGATAATGCTGAGAAGAAATTAATAGAGTAGTTTAATGAAGCTATAATTTTATGTGAAAAATACTGGAAATTCCAATAAAATTTTGACAAAAAATTAGTAGGAATTTTTGGAGATATAAATTATGGTAAGTAAAGTTTAAGATTTTGGGGGTTACAGAGGGTTTTTGATGGTGCTAAACCCATTTCCACTATCAAAAACATCATTTAAAGGCTCAAGTGGTTAGATTTTTTGCAAATAAAAATGACAAAATTCCGAAAAAAATGACTTTTTGAAAAAATTATATCCTTTATAAGCAAAGTCTTTATCTTTTAATTTTCTTAAGATAATAAAATAAACCGTTGGAATTAGCTGTTGGAAATATAGCCGTTTGAGTCTCTGCACACTCTATTTATTCAAGCTAAACCGGATTGGTTCTTCAACTTGTCCTGACGATGAACCACACTGGTTGGTTCCAAACGCGTCGACAAAAGATTGATTATGTGATTTTGACGAAGATTTTCTAAACAATAATAAAATAAATTGATATTCAATAAAATAAAATATAATAATAATTATGTATTAAATCTAGATTGATACAATTATAAATAAATAAAAAATAATAAGTATCGGTATTGATATAAGTACATTTTAATTATTTTAAGTTTTAGTTTTTATTATTTGAGTTTTTTTTATTTAGAAATTTGTTAGAATCACACATTTGAGGTACGCATTGTAAAGGAATTTGAGTTATGTAGTCTATCATAGTCAACCATGTTTGACCATGATCAGCCATAATATGTTTTACCATGATCAACTATGGTTGTACATGGTCAACCAAGGTCACTTGTTATCAATCATGGTCTACTATGATCAACCATGGTCAAACATGATCAGCCATACCATTGTCTACCATGATCAACCATAATCAACTATTGTCAACTATGATAGGCCATGGTCAATCATATTGAATATGGTCAATGATGGTCAACCATTTTCAATAAGAATATGTCACGATCAACCATTATCCACCAGTGTTGAATATGGTCAACCATGGTCAATCGTTATTAAATATGTTTAAATATGGTCAACAATGGTCAATATCAACCATTGTCCAAATCTATATGCTCTAATATAAACAATAATGATCAACACTCTTCAATCATAATTAAACTTAATAATCATAATAACTAATTTTGTAACATTAACATTAAAATATAACGCAACCATATTTAATGATATTTTTAATATAAACTAATTAACATATATGAACTACATCAATAAATATAAATATAATAATTTTAAGTCTAACCATCAACATATATATCTATTCCCATTCCTTTATATAATTAAATGTCGAGTGATTGCCTCTACAATATTCTTCTAATATCTAATAATTTATTTCTAAACATATGTACATAAACTCCAATTTTATATATATTCTTATGAAAAGGGGGCTGGAGCAAAGCTTACTACGTCGTTACAATACAGAAAAGAAAATACAGTCTCTTTTGACAATATTTTAAAGTTTGTTGCATGATTAAATTCATGTAAACCTTTTATACAACAATCTCATTGACTCATTATTCGCTGGCTTCTTATAATGGGCAAGATCTCAAAATTTCTTGCATATTTAAATTCACGCAAATTGTTTATACAATAAACGGAAAAACCAGACCATTTGACTCGCGAACAGGGATCAAAATTGAACACGTCAGAGCCCTTCAAAGGGTCTCTGGCACGTTAGAGAAGTAGGGAGAAAATTTTACCAGTCAAAAAAAATTTAAAAATTGATTTTTGTCATTTAAAAAAAAAATTAGAATAATATCTTAAAATTTTTTAAGAAGCGTTGTCAAATTGTCAACCTTTTTTTTAAATTTCATTTTTTGTGAAATTACAACCTTTTTTTTAAATTTCATTTTTTGTGAAATTACAATTTTAGGAATGTTGAATTTGTAAATTTCTTTTCATGTTAAAACTTAAATCCCATTTCAGAAACTCCCATTTCAAAAACAACAGTTTCCTTTTGAGTTGTTTTTTCTAATTGTGCATATGATGCAAGTTCTTATTAATTATTATGTCACAATTACCTTTTGATACCATTACATTTGGCAGTTTCTGAGTTGCTCCCATTTCAAAAACAACAGTTTCTTTTTGAGTTGTTTTTTCTAATTGTGCATATGATGGAAGTTCTTATTAATTATTATGTCACAATTACCCTTTGATACCATTACATTTGGTAGTTTCAATTGAGAGCGACTAGATGTCAATATGGGCCATGTATTAGGTTTGTAATTTCACTGGGTTGTGCCTGAACGCTGCCCAAAGAAAGGTTTGACGACGATTTAAACTGGAGAGGAGCATAGATTCATCATTCAGCAAACGTCTGTCAAGCAAGGTTTAAGCACGATTTATGCTTCGAGAGAAGTGCATTCAACAGGGTTCCTAACATACTGGATTTGATTTGTTTGCGGATTCCCAATTCCTGGTATGTTTTCTTATTAAAAAAGGAGATACCAAAAACATATACACCTTTGTACACTCTTTTGTTGAATCCTAAACCTGTTTAGAATTTTATTGAATTTTTTCATTCACGCAATAAAATTAAATTTGATTGAGCTACTTGTATATTGGCTTGAACGTTCTGTGTTGGCATTATGATTCAAGTGTTGTCCTTGATGGCAACTCACTCAGAGGTTGGTACAGGTGCTCAGAGACAGGTACAAGTGATGGCAACTTGATCAGATGACAGATCTCAGTACAACAGGACAAGAAAGAGATATACGCAGGTTCATTAAGGAAAACCGGCGTGTACACACAGGTTGGCTTCAGGAAAAGCGCGTACATGTGAAAAGTACCTTTGGTCCGTGGCGGTTAGTCCTTGGAAGTTGTGCCTATGGTTTTGGACAATGGTGTCTCGACGGGCGTGTCGATCCCTAGTTTTGAAGTTGTTGGTATTGTGTTGCTATGGTTTTGGCTCATGGTATTGTGAAGGGCCTAAGCCTATATAAGGAGAAAGATCATTAGGCCAAAGAGTGTGTGTGAGTGATGAAGATCTGAGGAAGTGTGAGATCCAAATGCTGGTTATGGGTTGGTGATCTGAACCAAGGTTTCACTCATGTGGAGGATGATGAACGATGGAACGAGATCTCAAGGCTTGGAATGATTATCTTCATATGGTTTGACTGTGAATAGACTAGATCTATTGACGCATGTTTATTGTTATGATCTGGGTCTGTTTTAATGACTGATATAGCTGCGGAGTTTTAAGTTTGAATTTACAGATCTGTCCGCGGGTTGTCTTTGGTAAAAGAGCGTATACACGCAGGTTGGGTTTGTCAAAGTAGCGTATACAATGTGAAGTATGAAGATGGAGTTGGATCTGGTTGTTGTTATATTGTCTGTGTTCTTGACAGGGTTTCAGTGATTCAGTATTGGGTGATTCAGAGATTAATGATGCAGGTTGTTGTTTCATGGATCCAGTCTGAAAATTGATGAAACGTGGTCCCGGGAAGATCGTAGGCCGGCACCTACGTACTGGTAAACATATCAGCCAGTACAAGAGCCAAGGGGGTTGTAGCTCCCTTCCAGGAGCAGTTGAAAACGAGTGAAGGTTGTAGCCTTCTGTAGGTAGGCACCTACGTACTAGTAAATGGATCAGCTAGTACAAGAACTATGAGGGTTGTAGCCCTCTGCAGGTTGTAGCCTGCGTGCTGGTAAAGGACTGCACCAGTACATTGTAAAAGAAGTTTCTTATTAAAGGAAGATAGAAACAAATTGCAGCAGGTGGTTTTCACCCACATTGGGTTTCCACCTTATATCATGGTGTTCATGTGTGTGGCTCTTGTGTGATGTTCTGTTCTGTTATACTGCACCTGTTTACTGTTAATATGCTTAATAATGTTCTAATGCATTTACTGAAGATTAAGCTAACTGAATCATAAGATCTCTGGATATACGCGAGTTGCATTAGACACAGTAGCGTGTACACGCGGGTTCACTTAATTGAAGTCGCGTATATGTTTCTGAGTATGAAATTGGAAAGTTTTTACTGATCTGTTAATACTGATTCACCCTCCCCCCTCTCAGTATTATTTCCAACAATTGGTATCAGAGCTGGTCCTTCAGAGAAGCTTGATCGCTTGAAGGAGATTCGTAGAACAATGGGGAAGAAAGCACGTCAGAAGAAGAAGACAGCTCAAAGGAACAATGACAACCTACCATTGAGTGGAAGCAAGTATTTAGATCCTGAATCACCTCAGATTGAAGATGGACAACCAAATGAAGCATCAGATCAAATCATAGAGAATGCCCTCAAAGAAGAAATCATCATATTAAAAGATCAGTTGGAATGTGCATCCAGAATTCGACAAATGCTGCTAGCACTGAATAAAGAGCAAGAAAACGAGATCCTCAAACTAAGGCATCTGCTGGATGAAGGAAGGAACGCTGAAGAGACCTTGAAGAAGCAATGTCTTGAAAAAGAAGAACAACATCAAGTTGAGGTAAATATCTTGAAAAGCAAATTAGAAGAAAAAGATGAACTATTACGATTTCAAGATAGTACTAAGATCTTGGATGATATTCTTAGTAGTCAAAGGTCCCCTGCTATCAAAACTGGTCTTGGTTTTCATGAGTTTATTGAAGGTGAATCTGGTTCACAAAGTAAGACAAGAATCTCTAATGCAAAATCTGAAAGGGTCAACAAGGAGATGAAAGGACAACTCCATCAACAATCAAGGAAGAGACTCCTCAAAGAAAATCTTTTACTCCTCCCATGAATAATGTTGAATGTTATGTATGTCATAATCTTGGACATGTTGCAGCAATATATAGAAGAAGAAGGTTTCAAGGCCATCATGCAGAAAGATCATCACATTCAAGGTACTTTAATAGATATTGCTTTTCTTGCAATATGTTTGGCCACAAAGCTGCTGATTGCTATAGGAGGAATATGAAACATGTACGATGCTATGCATGTAACAAGTTTGGACATAGAGCAAAGGATTGCAGGAACAAAGCTCATGATAAGAAGAAATCATCAACATGCCTGAAGATATGGAAGAAGAAGGAAGTTCAGTCAGAAAGATATGGCACAGCACAGGGTACTCAGCACAGCACAGACATAACAGACTCAGGGGGAGCTGAAGGCATAGAACTTCAGTGTTCTAATTCTCATACGCAAGTTTAATGAAGAGAAGTCGCGTATATACGCGAGTTTCACACTGCAAAATCGCGTATATGTCATTCTGAAGAAATGCAGTGGGGATAGGCTCAGAAAAGGGGTCTGATATGATTCAGTCCAATATCTGCTCTCTTGGTTAATGATTACAGTCTGCTGAGGATGTTTGGAAATGTTTTGATACTTGTAAGATGTTAGAAGTGTTTAATCCTAACTTGATGATGATGAGATCTTGATGCTTATTACTGATGATCAGATCTAACTATAGATGGCACAGGCTCAGGGGGAGCATATACGTCAAATAATGCATTGTTGGCATTATGGTTAGAAGTTGTTGATAAAGTCTATGAAGCTAAATGGTACATCTTGATGTTTGATCAAAGGAATGGTATTGCAGGCTGATGGTATAGATCATATATGATGAATGATAGTCATGGTCTTGAATGAATTGCTGGTCTTAGAACTTGCATCTACTCAGGGGGAGCATGGATGGATTGATACAACTAGGAGCCAAATCAGAAATTTCAGCATGTACTCAGGGGAAGCATGGACAGATCGGTACACTTTGGCATATACAAAGGGGGAGCATATTTGGAGATTTCAGCATGTACTTAGGGGGAGTATGGACAGCAGTATGGACAACAGAAGGTATACCAAAGAAGAGAATATCTCGGTCCGCCCTTTGCCCTTGATGTCAAAGGGGGAGAGTGATTTGGTGTTGTTGCCATCAAGTCCAAAGGGGGAGATTGTTGGCATTATGATTCAAGTGTTGTCCTTGATGGCAACTCACTCAGAGGTTGGTACAGGTGCTCAGAGACAGGTACAAGTGATGGCAACTTGATCAGATGACAGATCTCAGTACAGCAGGACAAGAAAGAGATATACGCAGGTTCATTAAGGAAAACCGGCGTGTACACGCAGGTTGGCTTCAGGAAAAGCGCGTACATGTGAAAAGTACCTTTGGTCCGTGGCGGTTAGTCCTTGGAAGTTGTGCCTATGGTTTTGGACCATGGTGTCTCGACGGGCGTGTCGATCCCTAGTTTTGAAGTTGTTGGTATTGTGTTGCTATGGTTTTGGCTCATGGTATTGTGAAGGGCCTAAGCCTATATAAGGAGAAAGATCATTAGGCTAAAGAGTGTGTGTGAGTGATGAAGATCTGAGGAAGTGTGAGATCCAAATGCTGGTTATGGGTTGGTGATCTGAACCAAGGTTTCACTCATGTGGAGGATGATGAACGATGGAACAAGATCTCAAGGCTTGGAATGATTATCTTCATATGGTTTGACTGTGAATAGACTAGATCTATTGACGCATGTTTATTGTTATGATCTGGGTCTGTTTTAATGACTGATATAGCTGCGGAGTTTTAAGTTTGAATTTACAGATCTGTACGCGGGTTGTCTTTGGTAAAAGAGCGTATACACACAGGTTGGGTTTGTCAAAGTAGCGTATACAATGTGAAGTATGAAGATGGAGTTGGATCTGGTTGTTGTTATATTGTCTGTGTTCTTGATAGGGTTTCAGTGATTCAGTATTGGGTGATTCAGAGATTAATGATGCAGGTTGTTGTTTCATGGATCCAGTCTGAAAATTGATGAAACGTGGTCCCGGGAAGATCGTAGGCCGGCACCTACGTACTGGTAAACATATCAGCCAGTATAAGAGCCAAGGGGGTTGTAGCTCCCTTCCAGGAGCAGTTGAAAACGAGTGAAGGTTGTAGCCTTCTGTAGGTAGGCACCTATGTACTAGTAAATGGATCAGCTAGTACAAGAACTATGAGGGTTGTAGCCCTCTGCAGGTTGTAGCTTGCATGCTGGTAAAGGACTGCACCAGTACATTGTAAAAGAAGTTTCTTATTAAAGGAAGATAGAAACAAATTGCAGCAGGTGGTTTTCACCCACATTGGGTTTCCACCTTATATCATGGTGTTCATGTGTGTGGCTCTTGTGTGATGTTCTGTTCTGTTATACTGCACCTGTTTACTGTTAATATGCTTAATAATGTTCTAATGCATTTACTGAAGATTAAGCTAACTGAATCATAAGATCTCTGGATATACGCGAGTTGCATTAGACACAGTAGCGTGTACACGCGGGTTCACTTAATTGAAGTCGCGTATATGTTTCTGAGTATGAAATTGGAAAGTTTTTACTGATCTGTTAATACTGATTCACCCCCCCCTCTCAGTATTATTTCCAACATTCTGGTCACAAACATTTCCTATAAAATTAATCCTTATCTGAACTGGAGCAGGAATACAGGTCTCTTGTTTATCCATTAATGGTAAATGCATCCAATATATTAGTTGCGGCTCATATTAGACCCGCCTTATACAAAACATCCATGGGGTTGTTGTTCCACCATTCCCCTGTGAAAAAATAAAAAGAAATTTGAAAATAATTTAATGTTGTCAATTGAATTGCTCTTTTTTTTATGCTTTTCATTATAGAAGTGCGACCTGAATATGTGCCCTTCTAAATGAAATTAAGACCTGCCCTTCAAATTTGATCACTGCTCGCGAAAGGTTGATTTGTTAATGAGTTTGTTGTTTATTTATTTATTTTTTAGCTTCAATTTTGTCGTGTTTGACGAGTCCCAGCTGCTCCAATCAATTGAATGTTTTCCTAATCTCGTTAAAGTGGACTCAACTTTGTTAGCCCCATAAGCTCAACTGGTCGTTGGTCAACGAGAATCAACTTTGTTAGAGCGATCAGCTCAACTAGTCGTTGGTCAAGGACTTTATTAGTTCTCTTACTCCTGCCATTAGGTAATTAAGACTTGTTCCACTCTGTCCAGGTTCTAATATGTTTTTTCTTCTTGCTTTCATTGATCAATTTGGATTCACTTGGATGCTTTTTTATTTATTAAATATATGTCTATTTTTTTTATTAAAGTGAAAATCATAGAGTAGTATGATTTTGGGATGATTTTGTTTTTTTTACAATATTTTTTGATTGATTATGTCATAAATTTATTGGGGATTTTTTTTGGAACAGTAAGTTTGAGTTTTGTGGTTTTCTCATTTAAATATTACAAGAGTTTTTTAGGATATTGAATTCATTTATACATTAAAAAAAAAAAAAAATTTAAGAAAAGTAAAATTTTTTGATGTTTATACTGCTCCAAAATAAATTGTTAATCTTTTGTGAAATCTATTGACTTTTACAATATTTCTTGTTTTTTTTTGGTGCTTTGGAGCATTGTGCTGCAATGGCTCATGTTTAAATAGCTATACATTTAAAAAAAAAATTCATAATCTAATTTTTAAATCCAACTTTTTTTTTATCAGAACTATTTGTTGAAATCCATTTCTATAAAAAAAAATCAGTCATAAATTGAATTGCTAGATCTGACTATTACCATTAACAAAACGAAATTTTCATAATCTAGAATTTGAAAAAAGTATACACCAAAAATACAAAAATGAATTTGAAAACATTTTACAAACAACCGATAAAATAAAAATATTTATCCAAAAAAAATAAAATAAATAAAAACCTAAAATTAAAAATATTAATCAAATCATTAAAAAAATCTAAAAGATATAAAAAATATATATAACTAACCCAAATTAAGAATTACATCCCTATCTTTCTCAATATCAAATCTTAAAATCAAGAAATACTTAAAACTGGGATGAATAAAAATTTCATTAATAGCTTTCAAAAGAAAGAAATTCCAGCGTTGAGTTCTACCGACACAAACCAAAATCCATTAAAATGACAAACCAACAAAATCGACAAATCTGAAATAATTGACATCGCCCTCCCCATCTTAATGGAGATGACACGACCTTCCAGAACAAAGAAGCAGAGGAAGGGTCTAGAAAGAGCCCGAGATGAGTTACTAACGACATACACATACACCAATGGCCCACCAATACACATTCTATGTTAAAAACATTTATCATAATTACCCAATTTATATAAAAAATATATACATATATTCTTGAAAAATGAAGCTCAAAGATATTCAACGCAATGTACTTTCCAATACCTCTAACCCAAATTCAACATATATAGAATCTCAAAAACATTCAACATATTGTGCTTTCTATTACCTCTAATCCAATACCATGTGCGGAAGACAACAACAAATGGAAGGGTGTTACTACATCCATGTCATAACCCCAAAAAAAATTTATTTTTTTTACGGCAATGATTAATAACGTTAAAATTTTCCGAGCTATAAAGTCACGGTGCTGGCAATATTATGCGGTTATTTCTTTTGGCCGGACATGATTAAATCTATCCATATCTATATGTATATCGCTGCATTAATAGAGCGGCAGTCCCGCCTTACTGTAGACAGGGCGATGTGTGCCATCTGTCAACGTGGAAGTTCGGGATGTAGGATCTGGCCGTCGATTTTTGTTTGCTATTGCCGATAACTAGAACTCTTTATTAACCCTGCACTACCATTGTACGTGGTTTCTGCAGCGATGTCCGCTCCCTGCAGCATCCTCAGGATCCCTCCTGAATCGACGGTGCTGGAATTGTTTTGTCGATCCAACGGCTGGAAAGAATGTAGCCTGCGTACACATCACCCAAACTGGTTACCTGTCCTCATTTTTCCGCCATTTCGACACGCTGCTCTGGTTCGCTCCAGTTCTTCTGCAGGCTTCAGGTTTCTATGGCGGTCATGGGAGGCACTCCACTCGCCTCATCCTGGTCATTGTTTACAGGTTCGGTCAAGAGTAAGTCATTCCTTCTTTTCCAATTGCAGGAGACTGTCAATTTTCCGTGCGCAATGATTCAGAGTTCCTCTTTTCTTTGTATGCATGCAAGCGTATCTAAGTTTTTTTTTTTTTTAATTCCACTGCATATGTTGAAATATCGATTTGATAATTATGTTTTATGATGGTTTATGACAGGCTATCTCTCGGCCCTGACCATGAGCTTGGGTCCAGCTTTACCTCTGTTTTTCCCCAGACTAGCTTCACTATTACCAGGTATGAGGCTTTCTGCTAGCTATGGTTGCAAATGAGACTAGGTCATATCTCTTGCAACAGGCTCGTCTTAGCATTTAAATGTGGTCTCTGTAATAATATATATGTGTTTTATGTGACAGTGAATTTCCAAGTTCATTACTTATCCACGAGGGTTTGTTTGAATTCTTGCAGTTATCAATTATTGACCCTGTTTTTCCTATTTGGTATATATCCTATTTTGATAGAGGATTTTGCGCTGTGAGGGTATCTCTTGAATCTGTGTATGTATGCCTTGCAGCCTGTACGCAATTCCTGAAAATTGGAACAATATTTATTTGCAAATGTTCCCTACTTTGGTCTGGAACTGCATGATGTTTACTGATGTTTTGGAAATGAAAAGTTCTCGTTTGTTATTGAAATGCTCTGCGTCTGGTTGTAATGACTACCACCGGCTATGGGCCACGACGATTGTCAATTACTTGTCTACCCCGTCGTGGGTTTCTATTTTATACAGTTGAGTTCCAGTGTATTAATGCATATACGATAGTTATTTCATGGTTATTGTTGTGAGGGCACTCTCTAATTCCATGGTTGCGTAGAGTCATAATCTGTTTCCTAAACTCATAATAACTAAGTTATTCCTTCCCACTGCATATCAGGTGTCCAAACAGGGTTTCAGGAACTCCAACAGACTAGTCTAGCCAGCCGTAGTGCTTGGCTTCCATTCTGCCACTATGGATGACCCATGACAATAGGTTCCCATTCGACCCCTTTGGATGCAGGGGTACTGTCTGCGCCCCTGTTCCTTGTTTTTCAGTTATAATACCACAGCTTACAGGAGAACTCAGGAACTCGTAGCTCGATAAATTATTTAGAAGGGTAATTTGTTTTGAACAGACAGAACAGCTATTGCTGCTGGATCTAGCTAGAGATGGAATTGTCTCTGTCAGGGTTCCCATGCAGTCTTAAAGTCTAGAGGGTTCTATGTCATGCGAGGGATATTTATTCATTTTTTAATAACAGTATCAATCTAACAACCAACTGTGAGTATTCATCATCCTCGTTTTTTTCTTTTAAACAGACCTTCAATCCTAGAGGAAAAGGAACCCCGCGCCTAAGATTTAGGGTGCATGGGTTGCCATCCAGTCGACCTTCTTAGACAACCGCTCACTGTTATCCGAAATAAATTAACTAGGCTTCCCTACCCGAGACTTGATTTATGTAAGGGTTTCAATCTTCTCTTCAAATGAGTATTTTGCTGGAAAAATGTTAATTCTAGCAGGGCTCTTATCCATGCATTTTTTTTAATAAGAAAAAGAACAGAGAAGATCTAGAAGTTATCGTAGCTTACCAATAAATATCTATTTTATTTATGACTATTTTCCTTTGTAATTAATACAACAATAACATTTTCTATGACTCGGTCTTTAATAATGAACACAACAAATGCAATTCTACCTTAGATCACAGCTTACTACCCAGTCTTTAATAATGAACACAGCAATTGCAATTCTACCTTAGACTACAACTTACTGCTCAATCTTGAAGTGTTTCTACACAGTTCAACCACTTACCTGGTTTTCCAATGATTTGCTTAACACTCAGAAGCTGAGATTACCTCTTCTCATCTGCTTCCAGTCTGTCTCCCGTCCGTGAGATTCGTCCTACAGGACCAGAATCTCCCCCCTTGCTTCTTACAGAACCAATTTCCGTCAACAAGTTAATTGCACTTAGTGCCTGGCTATCTGGTCCTTATTAGACCTAGCCACCTCTTTCCCGTTCTCTTTTTCTCTCTTTGTCTGTCCCCACAACACAGTAGAGTCCCCCTTTTTCCTCTTCTTTCCTTTTTTCTCGAAACCCCTTCCAGTTGAGGAAAAACGGTTAGGGTTCGGGAAATCCGCAACTGTCTGGCCCCTCCCTTTTCTTGGGAAGTTCCAACTTTTAAAGAAACATTACTTCAAAAAAAAGAAATATTATTAAATTTCAACTGATAGTAATGTCTCAACAGTCTTCCATTTACCACAGTAAAATTAAATATTTACATCAATTCCGGGGCATTACATCTCCCCCTCCTGAAATAGGACATCGTCCCGATGTCTGCTGACTAAGAACAGCTTCAAGTAAGCCTTTCTCATGAACTCTTCATCCTCCCAAGTGGCCTCATCAGGGCCAAAGTGCTGCAATTGCACTTTAACTTGGGTAATAGCTCCCTTCCGTAGCTGTACTTCTCTTCGGTCGAGGATGCTCAGCGACTCGACCAAGACTTCGCCTTCCGGTTCGACCTGCAACATGAAATATTCTACATCAGTCTCTTGTAAAGAAAACCTTTATACTAGTCTGCTAGAATTAATCGTTACCCGTATGTCCTGCCATCTGATCACATGTTTAGGGTCATAAATGTATTTTTTCAACATAGAAGCATGGAAGACATTGTGGACTCAGATGTGACTTGGCAAGGCGAGCTCGTAAGCCACTGACCCGATTCTTGCCAAGACTTGGAATGGTCCACAATATCGGGGTGCCAACTTGGCACACCCACTCCATTGCAGTGTACTCTTTCTGGCTTGAATTCTTACATAAACATGGTCACCGACTTGGTATTCTTTGAATCTCCTTTCCGGTCAGCAAAGCTCTTTTGCCTATCTTGAGCGGCTTTTAAATTAGAGCGTACACTTTTCACCATATCCTCCATTTCCTTAAGCATCTCTGGCCCCAATCTTAATTTGTCCTCAGGGCCACCCCAGCTTGAGGGTGTGCGGCATTTTCGTCCGTACAATACCTCGAAGGGACTCATTTGTAGTGAAGTATGATATTCGTTGTTGTATGCAAATTCAACTAGGTGCAAATATTCCTCCCACTGTGTTGGCTGTTGCATCACATATGCTCGTAACATGTCTTCAACTACTTGGTTCAGTTGTTCTGTTTGTCCATTGGTCTGGGCATGGTACGCTGTACTGAAATTCAGCTGCGTTCCCAATTCTGCAAATAGCGTCCTCCAAAAGGCCGACGTGAATTTCACGTCACGATTTGAAATTATCATCTTCGGGAGTCCATGTAATTTAAATACATTCTGCATGAATATATGGGTGATCTATACAGCCCTGTAGGTGGATTGCACAGTTATAAAATGTGCTGCTTTACTCAACTTGTCTACCACCACCATAATAAAATCGTTATTCTTCTTTGTCCTAGGCAGCCCTGTTATAAAATCCATATAAATGGTTTCCCATTTCCATTCTGGAATGGGTAATGGCTGCAATAACCCCGCTGGATATTGATGTTCTGCCTTAATTTGTTGACATTCCAAGCACCGTGTCAAATACTCAGCCACATTTTTCTCATTCCCAGCCAATAGTATTCCTTTCGAATCGTGGTGATCATTTTTTGATACCCCGGGTGTCCAGCATAGTGGCTGATGTGGAATTCATCGAGAATCAGATTTTTAATGCTTTTTTGATCGAGTACATATAGCCTTTTCTTGTAGTACAACATTCCAGCGTCATCCATTTCACATGCTTGCTGATTTTTCTCGCTATCAGATTATTGTACTTGCTGTTTTATTTGCTGGTACATAGCATCTTGTTCTGTTGTCTTTTTTATCATTTCCTCGAAGGGGCTTTTCCATTTACTGTAGGAAATTTCATACAAAGAGTGCACCTTTCGACTTAAGGCATCTACCACCCGGTTCTCTTTCCCTTTCAGATGTTTAATTTCAAAGTCAAAACTGCTGAGGAAATCTACCCACCGTGCTTGCCTCACGTTCAAAGTGGTTTGACTAAAATAATTGGTCAAACTGTGGTGGTCAGTCAGCAGCAAGAATTTCCTTCCCACAAGATAATGTCGCCACATCTTCAATGCGTGTATGATGGCAGCCAATTCTAAGTCATAAGCAGAATACTTCTGTTCATGCTCCTTTAGTTTCCTAGATTCATAAGCAATTACCTTTCCTTCTTGCATCAATACACCTCCCACACCTTCCTTGCTTGCGTCAATGCACACCACATAGTCCTTATTAGGGTCTGCTATGCTCAAAACGGGTGCCGTGGTGAGCAAATGCTTAAGCTGCTCAAAACTTCTTTGGCATTCCAAGGTCCATTTGAAGGCTCTTCCCTTTTTCTGTAAGGAGGTGATAGGATATGCTACCTTTGAGAAGCCTTCCACAAATCATCTGTAATAACCAGCTAACCCCATAAAGGACCTGATGTCTGCTACATCTTTCGATACGGGCCACTCCATTATGATTCTTATCTTTTCAGGGTCCACTGCAATCCCTTCCCTTGTGATTATGTGGCCCAGATATTGTATTTCTTCCTTGTAGAAGTCGCACTTGCTAAACTTAGTATATAACTGATGTTCTCGGAGAGTTTGTAGCACCAATCTGAGGTGCTCCTTGTGCTCTTCCATGGTGCGGGAGTATATCAGTATATCATCGATGAATATCAGTACAAATCTGTCCAAATATCGATAAAATATGCTGTTCATCAAACACATGAAAGTTGCAGGGGCGTTAGTTAACCCAAAAGGTAGAACCACAAATTCGTAATGTCCGTACCTTGTTCTAAAAGTTGTTTTAGCGATGTCCTCCTCCTTAATCCTGATCTGGTGATAACTTAATTGCAAATCGATCTTGGAGAACACTGTTGCACCTTCACTTGATCGAAAAATTTATCAATCCGAGGTAGAGGGTACTTGTTTTTTATGGTTACCTTGTTCAACTGATGATAATCTATACACATGCGAAGGGTTATCTCCTCTGGAAATACATCAATAAATTCTTGTATTACAGGGATGTTATCCAACAAGGCTGTTTTATCCTTTGAGTCAGCATAGCCCACTTGGATAGCATAAATCTAACACCCCTTCTTGATGCATTTTGCTAACTGAGATGCGGTTACTGGCCGAACTTGCACTGGCCGCTTAATTCCTTGCATCTCCTGCTGTATTCCTAGCTCATCCCTATAATAGATAGTCTTTGTTTTACAGTTGACAAGGGACCAGTGTTTTTCTAACCAATCCATGCTGATTAGAATGTCGTAGGAAGAAAGGGGAAGCACATTTAAGTCTGTTGTTACTGGCTGTCCAGCTACTTTTAAGGGGCAGCCAGTGACTTTAGCAAGCACTCGTCTCTTGGCCCCTGTAGCCAGCTTTACCAGCGAAGGATTCTTGAATTTTACAGTTTGCAGTTTACAATGCTCTACCACCTTGGGACTAATGTAACCTAATGTGTCTCCCAGGTCAATTAAAATAGTTACAGAAAGTTCTAGAATTTTACCTTCAAGTTCCACCATAGTTGGCTGCTACTCCGCCTGACGGTCCTTCAGGGCAGCATTAATCCGAGGTATACTACGTCCCATGTCACCAACCATTGATGCTTCCTGGATCTGGGAGATCTATTTGGTTCCCTTCTGTTGCAGACAGTTCTTAACGTAATGGGGTCTGCCACAGCCCCAACACTGCACGGGAGGCCTTGCTGTCCCTTCATTGTCTAATTTACTAGAGGGCTCACCGATTCTTGACTCATCGGTTGGCCTTGACCTGAGTGAATTTTTCTAAAAATTTCTGTTGTTCTGTCCTTTCGCGAAACCCCTATTACTTCCACCGCGACTCCCTTTACTATTTCCAGCCAATCTGTTGTTTCTTTTATCAGCGCCCCTTTTCCCTAGAACCTCTCCTTTCTGTTTACTTTGCTGGTAGCAAATTCTGGCCTTACATATGACTTCGTCCATTGTCTTCAGGTTGTCAACTTCAATCCTTTCCCTCATATACAAGGGTAAACTATTGACAAATCTTTGCACCTTAGCCTTTTGCTCTTTAATATAAGGTGCATAACAAAGTAACGATGTAAAGCGAGTGATAAATTCGTCCATGGTCTGTTGTCCCAGACGCAAATCATGGAATTCTCTTGCGTTTTCATCGTAAAACCATTCTGTCAGGTACCTCTCTTTAAAATATTTCTAAAATTTGTCCCAGGTAATATTTTGCTCACTTACTCCTCTCACTATCTTGACTTTCTCCCACCATAAGGTGGTTTTCCCTTGTAATTGGAAGATAGCTAAGCGTGCCTTGAGATTGTGATCATATTCGTACAGCTGAAAGTATTTGTTCATATTGATTAACCATGCCTCCACTGCTTCCTCTTGTTCTCCGTCAAAGTGCGGCGGCTTGATCTTGTGGAACTCACCTTGCAGTTCGATCCGCTGCCTCTTTGATGTCTGCTGCTCTGAGGCATTATCAAATCATTCCTCCCATTCTTCATTCCTTCCTTCCGACCTTTCTGGTTCTGTCTGGAGATTCTGTTCTTCCGACACTCTCTGCTGCTCAGCACTAGGATTTGACAGTTGCTGATTCTGTTTGTCTGATAAGCTCTTTAAAATTCTCTCCTGCTCCATGGTTATTCTGGCATTATCTTCTTGTAATCGTGCGATTTCATTTCTCAGTTCTTGTACCGTTTCTAGTATTGCATGGTTCGTATTACGAGTCTCCTCCCCAATCTGTACCCACAACTCAGGGTTCCTTCCAGGGCTTGTTGCTGGTCCCTGACCTGCTACGAACCCATGGGGTCCGCTGCCTGCCCTTCTCATGTTGACCATCCCCTATTTTCCTCCTAGGAACCTGGACAGAGGAAACAATTAGCACAACACAATTTTTTTTTTTTCTCTTTTCGTTCTTTCAAAGTTAGAAATACAGAGATAACATAAAATGAATCTATTTCAACCACTTATCTCCCAGAGGCCACAGTTTTGAAAACCTGGCTCTGATACCACTTGTCATAACCCCAAATTTTTTCATTTATTTATTTATTTATTTTACAGCAATGATTAATAACGTTAAAAGTTTACGAGTTATAAAGTCACGGTGCTAGCAATATTATGTGGTTATTTCTTTTGGTTAGACATGATTGAATCTATCCATATCTATACGTATATAGCTGCATTAATAGAGCGACAGTCCCGGTTTACTGTAGACAGGGCAATGTGTGCCATCTGTCAATGTAGAAGTTCGGGATGCAGGATCTGGCTGTCGATTTGTGTTTGCTATTGCCAATAATTGGAACTCTTTATTAACCCTGCACTACCACTGTATGTGGTTTGTGCAACGATGCCCGCTCCCTGCAGCATCCTCGGGATCCCTCTTGAATCGACGGTGCCGGAATTGTTTTGTCAATGCAATGGCTGGAAAGAATGTAGCCTGCGTACACATCACCCGAACTGGTTACCTGTCCTCATTTTTCCGCCATTTCGACCTACTGCTTGGGTGCTACTCTAGTTCGCTCCATTTCTTTTGCTGGCTTCAGGTTTCTATGGCGGTCATGGGAGGCACTCCACTCGCCTTATCTTGGTCATTGTTTATAGGTTCGGTCAAGAGTAATTCATTCCTTCTTTTCCAACTGTAGGAGACTGTCAATTTTCCCTGCGCAATGATTCAGAGTTCCTCTTTTTTTTTGTATGCATGCAAGCGCATTTGAGTTTTTTTTTTTTTTAATTCCACTGCGTATGTTGAAATATTGATTTGATAATTATGTTTTATGATTGTTTATGACAGGCTATCTCTCGGCCCTGACCACGAGCTTGGGTCCAGCTTTACCTCTGTTTTTCTCCTGACTAGCTTCACTAGTACCAGGTATGAGGCTTTCTGCTAGCTATGGTTGCAAATGAGACTAGGTCATATCTCTTGCAACATGCTCGTCTCGGCATTTAAATGTGGTCTCTGTAATCATATATATATATGTTTTATGTGACAATGAATTTCCAAGTTCATTACTTATCCACGAGGGTTTGTCCGAATTCTAGCGGTTATCAATTATTGACCCTGTTTTTCCTATTTGGTATATATCGTATTTTGATAGAGGAATTTGAGCTGCGAGGGTATCTCTTGAATCTGTGTATGTATGCCTTGCAGCCTGTACGCAATTCCTGAAAATTGGAACAACGTTTATTTGCAAATGTTCGCTACTCTGGTCTGGAACTGCATGATGTTTACTGATGCTTTGGAAATGAAAAGTTCTCCTTTGTTATTGAAATGCTATGTGTCTGGTTGTAATGGAATCTTGGTACAAAAATCTTGTGGAGTTGTAGAAAACATATTGTTCTTTTGCACAACTAAATTTGCAATCTTAATTTTATATATTTTTAATTTATGGAAGTCATTATATCTTTGAGATTATAAGGCCCTCTATTAGTACAACTTAAAAGGGTCTTACAATTATAAAACATCCCTTCCCTTTTTACATTATAGGTCTTAAAGTCCTCTAGTGCACCATATAATTTTTTTCCAAACAGTCAACACCCTTATAAGTCATAAGAGAAATACACTAGGGATGTATTTTAAGATTTTGACCTATTAATTCAAAAATAAACAAGGGATAGAGAGATAGATAGTAGAATCTCTATGGGTATATTTCAAAAATTGATGTTTGTATGTTTTTGCAGCCCAAACCACTAGATTCATGATCATGAATCTATATCTGAATTAGCCAAGTTGTCGTGCATGTTGGATTCCTACTCAGAAATATTTAAATTCCAGAAAATATGTGTACATTAATAATGCATGTGTGTTCTTAGTGTCAAGAATGTATGCACACTTCTAGTACTAGGAGCTTGCACACATTCATGTAGCTAGTGACTTTAATACATGGAAAATCGGTGAGGTGGCTTTCGTAGGGTGGGGAGGGTGAAAGAGGGAGGGATATAGGGGCCAAAGGAGAGAAAGAAGGAGAAAAGTAGAGAGAGAGCGTGGTGTGGGGAAGAATGAGTTAGTGGGAATTGGTTGTGGTGGGTTTAAGGAGGATGGGAGGGTGAGAAAGGGAAGGATAAAGGCACCAAGGAGGGAGAGAAAGGGAGATGTGGAAAAGAATGAGTTGGTGAGGGTAGAGAGTGTGTGAGAGTCAAAAAGTGAGAGATTAGGGAAGAGGGTAAGGAAGGGAGTGGAAGGACGATATTTTTGGTTGACATGGGGAGGAAGAGAGAGACAAATTTGGAGGGGGGAGTTGTGAATGTGTGTATACATGTGTGTGTGTGGGTGAGAGAGAGAGAGACTGTGCGAGTGAGTGAGGGGGGAGAGAGAGGAAGGGTGAGAGATAGTGAGATGACATGAGGGAGAAGAGAATGAAAGAGGGGGAGCAAGTGAGGGAGGGAGAAGAGAATGAGAGAGGGGAGCAAGTGAGGGAGGGAGAGATAGAGAAGGACAAACAAAGAGAGAGAGAAAGAGAGATGGAGGTTTTTGTGAAGAACACACTAAGTGAGGGAGGGAGGGATAGAGAAGAGAATGGGAGGGAGGAGAGAGAAAGGAGAGAGAAAAGAGAGGAGAGAGAGAAGGAGAGGAAGAGAGAGAGATATGAGAGAGAGAGAGAGAGTGTGGAGAGAGAGAGAGTGAGAGAGAGAGACAGAGAGAGAGAGAGAGGACATAAGGTGGACTTAGAAACAAAGCTAGAGAGAGGGGGGGGAGATTGTTGTGAATTACAGACTAAGGGAGGGAGGGAGTGAGAGATGGATAAATAGAGGGAGGGGGTTGGAGGGGATAGAGAGAGGATGGAGAGTGATAAAAGGAGAGGCGGGGGGAGAGATAGGTAAATATGGAGAGAGAGAGAGAGAGAGAGAGAGAGAGAGGGATGAAAGTGGTGTGAGGGGGAAAGAAGGGGGAGGGAGGGGAAGAAGAGACAGGGTGGGGGGGTATTATTGTGAATTGTAGACTAAGGTAAGGAGGGAGGGATAATAAATATAGGAAGGGGGAGGTAGGACGATGGAGGAGATAGAGAAAGGATGGAGAGTGATATAAAGAGATAAGAAGAGGAGAGAGAGAGAGAGAGAGAGAGAGAGAGAGAGAGAGAGAGAGGGAGGGAGTTGTTATGAAGTACAGACTTAGTGAGGCGAGGAGTAGGGAGAGAGAGGGGATGGAGAGTGATACAAAGAGGTGGGGGGGGAGAGAGAGAGCGGAGTGGATAGAGGAAGAGACAAATAAGAAGATTGAGAGGAAAGGGGTGTAAGGGGGGAGAGGGGGAAGAAGAGAGAGACAAAGAGAGAGAGTGAGAAACACATGCGCACACACACACAGATGTGGGGGAGAGAGGGTGGAGAGAGATAGAGATGGAGAGAGAGTGGAAGAAGAGATGGAAGAGAGGTGGAGATAGGGAGTGAGAGAGGACTAGGAGAGAGAGAGAGAGTGTGATGGGGAAGAGAGGGATATATGTAGAGAGACAGAGAAAGAAGTAGAAAAAGACAAATATACGAATATGTAAATAGAAATTGAGAGATAAAAAGTGGGGAGAAGAGAGAGAGAGAGTGAAGGCGTTAGAGAGAGAGGAGAGAGAGAATGAGAGAAGTGAGAGAGGGATAGAGTGAAAGAAGAGGCTAAGAGGGAAGAATAGTATAACACCCTCCTCCCACATCTACCCAAGTAATCGACCAACCAGGGTAAATATGTGGCAAGAGGCTACTATGATGGGATTCAACCTCCTAGGTGACCTTAAGGAAGTGGAATCGATGGAAACATGCCACACAGAGCTTCCACATCAGTAGCAAAACTCCCAAGAGCCATCCCACCGACTCAAGTAGCCAGCCCCTGAGACCAACTAAAGAGTCTCAGAAACCAGTTGTTCTTACTGATTTTGTTTTTTAATTTGAATAGATCGTTGAGGTCCTTAACTTCATTTATTGAATTATTTATGATATCATTAAGCATTTAGGAAAAACTATTATAGGCCTCTTCTTTGTCTGAACTTTAGACACTCTGTCATTACTATTATTTACTATAGTAACTTATTTACTTTTTCATAGAATCATAGACACATGTGCCCATGCATAATGATAACCACAATCAATATATAAATTAGGAAAATATCGGTTCACAAATGCATCACAGATATATTAAAGACAACTCATATTACACTTGTTATTTATCCATATCTATTACAATGACAATGTGGCATAAGCCATTAATTGGAAATGGAAATCATGCAATATTTATCTTTTTTGTCTGCATTAAAACTGAATGCGGCCCTCTATCCACATCATCTCTTCCAAATGCCTCTCTTTCTTTTGGAACAAGTGTCATGTCCCTCCCTTACTACTGCATCCCTACTCTTGCACTCAGTCCATAACTTTTGTTCTGTTTTGCTCCTTGTATTATTTGAAGCATGCATGAGCCTGAATATTTTCGTAAGACCATTTAATTTCACATACCATCCCTTTTACTTCATAGACCACTAAGCCCCCACTAAGCCTTTAATGCATATCGTCAAGTTCAAGTTTCTTTTTTGCACAATAAATTGTATCATCCCTAACAAGAATTCTCCATTTCTAGCTCTACAATGCATGTCCTTAGACTTAGTCACTTCTTTGTTTTGTTATTCCAAATATTACAATATATGTACATTATTTTTACAATGCAGCTCATATTAGAACCTTTTGTGAGACTATGGCATAGACAATAAAACTCTTGAAAACTAATAAGCATAAAATACCATTTTCTACTATCTATTCTATTCTTGTTTGTTAATATGATGCAAAGTGGAGAAAATGTCAAAGTGCTCTAACTTTTTACTTATTTGTTTTAGCAAATAAATTATATATCAAACTAATAACTTTAAATATCACTACACAATTAAACCAAAAAGACAACACAAATGTCATTTTGCAAAAAGATAGCTAAAAGTAATTCTTGCAAAAAAAAGCTTGTTAGTGAGCTCGAAAAAAAATAAAATTAATAATAATAATAATAATAATAATATCAAAATGTCATATTTTTCTTCAATTAAGAACAATCTATAAAATTGCACTTAGAAATTAAGATTTAATACTTTGAAATTAAAAACTAAAATGAAATAATTTGGTATTGATTTTCAAATACTTAGACTTATTTTTTATTTTGCAAATAGTTAAGTATCAACTTTCCATATATATAAACTTGAGGAAATTCAACTTCTTCTTTATACATAACATCATAACTAAATAAATTAAAAACTGCATACACATAAATCATTATATAAATAAGTAATGACATATCACTGCATAACTCTAGTTTCATATTAAACAAGATGTGTGAAAATTTTCATCTATCTATAGTATCAACACTTCTATGCGCAAATGCAACACATGCACAACGAATTATTTTTTTGTAATATGAACGTCCATGCTTTGGTACACGCTGAAAAGCTCTAAATTCCTTCCCATCAAAGAATTATATATGGTCAATTGTTTCTTTGTGTCCCCATAATACTTGGAGGACGATCCTGAAGTCAAACGGGTTTATCGTTCAAGTATACGGGTTGATTCATGAAATTGGTAATGTGTGTAGAGGAGTGAGTAGAGATGAAATTTGATGGGCAAATTTCCTGTTACAGGTTGATTTGTTCATTATATACAATTGAAAAATTGTAAAACCGTCACATTTGACAAGTGAGTTTCTTTCGAAATTCGAACCTTGATAGTGAGTGATTTCTAATCCACTCCTCACCTTTCTAAGTCCACTCGATCTTTGGTAATTCTTAAATGATTTTTTATATTATTATTATTCATGGTTTAGTACTCAATAAGTGGCACTGGTATGTTCCTGTTATGTTGACCTGGTTTTAAAGCATTTTTCCTTAATAATTTTACACATTTTATGGATTCATTTTAATTATATATTATTAAATTTAATTACGTGTAAAAGTAAAATAATTAAATTAATATATTCTAATACTTATTTAATAAAATAATTGTACTCTATTATGAAATTTATTTAAAATTTAAAAATATCTTAGATTGGGTGACACTCTGTCACGCCCCTACACCTGCGGTAGTCTTCCAACCGCTTGTAGCAAGGTGCAGCACCACCGAACGCGTTCTTTTCAACAATACTAACATTCGTGGACTACGCCTACTTCACATTAACATACTTAGTTTGTGTTTCGCAACCAAGTAAAAGTAATTATCCTTTATACTTAATGAAGCCCATACTCATTCATTATCCATATGCAATTAACCGAGAACATCAACAATTGCAAACAAGTATAAAGGGAGGGGCAACTCCCGAACAGTCTGCCCAACAATATATTAAGAATATCAGATTTTACAATGTACAAGTGTGCCTTGCCAAACCAAGTCTACACTTAACCAATTTTACAATATAAGCAACCTGCTTTACAACCGTGTGCACCCTTGCGCAAGAAGAAGAAGTGCTCACCTGAGCCTCTCAACCTTCCTACCAAGTCCTGCACACATATCTCGAACTCTGGCGTGCTTGTCACACTCTAACCGGCATAAAATCCAAAACTGCACCTTAGAAGACCTACGCATGAGATATGCGTAGCCTCTTTTACCCCTGCGCAGCTTTACTCCTCTTATGCGTATGAGAGAATGTGATGAACGTGTGATTCGATGGTTTACAAATGAGCTTCATGCTCTTTACTTATACCATTCCATGCGTGTCTTTAAGGGGGGGGGGTGCACAGCCCCATGGCTGACCCCCACAAGCCTATTAACAAGCCCATGCAACTCCATTTACACGTCGGCTTCCATATATTTTGTATTGCATATAAATGTGCTTGCTTCAACACTTAGTCGTATTAAGTGTCCTTCGTTTACTTCGCGCCCGCCTTGCGCCCATCGTTCACTCATCGCCCATCGCGCGCTCGTCGTTTACCTTGCGCTCGCCTTGCGTCCGTCGTTCACCCATCGCTCGGAGGCCTTACATTCTCCTCCACCTAAAATCGTTGTCGTCCTCGACAACATACCATCTCGGTAGCCATCTACCAAGACCATCGTCATCCACGATGTCGACCTTTCCATACAAGGCAAACATCTCTGCAACATATGTAGAGACTCTTTCTCCATTATGTCCCGGCTTAATGACCAGCTGCCACCAAGCTCTCCATAAGATGTCATCTCGATCCATATGTCATCATGTGAACCTCTATCATGATACTCCAGCATAATGCCAACACACCTCTGTACACTTCCGGACCTCATGTCTGAACTAGTTGGGTAGCTAATCCAACCATCACGCTCAATCCATGAGAGTGAACATCCTCATGCCATCATCAACTGTTTCTCAAACATCTGCCACATCCTTGACTCATCAAGAATCCACCTCCACAATCCATGCTCAGGTCCATGGAACTCTATCCATCTCATCTGTAACATGTCATCATCAATCATACCTGCTCCATATGCTTGAGGGCTCACTGCCATGAGCAGCTAACAATGAGCCCATCTTCTTACTCATCTAAGAAGATGTGGAGGGAGTAGAGCCTGAGGGCTCTTCCTCACTAATCAACTCAATCCATCTATCAGGATCCTCAATCTCCATCCTTTGTAGATAAGCAACCCGATCTTCCTTTTGGACATCCGGCCTCACATATACCTCATCATCATCATCATCATCATCATCTTCCACTATTTCTAGCCTCCTTGTCAAATCCAAGATACTATTTGAAAGTGTCTTGATGACCAATGACTGCTCCACAAGCTTTGCCTCAATAGTGGACAACCGCTTGTTCACCTTTTCCTTATCCTCCATTTGCATCACTCCCACTTTACAATCAGGTCTTGTTGCACCAACGGTAGGCACACCGATGGGCACATCTTCCCTTCCATCATAAATGTAGAGCTTCTTCAAATGTGGTACAATCATAGCATCGAATTGTTTCATAAACTCCATCCCCAATACAGCCTCATATTCATCAATCCGCACTATAGTGAAGTCCACCTTCCCAGTCCATTCAACAAGTGTAGTGTCCACCTTCTCGGCTATACCAAGAATCTCAATAGGAGGAGAATTTATTGTCTTCATTTGTGCCTTAGCTGGTACAAACTTCAACCCAATTCTTCTCGCAGTATCCTCGCCCATGAAGTTGTGAGAAGCCCCACTATCCACCATAGTGAGTACATTAGTACCTCCAACCTTCATTCGAACATACTCTAACTTGTTTCTTTCTGGGTCTCTCTTAGAGACTACTTCTGTAGTAGCAGAAGCACCAAGTATCTGCATCATCCCCACATAAGCATCATCATTCTCTTCCTCGGATTGTGCCACACCAGCCACCTTCGGTTTAGAGGGACAATTCTTCACCATGTGTGGCCCTGCACATATCCAACACGTCAAAGGCTTCTTTGTCTTCGAACCATCATCTGATTTCGAAGCATCATCATCCTTCTTCTCTTTTGGCTTTTCAGACTTCTTCTTCCTATCATCAGAAGTCTCATCAAGATGATCTACCAACCTATCAACCGCAGCAAAAGCTTCTTCGAGTGTTCTAATCTTCTGCCTCCTTACCTCATTGCGTGCCCAAGGCTTCAATCCCATAATGAAGTTGAACACCTTGTCTTTCTCAGCCATGTCATGAAGTTCCAGAGCTACACTTGAGTACTCTTTCTGGTATGCTTGTAGGCTTCCTGTTTGCTTTATGTACTTGAGTTTTGTCCTTGCTTCCCATGTGTCATCTTGGGGACTAAAGTGGGTCTGCAAAGCCTTCTTCAAGTCCTTCCACGAAGTGATGTCATCAGCACTGCCATTGGCAATCTGATCCACCCTCCTTCGCCACCACATCTTAGCATCCTTCGTTAAGAACTGAGTAGCCACCTTGACTTGTGTCTCACCATCAACCAGGTTCAACCGCTCCAAGTACTGCTCTATGTCCCACAAGAAGTTGCCAAGAATTTTTGCCTTCCTTGTACCGTCATAAGACTCCGGTTCCTTTACCTTCATATAAGGCATTCCTCCAACTGAGTTGTGCCCCACGGCCTTCTTCACAATCGCAAGCTCATTCTTTGTATCTTCAAGAGCCTTCTTCAAGCTCACGATCTCTGCAAGACCTTGATCTCTTGATTCCTCAACCTCTCTGACCCTTGTCTCAAGTTGAGTACATATAAGATTAGTGTACTCAATTTGTGTCTTGAGCTCATCGTTCTGTGTTCGGAGTTCATCGAGTTCTTCTTTAAAAGAAATCTCCATACTCTCTATCTTTTCCGACATCTTTTCAATGAACCCAATAGTAGTATCCTTCTCATCATGACTAGACCCAGCCTGAGACCCAGCTGCCATTTCGACCAGCTTCTTCTTCCTTTGCGATCTAGTCTCGACCATTCAACAATTTCACCGAGTATCCTGCAACTTGAACCAACCCTTGTTCCACTTCGTGTGAAACGGCTTCCTTCACCTTCAAGTACCCTTATCACTGCCACGAGCAACCTTTGCTCTGATACCAACTGTCACGCCCCTACACCTGCGGTAGTCTTCCAACTGCTTGTAGCAAGGTGCAGCACCACCGAACGCGTTCTTTTCAATAATACTAACATTCGTGGACTACGCCTACTTCACATTAACATACTTAGTTTGTGTTTCGCAACCAAGTAAAAGTAATTATCCTTTATACTTAATGAAGCCCATACTCATTCATTATCCATATGCAATCAACCGAGAACATCAACAATTGCAAACAAGTATAAAGGGAGGGGCAACTCCCGAACAGTTTGCCCAACAATATATTAAGAATATCAGATTTTACAATGTACAAGTGTGCCTTTCCAAACCAAGTCTACACTTAACCAATTTTACAATATAAGCAACCTGCTTTACAATCGTGTGCACCCTTGCGCAAGAAGAAGAAGTGCTCACCCGAGCCTCTCAACCTTCCTACCAAGTCCTGCACACATATCTCGAACCCTGGCGTGCTTGTCACACTCCAACCGGCATAAAACCCAAAACTGCACCTTAGAAGACCTACGCATGAGATATGCGTAGCCTCTTTTACCCCTGCGCAGATTTACTCCTCTTATGTGTATGAGAGAATGTGATGAACGTGTGATTCGATGGCTTACAAATGAGCTTCATGCTCTTTACTTATACCAATCCATGCGTGTCTTTAAGGGGGGGTGCGCAGCCCCATGGCCGACCCCCACAAGCCTATTAACAAGCCCATGTAACTCCATTTACACGTCGGCTTCCATATATTTTGTATTGCATATAAATGTGCTTGCTTCAACACTTAGTCGTATTAAGTGTCCTTCGTTTACTTCACGCCCGCCTTGCACCCATCGTTCACTCATCGCCCATCGCGCGCTCGTCGTTTACCTTGCGCTCACCTTGCGTCCGTCGTTCACCCATCGCTCGGAGGCCTTACACTCTCGGTCTTACGTAGAGGGCGATGGGAGCTTCATGCAAAGCCATGTACCAGCCACCGCCGAACTCATGGGATGCACGAACAAGGTTACTTATAGCAAGATTCAGAGTTAGTATGTCGCTTCCACTTAATATTGGGTTATTAATGTTAATTTTTATGGTAATAACCTAATGTTAATTTTTATGGTAATTATATAAATAAATGAATAGAGCTTTGAGTCTAAGTTGATAATGGTGAGAAGAAATTAATTAATAGAGTAGTTTAATGAAGTTATAATTTGATGTAGAAAATAGTGGAAATTCCAATAAAATTTTGATAAAAAATTAACAGAAGTTTTTACTATTCTTACTCTTGCCATTAGGTAATTAAAACTTGTTCCACTTTGTCCAGCTTCTAATATGTTTTTTCTTCTTGCTTTCATTGATAAATTTGCATTCACTTGGATGTTTTTTATTAAATATATGTTGATTTTTTTATTAAAGTGAAAATTATAGAGTAGTATGATTGTGAGATGGTTTTGTTTTTTTACAATATTTTTTGGTTCATTTTGTTATAAATTTAGTTTGTCATAAATTTAGTAGGGATTTTTTTGGAATGGTAACTTTGAGTTCTGTGATTTTCTCATTTAATATCACGAGTTTTTTAGGATATTGAATTCATTTATACATTCAAAAAAATAATAATTTAGGAAATCTTTTAGTACGAAATTCTTGCACAAAAAAGGTAAAATCCTTTGATGTTTATACTACTCCAAAATAAGTTGTTAATCTTTTGTGGAGTCTATTGACTTTTACATGATTTCTTGTTATTTTTTGGGTACTTTGGAGCATTGTGCAGCAATGGCTAATGTTTAAATAACTATACATTTTAAAGAATTTTTCCATAATCCAATTTTTAAATCCAAAAATATTTTTTGATATTCAAAATATTTTTTTGATGAAAACCATTTCTGTTGGACACCTAATCCTAAATGGGTTAGTGTGGAAGCCGAATAGACCAAAGCAGTACAAGAGACCTTGGGATCTGAAACCCAAGAGTCACATATTGTACTATAAATGTATATCTCATGTTAATAAAAAATGTACTGCATGTTTTATCTTTCATATTTTCTCTTGCTGCCCATGTGTGTTTAACATGGTATCAGAGCAGGCGTATTCCTGCCCTGCATAATTAGTGTGAGCCACCTGTTTCTGTGGCCTTTGTAAACCAATGCTCTCCTATTGATTATACTTTTCTGAGCATTTCTTAGAATAGAGGATGTTACCTCTATCAGCGCTGCCATTCCTCTGTTGTGAGCAGTCCTGGCCCTCTGCCATATAACGCATCTGTCCATGAATGTTTGTCTGTTTGCCATATACCATTTGTAAAACCTGCACCCTGCTCTTCTGCGCTGTCATTCTGACCTGACATTGAAACGCTTGAGCGCTAGTCTGACGCTTCCACTGGCCTGAACGCATCATTATTCTCCTGCTCTGACGCTTCCACTGGCCTGAATGCTTCTCCTGTCGCTGCTCCACCTGCATACAAAACGCTGCTCTCTGCATACAAAACGCTCCTCTCTGTCTATTATTCACCTGTGATTCTCCACTTATTCTCTGCGTTTGATAATTTCGCTGGAAGGCAACATTGAATACTGCATGCACGTGATATATCTGCGCGATGTAGTAGTTGAATGAAACATTGAAAGCAATGTTAAATAAATGCTAGACGAAACCCCTGTCACGATGAAATCTGGTTTGAATTGTCGACCTGTGCTATTCCTTTTTCAATTTCTGACGCAACGATGAGTGTGTATCTTTCATTGTTCAATTAATATATCTCTTGCTGAGATATCTCATGATGAGTGGCATCGACAACAAAGGTCGTTTTGGTCAGATGCGAGCCCAAGTCTGGTGCCTCCATTCTGCGTTGAATGTTATATATTCGAGCCATCCTCTGTGGGAACATAGTGAATGCAAATGACCGAGCATCATATGGTTGACATTCTATTCCATTGATTTAAAAGAAAGGGAATATTGTGCATTCAGTTGAGCATTGGACTGTCTCCGCCTTAAAATTGGTTCGACTTGCCAAATGAACATTGGTCTGTGTGAACTATGCATGTTGATGCACTGAATGATGCGTTGACTAATTTGAGATACGCTAACATCGCTGCATTATGTGATTAAACAAGTTTGGATGGCCGATAACCGTGATTGTGTTGTTTTCAAACTTGCCGTATGCTCCCTTTTTGGAGACTGCACATCAAATTGGAACCACTAGGTCTCAGATTCTGATTAATTTGAATGATATTAGTGTTGGCGCAAGCTTCTAATAGCATCGTGTATTACTCCGGCATCGAATCAACAAAATATAAATGATTTGATATAGGGATTCCGAATACTGCAAATTCAATATTTAAGAAGTTTCGTTGCCAGTATAAAAACAATGATCTTTATATTGAGCTTAAGTATTGCCTAGATGGGTTAGCTCTGCTATTTTCTTGAGGTTTTCCTTCAGACTGGGCAACGTATTGTGGCCAATATGCAGAATGCGACCGTTCTTAGGCCTCTGTTTGAATGCCAATGACTTTGCTGCTGGGTCTTCTATTCTTTGAACATTCAGGAGCTCCCAGAGTTCTTTGAGAATCATATGGAGGAGTGGATGGGGAAGTTCCACACATATTTGACCACTCCATACCCTATTCTTGAAGATGCCGAGTGAAACAAGGAGGGTACCGTAGACCAGCTTAGAGCTACCATTTGCGACAATATCAACCTTTACATGGAAAAGAACGAGAGGTAGACCCAGGATGTCAGAGCGAAAATGTGAGGTGTCTCTGTTTTTTTGAAGAAAATTCGAACTCCTGAGGGACGGTGCAGAACTGTGTCAAGAGCAAGATCAATTTTGTTGCAGATTGAAGACAGTTTGTTCGGGTGAAAATCACAAAGGAATTCTAGCCCGTGAATTGAGCAGATTTATGCAGATGTGGAATCTGTCGTAGTGTATGACGGGCTCCACGCAAGAACCGAGTACACACTGTGAGGCAAAACTCGGATGCTTGAGCAGACCAGACTTCTTTTAAGGTTTTTAGCACTTCTGCTCCTTAAAACTTCCTACAAAGTTGAAATATTTCTTTCATCTCTTCTTCATTCTATGGCTCGACAGGCGCCATTATTCTAGATCACCAACTGATCACCAACAGCATTACATCTCTGTTAGGGTGCCTCATAAGGCGTTGCATGCAAAATTCATCGTAACCGTGTGCACTGTTCGTTGGGCCCATCGTTGCCCTCTAAAATATTCGTGTTTATTGACAGTGTATGCCTTGAATTTCTGTAATATGTCTGTCGAAACATTTGCACAGATTTTCCAGGAATATTTTCTTCATGGTCATTATTTGTGAAAACGGAATTGAATTCACAAAATTTGGGTTTAGTCCATTATTTTTTAACATTCCATTACATAAAATAATAATAATAATAATAATAATAATAATAATAATAATAATAATAATAAAAAAAAATCAGTGCTTCCCCTATAGTTGTCAAGTTTCAAGATTTTATTTTTTGGGGCTAAAGAGAATACCTTGCAGTGACATTGGTTCATAGTTGTAAACAAGTTTTAAAGTGTAAGTTTGACATTGGAGAAAATGACTCAAATTGGTGAAGTATTGGAGTTCTTAAAAACTCTGATACATTCCTCTGATCATGGTACAATAAGAATAAGCAAAGCTTCTCTTGTTGACATTAGAACCTGTTTGCATAATGTACAAGAGAATATTGAGTTTTTGCAGCTTGAGACAAAGCTACAGCAGGAAGAATTACAGCAGTGGAGTCATCATTCTGAACCTGTTTCTGTTCAGAAGATTGAAACAGATTCCCATAAACAACAAAACAATAATGTTACAGTTCATTCAGATTTAGTACCCCATAAAGCAGCAGTGGTACATGCAGATGCAGAAACTCAGTCTGCTATTTCCAAGCACATTATCAGACCTTGGGAAGAGCTTGTCCACAACAAGCATAGAACTGGTCTTGGATATGACAAGGACTTGTCCTTTCATATTCCAGACTATGCCAAGCCCATTCAGTTTCAGAGTGCTGGATTCATTCATGACAGTTCACCTGCTCCTCATGACAGTTCAGCTTCAGCTATTCCAGATTTTGCCCCTCTTCCACAGCAACAACAACAACAGATCGTGAAATGCCAACACTGTGACCGAGTTGGCCATTTGAAAGATCACTGTTTTGATCTTCATCCATGTAAGCACTGTTATAAAACCAGTCATTCTTCACACAGATGCTTCAGCAACAAACACCCTGCAAGAACAAAGATTCATCTTGGATGGATCGCTTCTTGGCAATGGGCATCAACAGCCAAGAAGATATTCCAAACGCATGTTAGAACTTGTTCTAGAGTATTGAACAGTCTTGCAGTTGAGTTTTCTCCATCTTCTCACCTTGTATCTGACAGGGGGGGAAATGATGGTCATCTACAAGCTTCAAAGCCACATCAAGCGAGCCTGAGCCCCCCCAGTTTCAGAGTTGTAGCCAGAGACAAAGATGCCCGTGAACATGCCTTCAGTTGGAAATCTGGGACACTTCCTCTAGCAGAAGACTTCAGCTTCTTGCCAGTTTTGGAAGAGTTCCAGGAACACAATTGAGAACACTTCCTCTAGCAGAAGACACCAGCTTCTTGCCAGATTTGGAAGAGTTCCAGGAATTGCATTAAGCATTCCAGAGTTGTTGGTCATCCTTAAACCATCACAGGTTGAGACTTCCCCTTTCAGGTTGAAGTTTTACCTTTTATGCGGGGTGAGACCTCCCTTTTATGGTTGAAGGTTTCCCTCTTTAAAACAATAGGATCACTTCCTCTAGCAGAAAACTTCAGTTTCTTGCCAGTTTTGGAAGAGTTCCGGGAACTGCACTAAGCGTTCTAGTGTTGGTGGTCATCCTTAAACCACTGCCCTTTATACCAACATTTCATAGAGCACATTCAGCCTAGTGCTGCCATGCATTTTTTGCACATTTTGTATTACAGCTCTCTTCTTGGACTCATACATAACCCTTCGGATTAAGGGGAGGAATGTTGGACACCTAATCCTAAATGGGTTAGTGTGGAAGCCGAATAGACCAAAGCAGTCCAAGAGACCTTGGGATCTGAAACCCAAGAGTCACGTATTGTACTATAAATGTATATCTCATGTTAATAAAAAAATGTACTGCATGATTTATCTTTCATATTTTCTCTTGCTGACCATGTGTGTTTAACAATTTCTATGCAAATTCAGTCGTAACTTGAATTGCTCTGTCTCACTATCACAATTAACAAAATGAAATTTCGTAATTTGTAATTTGAAAAAGAAATAAACGCCAAAAATACAAAAGTAAATTTAAAAATATTTCTCCAACAACAAATAAAACAAAAATATTTATAATAAAAAACATCTAAAATTAATAAATTAATCAAACAATTGAGAAAAAAATAATTCTTGATATTAATAAAAAGGAAAATAGGAAACTAACACAAATTAAGAATTACATCCCTATCTTTCTCATTATGGAATCTTCAAATGAAGAAATCCTTAAAATCGGGATGACTAAAACAAGGATGACTTAAATAGTTTGGCTGAGGCGAGGGCTCTTGCAAGCCTGCTTGCTTTCTGTGTGTTTTTTGATATCCAGGACATTTCAATTTATGGCGACTAAAAAACAATGATTGACCATGTAAAGGGTGCCTACCACATCAGTAGTCCTCATTTGGCTAGGTGGATGGACAGGATTATGTTTTTCTGAGGGCGCATGAAAGATTGCTCCATTCACCACATCTTCCATTCCCAAAACGTCCAAGCTGACTGTCTGTCAAAGAAGGGGCTGACTTTAGATTCTGGCTCATGGTCCATGATGGTTTCTGATGGAGAGTTCTCTTGCTTCATCCAGGACTTTTCTATTCCTCGGTTATGAGTCTTTTTGGTTTTTAATTTAGCGTCTTTCTCTTCATCTTTTCTGCTTCCTCCAGTATATATCAAGTTTTTATGGCTGTCCTTATGCACTATCTCTTTTTGTAATATGTGTCTAGCCATCTGATGCTCTTGTATTTGAAGATTGTTAGCTGTGAATATGGATTGATGATGTTGGCTTCCATATCCTTTGGGAAGTCCTATTCCTACAGGTTTTTTGTCTCATATATGCTGGTATGCTGGCTCTTTTTGAGCTCTTATGTATCATTTGAACTTTTATATTGACTCAATATAATACTATGATGCTTTTTCTCTCTGAAAAAATAGCTTTCAAAAGAAAAAAATCTCGAAATCCCAGGGTTGAGTTCTACCAACTGAAACCAAAATCCATTAAAATGACAAACCAACAAAATCGACAGATTTGAAAAATTGACATCGATATGAAATAATTGGCATCGCCCTCCCCATCTTAATGGAGATAACACTAGCTTCCGGAACAAAGAAGGGGAGGAAGGGTCTAAAAAGAGCCCAAGTTGAGTTACTAATGACATATACATACACTAATGGCCCATCAATACATATTCTATGTTAAAAACATTTATCATAATTACCCAATTTATATAAAAATATGTATAGATTTTATTTTAAAAAATGAAGCTCAAAGATATTCAATGCAATGTACTTTCCAATACCTCTAACCTAAATTCTAGAATCTATTGAATTTCATATATAGAATCTCAAGGAAATTCAACATATTGTGCTTTGTATTACCTTTAATCTAATACTATGTGTGGAAAATAACAACAATTTGAAAGGTGTTACTATATCCCGTTGTGAAGATTTAAAGAGACGTGTTTAGTTGATAATGATGATGATGATGGTTAACATCCACTAAGACCAAACTTTGGTTTATTGGACCTAAAGAAACGAATTATTTAGTTTGATTTAAGATTTTATTCCTATGCTCAAAAATCTTGGAGAGAAGCCTCCCTAGCTCACTGTAATTTTGACAACATCAAAGGCTAGGAAGGTCATTGTTGGAACAAAGATTTTGAAACTGAGATCTAATGTGATTGTACATGGGGCACTCTAAGAGGATGTGATTTTTATCCCCGATGTTCATATTCTCACAGAGATGGAAGAACCTTTTTATCCATGGTGTTTTAGGAACTGCCCAATGACCCATTTTACTATGGAGTTCATGAGAGTTCGTTCTAATCTTGGATATATTAATTTTCTTTTTTAAATTAGTTAAAATAGAGAGACACTTTTGATCTTTTAGGGTGGGGTTGATGACCTCCTTATAATATCTTGCTGCTAAATCTTTCTCACAACACATTTTTTCTTTGAACTTAGAAGTAACAATATTTTAAATGTTATTAATGTTTTGCAATGCAACATTCTCGTCGATCTCCCATTGGTTTAATCAGGCCTTGGTGTCTTTACACCAACCTTGTTTGAGCCTTCAATGGTCTTGGCTGGAATTTAAATCTAGCGTAGGAAGTCTATGGTCTCCTATGTTATTGAGTTTGTGCTTGTACAATAGAAGTCTAGTCATAGCTAGGCTCTC
Source organism: Pinus tabuliformis (assembly GCA_031772625.1). NCBI lineage: Eukaryota > Viridiplantae > Streptophyta > Pinopsida > Pinales > Pinaceae > Pinus > Pinus tabuliformis. Next base: position 84,585,283 of record CM062806.1, on the reverse strand, counting down.
GATAGGGGAAAGACCCATTTCTATAAGTAGAATAGGATAGTGTGTGTTGCTTTTAATTTTGAGGTTATATGTTATAAAACGCTTCTAGATTTGCTCAATCTTTCTCCAAGATTCTCTAGAGATGCTACAACCCCAAACCTCACATCCATATAAGATAACAGAAGTAACTAAAGTGTCAAAGAGGAACTTCTTTCTATCCCACATTACGATGTTTGTTGTTTTACAATTATTTTCAACACCAAAATAAGCTTTTCATCCCCCATTAATCCTTTTCTCAGTGCTATAGTTTCAGTTGAGCTTGTGATGAATATCAATTCCTAGGTACCTGTAGGAAGACAATTCCTCCAAGTTACTATTGTCATACATAAAATTAGCGTAAGTGTCCTTCTTAGATTTGATAATCATAACTTTTTTTTTGTCAGTGTTAATAATCATACCCATGGTAGAGTAGAAATTCTTAAGAAGTATAATTAGTTTATCAAGATCAGATGGGCACCTTGCGAGAAGAACAATATCATCAGCATAGAGAAGAAGGATGATGACTATCCCAGCTAAGATCATGTCAGCACATCCTGCTTCCTCTAAACAACCTTCTAGCTTGTCAATGTAAATGCCAAATAAGGTAGGGGAGAGGGGGCAACCTTGTTTAACTCTGTTATTACAATTAATGTCTTTCGACCACCCCTCATTACTCTTTTTCTTGGCAATTACATTCTCATATAACCTTATAGCGGTAGCTCTCAACTCAAAATGAACCTTTAGCTCTTCTAATATGTTCCAAAGGTTGTTTCTAGGAACCGTATCGAAAGCCTTTCTAAAGTCCACAAAGCAACAAAAGAGATTGGATTTATCATTGCGGCATTCCTCCATAATGATCCTAAGCGTAACGAGGTGGTCTGTTGTTGAGTGTTGCTTTCTAAAACTCGCTTTGCCTTTAGCTCACTTACCTTCACTTTCAAGCCATATGGTCAACTTCCTTTCCAAAATAATAACATATAACTTGGCTAGGAGAGGGCTGATCATAATTGTCCAATAATTAGAGGGATTATTTGTATCCCCACTTTTAAAAATAGGGATATTGAGGCTTTGAGTCCATGGTTTAGGGAACCCTTGCTTGACTACTTGATGAAAAGCTTTTGAATGTGGGGGGTGAGGACAGGACCTCCAATTTTTAAGATTTCCGCCTGGTAACCTTCAATGTGTAGGAATTTACAGGGTAAGTTCCTCAGAAAGAACACCAAAAGGACACCGCTCACAACCAGATCACAGATCAATACACCAGTATTTTTGACGTGGTTAAAACCCTCAAAGAGGGAAACAGTCCACGGCCTGCGCCAACGTGGCTACTACAGGCAATTTATTAATCAAAGAATGAAAATTTACATAAGCTTCTCTCATGCACGGATTACCCGAACAATGACCCTCCATGCGCTTTAAATAGAACTCATGGACCAATCGGGTGTCAAGCCACAGATCAAGTGTTGGTAATACCGAGGAGAGAGTGAACCGTCGGATCAGTACATATCGTGACCATCGGATTGTAAGTTACAAAATGTACAACGGTAAAGAAACACACTTTACCTAACTCTATACCTAACTCTATACTAGACCAAGTTGAACTTAACTATTTCCTATGTGTCGGAATATCCTAACACAATGTACTTAGATTTCCCATTAGCCAAGTGATTAACCCCAAAATCAATGTGTTCTAATGAGAAAAATTCTTTCGTTGTGAGCAGGGTTTCAAATTTATCCATGACATTTGAAGATTCATAAAGCCTTTAAGATAGGAATTCCAGTTGTGTAAAGCAATTTTATTATTATATTTAGTTTTCCTAGTTAGAATCTGCCTCCAGAATTTCTTAGGAGCTACCTTAAAGAGGTGTAAGAGATTCTCTTGTCTTTTACGAATATGTTGCTTTTTTTTCCTTTTAGTTAGGGCTTTGTATAATTTTATCTTGCTAATTTTAAGAGATTCATCAAAAACTTCCTTAATTGTTCTCCTCACACTTTTACAATCTTTGTCATACTGTGGGTTGGTTTTGCTATTTCTTTTATTACTTGAAACTTCAATTGAGAACTTGTTAATAGAATATGAGAGGGTTGTAGTAAAATTATGATAGAGATCTTCTATGTTTTCTACACTAGATAAAGGAAGAAAATTAGTTTTTTAATTCATTTAGAAAGAGATCTTTTTTTATTTCTATCATAGATTAACTTCTTTTGGCTATAAGGATTATATTCTATGGGATCTCTATGCATGACAAAATTGAGCGTTATATGTAAAGGCCTATGATCGGAGTCAGGTTCGTGGTCGTTTAAGATGTCAAAATTTGTTATTTCATTGTATAGAGGGAGATCAAAGATAACATAGTCTACCACGTTGCTACCAAGCCCATGGATGTAGGTCATATGGCTAGAATTGGGCCACTTCTTTAGACCATTGCAAATTATGAGATCCTGAGCACTACAGAGCTTGACTAACTCTGATCCAAACAAATTCTCCTCGAGGTCTTCAGAGCTCCTTTTGTACCGACTAGCTAGAGGAAGGTCTTTGTCTAACCAAAGAGGATTAGGGTTGGAATGATTGCTTAGAAGAATAGCTTGGTTGCTTGAAGTTCGAGTATTAAAGTCAGCCATTAAAAGGATATTTCCTTCATTCCTTAGGCTAGAAATATCATTCTCTAAACCATTGTAAGGACTATTTTTATATAGATTCTTTTTCTTATAGAAGTTAGAATTGATGGGGGGGGGGAATAACAAATTGCTATGTAAGTCTTTTTATCATAATTGTCAGTAATTTATATCCAGCTATATTGGTTATAAGGGTCGTTTTTATAAATCCTAGCATGAGGAGATATGTTCTTCTTAATGTAACAAGCTATACCCCCAATGCCTCTACAGGAGGATTGCTTATTCCAGGTAGACCATAATGTAAAGCCATCTATGTTAGGGACCTTAGATTATTCAACAAGCAAAATAATATCAACATTATTCAAAATACAAGTTAGCTTGGGGCCTTTGTTCCATGGAAAACCACGACAGTTCCAAGAAAGAATCCAGAGCATGTTGAATTGCTATTTATGATGTGGCCTAGCCCACATGGACCCACACTTTACACCTAAGCTTGGCTTTACACTACGTCTTGACTTTTGTGACGTGGCGGACTTGGTTTGTTGTGCCTGCAGTTGTATGTGATGTGGAAATTGATATTTTTTGTTGGTAAATGGAATGTTTTAATGTGACATTTATTGCCCAACTACCAACCTCAGGTTTGATTCCTCTGTTCACTCTTTGCCAAAATGTTTCGATGGTCTGGCCATTTGGGTCTTTTCCTCGCTTTTGTGCAGTCTAGTGAGGGTTTGAGAGCTACCCTGTATGGCTCCTCCTAGAACGCTTATGGCAGTGTCTGTTCCTTCGTCGGTTGTGGTTACAAACATATGCTGGTCTCTTGAGCTTGTCAGTGTGGTGGTCTCTGGTTTTCTTCTGTGGCTGGAACCTATCTAGGTTTTGGAGGTGTGTTTGTTCGAGCTCCTTCTCAGTTGTAAGTCCCTCGGCTTTGGTCAGTCTTTAATCTCCTGAACATAGTCCCACTGCTTCTGGTCTCTGTTCGGTTTATGAACTATTTTTTTTTGGTGATTTTGAGCACAGGTAACAGGGCGCACAACTTCGGCAGCTGCGCACAGGTAACTACTCTTCTCCCTGATTTATCCCTCTCTTCATCTATAATTGAATCTAACCGGGAATGCGCCTTCTATCTCAGGCTCTGTCAACTTGTCAGTGGCTCAATTCCACAGCTTCTCGGTCCAACTTGCTCAGGTACGCTGGGGTTTCCATTTGTCCTCTTTTTAACTCTTTCCTTCTGGTATTGCAACAATAGTGGCTAACAAAACCTTGCTTTGCTCTTGTAGGTCGGTGGTTTGACCTGGGTGCTTGGACTCCTTCATGGTTTGGTCTCTGGAAGTAACAGTTTCCCTTCCGGTAGGCTCTAGTGCTTGAGTCCTGTCAATTTACAGTCAGGTTTTTATTTTGGTTCTTGAATGGTCGGTTTGTTGTTGTCTGGTGGTTCTATTTGACTCGAAATGTTGTCAATGGAATGTAATGTGAACTAGCTTCGTCCACTGCTTGGATTATCTGTTATATTCAAAAAAAAGGAAAAGAAATCGACTCTGTCATGAAACCCTAACCTAGGGTTTGTCCCTCCTAGACACTGTTGGTTGTCTTTGCTGTGTTATAATATGGCTTGAATGACAATTGTTGTTACTCGTCTTTGGCTTACAATGACTGTATCACAAATATGGCTTGAATCACAATTGTCGTGGACGATATTCTATGTATCTTTGTTTAATTATGAGAACTTGGAAAAGTTATGGGGGTTACCTGTATTGGTTTCTGTTACCTTCATCACTCTGTTCCATTGTAAAAAATTTTTTACAAGAGGTCTAGTTGTGATTGGCCATTCTCCTCATGCTCTCCAATCGGCATGCCCTCGTTCTGCTGTATTATGGGTATGCATTCGTGAATTGTTTTTGGTTGGAAGTGTCAAGAAATGTGACCTACGGTGGTTGATTGTGGTATTCTAGAACTATTCTAACTTACACAACAAATGAAAATAATATAACATTATGTTACAGAAATAGGCAATGAATCAAATGGACTGTCTCTGCAAATAAAATTTGTCTTTTCTTTCTTTATTTCTCTGTTCTAGAATTGTTGAACCCCATTTTTGTTTTACATTTATGTTCTTATACATTTAGATTACAATTAATTAAAACTGTCATGGTTTTCAGTTGAACAGTCATGTTATGGTTGATAACCACAGTTCAGTTGACATTACAAGATTTTGATTTAGAGATTTTTGTCTTTTCTCTTCTAAGTTGACAGATTAATTCTTAACTATTGTTTTATTATTGTTTGGACCATGACAACCCTAACTATCCTTTTAACCTTGACTTACTCATAACAACTTAAAACAAAACAAATTAAAATCCTATCTCATGACTCATAAACAAAAACAAAAAAAAACAATCCAGATAATCAACAACCTTCCAACCTAGCAGAGACTGAACCCAATCATGGTGAGCTAGATGCTCCTGCATCAGGAAATTAATCATGGCTACGGTCCATGAGCTTCTCGATTGTAGTTCATATCTGCTTAATTTTCTTGGCATCAAGCCATGAACTGTCCTCAATAGGACAGTTCTTCCACTTGACTAGATACTGCATATATTCCTTCCGTCGAGTTCATTTAACCACCTGAGCATTGAGAATGCTTTCGATCTCGGGAGGTTGAACGTAAGGCATCTGTCTCTTCCAAGCTTCTTCGTCTTCCTGGGTACTCCATGTGGGTCCCGTGGTTCAATCTTCTTCCTTCTCCGCTGCATCAACTTTGTAAGGGAACAGGTCTATTACGTTAAAGATAGGTGAAATGCCTATTCCAGGTGGCAACTGTATATCATAGGCATTCGCTGAAAACTTCTGAAGAACTTTGCAAGGTCCTATCTTTTTATATTTCAGTTTATTGTACCTAACTTTAGGGAAGCATTCCTTGCGTAAATGCGCGAGGACTTCGTCCCCCACGTCAAATTGTACTTCCCTTCTCTTTAAATCTGTGTGTTTTTTGTACTTTAAGCTACTATCCTGTAATTTAATTTTCACCTGTTCATGCAAATCTCTCATCGCGTTGGCAAAATCTTCCCCGTCTGCGCTTCACCTTTCCTGCAGTCCAAGGTCCCGCAGTTCATGCACTCCGCGAGGATGCATGGCGTACAGGATTTGGAATGGACTGAAACTTGTGCTACAGTTAGGCGAGTCATTGTAAGCGAACTCTGCCTATGCTAGCGCTCGATCCCACATCCATGAATTCTCCCTGACTAAGCTTCGTAACAGGTTTCCTAAGCTCCTGTTTACAACTTCTGTTTGCCCGTTGGTTTGCGGGTGATATGAAAAACTGTAGCTTAGCTGTGTGTCCATTTTTTTCCATAAGGTACGCCAAAAGTTTCCTATGAACTTCACATCCCTGTCCGATAGGATAGATTTAGGCAATCCATGCAACCTGACAATCTCATTGAAAAATGAGTGGGCCATGTGGGTGGCATCACTAGTTTTTTTGCACGGAATAAAATGCACCATTTTTTAGAATCTGTCCACCACTACCATTACCGAGTCGTATCCTCACTGCATCTTCGGTAGACCTAAGACGAAATCCAGACTGACTGAGTCCCATGGTCTGCCTGGAACAGGTGACTGTGTATACAGTCCTGTGTTTTGATTGTGACCCTTCGCTAATTGGCACACATTACATCTGGCCACAAACCATTGTACATCTCTTCGCATCTTTAGCCAAAAGTAGAAATGACTAAGCTGCTCAAGGGTCTTATCCATGCTGAAATGTCTGGCCAAACCTCCAGTAGGCTTCTCGCGAATAATATTCTCCCTCATCGAGCAGTCAAGTATGCACAACTGTCCTCCCTTAAACAGAAACTTCTCCTAAAGATTGTAGTCCAACCAAGAATTGTTATCTCTCACTCAAGGGTTCTAGCATGCCTCATAGGCTTCTTTAAAATCTGAATCCATCTAGTATAGGTCCTATAAGTGTTTAAAACCTAGCACTTGCACAGTGCTTTCGTGCAGAAGTAAGGCTTTCCTACTTAGTGCGTCCACTACCTTATTTGCTTGCCCGCTAATATGCTTCAATATGAATTTGAAACTCTACAAATACTCCACCCATTTGGTGTGTTTGTGGTTCAGTTTTTGCTGCTGCATTACATATTGTAGTGTAGAATTATCTGAGAACAATACAAATTCATTTCCTAACAGATAATGCCTCCAGTGCTTTAGTGCATGTATGACCACATAAAACTCCTTATCATACAATGAGTATTTATGTCGACTCTCATTCAGCTTCTCGCTGAAGAATGCTACAGGCTTATCCTCCTGACTAAGCACAACTCCAATTGTTGTCCCGCTGGAATCGCAGCGAACTTGAAATAACTTCTTGAGATTTGGTAGTCACAGGATTGGCCTTTCAATAATATTTCTCTTTAACAACTGGAAACTTCTCTCCGCTACTTCTGTCCACCGAAAAGGCTGGCTCGCCTTTTTGATGGTATCTAGCATCGACACACAAATTTCGTTGAAATTCTTGATGAATTTCCTGTAAAAAATTGTTAATCTATGAAAACTATGTACCTCAAATAAATTCTTTGGAGATGGCCAGCTTACTATCACTACCACCCTCTCCGGATCCATCTTCAATTCATTCTCTGCTATCACAAACCCCAAATAAATCAATTCCTTCTACAGAAAAGTACATTTATTCAAATTTATTAGCAGTTTATTCTGCTGTAATTTCTCCAACACCTTACGCACATGTTGAAGGTGTTCTTCTCTTGTCCTACTGAAAATAAGGATGTCATCCAAGTAAACTAGCACAAACTTCCCAATATACTCTTTCAGCATTTCATTTATTATCCTCATGAACGTACTGGGCGCATTGCTTAACCCAAATGGCATGACCAGCCATTCGTGCAGCCCCTCTTTCATCCTAAAGGCTGTCTTCCATTCGTCCCCCTCTCGTATCCGAATTTGATGGTACCCGCTTTTCAAGGCTATCTTCGAGAAATAAGCTGCCCCGCTTAAACAATCCATCATATCATCCATCCACGACAGTGGGAACCTGTACCGAATGGTGATTTTATTGATGGCCCTTGAGTTGGTGCACATCTGCCATTCCCCTCCCTTCTTGGGAGCGAGGACCGTTGGAACAACACAAGGGCTTAAGCTCTCCCTTATCAATCCCTTGTCCAACAGCTCTTGCACCTGGTTAGTAATTTCTTCATTGTCCTTGGGGCTCATTCTGTATGCTTCTTTGTTCGGAAAACTAGATCCGGGTATGAAGTCAATGTGATGACTTATGCTCCGTTTAGGGGGTAACTTGTCTGGCAAGTCATCTACAACTATGTCTGTAAACTCCTCCAACATTTACTGGATCTCTGTAGGAAAATCTGCTATTTCTGTATGCAACAAGACTGTCCTTTCTTTCTTTACCACCACATAACCTACCTCACTGTCCTCCACCTGTTTTAAAAACTGTTTTCCGCTGACCAACAACTTTCTTGGTTCACTAGTCTCTGTTGCCCCTTCTTCTTTGATGGGTACAATCGTATGCTTGATTCCATCCTTCACAAATTTATAATAGTTCGCCAATCCATCATGGACGACTTTCCTATCGTACTGCCAAGGTCTGCCCAGTAGTATGTGACATACATCCGTCGGCATGATGTCGCAAACAACTTTGTCCTTGTATCTGCCTATCTGAAACTCGACCTAGCTCTGTTCATCCACAAGCAACTGATGGCCTTTTTGCAGCCACAAAACTCTGTAAGGGTTAGGATGTTTCAAGCATTTCAACTCCAATTTTTCCACCATCTTTGCGGACACTAAATTGTCAGTGCTATCGCTGTCAATAATTAACTTACAACACTTACCTCACGACTTACAAATTGTCCTGAACAAAGCCTTCCGTTGTGTCTGTTCGGTGACTTCCTTGACTAGTTTTAACAGCACCTTGTGCAGCGCCAAAGCTTCTCCTGTCTCTGGATCATTCTCTGTTTCTTGAGGAGTTGTTGCTGCTTCCTTTGGTTGCACCACATACGCACCCCACTGTCCAGCTGGATCTGCTTCTGGACATTCAAACGAGCGGTGCCCCCATTTATGACACCTATAACACTGATAACCAGCCCCTCTACCTCGACCATTTCCCCTACCTCGCTAGGATGACCTACCGCCTCTTGCGTTGTCACTCCTATCTGTTGATCCAGAAGCTTTAGAACTGCTGGCTTCCTCATTAGTGTTAGCAGTTCGGCCCCTGCCATAGGACTGGCCTTTCCCTCTGCTGGCCCCTTGTCCTCTCCGGGCATTCTACCTTCTGGTAATTTTCTCCTCAGCCTTTATCGCACTCTGATATGCTTCCTCCGTGTTGTTTGGAGATAAAATACTAATTTCATCCAAAATATCTAACCTCAACCCATTAACGTACATGGTTGTTCTTTCTGCTGTATCCTCTGTATATCCGTTCCACAAATTCACTCAATTGAACTCCTTCGTGTATTCCTTTACCGTTAATCCTTTTTGTCTTAGATTCTGCACCTGCTTGTGCAATGCATTCTGATAGTCCCTCAGCAGAAATTTTCCCTTCAACTTGGCCACCATCCTTGACCAGGTTTTAATCGGTGCCTTGTTTAATCTTTTCCTCTCGTTCTGAACACTGTCCCACCATAGAGCTACGTGTCCCTTCAATTTTGTCGCAACGAATTTAACTCTGCGGTCTTCACTAACTTCCTCGCACTCGAAATACTTATCCATCTCGCTAATCAAATCCAACAAGACTTTGATAGATAGACTGTCGTCATATGTCGGGAGTTCTGGCTCGGGTTTACTACTTGCTACTAAAACAGATCTCAGTAATCTCACTTCTGCGGATTCACCTTCTGGTCCATCTGCTGCTACTTCAACTTCCTCTTCACTGGCATCGCCTATTTCTGGATCTCTTCATCTACCTGCCTGTACTGCCTCCAAACGGGCAGCTAGAATTCTAATCTCCTCTCTCAATCCTTCCTTTGCCAATCTTCTAGCACCTCTGCCACGACCTCGCCTTCCTCTCTCCATTTCTCTACTAACATAAAAAACTGCTCTGATACTCCTCTGATGTGGCCCAGGTCACACGGACCCGCACTTTACACCTAAGCTTGGCTTTACACTTGGTCTTGACTTTTGTGACATGGCGGACTTGGTTTGTTGTGCTGGCGGTTGTATGTGATGTGGAAATTTATATTTTTCGTTGGTAAATGGAATGTTTTAATGCGACATTTATTGCCCAGCTACCAGCCTCGGGCTTGATTCCTCCGTTCACTCTTTGCCAAAATGTTTCGGTGGTCTGGTCATTTGCATCTTTTCCCCGCTTCTGTGAAGTCTGGTGAGGGTTTGGGAGCTACCCTGTATGGCTCCTCCTTGAACGCTTATGGCGGTCTCTGTTCCTTTGTCGGTTGCGGTTACAAATGCATGCTGGTCTCTTGAGCTTGTCAGTGTGGTGGTCTGTGGTTTTCTTATGTGGCTCGAACCTGTCTGGGTTCTGGAGGTGTGTTTGCGCGAGCTCCTTCTCGGTTGTAAGTCCCTCGGCTTTGGTCAGTCTTTAATCTCTTGAATTTAGTCCCACTGCTTCTGGTCTCTGTTCAGTTTATGAACTGGTTTTTTTTTCTGTTGGTGATTTTGAGCACAGGTAACAGGGCGCACAACTTCGGCAGCTATGCAGAGGTAACTACTCTTATCCTTGATTTATCCCTCTCTTTGTCTGGTATTGAATCTAACCGGGAATATGCCTTCTATCTCAGGCTCTGTCAACTTGTCAGTGGCTCAATTCCACAGCTTCTCGGTCCAACTTGCTCAGGTATGCTGGGGGTTTCCATTTGTCCTCTTTTTAACTCTTTCCTTTCGGTATTGCAGCAACAGTGGCTAACAAAACCTTGCTTTGCTCTTGCAGGTCTTTGGTTCGACCTAGGCGCTTGGAATCCTTCGTGGTTTGGTCTATCGAAGTAATAGTTTCCCTTCCAGTAGGCTCTGGTGCTTGAGTCCTGTCAGTTTATAGTCAGGGTTTTATTTTGGTTCTTGAATGGTCGGTCTGTTGTTGTTCGGTGGCTCTATTTGACTCGAAACGCTGTCAATGGAATGTAATGTGAACTGGCTTCAGCCACTATTTGGATTATCTGTTATATTCGAAAAAAATTAAAAAAAAGAAACCGACTTTGTCATGAAACCCTAACCTAGGGTTTGTCCCTCCTAGACGTTCTTGCTTATCTTTGGTTTACAATGACTGTATTGTAATATGGCTTGAATGACAATTGCCGTGGACGTTATTCTATGTATCTTTATTTAATTATGAGAACTTAGAAAAGTTATTGGGGTTACCTGTATTGGTTTCTGTTACCTTTGTCACTCGGTTCCACTATAAAAAAAAAAAAATTACGAGAGGTCTAGTTGTGATTGGCCATTCTCCTCACGCTCTCCAATCAACATGCTCTCGTTTTGTTGTATTATGCGTATGCATTCGTGAATTGCTGTTGGTTGGAAGTGTCAAGAAATGTGACCTGCGGTGGTTGATTGTGGTATGTTGGAACTATTCTAACTTACACAACAAATGAAAAGAATATAACATTATGTTACAGAAATAGGAAATGAATTAGATGGACTATCTCTGCAAATAAAATCTGTCTTTTCTTTCTTTATTTCTTTGCTGTAGAATTGTTGAAGCCCCTTTTTGTTTTACATTTCTATTCTTATACATTTAGATTATAGTTAATTAAAACTGTCATGGTTTTCAGTTGAACAATCATGTTATGGTTGATAACCACAATTCGGTTGACATTACAAGATTTTGATTTAGACAGTTTTGTCTTTTCTCTTCTAAGTTGACAGATTAATTCTTAACTACCGTTTTATTATTGTTTGGACCATGACAACCCTAACTATCCTTTTAGCCTTGACTTACTCATAACAACTTAAAACAAAACAAATTAAAATCCTATCTCATGACTCATAAACTAAAAAAAAAAAAAAAACAATCCAGATAATCAACAGCCTTCCAACCTGGCAGAGACTGAACCCGGTCATGGTGAGCTAGATGCTCCTGCATCAATTTATTATTATCTTTTTGGTTTCTATCTCGAATAACGGCTTTTCTATTTCTGATTTTGCCCATTTTCCTTCCTTCCTAGCTTCCTTTACCTTTTGAATCTCCTTTCTCAATTCTACTTAATCTTCTGGAATGAGATCTTCATTTATAAATATTCCCATTCCTTTTAGACTCGAGGTTTTACTAAGCATGTCATACTTATGGTCAGTAGAGCTCACCTTTATTGGGATCAGCATTCCTTTATTCTCAGTTAGTTTCCCCAACCTTGTTGCTTCTATGAGACACGTTGTTTCACTTTGTAATATGTTATGTAATTCTATCTGAGCTATGGCTAAAGTATCCTCGTCTACCTCCTCTTTCAAACCAAAGATTATAAGGTTCAGAGTCCTTTTGTTACGCTCATGGTCTAATTCTATCAATTTTTTCATTTCATCTTTAATTGGTTTGATATCTAATTTACGTGCCACACTATTTAGGTTGAGGTGGCTATTAACTTTTTCTTCTAGCTTTTTAATCATGTCCTTCATTTTAAGACTCTCTAAAGTATCAGCATCTGATGGGATATTTGGTTCATATCTTGGTTTTGTTTTTATTATATGTGTAAGGTTTCAAATGATAAGAGTATTTACACGAAGGTTATGTTGTTTATATATTATTTTTATAAATTAAAATTTAAAAATCAAAATTTGGGTGCATTTTTAAATATTTAAAAAAAAATTATCCAAGAAAATTGTAAATTACTTTTAAGTTTAAAAATTAGTTTAACAATTTTATTTGTATTTATTTAATCATATGTAATTATATATTTATTATATTGTTTATAATTGAGTTTTACATAATTATAATAAATAAAAATTAATAAGTATAATAATTAATATAATTATATTTTAATGGTTTTAAGGTTTGTTTTTATTATATTTTTGGGTTAAGTTTATTTAAAAATTTGTTAAGTTGAGTTACGTAATCTACCTCATTTAAGCATATGAAAAATATTCTAAACTATTAAATCGTTAATATATTTAAAAACACATTTAAACACTCGAAAATTATAATTTGATAAAAAATATAAACCTAAATTTCAATAAATAAAACAACTAAAACATATCATTTTTTATTTTTCATATGCAAAATATTACTTAAAAATTTAAAATATTAATATGAGTAAAATCAATTTCTTTTTCCATAATTATGGAACTCTATAAATACTATATAAATTAATTATGGGGAAAGTCTAAATATGTAATTGAAATTTTATTACCTACCCATACATATCAATTTCCAACCTATATTGGCCTTCTTTGTTCAAAATAATTAGTCATACATTACTCCATTGAATTATGTAAATGTTAAAGATTATATTTATTTATATTTTATTAATTTTGTTGTGGTAATATTTGTTTAAAATATGATATTTTTAATAAAATGGTTTTCTAATTTTTCTATTAATAAATTTTGTATAAAATTTGATTAATTTGGAAAAGATATAATTCTAATGTGTCGAATTTATACCATCAAAGTATCTCTAAAATATAGGCCATCAAAGTATCTCTAAAATATAGGACAATTGCATTTAAAAAAACATTGTCAGCTAACCAATATCCTTGTTTCTAAATTCCAGGAATAAAATTAAAAAAAATCACATCGGGAGAGCCATTGTCAATAATAATACGAAGAACGGCACTGCGTTCATCCTTCGTCTCGTTGGAGTTTCAGAAACATGGAGCCCAATCTGTTCATAACAAAGTCCATGCTAACTTTAAGTTTTCTCGAACTAACTTCAAAACTGGAAGAGAAACCAATCAAGAAATCAAAATGTGTACTTTAATGCAAGAAAGCCATCTCTTCAATTTTTCAAAATTTAAATTATTACACTTATATGATATTTGTAATAATTTTATTTCAAAACATTTTATTATAAAAAATCGTATATTTTTGTTTTTGTCAAATTATGTCTAGTTTGAGAAATTTTGATATAGGGAGCATTTAGGTTCTCAAAATCACTCAAAGATTTTTTTAGCTTGGGCCACATTAGTTGTTAATATGTTTGAAAATTTTCCCACAAAATTTCAAATCTCGATATAGAGAATATCTAAGCCCTCAAAATCAACAAAAAAACTCATACAAATTTTTCTTAAAGTGACTTAACAATATACCCATCACCTTACTGTATGGGCAAAAGAAAAATAAACTACCCAAACAGAGATAAAATTTTCATATTAAAATCATATAAAATTTATTATAATTTTTTTAAAATAAAAATAAAACAAATTCTAAATAATAATAGTAATGGAGTTTATCCTCCCATTAATGAATTTTGGGAGGATAAAAAGAATGTCCGGTATGCAATTTCACTTAAGGATTTCTGCTCTACCATGGGTATGACTGTTAACACTAACAAAACAAAAGTTATGATTATCAAATCCAAGAAGGACACTTATGCTAATTTTATGTATGACAATAATAACTTGGAAGAAGTGTATTCTTACAAGTACCTAGGAATTGATATTCATCACAAGCTCAACTGGAACCATAGCATTGAGAAAATGATTAATGGGGGGTGGAAAGCTTATTTTGCTCTTGAAAATAATTGTAAAACAACAAACCTCGTAATGTGGGATAAAAAGAAGTTCCTCTTTGAAACTTTAGTCACTCTTGTTATCTTATATGGCTGTGAGGGTTGGGGTTGCAGCATCTCCAGAGAATCAAGGAGAAAGATTGAGCAAATCCAGAAGCGTTTTATAACTTATAACCTGAAAATTAAAAGTAATACACCCTATCCTATTCTCCTTATAGAAGCAGGTCTTTCCCCTATTGAGAGCCTAGCTATGATTAGGTTTTTGTTGTACAAGCACAAACTCAATAACATAAATGATCATAGACTTCCTAAGCTAGCTTTAAATTCCAGCCAAAACCACCTAAGGCTTAATGGGGGGTGGCATAAAGACACAAGGGCCTGGTTAAACTATTGGGAGATCAACGAGAATGTTGCATTGCAAAACATTAATAACATTAAAGATATTGTTACTTCTAAGTTCAAAGAAAAAATGTGGTGTGAGAAAGATTTAGCGGCTAAAAGAAAAGTAAGTTATTATAAGAAGGTCATCAACCCCACCCTAGGAGATCAGAAGTATCTCTCTATTTTAACTAGCTCAAAAAAGAAAATTAATATAGCAAATATTAGAACGAATTCTCATGAGCTCCATAGTGAAATAGGTCTTGGGCAGTTCTTAAAACACCATGGATGGAAAGGATTTGCTATATATGTGAGAATAGGAACATTGAGGATGAAAATCACTTCCTCTTAGAGTGCCCCGCGTATAACCACATTAGATCTCAGTTTCATAATCTTTGTTACAACACTGACCTTCCTAGCCTTTTACAATTTCAAAATTATAGTGAGCTCGGGAGGCTTGTCTCCAAGCTTTTTGAGCATAGGAATAAAACCTTGAATCAAAATAAATAATTTGTTTCTTTAGGTCCGATAGACCAATTTTGGTCTCAATGGACTTTAACCATCATCATCATCAACACAGGCTAAATTGGGAGGCTTATTTAATTAAGTCCTTTATGGCGCTGGGGTGTTGTATGATATATATGTACTTCAATGCAAGTTTGTTTTTCTTATTTAATTGCAAATTTAATAATTATTTGTTAAAATTATAAGTTTGATTGGTCTAATTTATTAATTTAAATATTTAATAAAAAAATTTAAATATTAATTTTTTTTAATATGATTTTTAAATATTAAATTTTAAAAAGTGGCAAAAATTTTCGCATTTATAATGTTACCAAAAAAATTGCTTTTTACTGTAAAAAAAAACCTGAATTCAGAAATATTAAATTTATTTATACAATTAAAAATATATTTTAAATAAATAAAAATTACAATATTACTTATAATTATATAAATAAATAAATTATGTGGATGGGCTTGGAGTATGCCCTAAAACTGCTTCTGCTTGGCTAAGAGCTCGTCTTTCTCGGACGTAAGGAAACAGGTTAACAACCCAAGACCCAGAGGCATCTGGCAGGAGTGAAACCCTGCTCCCTTACGGACCACCAGCGGGTTATTTCAGGTGGCGTGGTTTTCCTTGATAACAGTGATGGGTCAACTGACATTTGCGGATAGCAGCCAGAGATGGCTGTCCTCACTATTGGTTTGGCAAACTGAGTTTGATAGGTTTTTCCACCTTTTGAAAAAAAAAAAAAAAATTATGTGGACTCTCCTTTTCCATTAACTATTGTTTTGCAACAAGTCTCCGCGCTTTTCACATGGGAAGCTTTGAATAATATGCTGCTACGTGTAGGTCCTCAAGAACGATAGAGGTCAATCAGTGCTTTGATTGCTGTACACCATATTTACCGACCACACATTCTACTTTTAAATTCACTTTGCTGAACGATTTCCACAACGGGAAAGAAATTAAAAACATTGTTTGCCTAGTGCCGTAATCTAATTTACAGATAAAATGGTTTTAATAGCAATCTAATTTAATTTATAAGTAAAATGGTGTTTTTAGTTATAAAATCTCAAATAAGAGTGTGATTTTATATTATTTAAAATATATTTTTCAATGTATAAATAGATTTGTTATTTTGAAAAATTTTGTATTTTTTATTTTACAATTAAAAATAAGTTAAATTTATATTTTCTTTATTAAATTTTAATTAAAATTAACTAAATAGATAATTTAATAAAAACTATTTCATCTATAAATTAAATTATATTTTTTTTATGATAATGATCATAATGGTTAACGTCCGCTAACATCAAACTAACTATATGATAATAATAATTAATATATATAATTATACTTATCCCCTGAACTAACTACCCTACCAGTTAAAAAAACAACAGTTTTCAAAGCAAAAACCTTACTTAATGAATTTATATGTTCACGATTCCAATACATCATCGAAAACTTCAAAGAGTCAACAAAGATTACTGTTTAATCTCTCTATATCCTCATATGTTCAGTTTTTCAGTTAATTGACATTTTCTAATTTAAGTGTAAAACTTCAAAGAGTCAACAAAGGTTACTGTTTAATCTCTCTATATCCTCATATGTTCAGTTTTTCAGTTAATTGACATTTTCTAATTTAAGTGTATAAAAAGAGGACAGTCAAATATATTGTTTTAAGCCATTTATTATTAAAACGTAAAAATCTTAATAAAAATTATTTTTAAATAAAAAAATACCATTTAAAATAATTTATTAATATATTTTATTAATAATTATTAATTAATTTAAAATTAATTAATTAATAAATATAATATTAATTTATATATTTATGTTTTTAATAATTTTAAATTTTAAATTAATAATATAAATTAAAACAATTAATCAATACAATATTTTTAAATTATTTATTTTAAAATATTTTTAGTAAAATTTAAATATTATTTATTTATTTTTTCATTAAATTGAATGTGCTCCATAGTGAGACTGGCCGCTGGGTAGTTCCTAAAACGCCATGGATGGAAAGGATCTGCCATATTTGTGAGAATAAGAGCATCGAGGATGAAAACCACTTCCTCTTAGAGTGCCCTGCATACAACCACATTAGATCTCAATTTCACAACCTTTGTTACAATACTGACCTTTCTAGCCTTTTACAATGCCAAAATTATAGTGAACTCGGGAGGCTTCTCTCCAAGCTTTTTGAGCATCGGAATAAAATCTTAAATCAAAATATATAATTTGTCTTTTTTAGGTCCGATAGATCATTATTTGGTCTCAGTGGATGTTAACAACCATCATCATCATCATCATCATCATCATCAAGTACTTTTCAATTTTCAAATATTAATTATTTTAAAAATACTTTTAATAAAATTTAAATATTATTTATTTATTTATTCATTAAATTGAATTAAGTATAATTAATTTTCAATTTTCAAATTATTAAAAAGTCAAAATTTTCAAAAATTAATTTAAAACTACAATGCATCGTTTCTATATAAATGTTGTAACGTTCAATTCACTATCATGTCCCATCAAAATAAAGCTTAAAGGTTTTGACCAAGATTTGTCATAGACATTTGGTAATGTATCTTACCATATACTATCAACTTGGAGATTATTTTATGAATATTGTTCTTTCTATCATAGATATGGATTTCTATTTTTATTTTTTATTTTTTATTTTTTTATTTATTTTTCAATTAGTAGTGAATAAAGGTAATGGAGACTTATTTAAGTTTTAATAAGTAATTGGAAATTTGTTCTAATTAAATTTTTTAATATTTTGTTGATAATTATAAATAAAGATGGAGAATTTCTCATAGAAAGTGTGGAGGAATATTGTAATCAATTCAATTAACACATTACTAGAAGTGAATATGAGTTATTTTTGCCATAAAGGGATGAATCTTAATGTGTTAACTTATTTTAAGTGTTTTGATCGGTTCATTTTACAACCCAATGTGAAGGCTATGTGTAAGTATGTTTGTGCTCAAATTGTGTAAGTATGTTTATGCTCAAATAGGAGTTAACGCTTGTCCCTCTTAAAATAAAAACAAAATATTCCCTAAATAGAAAAGTAATGCCAACTATAATGAAAAAAGGAAAAAAGAATATGTCATGCATATTCAAGTAGTAGTCCATATGACCTAATATAAATTCATGTAAAGTAATTAGAAGTAAAAAAAATATGAGAAGAAGATGTTTAAACCTTATACTTTTCAAAAACAGATTAATAAATTATTTGAAGATCTATTTTAACTAACTTACATGAATATCAACTTCATATATAACTATATAGTTAAAAAATGTTCAAAGAGAGTATTTTAAGGTTGTATATAATAATATATCCAATGAGGTTATGAATAAAATATTTTAATATGAATTAATATTGAAGTATACTTAAAAATATATATCATTCACTAATACAATATAATCAATGACAATATACACGTTGTTTTCTTTCACTCTAATAAAGTTTGTGCATGAACAAATTTGATCCCTCTCAGCTCATGTTAGATTGGTGCTTAAGATGGACCTATGTTGGTATTTAATAAAGTGAAAATAATTTTCATCTTGTTCTTCTATATTCTTTACCCTTTCATATATGGGGTGTTGTAAATCTAAATTCTCTTGGAAAATCACCAATTTCAAAAAAGGGAGGAGAAATAAAAATAAAAGTAATCTCAATTAGAGTTTGGGAGGAAGATATCACTTTTTGAAAATCAATTATTTTTGGTGTTTTTTCTTCATAATAGGTGTGTGGACTAAAGAGCACATAACTTTTGATAGGATCTTCCCATTGTCATCATACTACCACCATTGGATAGAGGGTATTCAGTCACTTGATTTGATATACTATATGTGGTACATTCTACCAACATTGAGTACACTATAGCCATTGCAAGTTTCACTCTCTAATCCTCATGGTCATGGATGTGCAAATGTGGTTAAAGAAACTTTATTCAAGATTTGGTCTTAGGGAATCAAAGATGTCCAAGCAACTATAACTAAATGTTAGAAGACTTGTCTTCTTGTGCCCACACAATTTTACACTAATGAAGTGTATACTCAAGAAAAATATGTCTAGTATTATCTCAAGGATGCTTGTGTTGATTGGTATTAGGATAGTTGTCAATTTTTGGGATGAAAACTACTTTCGTATTCTATTTGATGATTATGGATGGATGTTCATAGTCAGTCAATGATTTGAAATTAGAAATTGATGGTTTCTTGAAAAACTTTGCAAGGTATTTTATGTCTTGTGGGCAATGGATCGAATTTTCAAAAGAATATAAGCATATTAATTTTAGTCAAGTTTTGCAGAAATATCCAGAGAAAGAAATAGACAACATGCATCATCACAAAACAACGATTTGATGACAAAGTTCACCCCTTTTGGGCAATGTCTCCAAGTCCATCTTCCAATGTTGGCCCTATATATAATATGCTCAAAATGTAAGTTACATCAACATACAATGCTCAAATCACAAAAACCCTTGTGTAGGCTCTTCTTGGGCTTAAAAAGGCTAAAAAATGGCAAATTTATGCCTCCTCCATTTCATTGTTATGAGTCATGGAAAATGACCAAACTGGAAAAACAGGGAATGAATTCCCCCTTTGGCAAAACTACCATGCAACAAATTAGTGTGAGAGCAATGAAAATTTTGCCAAAAATTATGCAATTTGTCAAATACTTAAATGTACCAATAAAGGTTGTGTGTCGATTCTTAGCCACTATGATCGGTCATATGGGTTCAACGTGGCTAGGGGTTCAAAACAGAGGTCATGCATCCACTTTCTTTCATGCTCCTGGTCATATTACATGTCATAGAATTGTGGGTTGGGTGCCACATGCTAGCCCTATTCCATAGCCCTTGGGTGGTGGTTCTGCTTTTGGTTATGGTTGACAGTTGGGACTATGGGTTGGGCTAATTGTCTTCCCCCTCCTCTTCGACACTCAGTTGCGGGTCATTCCATATGCATCGGGCCTAGGGCCATGTGCCCACCCCACCCCACTTTGCTTCTGCCACATTCGTATGATATACCATATAACTGGGGGCCGAGGCTGGTTGGAAGTGCCTGCTAATTGCACACCCCCCCCCCCCCAAACCATAGAACCATATCCAAATAAATATAAATGGCCCACCATTTATAAATGAGCAACACAGTTGGCAGAGAAGTAAGGTGTTTGGTTAGTTAAAATTAGGTTGTGGGGTCGAACACCACCAAGGCAGGTCAAGATTATTAACAAAATTTTGCACGAGTTCCGAGGGCCATGTCGTGCCCTCCAATTGGGCAACGTGGTACCTCCTAATTGGCCAAACCAAAATCTCAACCAATGAAACTGCGTCAATTCAAACTATATGATATGGCATGTGTCAAAACAAGATTGGCCTGTGTGACCATCGCACTGGACAGTCAAATTGCTAACATCATTGCTACACCATTGTATGCCCTGCCCAATCAACTCTAGAAGTTGTTTTTTTAGTTGTTTGTCAAAAAATTCAAAATGTGATAACTTTCACATACAATGTTGGATTGAGGCGATTCAAGCATCGTTGGAATCAGAACAACGAGAACTATGACTCGATGTCAGCTTTGAGTTATTTTGAGCATTTTAATTTTTTAGCATATTTTTATCCCCTAGAGCATTCCTCCCCACTCAAAACTTTTGGATCACCAAAACTCTGTTTTAACTCAAGAAGTAAATGAGGGTAAAACTCCCTCACTTTCCCGATCTTAGCCCACCTTACTTTATTTGGATTGGTACCTTTGAGCCCAACTCAAAGATACTCCACGTTGCCTCTATGTGAAGTCCTTATCCTCTTGTGAAGAATTGAGTCTTCCTGCAACTCATCTAAATATTCAGGAGTAAAATATTCAATAGATGGAATCTTAACATTCTCTTCATGATCATTAATCATTGGAGGATCATACAATATCAATTTTCCCACATTCACAACAGAATAGATTTTCATATAAGGTGGAAAATCTAATTAGAAAGCATTGTTACCAATCTTCTCCAAGATTTTTAAACGACCATATCTGATTAGATTGAGCTTTTTACCTTCACCTTGAAGTCTTTGTTTGTTGGTATATAAGCAAACTTTACCTCCCACTTGGAAATCATGATCAACTTGATGCTTGTCATGTCTTTCTTTATACCTTTTTTTCTTTTTCTTTTCTTAAGCTGCTCTTGTACTCTTTGATGCACTAGTTGAATTTTTTCAATAAAATGATTGGCTTTTTCCACATCATTATATCCATGAACTGAAATATCTTCACAAAAAAATAAATCTAATGGAGACTTTGGCAAATAATCCAAACAAGCTTCAAATGGAGATACTTGCATAGATGAATGCATATCACAATTATAGGCATGCGAGATGTAATGAAAATGCTTGAATCCCAAAATTTAGGATGCTTACCACAATATCCATGAAGGAGATGCACTATTCTTCTATTTACCACTTCTTTCTCGCTGTCGTTTTGTGGATGAAATGTTGTGTTCTTCTTCAACTTTGTGTTCATGAGTTCCCATAAACTTGACCAAAATTTGCTAACAAATCGAGAATCCTGATCAGAAATAATAGAAGTGGGTAACCTAAATTGAAACCATACATTTCGGAAGAACATATTTGTGGTCTATTGAGCTATAACATGTTTTTTATATGGCATCAACACACACATTTTCGTGAAATGATCCACAACAACATATATAGTTAATCACGACCTTTCTTAGACATTGGTAGTCCCCCTACAAAATCCATAGAAATACTTTCCCAAGGACGAGAAGGAATAGGAAGTGGAGTGTATGAACCCAATATCCTATTTCTAAGCTTACTAATAGCACACATGGAACATCCCTTTACATATCTTGAAACAGTTTCATTCATGCAAGGCCATTAACAATACCTATGAATTTGTGCAACTAGTTTTCGTACACCAAAGTGGCCAACAATAAGAGAAGTATGGGCTTCCCTTATGACATTAACTCTTTCATGTTGTGGAACACATAACTTTCCAAGGTGATATACCAACTTGTAATGAAAATGATAATCCAACTCTTCAACATGATTGCTTTGAATCAAAGTTGCATAAACATCTTTAAAATCGTTGTTTAAGCATACTATTCAATATAACTTTCATGCATAATTGAGTTATGCTTAAGAATGACAGATGCATTGGCAACAAACCTTTATAATGTATCAACAACTTTGTTGTATATACCTTTATTGTACTTCATTACCAAATGAAATTGTTCTAGGAATCCCATCCACTTGAAATATCTAGCTTGTTGTAGCTTGGTTTGTTATTGTAAATATTGCAAAGGTTGATGGTCAGTATGAATAATCATTTCTTTACCCATCAAATAATGTTTTGATTTCTTTATGCTTTGTACCAAAATATAAAACTCTTTATCATAAGTTGGATAGTTAAATACTGCATTGGTAAAGGTTTCAGAATGATAACAAATAGGCTTACCATGCTGCATCAAAAATGCTCCCATGGCTTAATCTCTTGCATTAGTTTGAATCTCAAATGGCTAATTTAGATCTGGAAGTGCTAAAACTGGTGTTGTACTAATTTTCTCTTTCAATGTGTCAAAATCTTTCTGCTACTTTCCTCCCCACTAAAAGACATTTTTAACACTTGTCAAAGCATGTAATGGTGCCCCAATGATTTAGAAGTTAGTGATAAATTTTATCCAATATTGGGTTGCTCCAAAAAATCTCCTAACTTTTGTTACATTATTGGGTTTAGGCCAATTCACAATGACTTCAACTTTTGAGACATAAATCTTCAATTCACCCCCTCCTACAAATGATACAAATAAACCAAATTCTCTCTTAGACATCTTCAAATACAACTTCTCTCTTTTCAACAAATCTAAAACTTGTTACACATGCTTGAAATGATCTTCACGAGTCTTACTGAAAATCATAACGTCACCTAAGTAGATTAAGACAAAAACATCAAGGAATGGTATCAACACATCATTCATAACTCTCATGAATGTTGTAGGTGCATTGCAAAGCCAAAACAACATGACTACCGATTCAAACAAACCTTATTTTGTCTTGAAAGAAGATTTCCAAATATCATCTTCAAAAATCCTTATCTAATGATAACGACTTCTCAAATCTAACTTAGTGAAGTAAACAACATCTTTTATCTAATCTAGCAAATCATCAATGCGAGGAAGAGGATAGAGCTCTTTTACCATGATTTTTTTCAAAGCTCTAAAATCCACACACATATGCCACATGTCATTTTTCTTTGGAACCAAGAAAATATGCGACCCACAAGGATATGTTCTTGGTCTGATGGCCGCTTTGTCAAGCATCTCTTGAATTTTCTTCTTGATTTTTTCATTCTCAAAAATTGACATTCTATACATGCTAATGTTTGGAAGTGGTGCATCCCGCTGTAAATGAATCTCATGTTGGATTCCTCTTTTAGGAGGAAACCCTTTAGGTTATTGGAACATGTTTTCATAAATATTAACAACTTCAACCAAATCATGCTCGAGGTTTGAATCACATGCTGTGAAAGATTCATATTCAACAGTATCTTTAGCTTTAATCATCAACAACACAAATTCTTACTAGCATTTACAAGCCTTTTCATCTGACCAACACTTGCAAGAGATGAGTTCATCTTCATGTGATGTGCTCTAACAATATACTCAACTCCATCTTTAAAAAGATGAAATTTTTTCTAATGACAATAGAATATGGTTTTTCCTTCATACAAGGACTCCCTAAAACAATTCCACATATGTTAAGAGGTACAACATCAAGCTATACGTCATCTATAAAGTTTGCAGTGATGGGGAATTTGATTTTACAATTTCTTGTCACTTGAAATTTGGTAGCATCACATAGCCAACCCAAAGGGTAAGTTTAGTAGGAGGTGTAGTTTCTAGATTTAGTTTCTTGACAATTTCTTCAGAAATAAGGTTGATTTTAGATCCACTATTAAACAAGGTATCAAATTTTGTATGTTTTGTAATGACCATGCTATGGAAAAGCTTAATTCTTTCTTTGTCATTTTGAGACTCAATAGGCTTACTACAAAAACTAGTACTTCATTAAAATCTTTACCTTTAATTCCCATAACTATGATTTTGGTTTCATCATCTGAATCAGATCTTAGATCTTGTTGAGTTGTCGTAGCAGTATTTTGCTTCCCCGTGTTATTGAACTTTTTTGGTCTCATTTCTGGATGTAATTTCCAACAATGGTCTTCATCATGGCCTTCTTTTTAACAATGTTTACAAGTAAGTTTCTCTCCCTCTTTCTTGATTGTGGCACTCTTTTTGTCTTTTCCTTTAAACTTCACATTTCCCTTGTCTCCAGATTTGGATCGTTTCCTTCTCATCTCTTGAGTAACATTCTTTCCTCTTGATTCTAAATGAGTTTCTTAAACACATTATTCATTACATTGGTGTGACTAAACATAATTATAGTATGTCTCAAATAACTATGCAATACACCTATGTATTTAAGGAGAGTGTCTTGTGAAGATAAATCAATAAACAAGATTAACGCTCTTATTCTAAATTCTTGTGTGTAACTTTGGACACTCTCACCTTTAGCTCATCTAAAACTTTTCCAATCCATAATTTTTTTTGCATACAATCTAATGGATAAAATTTCCTTCTTAATGCAACTATAAAATGATTTCAAGAAGATATAATTTTACCACTTTTCTTCAAATCTTCTTGAGTTTTTGTGTCCCACCAAATGAGGGTTGCACCTTCCAAACAAAGAGAAGAAAGATGGATCTTGGTAACATCATCCTCAATCTTTTGAATCCTACAATAGACTTCAATTTGACAAACCCAATTATCCAACTTTTCAACATTTACTTCTCCATTGTACATAGGAAATTCAAACTTGACATCAAGCTTAAGCAAGGGAGACTTAACATGTCCTTTTGGAGATCTAGGAGGAGTATATCTAGCTGTTGAAGGAGGTGGAGAAGGAGATGAATATGGAGGTGAAGGTGGATGTAAAGGAGGAGGTGGTAGATGTAGAGGCCTTCTCCCATCAACACCATTAAATTTTTGTTGATTTGAACTCTCTCCTTGCAACCGTGTTGTCCTTTCATTATACAACACTTTCACCATCACTGAAATATCATAGAAATCTTTTCTAAAAGGTATCTCATCCTCAAACATTAGCTCATGTCCCTCTTCATGTGCCATGACTTATGGAGTTTTTGGAGATTGTGACCTCTTTGAACCATTTTGAGGGTTTGGTTCTTCAAGCACTCCCTCTCCTCTTCTCAACATAGACCTTTTAATCATTTAAAAACACTTGAAAAATAATCAAACCTTAAAAACAACCATGCTCTCATACCAAACTTATTTGAAATTAGAAATTGAAGGTTTCTTGAAAATAATTGCAAGCTATTTTATGGCTTGTGGGCAAGGGATAAAATTTGTAAAGGAACATAAACTTATTAATTTTGGTCATTTTTTGCAGATATAACTAGAGAAAAAAATAGACAACATGCAGCATCAAAAAACAACAATTTGATGACGGATTTCACCCCTCCCAGGCTACGTCTTCAGGTCCAACTTCCAATGTTGGTATTTTATATTATACGATCAAAATGTAAATTACATCAACATTAAATGCTCAAGTCACAAAAACAATGCTGCCATTATGTCGAAAACACCTAAAAGGCCCTGTGTAGGTTGTTCTTGGGCTAAAAAAGGCTGAAACATGGCCAAGTTAGGCCTCCATTTTGCTTCTATCAGTCTTGAAAAATGAAACTGGAAAAATAGACAACGAATTCCTCCTTCGGTAGAACCTTTCGGTGACAAATTGGAATGAGAGTGGTGAAAATTCCATCACAAATTGTGAAATTTTTCGAATAGTTAAGTATGTCGATAAGGCATGTGCGTCGATTCTTAACCGCCATGATCGGTCAAATGGGTTCAATGTGGCTAGGGGAGTGGGCCAAAGGCCATGTACCCACTGAATTCAACACTCCTAAACATATTGCATGTCATAGGAACGTTGGTTGGGCGTCATGTGTTATCCCTACTTTGTATCCCCCGACCTGTAGTTTCATTGTTGGTTATGGTTGATAGTTGGTACTATGGGTTGGGCTAATCACCTGCCCCCTCCTCTTTGGTGCTCGGTCACGGGTCGTTCCATATGGCTCGGGGTTACGGCCACATGCGCACCCCACTCCACTTCACTTCCACCACAGTCATATGATATACCATATAACCGGGGGCCAGGGTCAGTGGTGCGAGCCCTCCAAACCATGGAACCATACTGAAATAAATATAAATGACATGTTATGTTTAAACAAGCAACACAGTTGACATAACGGTAAGGTGCTTGTTAAGATATGGTGAGGTCATGGTGTTGAACACCACTAGGGTTAGTCAGGCCCTCAACCAAATTTTTCACAAGCCCCGAGGTCCATGTGGCGCCCTCCCATTCAGCCATGTGGCACCTCCTAATTGGCGAAACCAAAATCTCTACAACCAATGAAAATATTTTAATTCAACCTATACGACCTACCATGTGTCAGCATGGGATTAGCCCATTTGACCACCATACCTGCCCAGTTAGTTTGATGATGTCAGTGCCACATCATTGTACATCCTGCCTAGTCAACCACCTAGTCAACCCTGCAAGTTGAATTTTTTATTGTTTGCCAAAAACTTCAGAATGCGATAACTTTCACATATGGTGTCAAATTGAAGCGATTCAAGTGTCAGTGAAATAAAAATGATAAGATATATGACTTGGCACTAGTTTTGAGTGATTTTGAGCACTTTTGATTTTTGAGCATATTTTTGATCCCCTAGATTAGTCAAGGTTACAAGTTTGTAGGTTGCTTATTCCCCATTTGTAGTGTGTTATGTGGATGATTTCTTAACTATGGATGGGTCTATATATTTATATCCACATGGCATGGGTAGACATTTAGATCATTATTTTCAATCAACTATTTAATTTGGGTTTCTTGAAAGGGGAGTAAACATCAACACTCGGACATGGAATCCAAGATTAAAATGGAGCTTATTAGTCTAGTTCAACACGATGACTAGCACATGTATATGGGACCTTCCTTCTTTCTAGGGAATAGGGGCTAATATTTGTAGGTGGGCTAATTTTCCATGCTTTTTCCAAAAAATGATTTTCCAATCTCCATTTTTTCTAGAAAATATTTATCCAAATTTTATAGTCTAAAATTATTTTAACTTAGAAACCACCAAATTTTATAATTTCTATATAAAATCATTAGAAATTTGAATATTTTTACATAAAAACTTCCAAACATTTTACAATTTGCACATTTTGGACTAGTGAGATTCACCAAGGTTTCTAAACTTTGAAAAAAAATTCTATCCTTAAAAATTTCCCATGTTTATTTCTCCCACGTCAACATCATGATCCACACTCAAACATGAGACTTTAGTACATGGTGATTGTACTTTTTCATGACAAGATTTGAGGAAAACACTTTTTTAAAGAGGTGGAATGTAGGGTACATAGAGGGATGATATAGGGTTCCTACGAAGATACCCAAGGGAAATAATACATGATTCCATTCAATGTAAAGTGGAGTGGGTTCTTGCATTCTTATACCGTTCAATTGTTTCATATCAAAGGAGATTTTGGAAAAAACCTAGCTTTTTGCTCTGTTAATGCCTCTGTACCCGAATCCAGCACGTTCACAGTCAAATAACCCCATAATACCTATGTATCCATCATGTTCATAGTCAATTATCCCCGTAATACTAGCGTATTACCAGTCAAGTATCCAGCACGTGCAGTCAATTATCGCCGTAATACGAACACCTGTTCTCTGGAACACGCTGAAAGAGTCTAAATTCATCCAGAGTTAAAAACCTGATATCATTTACATCGCCAGTTGTTTCCATTTTCCTCACTGGTCTTGAGGACGATAATGGAAGCCATTGTCCATCTTCGTCGTCTATCCATGAAAAGCCAGAGAAGGTCCCACTTGGCACGTCACTTCTCATCTACATGTGGTCATCATTCATCAACACATGTGCTCAGGGTTTAAATTTGACACCCGTATGCCCGTATTTCTCTTTTTTACCCGTAAAATACGTTTGAGTTTTGAATTTACACGTCCTGGGCAACTTGCCATTAATTTCCAAAAACGTCATATTGACGGGCAGGTGTAAAAATTAAAAGTTTAAATTTTTTTTTTTTTATAAATTTCTTTTATAAATTTACTTTATAACTTTCCCTTATGTCCGTTTGTTTCTCAATCCGCTAAGCACGCTCTTGTACAGCTAGATCAGGATACTATAAGGTG
This sequence comes from Pinus tabuliformis, assembly GCA_031772625.1. NCBI lineage: Eukaryota > Viridiplantae > Streptophyta > Pinopsida > Pinales > Pinaceae > Pinus > Pinus tabuliformis. Next base: position 84,556,804 of record CM062806.1, on the reverse strand, counting down.
GATCCAAACAGAACGATACTTCAACGCTCAAATTTCTTGAAATTATTAAACACTGTCAGATTTCTTGAAATTGGTAAACTGCGTCATAGATTGAATCTGATAGGTGAGTAAGCCAATCGCTCGTACCGTTAAATAATTTCTCTCTGCGCTCGTACCGTTAAATAAGAGAACAATGGTTGATGATTTCTCTCTGCGCACATTTTCGTCAATCTGCAAGCAAGATAAAACGATTTGAGTCAAATTGAAAAGAAAGAACAGTTAAGGCCCGCTGGGAAATGGGGAATAATGCGATATTTATAAAAATGGATGCAAAATTTACACTCGAAGAAGCAATGTTAAAATAACGGATCGAATGTTAAGAAAAAGGTCGAGAGGAAGGGTAACGAGGCATGCGAGATTTTGAATGAATGCATAACGCAGGTAGGTATTCCACACTTACTACTAGTTCCGCCACAACATGACATTACCTGTATTTGTCGACAGTAATAATACTAATGCTTGTGCAGTGAGGAATCTGTAGTGTAGCGAAGTATAAAGTACTGTTAATATGTTGTCATGCTCATTTAAAGTGCCCATTTAGTCAACTTTCTCATCTTCTTGGACTGGGTCTCACAACTTTGCAATCTTAACTAGCCCAGGTCCAATTCTCAGCGCATTCATGGACAAAAAAAAATTGAGTCGGCATTAAAGAAAAGTTTAAGGTTTAGTGGAGATGTTAATTATACCTTCTCCCCCCTCTCGATGTATTTGACAGCAACAAGTTCTTTGGTCTGTTTGTCGCGCATCAACCTGGCCACACCAAAGTTACCTGAACCAATATCCTTGACGAGCTCATACCGATCGTTATCGTGCATAATTGGCAGGTCCATGGATGAACCTCCTCTATCCATTTCTCTCTGACCGATTGACTTACTCTGCCAATTTATACCAACCTTAACGTTGGGCTAGATCATATTGTAAACTAGCATTCTCTCATATGGGTCCGCCTCCGCCTGCCTTCCTTCCTTCCACATCCCAATTCTCAGAGTCCCATTCTTTGCTGCATCTGATCCTCCTCCTCCTCTTCCTTCTTTAATCCCCAAGTTTCCAGGCCAGGCGGTGTGTCCCATTCCCAGAGATATGGAGAAGGCAAGGAAGGCCTTGCGTATACGTGGCAAGTGGGTGAGTGATTTGTATAACTAACGAGACAGATGGACACACCCGGATCATTGCTAGAGAAGCTCGCCCTTTGCCCCTTTGCAGCAACCCAACTAAAGACATTACACATTATACAAATACGTTAGGGATAGTATACAAATATGTTAAGGATAGCTTGCTTCATAATTTATTGTTTCACAACTTTAATAATAACATTGCACCCTTAAAAAAACCCAAAGCCTGGAGAGTCGAGACCAAAACGGACCCTTTTCCTTAATGACCGTTTTGGACTTTCTTGCTAGCCAGGGATTGCAATCACAGTCAGTTATGATAGAATGTGTTACAAACTTACAACATCATAACAATGGGGACAGTTATGGCTCAGATACGATAACATCGAGACTGGTTCTTGAATCGACAAAAAATGAAAAATTTGAACAATTATGAGTACAATTTGAAATTAGATGAAACTTGTACAAATAAATTTCAAAAGTCATATGATGGGCAGTTTAAAAATAAAAACGTCATAAAAAAATTCTTTAACGGGTAAAGTCACCCGTCAAATTTAACCCCTGCATGTGCTAAATATATATGCGGGGGTCCAAAGCACCTCTGTAATACATTCGAAGCAAGTGCCTCTACAATAGAATGGTTGGTAATCCTAGAGTCAAGCGAGTGGGCCATGGTGGTGGTGATTCGTCCTAATGTCAGGTGGCTTGGCTATCGACATCTGCTAGAGGTACTATATACTATTGACTTATGAATTTAGTAATGTCCAGACCAATGACTGTTGTCTTAAGTCTACTTGCAAAGTCGCATTAAAAGTCTAGAAATGCTATAATATAATATCGATCCATGGACTTTGTAATATTATCACTGATCATGAATCTAGTACTTGGTAAGCCGTATTGGTTATGAGAACATTTCTAGAATTTTCAGGACGTTGTACAAAGTGTCTTTAGTTCTGCATAATGTTTTGCCATTGCCAGTAGAAAGAACAAAAATGGGTGTACTTATATGTAACATATTTACAGGAAATTTATGCAGTAACCTTATTAATAAGGTTTAATAATAATAATTAAGGTTTATTAATAATAAAAATGCTATTGTGATTTTTGGGAAAAAAATTCAATATACTCTAATATTTATAAAGATTTTTAATAATATAAATATTAATATTTATTAATAAGGTGGGTATAAATTAATGATGATCTCTTATAATGTGGGGCAATGCAAAATTAGAAAAACAACAATAATTTTTTTCCATTTATCATGATATTTATATCAATATTTTTAATAATATCAATATTAATATTTATTAATAGGATGGGTATAAGTTAATGATGGTCTCTCATAACACGGGGCAATGCAAAACTAGAAAAACAACAAAATGATAACTTGGAGGAACAATTACAAGTGCTTATCCAATGGATTTGAAAATTGGTATAAAAAAAATAAATATAGGAAAGTGAGGTGGCTTTCGTGACTTTGACAATGTGAATTTTGAGTTTTCCTAACATTGGTATGTTATTCTTCATGCAAAATATAATGCATATGTTTCCATTAGTGCATCCTATGAGTATCTAAATGATGGAATCTTGCTAGAAAACTTTTGGAGTTGTTCATAACAAAGTGTTCTTGTGCACTATTATTTTCTAAAATTTATGTTCTTAATTTCATATATATATATATATTTTTAAATTATGAGATCTATTATATCTTTGAGAATATAGGGCCTTTGTTAGTATCACATAAAAGGGTCTTACCATTATCAAATATTCTTTCTCTTTTTAGATTATAGATCTTAATGCCTGTAATGGGTTATATATATTCTTTTTTCCAAATGATTAAGGCACCTAAAAGTTATAGGGGATATATATATATATATATATATATATATATAGAGAGAGAGAGAGAGAGAGAGAGAGAGAGAGAGAGAGAGAGAGAGAGAGAACATATATCAAAAGCAACCAAGTCATCGTGCATGTAGGATTCTTTCCAAGAAAAAATTAAATTCAAAAAAATGTGTGTGCATTAATTGTCCATGTGTGTTCTTGGTGTGAGCAATATGTGCACACTTCAAGCACCAACAACATGCACACATTCATGCAACTACCAACTTTAATACATGGGAAATGGTTGAAGTGGGTTTGGGGGTGGAGAGAGTTAGAGAGGTAGGGATAGAGGGGCCAAAGGAGATAAAGAGAGAAAGAAGGAGAGACAAAGAGAGAGTGGGTTTTAGGGAAGAATGTCTAAATGGGAAATGGTTGATGTGTGTTTGGGGGGTTGAGGAGGGTGAGAGATGGAGGGATAAAGGGGCTAAGGGGGAGAGAAAGAGATAGAAGTGCGGAATAATGATTTGGTGAGGGAAAGGAGTGTGTGAGAGTCAAAAAGTGAAAGAAATAATGGAAGAGGGTCGCGAAGGGAGAGGGAGGTAGAGATTTGTGGTTGACATGGGGAGGAAGAGAGATAACTTTGGAGGGGGATCTTGTGAATGAGAGATTGAGAGATATGTTGAATTTTTTAATTGGGTTCAATATCCATAATGTTGTGTAAAAGGTCAAAATAAAATTGTATTTGGCATGTCCCATTTGGACATTAAAAAGAAAAGAAAAAATGATTTTTTTGAAGTGTATTTGTGTCCACAAGTTGGCCAAGTCTGTGATACGAAAGTTAGGTCAACTAACCTTTAAGAGACACCTATTCAAATGAAGAAACAAGTATATATTGGCATGTGTGCACACATTACTATAATATACCTTTTTGGTGATGTGGGCTCTTAAGTAAGATTATCTGTCTTATGAGTAGTCTTATGGGAAAATCTTAGTGGAAGCTTTAGGATAAAATTGTGACAAACTTCTAGGAGACTATTGTTGGTTATGGAGGGTTGACATAACACTTGGAAGACTTGTTGGTCCATGCTTTTATTACTTGGATTTATCTTGTTGACTAAGATCCTATAAAGAAAGGATTGTTGGGTTTCCCCCTTGTGGTTTTCACCTTGTCCATTGACCTAATTTCTAGTGTTTCTTATCTTTTTGTGCATTGCATTTGTATAATTTTCGATGGCCTAATGAATGAAGTAAAAGCATAATGGAAAACATAAATATACTATCATAAGTAATTATCATGATTATAAATTCTATATTGCTCTTGAACTTCAACATGGTATCAAAGCAAGGAAGATCAAAGACATAGTTGGAGTCTACCTCTTGGAAAGGCCGAATATCTTTTAGGATAGTAGAGTGATTTTTTGTGGATAATTTTTGTATAAGAATGATTTAAGAAGGATAATCTCTTTGCAAACAATCTCTCTCTCTGACATCTAAAGTATTGTTATATTTTTGTGAAGGCATCCATCAATCTGAGATTATTCATCATTATAAACATAAAAGTCACATATAGAAGCAAATATGAATTCTATAAGTCTGTGAGAAATAGGGTTCTAAACCTGTGTTAATGCAAACCCATTGTGTGGACTTTGGTAACTAGTAATCCAAACATGTATCCACGTTTACCATAGTTATGTAGCTTCAATGAATAAATTTGTTATGAAGTCAATTAACTTGAGGAGATGATAATGACAAAGTAAGGTATAAACCGAATGACACTCTTTCTATGGAAAGAATATTCAGTGGTGATCAAGAACAAATATGAGACTTGAAATTAATATATCTATTAAATACTTCTAAATATTCGCTGATACAATTGAATACAAAATCTATTCACAATAAAATAGCCCAAAGGGCCATGATATTTTTACCACTGATGAATCTCTGCTTGCATTCTTCTAACTGGTTTGTAAATCAGGCTGAACTAATTTGGCCACAAACACCATAAATTAATATATAATAAGTATCTCCCTTTATCTCCTTGATTTTATAAAGTTACAATTTCCTAGCCTATATTAAATGAAAACACTGATGAAATTCACCCTCACAATGGTCAATCTCTTAATTTACAATATATTAGGCCTTGCGTCACAGATATACATTGTCAAAATAGGAATATCTACTCCTTGAAATGTTTCTCCAATAACTCCCTCCAACTTCTATGCAACACAATTCCACTTCATTCCACAAAAATCAAATCAAATTTGTTAAAGTTATTTCACATTCTTTGTTTGTCCAACAATTTGCTATACAATTTGGAGATACATTTTCTAGTTAACAATTCACTCTTGGCTTTGCAATGTGCAGATTATTGATTTTGTCTTGGTTTGCATGTCACTTTTTCATGCAAAAAAGAGCTCATAAGTGTCTACAAATACCTCATGCTTTATCATTTGAAAACTAATGTAAATTCAACCATTTCATCTTGCAAATAAATATTCAATAGCACAACACCTATTCAATGGATTTTCTCACGTTTTCATTGCATATCATCCTTACTCCAACTAATCACATTGTATAAAACCAAAATTGCGTCGTGGGGATGACAACAACTGCAAAATTGAAGTCGGAATTGAAAGTGTGGATTGAAATCCAAATTGAAATAGCTAGAAGAAGAGAAACACATGCAAAAGGAAATGGAAGAGGTCTTGTAACAAGTGGAAAAATATTTTTAATTTCATATTTTGGGTTTGAAATTGAAAACAATGATCTTCCATTTCCCAAGGCTTTAATTTAATTTGTTCAATTGTGACTTAGACAAATAATATTTCGAGTATAAGAAATTCAAACCATCCAAATAATTTTTAATTTATAAAGAATTGAAATTCCTAAACCCCAATTCCATTATATACCATGTCTGTTGACGTAATTATTGATCGTGAATTTAGTACTTGAAGTCGTATTGGTTATGATAACAGTTCCATAATTTTGAGGAAGTTGTAGAAATTGTTTTTAATTCCGCACAAAATTATTTTGCCATTGCCAATAGAGAAAACAAAAATTGGAGTAGTTTTATGTAACATATTTTTATGAGATTAATGGAGGTTATTAATACGGCTTAATATTAGGGTAGTTGTAGGTTAATGATGATCTCTCATGAAGTATGATAATGAAAAATTAGAAAAACAACAATATGTTAACTTGGAGGGATAATTACAGGTGCTCATCCAATGAATTTGAGAATTGGTAGCCACAATTGGAAAAATTAAAGAATCTAATAGGCATTGCAAACATTCTCATTTGGATGGGAACATATAAAAGAAGTGTCAGGAAACTCATTTGAAATTCAATCCAAAGTGGCTAAATTCCAAGAGAAAGCAAGAGAAGCTACCAAGATAAAAGAAGAAGTGTAGAAATCAACTTTTATCTAGATGAAGCCATAGTTTTCACCACATTGTAGTAGCCAAAAGAGAGTGGAGATAACCATGAAATATTCTCAATCAAAGTTTAACTAAAGGATCAAAAGGTTTTATCAGTTTGAAAATGGTTCTTAATGTAATTTGATTTTTGAAACATTAGTTGATGAGATTAGATCAGAAACTTATGATCTGATGCACCTAATCTTACTAGCATGGTTGTAACAAAAATCTTTTATCAGAATCACTTAGAGATATAAAATAAATTTTTATGCTAATGCTAACTATTTTGATGAATTATATTGTGCAATACCATTTTTAGACACTTATAAAGTGATATTTGGTGGCCCATACACCTATGCAGTAGGAATGCTACTTTCTATAGCAAGGAAAAATTGTCACATTATGAAGGAAGGTAACATAGTATCTTTTATGAAATTAAATATTAGACTTTTGTATCGTATTCTAGGCAACTATTTTGGTTTGAAAAATCACACACATTGAAAAACATACCATTTACTATTAGAATTGGGAAAATTTTGGTGAATATTGTCAAATTATTCATATCTTTGTAAAAAATAGGCAATTTTTTAACAAAATGGATGATTGTTTTTAATAGCCAAAAGATAGCTAATTGGGAAAATTTCACACCCAAAAATTCCCTAGGTAACACATATACTCATTCAAATCAAATAAATGAAGAGATAGAATAAATGCTATAATAGAAAAATAGTAGTAGACAATAAAACAACAAACTATCTTCTTCATAATGGAATGATGGACATGGAAAAGTAAATGGAGGTCATGTGTTTTGATCTTATTAATGATATACTTTTTGAAAACCAAAAGCCTCCTGATGGGAATGTGCAATCTAAAATGGATCGAAAATAGATAGTAATTGATCATGACTTAGATTAAGAAAAATAATTAGCAAAAGAAGAGGCCACAAAAGTTGTTGTTGTGGAAGTTAGTGAAAATTTAGCGAAATTTGTTGTTATGAAATATCTTGAATATTCTATGGAAGAAGAGTTAGTGAAATGACTATAGAGGAAGGGGCTACAAAATACTAGTTTAAATATGCAAATGTGAATGAAGTAGGAGGTTGCAATTATTGGTGTGATGGGCACACCTTGAATTAGTTATCTAACCATTTTCCACAAGGACTTTTGACATGCCAATGGATTTCTAGCTATCCCAATAGATCTCAATGTTATCCTCTTTGTAGAAAACTAGAATGGCTTGCCCAACAAGATGAATAAGGGATTGGTTTTAATCTTGTAAGCAAATTTTTAAAATCCAAGAGAGAGCCAAAATACCAAAACCTCCATAAATTGTTGATTAATAAATACTAATTATTACCATACCAAATTTGTTTCCTGAGATTGGGTTTTTAGGGTGACTCACCATGTATTGTGATTATATTAAGGTGTATGGTTTTAGTTCAATGTGTTTAATAATTGCTTTTGGGTTTCATGAGCTAAAATCATGCTATTGCATTGTTTCGATTTTGGTAGCATTTAGGTAAATGGTTCTTGTATTTATTATATCATTGTTCACTCCCGTTTCATCTTCCTATGTAGTGAGACAATTCTATATACATACATAGGCACCAAATATATTTTTATATTCACAATAACTCTTATTTAAAAAATAGACAACAAAACAATTTCGTATATAGTCATATTGTGATTCATTTCTATAATGGTTGGAAGCAATCTCAAGTGATTACTATTAGTTTGAGACATTGAGTCACTTATCTACTAACAATGATATTTTTTATTAATTTGTTATTATTGTGATATGACCAACAATATAAGTGAAATGTATTGGCAATGTTGTAGTAAAGTGTTTTTCTCCCTCCGTTAAAGTTAGGTTGCATGATGGAATATTTCTTTGTTTGAAGTGAGTTAGGGTTCATGACAGAATATTTCATCGTTTGAAGTATATATTTTAGTTTTATAGTATGGTATTTAATTTCTAATAGAGATAGAAATCATAGTGGTTGTATCATATGATAAATCGAAGGATTTGAAACAATGTGTTAATACTTGTGATTTAATGCAGTGAAATATATTTCATTATAGCAATCATTGCAAAAGACAAAGTAACATTATTCCTACGTAAAATATCCTTATTGATAAATTGTTTGCATTCTAAGACTCACAATGGTTGTAGCAGATGATAAATCAAGGGGTTTGAAACAATGTCTTAATACTTGTGATTTAATGTAGTGAAATATATTACATTATAACAATAATTGCAAAAAACTAACATTATCCCAAATAAAAATCCATATTGATAATTTTTTTGATTATGGACCATATTCACTGAAACTAATTCTAAAGTGTAATCTTCTTTCTACCTAGTTCACTAATTTGTTTCAATCCACATTAAAAATTAATATTAGTGATATATGAAAACTCCAAATCCCATCATACTCACTAAAACTTATTCCATTCACTAACTCTTCTGCCTTCAACAACAATTGCTTTTGAAGTAGTTTCAAAGTAAAATTGAAACTACATTGACTAGACCTACCCTATAACAAGATATAATTATTACTGCCACCAATATTTTTTATATGATGTTAGATGTATATGTCAAATGCAGTAGCAAATTCTTATGAACTTGCCTTAAGAAACTTAAACATGATGGTGAAAAATGAAAAGGGATTGGACCCCGTATTCTGAGGGACTTTCCAAAAATGGATGTGGTTGTATCCCATCCTTCCCACTACTTATTTAGCAAGTCTATAGGGTGTGGTCGTTTTAATGTCTGCAACACCCATGTTGGGCCAGATGGGTGTAACTAGTCTACTCTTTTGATGGTATCCCTCCGCTCGGCTCACCTCACACTTTCTAAATCTCTTTCATGCAAAAATGTGGCAGTTGTACTGTCATTACGCTCATATCATCTTGATATTTTCTGGTTACTGCTACTTCTACAAGCTTTTTGCAAGCAGCCATAGGACCTCCTGCTAATGGTAAAAAAGTAGTTTGCTTCTCGACGCAGAAAGACCTGGCAATATCCACTGCTTCCCGATTACTTACTTTATTCTAGATCCCATTTGATGCCAAAATTAAAAACTCACAATCAGATGTAATTTTAATCTTTCTTGTCTCTGGTTCAGCGGTTATCCATTCTTTCAAGTGTGAATCCCCTATTGCCCTAGATACAGACAGAGATCCCTGAACTCGCCAAACTCCATGGCGGAGCTCCACAATTCCACCCAAATTTTCTATCCATTGTCGCTCGTCCTCCCTTCTAACTCGATGATCACATGTAAGGGCTTCAACGACGCCCTCTCTGCTCATAACGGCTCGACAATCCCCAACATTGGAAACCACTAAGCTACCACCTTTAATCAGAGCGGTCACACAAGCAGTACCGCTGCCAAACTCCTGCTTCAAAAACTCAGCATCTGTTGTTAAGTATCTAGCTCTAAAGGCCTGCTCAAGAAAGTCCTCGGATTCATCTTCCATGCTGAGCATAACGTCCACAATATTCTGCCCAATATTTTCAGCCGTGAAAGCTGCAGCTTTCTGACCACCATGACCATAGAACACACCAAAAAAGGCCTATTTGGAATCACCGAGAACATTGGCAATGGCTTTGTGGGTATCCTCCATGAATTCTCGCCGATCTTTTTTGTGCAAAACTACATAATGAGTACCCTCCTCATTCACCTCCTTTGGCTACTCCACTTCCGGGCACGGTACGTTTAGGCCCGATAGTTGTAGTGGAATATCTAGCCTCTGCGGTCGTTTCCTTTTGAGAGGAGGAAAAGGGAACTTGCGGACATTCGAAACATTATCCTCCGGGACAATGACACAAGAAGGGAAAGGCCTCTCGGTCGGGTTCTCCCCACTCTCGATCCACAACATATTTTCATCTCTGATGGTTAAAACAAGCCTCAGCGAAGACCACACAAAATTTGCGTGGACGCTGCTGCTCCTGGGCGTCTGGAAACCATGATTCCTGGGGGAAGCTGCCCATATCTCAATACCAGAATTGTGTATAAACGGGGACCTGCAGGGGCTGAAGACCGATGGAGAATTCACTACTACAATGCAAGCCATGTTAACAATCTGTGGATCCGCTGGCGATGATGGTGAACTTTGTTGATACCTTCGGAAACCTTTGTACTCACAGGACCTCTACAACGGTGATAAATAAATGAACTTTTCTCTCATTTCAATTCAGTTGAATATCTCTCTCCAAACCTGTTAAACATAGAATATTCTGGGATTCTTATAGCGTTCAGTCGTTTCATATGAGACGAGAGTTTGGGAAAAGTCCAGTTTTTGTTGAAATATTAATAATTCCAACTGCGGCATTTATTGCAGCGCAGTTTTGCAAAACCACCAGTCCATTCCTTGCACCGCCTTTTTCCAAAAGTTGTTTTTCCCTGGGAGGCTTCGATCACACCAACCAGCTGACGCGTGTCCACAATACGGTTTTAAAACCACTCATTCCCCAGAAGGTAAAGGTCGGTAAGAAGAGGCCTTTCGATATTGACCATGACCGTCTGATTTTTTGAGGGCAGATCAACGGTTGACATACAGCAATAGTCCTGCAGCATTAATTTCTTAACATGAAGTTTTTGATTTTGACCGCCAGGCTTAACAGTAAAATAATTAATGAATTTAATCCGGTCAGTAAAGGTTGGTAAAACTTTAATTTTATTATTTGTTTAATTCATGGGAAGTATGGGCATAGGTAAACGTATATGTAATGTTTTAATTTTATTACTTTTTTATTGTCTATGGGAGTATGGTTCAAAGTAGTATGTAATGTTTTTTTTGGTTCATTGTATTGGCAATGAAAACACACAACAGTGTGAATATAGAGGAACAGGGCAGCGTGGGAAATTGTTTTTGTTGAAGTTATGTAAGGAAACAGAGCAGCGCCTATATGTAATTTTTTTTTTTTTTGAGAATATGAAATTGCCATACGCAGCAGCGGAGAGGTAATTTTTTTTGTTTTTTCTTGTTGAGAGAAAATGAGAAGGAATTTGTAGCAGAACGTGAATGTAATATTTTGTTGAAAGGGAAATGTAAAACGCAACAGCGTAAATGCAAGTTAAAAAAATTTACACATAGCAGTGTAATTTTTTTTTGTAAGAGACAGAGTAATTTTGTTTCTGCTTCTGAAGCAGTGTTGGTAAAAATCCCTTTGTTAAGAGGAAGACGTTTTTGTAACAACAGTTTCATTTTAATGAATACAAAGCTTTTATGGGTGTGTGTAATACTCTGTTCTCAGAAAACAATTATAGCTTCCTTGTGTTAAGATCCTGTGCAAAACAGAGCATTTTCTCTGTTCAATGATTTTGTTTTGGAATTTGCCAGAAAATTCCCAACAATGGTATCGGAGCTTGTTCAGGCTCTTTGAAGGTGTCAAAGAAGTTGAAGGGAAGGATTTCTTGCTGCAGCAGCTTCTCCAGCAGAGTGAAGACTCAGTCAAGAAAGGATCCAAGTATCTCTCAAAGTTTTTTTGGTGTTGATGTTGAAGACAGTCAGTGATTTTTAAATACACAGTCAAATATTTGAAGCATAGCTGAGAGTGTAAGGAATGGCTGGCTCCAGCGCCAGCACTAGCATGGGTATTTTTAATACTCAGCTCCCATAGTTTAATGGGAAAAACTATGACTATTGGGTAATAACCATGAGAGCCCTGTTTGCCTCACAAGATTTATGGGAACTTGTTGAATATGGGTTTGAAGAACCAGGAGATGAAGATGAGTTTAATAGTTTAACTCAGGCAGAGAAAGATCTGTTGAAGAGAAATAGGAAGAAGGATTCAAAAGCCTTTGTATTTTTGTATCAAGCAGTGCATGAGAGTGTGTTTCCAAGGATAGTAGCAGCCAAGACATCCAAAGAAGCATGGAAAACTTTCAAGACAACCTATCAAGGCATGGAGAAAGTGAAGACAGCAAAACTACAGTTGCTGAGGAGAGATTTTGAGAATCTGTGCATGAATGAGTCAGATAATATTGACTCATTCTTCACACGTGTGATTGGTCTAGTCACACAGATAAGGAATCATGGAGAAGTTCTTGAAGAAAGGAGGATTATGGAGAAACTATTGAGGATCCTACCCTCAAAGTTTGATGTGATTGTCACCACCATAGAAGAGACAAAGGATCTCTCAAACTTTTCAGTTGATGAACTTCATGCATCACTGATAACACATGAGCAGAGGTTGAGTAGAAATGAAAACTCATCTCTAGAGCAAGCCTTCAAGACCCAGATGTCCTTTGGAAGAGGAAGAGATCAAGGCAGAGAAAACAAGAGAGTGTTGTGGTCACCAACAACCCCCCTCTTTGTTTGATATTAGCAATAACATCAAGCAAAGGGGGACCCTTAACCAAAAAATCCCAAAAATATTTTGTTAAAAAATCTTTTGTATTTAACTCCCTAAGAGCTATATCGCGTCGCAAAGGTAGAGAGAAGCGTTTTCCCAAAGCGCATAAATACGCTGCAAAGAAGCGACGCGAAACCCATCGCATCGCATGCATTAAAAGCGCTCAAAAGGGGAAAACCTAAGGAATCGCCGACGGCCGATATGCGACGTCGCACATCGCAGCGTCACATAAGCAGCACAAGGTGATAAAACGAAAATCTGCGATCTGCGATCCTACAAAATTGCGATCTGCGATTTGCGACAAACGAGACTATCAATTGCTGCGATGACACTTCTTTACATCGCAATCTTCGACGCTGCGATGCGAATCGCAGAAACCATTCGTCGCAAAGATCCCTCGGCATGATCTGTAAGCCCAAAATTGAGCGCGCACCTTACGGGAAATTAATGATTGTACGCCTGTGTATCCAAAGATGATTGTGTTGCGTTTTTCGAAGAGTCAAGTCATAATGAGTGTCATGATTATGCATTCATTAGAACTTAATGCTTTCATGTCAATCTTTTCGTCGTGTCTCTTTTCCTTTGCGTGAACTATAAGGCAGCAACTAATATAAATCTATATGCAGGAAACATCTAAGGAAAAAGGGAAAGCGCCAATGCTAGGAGAACAGAGAGGAGATGACTTCGCAAATGGATACCACATGCAGCAGAACCGCGGACTCCAGAGTATCACTCAGATGCTGATGAAAATAGAATATCCAGGACTCAGAGTCAAAGGCGCACAAAAGCTAAGCGTTTACGAAAGATCCTGAAGCCCGAATTGGGTAAAGCAAAAAGAAAAACGCTTAAGAGGGAAGACGTCCCAGAAAAGCCTGGAACAAAGAACGGAAGCAAGTTTCAATTCAGAAAATTGTTCAGGCAACGAAGTCCCTAACTCATTGAGTCATTCACACGGCCGGAAACCGAAATAGCAACAGCACAATCAGTTTGAAAGAAATCTGAGTTGTACTAAGTATACACGCCATGAAGACACTCCTCCAGAAGAAGACTTTCAAAAATATCTTTTAGTTTGTCAGAAAGAGGTGCCAGCTCTTGTTATTTCTAATTTTCTAGCTCGAACAAAAGGAAAGGACAATCAGCCGACTCTTTCCAGGCGAACAACGCATTGCTTACAGCACTAAGGAGCAGATACAGAAACGGTTAGAAATTAGATTCAGTTTTTAGAAATAAATTTGTTTTAGTAAAAGGGCGGTCATTTGAAGCCGTTTCCTAAATTTGTGTAATTAAGATTAGTCAGTTAGTAGTATTTAACCCTTCTCATGGAATTTGGAGAAGGGTCCGGAAATTTGTCAAAAAACTTGTCCTCAGAACATGCACTTTTGCACCCTCGGAGGGGGTTTTTGATGAATGGACAGATCGAGATTTATTTATGTTTGCATCTTAATGTCTGCTACTAATGTTGCACTTCTGTACTCTTAGTAGGCGTTAGAAGTAAGTAGAAGTAAATCGTTATTGCTTGAAGTTTGTGAGTAAAAATCAGTCATAAATGGTACTTTTATCTCTTGACGAATTTTTGCTTGCATTCTTAGAGTAATATACAGCTGATGTTGTTTATATGTTAATGTATGAATGTGTGGGTTACCATTTGGCACTTTTGTACGGTGGAGTCATTTATTTGTGCTTGACATATGAATAACTGATTATGCGATATGCTTTTCACAACTGTTTTGTTTAACTTTTTACGCAGAATGGTTCATCTTAATTGATTTATATTCTTATGATAGCTGAATGATCTTTATTACCAATTATTGTATGAAATCTTTCTAGATCGCATAATGGAAAAGTTCTACCCCGGGTTAGCGTAGATTAGATGTGTTGTTTTTGTTAGATTAAAGTAACATAGAGTCAGTTTAGAGTTTAGAATTAAATTAGCTTAGGGATATCTCTAGATTTAGCATCACCAAACTCTACACACACACACATCACCAAACTCTACACACACACACCCCTTAGATTGGGAAGTTGGTCCCAGCATCCCCAGTCGGACCCGCTACACCAAACGGGCACAGAGCCGCCAATCAGGTTCCCGACCGGGTGGGTATCCCCCTTGTTGTTGGCCCGATTTCAGGGCTCTCAACATATTTGGCACTAGAAGGAGGGCACGAACTATGAATGTCACCTAAATCAATATCTAAATACCATTCTGAGAGTAAAACACCCTCATCAACTCCCTCGACTTCTCCAACACGGTTAAACCCGGAATTTGAAGTCGCTCGAGTATCCCCCGCTGCTACATACTCGAATATATCAGACCAATCTATCATTGAACCCCCTGAAATTCAAGCTTTGATTCGTAAACTTCAGGGATTCTCTATTTTTAACCAGAGGTCTGATAAATCTCAAAGCAGCGTGACTTCGCAGTACAACCCTGCTCATCCCCTTACCAGATTAAAGAGTGAAAAATTTGGCATACAACCAAGTGAACTCCCTCTCCCCACCAGGAAAAGAGCAAGGAAAACACCACCAGAGTCTGACAGTAAGACTCTTTCATCCACTTCGTCCATCTCAACTCCCTCGCCGCGAAGTCAACCACCCACATATTCATTCCAACTCACCCATCCATCTTCCACAATCCTTCCTCTTCAATGATCAAAGATCTTAATATCTTCATCTTCTCAGCATCAGGGATCATCTTCTGCACTTTCAATAACTAGCAACTCAACGATGGCCCAGTCTCCATGGAACAATCCTGGGGCGGTTTTAATGCCTCCACCCCTGAGCCCAATACCGGCCCATCCTGAGAAATGGCTACCTAAATTCAATCCAAAAGCAGGCATGCTAGCCGAAGAACATATCAATAATTTCATGCTTTCTGTTAATCTCAACGGAGTTACTAACGAAGATGCTGTTGTTCGGCTTTTCCCCTATACAATGCAAGGAACAGCGGGGTCATGGTACTTTTCGTTACCTTTCGAATCCATCACAAGTTGGGACATTTTTCAAAGTCAATTCCTTACCAGGTTCGGTGATGACAGATCCACAACGACATTGATCAATGACCTATCTAATCTTAAAGCTGAGGCTAGAGAACCCATTAAAGATTTCAACTTACGGTTCAATAAGATCCTCAACAAAATCCCCGCTGCTTCACAACCCAGCGAGGAAGTAAGATGTGAATGGTATATCACGGCCTTACCATCAAACTTGGCTATCTTCGTAGATAGGGCAAACAAGACCACCTTAGTTGAAAACTTGACAGAGGCATTAGCAGTAGAAAAACGCGTGGTAGCCCTAGAAAAGAGATCCGCTATAGAAGAACGCAAATCTAAGAAAATCTCTTTCAAAGAGGACACCAAGAAGAAGCAAACGAAAGATCCTTTCGATTTGGAAGGATTACAAAAAGTGTTAAAGGCCATGTCCAATGAGATGATTGACATAAAAAAACAAGTAGCAGAGACTTCTTTGAAAAAGCCCTACAGAACTTTTAAAAGAAATCCTCCCATGGAGGTGAAACCACCCAGTGCTGTCTCAAGCGTTGAATCTGAAGAAGAAGAAGAAGAAGAGAATGCCACTGAAGGGCAGACCGATGATGAAGAAGTTCTGGAACTACAAGGAATGTGGGACTTCATCCTCCCACAAGAAGAAGATCAAGAAGTATTTCCGGTTAGCACAAGAAGCAAAAATCAACTTGATCCTCCCCAAACTACACCTAAACACAAGGGCGCAAGCGCCTCCATCAAGAACACTGATATTGTCGGATGAAATGGAGTATAACATCATCGATGACATGAAAAAGACTAGGGCTAATATTACTCTTTATGAATTGAGCATATATTACTCTTTATGAATTGAGCAAATTGAAACATCAACAGAAAATAATGATGAAAGAATTACATGCTGTGCCTACTACATCTTTACCTACAGCTGTAGCTTCCCACAACATGGGAAGACCTCCAACCAACGCGATCAATAAGATTGATCCAAATGACATCGCCTTGATTGGAGGAAGATCAAGATCTCATACTCCTCCTTTTCTTCTCACCTATGAAATCTTCAATAAAAACGTGCACAATTGCTTGGTCGATTCTAGTGCTTCAACGAATATTTTACCCAGATCAATATGTGCCAAATTGAATGTTCAACCTCAAAAATCCGCAGTACGTATAGTTCAACTTGATCGATCCCAAGTCGAAGTGATTGGTGAACTTAATCAAGTGACCATAAGATTGTCGTCTAACCCAAAAGTGTGTCAGGTTATCGACATTCTAGTAGCTGATATCCCTGAATTCTATGGTTTGATTCTTAGCAGGGATTGGTCGGAGAAACTCCACGGATATTTCTCAACCGACTGGTCGCACATGTGGTTACCATACAACGGTAAACCAAATCAGATAAAGGTTGAATGAGAGTTGCACCAAAAGTACATAGTGATAGAATTGGAAGGAGAAAATGAAGCAATAACATACAATAGCAGCATCATAGGCAATTACTCAGTAGATTCTTTCCTCGGCAATTTCAATGCTCATATCTCACCTTACTTAGAGAATTCAGTTTTGTCCCAAGTTGAAAATTTTTCCCAAACTGATGACTCAAAATGTTTTAGTTTTTTAGATAATTCTGTAAATACATCTTTGTTTTGGAAATTATATTTTGACGGCTCTAAATCTAATGAGGGAGCAGGAGCAGGATGCGTTCTGATTAGCCCAGACGGGAACAAGATTATGCTTACATGCAGACTTGAGTTCGATTGCACAAACAATACAGCGGAGTACGAAGCCTTGGTCCAAGGCCTATACAAAGCAATCGGATTGAATGTTAAGTATCTTCAAGTCTTTGGAGATTCTGAGATCGTCTTCAAACAGGTACGTAACACCATACATTGCCTGTCAAATCATTTAAAGCACTATCAATCTTTAGTTCAAGATCTCACTGCACATTTCATAGCATTCAATATCTTGTCAATCCCAAGACTTCAAAACGCGAGCGCAGACCTGTTAGCTAATGTAGCCTCTAGACTTATTCCCTTCGAAGATTTTAGTCCTGATAGGTTTTCGATAGAATTAATCTTTAGACCATCCATCCCTGACAACATCACCAATTGGAGAGTATTCAACGACGATCCTGACATCGTAAATTTCCTCACTTCTGAAGGATCCTACTCAAATCAAATAATTGACGAAGACCATCATGATCACCAAATACAACAAAACGGCACTAACAATGCTATACCGAAATCAATGGTTAAGTTAGAAGATTTATATGATTTGAAGAGTCGGTTTAAAATATCCGCCAATGCTAAACTCTACAGTTCTACTTTGAACTATGAATTAGTAAACCTAGGGACCGATTAGAAGCCACAAAACGTTAACCTAGGCCACGGCCTAGCCCCTAAAGAGAAATTAGCATATATCCGTCTTCTGAGACAATACAAAAACGTTTTTGCCTGGAATTACGATGAACTAAAGACATACGACACTTCTATCATTCAACACGTTATCCCTATGATTGACAATGAAAAACCTGTCCAGCAGAAGCTCAGAAAAATACACCGTAACTTAGAAAATCAGATAAAAACTGAGCTAAATAAGTTGTTGAGAGCCAGAATAATTTTCCCCGTCAAACATTCCAAATGGGTATCCAATATGGTGCCCGTTAGAAAGAAAAACGGAGACATTAGAATCTGTATCGATTTCCGGAATCTCAACAAAGCCTCTCAGAAAGACAATTTTCCCCTCCCACCTATGGGGCAAATATTGCAGGTAGTAGCAAGCTCAGAATTAATGTCTTTCCTGGATGGATTTTCAGGATACAATCAAGTACTGGTGCATTCCGATGATCAGTTGAAGACTACATTCCGAACCAAATGGGGCACTTATGCATATCGGAAGATGCCATTTGGTCTGATCAATGCCGGCGCTACCTTTCAGAGAGCCATGGACATCGCGTTTAAAGGGTTAGTCAATAAATCAGTAGTGATTTACCTGGATGATATAACAGTGTACTCCAAAAAACGAAGCGACCATCTCAAAGACTTGAAGCAAATCTTTCAAAGATGTTTAAGGTATGGGATTTCGCTTAACCCAAAGAAATCTTTCTTCGCCTTAAGTGAAGGGAAATTGCTAGGATTCATAGTGTCGAAATCTGGTATTCACATTGAACCTGACAGAATCAAGGAAATTTCCGAAATATCCATACCCCATAACAAGAAAACCATCCAATCTTTCCTTGGACAGATCAATTTTGTGAAAAGGTGTGTCCCGGATTTTTCACATATTATTTCTCCCTTACAAAATATGATAAAAAAGAATTCAAATTTCAAATGGGGTCTAGATGAGCACGAAGCATTCAACTTGATCAAACAAGCTATCATTAATGCTCCATCTTTGGCCACCCCGAATTTTTCAGAATCTTTTATCTTATACATTTTTGCCTCAGAGAAATTTTATGCCGCGATTTTGACCCAAGCAAATCAAGAAAAGGCGGAAGCTCCAATTGCATTCTTTAGCTCAAACTTACAAGGTGCTGAACTTAATTATTCAGATGTAGAGAAACAGGCGTATGCCGTTTTCAAAGCGATCAAATATTTCAGACCTTTCTTATTTAAAACTCACACCAAAGTCGTAGTACTGTTTCCAGCGGTAAGAAACCTTCTGGTACAGAAGGACGTGGGCGAAAAAAGAGCAAATTGGATTACCGCTTTACAAGAATACGATCTTGAGATCAAACCAGCAAACATCGTAAGAGGTCAAGGCTTCTGCAAAATGTTAGCTGGAGCATCGCAAATTCCTGAGAACTCATCTGAAGAGGTACAAACGTATGAGGTAAGCCTAAACGACGCAGAATCATTATATGCTGACACCATTTATTTTCTTAAGAACGGGTATGCTCCATCACGTCTGGATCACACCAAGAAAAGAGCTCTGAGATTGAAAGCTAAACAATACCAGCTCATAAATGATGTTCTGTTTAAAAGGAATTACGATTATGTACTTCTTAGGTGTCTTGAGAAAACTGAAGCCGAAAAGGTTTTGCAGGAACTCCACGATGGACCAGCAGGTGGACACTATGCTGGAGATGCGACTGCACATAAAATCTTGCGTGCAGGATATTATTGGCCCACGCTGTTCAAAGACTCATACAATCACGTAAGGAAATGCCAAGTCTACCAGACTACTGCAGGAAAACAAAGGAAATCGTCCATGCCGCTACAGCCGGTCAACATCGAGCAACCATTCAGCCAATGGGGCTTGGACATAATAGGTGAGATCGTTCCTCACTCTTCTAAGCAGCATAAGTATATCCTCACGGCAACCGATTATTTTACTAAATGGGTAGAAGCAGTTCCTCTCAAGACAGTCAATTCTGAAAACATTATTGAATTCATAGATCAATTTATCATTACTAGGTTTGGATTGCCAACGGCCTTAATGTTTGATAATGCCTCATATTTTTCTGGAAATGCCATGACTGAGTTTGCGCTTAAAAGAGGGTTCAAACTGAAATATTCTGCCAACTACTATCCGCAAGGTAATGGATTGGCTGAATCAACAAACAAGAACCTAATCAGGATTATCAAAAGAACAGTTGACCAAAACCAAAAGAATTGGCACAAAGCGCTGGTAAATGCTTTATGGGCTGATAGAATCACAAAGAAAACTTCAATCGGCACTTCTCCCTTTAATTTAGTTTATGGGAAAGAAGTGGTTCTTCCGACTCACCTAGTCATTCCCTCTTTGTCTTTAGTGCAATACGTCGATGAAGTATCTACTTCCTCTTTACAATTAAGACAAATGGAAATAATCAAACTAGAAGAACAAAGAGAACAAGCTAGGAAAACCCATGCTCATCACCAAGCGCTGATAAAATCCTCTTTTGACTCAAGCATCATAACCAGAAAAAACTTTCAGATGGGAGATTTAGTTTTGAAATGGGATAAGGCTCATGAAGAAAAGGGAAAACATATGAAATTTCAGAAGCTGTGGCTTGACCCTTTTCAGATTGTAGAAGTCATAGGCCCATCTACATTTATGTTGCAGGATTTGGCAGGGAGAAGAGATTCTTTACCTGTCAATGGACAGATTCTTAAAGTATATTTTCCATAGAAGAGCATTCTTCTATTTTTTGTAGGTTAGATTTAGTTTTTTAGTTTTTATTTTGTTTTGATTTTCTCTTTTTATGAATAAAACCGGTTGTAAATGATCATTTAAAAGGATTCATGAAAGAGCACACCAATTCTCTATCAGATTTTGATTTCGCTTGTACAAGTAGCAAAATTTTTGAAAATTCTGATTTTTATTATTGACAAATAGAGTTAACTTTACCCTGATTATGATGTTAGTTTCAACCCCTAAAAACTTTGACAAAAGCAACCTTTGGTAAAGAATTGTTTTGTATCAGCACAATGAAAGGTATCATCAATAATAAAATAAATATTCTCTGCAAAACTGCTGTTTTCAAAAAACTCTATTATTGTCGTCCAGAGCTTTCTTAAGGAAAAACAATGACTTCCTCCCTGCTAAAAGGAAATCGCAGCGTTCAGAGAAACAATCCAAGAAAACACTATATCTCAAAGAATAAGAGGTCTCATCATGAGCCGACTTATCATGATCACAGATATTATAACTTGCTGACTTTGCCAATACTGTCTATCAAAACAGGGCAACGACTTAAGATTGTTGCAATCAAAAGACAAGAGGTCTCATCACGAGCCGGCTTATTCAGCAAAAGTGTAAATCAAGTGAATGACTGTGTCATAATTTGGCCACCAAACCAAGACATTGTTCTTTAGAGAATAAAAAAGGAAAAAGTGTCAAAAGGATTTTTCTCTAGAATGTTGCGAGTAACCTCAAGCAGGAAAAAGGATCATTGCTGGATAACATGGTAACCCTGTTGAGGCTATGGATGCTTGCGGGAAGCAGAGGCTCTACCTACGACAAATGAGCATACTTTAAAGCCAGTACGCAGAGAAGACCTTATTTTATCTTTAATAAAGACCGAGTAATGTCTGGTGTGAATGCAAGAAAAAACCTGAGAAAGCAGACAATTGGGATATAAAAAGGGTTGAGACAAAGTATCGTTGACAGGGTGAGGGATAATCTACTCTATCTGTCCATAACAAAATTTAGACATGAAAATTTTGCTGTTTCGGAAGTGAACGGTCAATAGAAAAGCAGAGATAACTGGTTCTTCACAGTGAATCGCCATTGTTGTGGTCACCAACAACCCCCCTCTTTGTTTGATATTAGCAATAACATCAAGCAAAGGAGGACCCTTAACCAAAAAATCCCAAAAATATTTTGTTAAAAAATCTTTTGTATTTAACTCCCTAAGAGCTATATCGCGTCGCAAAGGTAGAGAGAAGCGTTTTCCCAAAGCGCATAAATACGCTGCAAAGAAGCGACGCGAAACCCATCGCATCGCATGCATTAAAAGCGCTCAAAAAGGGAAAACCTAAGGAATCGCCGACGACCGATATGCGACGTCGCACATCGCAGCGTCACATAAGCAGCACAAGGTGATAAAACGAAAATCTGCGATCTGCGATCCTACAAAAATTGCGATCTGCGATCTGCGATTTGCGACAAACGAGACTATCAATTGCTGCGATGACACTTCTTTACATCGCAATCTTCGACGCTGCGATGCGAATCGCAGAAACCATTCATCGCAAAGATCCCTCGGCATGATCTGTAAGCCCAAAATTGAGCGCGCACCTTACGGGAAATTAATGATTGTACGCCTGTGTATCCAAAGATGATTGTGTTGCGTTTTTCGAAGAGTCAAGTCATAATGAGTGTCATGATTATGCATTCATTAGAACTTAATGCTTTCATGTCAATCTTTTCGTCGTGTCTCTTTTCATTTGCGTGAACTATAAGGCAACAATTAATATAAATCTATATGCAGGAAACATCTAAGGAAAAAGGGAAAGCGCCAATGCTAGGAGAACGGAGAGGAGATGACTTCGCAAATGGATACCACATGCAGCAGAACCGCGGACTCCAGAGTATCACTCAGATGCTGATGGAAATAGAATATCCAGAACTCAGAGTCAAAGGCGCACAAAAGCTAAGCGTTTACGAAAGATCCTGAAGCCCGAATTGGGTAAAGCAAAAAGAAAAACGCTTAAGAGGGAAGACATCCCAGAAAAGCCTGGAACAAAGAACGGAAGCAAGTTTCAATTCAGAAAATTGTTCAGGCAACGAAGTCCCTAACTCATTGAGTCATTCACACGGCCGGAAACCGAAATAGCAATAGCACAATCAGTTTGAAAGAAATCTGAGTTGTACTAAGTATACACGCCGTGAAGACACTCCTCCAGAAGAAGACTTTCAAAAATATCTTCTAGTTTGTCAGAAAGAGGTGCCAGCTCTTGTTATTTCTAATTTTCTAGCTCGAACAAAAGGAAAGGACAATCAGCCGACTCTTTCCAGGCGAACAGCGCATTGCTTACAGCACTAAGGAGCAGATACAGAAACGGTTAGAAATTAGATTCAGTTTTTAGAAATAAATTTGTTTTAGTAAAAGGGCGGTCATTTGAAGCCGTTTCCTAAATTTGTGTAATTAAGATTAGTCAGTTAGTAGTATTTAACCCTTCTCACGGCATTTGGAGAAGGGTCCGGAAATTTGTCAAAAAACTTGTCCTCAGAACATGCACTTTTGCACCCTCGGAGGGGGTTTTTGATGAATGGACGGATCGAGATTTATTTATGTTTGCATCTTAATGTCTGCTACTGATGTTGCACTTCTGTACTCTTAGTAGGCGTTAGAAGTAAGTAGAAATAAATCGTTATTGCTTGAAGTTTGTGAGTAAAAATCAGTCATAAATGGTACTTTTATCTCTTGACGAATTTCTGCTTGCATTCTTAGAGTAATATACAGCTGATGTTGTTTATATGTTAATGTATGAATGTGTGGGTTACCATTTGGCACTTTTGTACGGTGGAGTCATTTATTTGTGCTTGACATATGAATAACTGATTATGCGATATGCTGTTCACAACTGTTTTGCTTAACTTTTTACGCAGAATGGTTCATCTTAATTGATTTATATTCTTATGATAGCTGAATGATCTTTATTACCAGTTATTGTATGAAATCTTTCTAGATCGCATAATGGAAAAGTTCTACCCCGGGTTAGCGTAGATTAGATGTATTGTTTTTGTTAGATTAAAGTAGCATAGAGTCAGTTTAGAGTTTAGAATTAAATTAGCTTAGGGATATCTCTAGATTTAGCATCACCAAACTCTACACACACACACCCCTTAGATTGGGAAGCTGGTCCCATTATCCCCAGTCGGACCCGCTACACCAAACGGGCACGGAGCCGCCAACCAGGTTCCCGACCGGGTGGGTATCCCCCTTGTTGTTGACCCGATTTCAGGGCCCTCAACAGAGAGGAAGAGGAAGAAGCCAAAATAGAGGTGAAAGAAACAGTCCAGCAAATGCTCAAGGAAGAGGCAACAATCCAAATCAAAACCAAGGCCAAGGCAGCAGTCAACAAAGTGGACAACATCATGCTCAAACACAAAGGTATGAAAAATCCAATGTCCAATGTTATTACTGTAAAAAATATGGGCATTATGCCAATGAATGTAGGAAGAAGCAGCATGATATGAATAATAGATCTAGTGCAAATATCACTAGAGAAAATATCAGCTAAGATACTGTGCTTTTAGCTTGTAATATGGCTAAAACAAACAGTGAAGATATATGGTTTCTAGACTCCGGTTGCAGCAACTATATAACAGGAAACATAGCTTTGTTTTCTAAATTAGATCAAAATGTGAAATCACAAGTCACACTTGGGACTGATAGTAAAATTTCTGTTATAGGAAAGGAGAAGTTAAAATATTTACAAAGAAAGGTGAAAAGAAAACCATAGCAGATGTTTATTATGTTCCTGAAATGAAGTGTAACCTCTTAAGTATTGGACAGCTTGTTCAAAAATGTTACAATTTTTTCTTTGAGAATGATGTATGCATCATCATGGATAGAGCACCCAACAAAAGATGTATTGCTAAAGTGAAGATGACAAGGGACAGGATGTCCCCTCTCAAAATAAGGGCAGATTTGAAAAATAAAGAAGTAATTGCAGCAGTGACACAAGAGGCTTTCCAAAGTGTACCAAAAGATGAAAATTGGTTGTGGCACTTGATATTTGGACATCTCAACTTTGGAGGTCTTAACTTATTGAGTAAAAAAGGAATGGTAAGGGGATTACCATTGATAGAGAAACCGGACAGCCTTTGTGAATGTTGTATCTTAGGGAAACAACATAGAGAAAGTTTTCCATCAGGAAAAGCATAAGGGCGAAAGCACCCTTAGAGATTGTCCACTCAGACTTATGTGGATCGATGCAAACTCCATCACTTGCAGGGAGCCAATATTTTCTAACATTTATTGATGATTTCAACAGAAAGGCTTGGGTTTATTTCCTGAAGAACAAAAGTGAAGTGTTTGAAAAATTTCGAAATTTCAAAGCACTTGCGGAAAACCAAAGCGGGCTGCATATAAAAGTTCTAAGAACTGATAGAGGAGGTGAGTATATCTCCAAGGAATTTCTACGTTTTTGTAGAGAAAATGGAATTCATAAGAAATTTACAGCGAGGTACACCCCGTAGCGAAATGGAGTTGCCGAGAGGAAGAACAGGACAATCATGGATATGGCGAGGAGCATGTTGAAGGCAAAGCATTTGCCAAATGATTATTGCGCTGAAACTATACATTGTGCAGTATTTATTTTGAATAGATGCCCTACAAAAGCAGTCATAAATAGAGTGTCGGAAGAAGCATGGAGTGGGAGAAAGCAAGGAGTCACCCACATGAAAGTTTTTGGATGTGTGGCCTATGCACACATTCCAGATCAGCTAAGGAAGAAGTTGGACAGCAAAGGGGAGAAATGTATTTTCATTGGATACAGTGGGGAATCCAAAGCTTACAGGTTGTATATCCCATCTACCAAGAAGTGTTTTGTGAGCAGAGATGTTCAGTGTATTGAGGAGGAAGTTTTGGAAGCATAGAGAAAACAGTGAATGTTAAAAACTGTTTGTCTCATGATGAAGATGATGAAGAGATGGCTGAAATACATCTCCAAACAACAACGCCAACACAAGGACAACAAGAGACACCCTTGAGGAGAAATGAAAGTGCTTCTCCAAACACGCCACAAGGAGGAAATTCAAGTGCTTCTTCAAGCACTTGCACACCAAATGAAAGAGGTAAGAAGTTCAGAAAATTAAGTGACATTTATGATGAAGGTATGAACTCTTTATTTTCATTATATTGTCATGTTGATGACCCTATTCATTTCGAAGATGCAATTAAAGATAGGAAATGGATAGAAGCTATGGATGAGGAAATCAATGCCATAGAAAGAAACAAGACATGGGATTTAGTTGAACTACCAAAAGGAAAATAAGTCATTGGAATTAAATGGGTCTACAAGACCAAGAGTAATGCTGAAGGCAAAATAGAAAGACACAAGGCAAGATTGGTTGTCAAGGGATACAAGCAGCAGTATGGGAGAGACTATGAGGAAACTTTCGCACCGGTTGCTAGAATGGAAACAGTGAGAGCAGTGTTGTCCATAGCAGCACAAAACAAATGGAAAGTTTACCAAATGGACGTGAAGTCAGCATTCTTAAATGGAGTGTTAATAGAAGAGGTTTACATTGAGCAACCTCTAGGATATGAAAAGAAAGGCCAAGAGCACAAAGTGTGTAGATTGAAGAAAGCTATTTATGGGTTGAAGCAAGCACCAAGAGCGTGGTACAGTAGGATAGATTCCTATCTACTGGAAAATGGATTTGAAAAGTGTGAGGGAGAACACACCGTCTACATCAAAGAAAATGATGGTAAATTACTAATTGTTGTGTTATATGTTGATGATGTAATTTTCACAGGTAATGATGACTACTTCATTGAAAATTTCAAAACAGTGATGAAATAAGAATTTGAAATGACTGATATGGGTTTGCTGAGATACTTCTTAGGAATAGAAGTAGATCAAAATGAAAATGGGATTTTTATCTCACAAGCGAAATATGTTAATGAAGTGTTGGCAAGATTTAACATGCAGGACAGAGAGGCGACAATTACTCTCACAGTGATGGGATTAAAACTCAGCAAAGATGACAGCAGCAAGGATTTTGATCCTAGTTTGTATAAGAGTATAGTTGGCAGCCTCATGTATTTAATTGCAACTAGGCCAGATATAATGTTTGCTGTTAGTTTAATTTCCAAATTCATGGAAAGGCCAAAGGAGGCACATTGGCAAGCAGCAAAAAGAATTCTGAGGTATGTTAAAGGTACTAAAAGGTTTAGCATTTTATATACTACTTCAGAATGTTCAGATTTAATTGGATACACTGATAGTGATTGCGCTGGAAGTGTAGATGATCGAAAAAGCACATCCGGTTATGTTTTTCACATGGGTTCAGGAGCTATTTCATGGGCTTCTAAAAAACAACCTATTGTAGCGTTGTCTACAGCAGAGGCTGAATATGTGGCAGCTATAGCAACAGCATGTCAAATAGTTTGGATGAGAAGGATGTTAAAAAGTTTAGGCTAAGAGCAGGTAAAAGGAACAGTATTTTTTGTGACAATAGTTCAGCTATTGCATTATCAAAGAATTCCGTGTTTCACAAGAGAACGAAACACATTGACACAAAGTTTCACTATATTAGGGAATTGGTGAACAATGGAGAAATTGTTTTACAACATTGCAGGACTCAGGAACAGGTTGCGGACATTCTGACCAAGCCATTGGACTAGAAAAGTTTTGAATTTCTGAGGAAATGTCTGGGTATGACTGATAACCCAGCAGTTGAAATTAAAGGGGAGTGTTGAAATATTAATAATTTCAACTGCACCGCCTTTTGCCAAAAGTTGTTTTTCCCCGTGAGGCTTCGATCACACCGACCAGCTGACGCGTGTCCACAGTACGGTTTCAAAACCACTCATTCCCCAAAAGGTAAAGGTAGGTAAGAAGAGGCCTTCTGATATTGACCACAGCCGTCTGATTTTTTGAGGGCAGATCAACGGTTGACGTATAGCAACAGACCTGCAACATTAATTTCTTAACGTGAAGTTTTTGATTTTTTTGAGGGCAGATCAACGGTTGACGTATAGCAACAGACCTGCAACATTAATTTCTTAACGTGAAGTTTTTGATTTTGACCGCCAGGCTTAACAATAAAATAATTAATGAATTTACTCCGGTCAGTAAAGGTTGGTAAAACTTTAATTTTATTATTTGTTTAATTCACGGAAAATATGGGCATAGGTAAACATATATGTAATGTTTTACTTTTATTACTTTTTTATTGTCTACGGGAGTATGGTTCAAAGTAGTATGTAATGTTTTTTTTGGTTCATTGTATTGGCAATGAAAACACATATCAGTGTGAATATAGAGGAACAGGGCAGCGTAGGGAGCAGCCGAGAGGTAATTTTTTTTGTTGTTGCTTATTGAGAGAAAACGAAAAGGAAAGGAATTTGCAGCAGAACGTGAATGTAATATTTTGTTGAAAGGGAAATGTAAAACGCAGCAGCATAAATGCAAGTGAAAAAAATTTACACATAGCAGTGTAAATTTTTTTTTGTAAGAGATGGAGTAATTTTGTTTCTGCTTCTGAAGCAGTGTTGGTAAAAATCCAGAGGAAAACGTTTTTGTAACAGCGGTTTCATTTTAATGAATACAACGATTTTGTGGTTGTGTGTAATACTCTGTTCTCAGAAAACAATTATAACTTCCCTGTGTAAAGATCCTGTGCAAAACAGAGCATTTTCTCTGTTCAGTGATTTTGTTTTCAAATTTGTCAGAAAATTCCTAACAGTTTTCTGCCCCATCAATACCTATGGACGCCAATCCAGCATGTGCACAGTCAATTATCCACTTAATATAAACGTCTATGCTCTGAAACACCTGAAAGAGTCTATGTTCCTCCTCATTGAAAAATTCCATATCATTTACGCTGCCAGTTGTTTCCTTTTTTACCCACCTGACCATAATGGCAGCGACCTCCGCCGTCCATCCATGACATGACAAGGCAGAGATGTTCCACTTGGCATATCGCTTCTCATCTTGGTCGTCGTTCATCACCTCACGTGCAAAAATAGATCCTTTCTGCATTCTGGAGTGCCTGGCGTCCAGAATTGTTACCGATACCAAAGTCAAGCGTGTGGGCCGTCGGGGATGGTGATGGATCCACCAGAGGTACGTCCACCAAGTCCAAGATAGTGACAATGTCAAAGTCTATAATATGACATCAATCAATGAACTTCATAATTTACAGATGTTTTATTATATTATTATCGACGGTGAATTTACTGTCGGTAGGCCGCATTGGTTAGGAGAGTGTTTCCAGAATTTTCCGGAAGCTGCAGAAATCGTTTTTTCTAAAATGGTTTGCCTTTGCCATTGGAAACAGAGATGGAATTTTGACCGTATTTAACGGTTACAAATTTTCAATGGCCGTTTTTCTTGACGGGTTTGAAATAGTGAAAACTTATTTTTGATAGTTAATATTTTTCGGAAAACGTTATTAAGACCTATTCCATTTTCCACCTGAACGGTTTTGCAAAAAATTTAGGTTTTGTTTCAGTGGTGCACATTCTTTGTAGTAATGACCTGGCATGAAAGAGATGATATGCATTCATACATGGCATCCCCAACGCATCGATTGCATACGGTGTGGTCCCACCAAATATTGCAGGGAATCATCTTGGGAACTGCTACATCTCCTAATTCCCAATTTCTAAGCCTTCGCTACATGATAACACATTTGACATGTGACTTAATCGATTAAGGCTACGTGATAACA
Organism: Pinus tabuliformis; assembly: GCA_031772625.1. Taxonomy (NCBI): domain Eukaryota; kingdom Viridiplantae; phylum Streptophyta; class Pinopsida; order Pinales; family Pinaceae; genus Pinus; species Pinus tabuliformis. Next base: position 84,527,230 of record CM062806.1, on the reverse strand, counting down.
CATTTGAGTGACCACCTTCCTGACAACCTCTCGATTAAGTCTAAAGTGTGTTTAAGTCCACGTGACCACCTTCATCTGCCACCTTCCTAACAATCTATCGATTAAGTCCAAGTGTGTGTAAGTCTACGTGATAACACACTTGAGGTACCTCCTTCGTCTTCCACTTTCCTAATAATTTTTTCATCATTAAAAAAAATTGAAAGTGATTATGAATTTCAGAAACTTTTAAGCACCGTAAAATATCTCTAAATTCATATCACGATTTTGAAAATATATATTAATTAGTATTTTTATTTTCTTGACAATTAGACAAATATATGTTCAATATAATGATGCATTATAAACGTTTATTCTGTTATTCTCTTGAGTGATGGAGGATTAATGCGAAAAGAAATACAATATAATACAATATATAGAAATATGTGGTTGGTGGGTGGGTTGGTTGATTGGTTTAATTATTTGCATGTGCCTTGAATTTAGTATGGAGATAAAATGTAATGGAAGATAAAAATGTTATCTATGGGAGATAAGAAATGTGATGGTTAACTATGTTTTTTGCATCTGCTTTGAATTTAATATGGAGATAAAAAGTAACAAGATAAAAATGTTATTTATGGGAGATAAGAAATATGATGGTTAACTATTTATGATGTAAAAAAAAGTATATAAATGATGAATGAGTGAGTGGTAATCGATTAAAAATAATAGTAAGGTGATAGTTGTAACATATTGTTGTGCATATTAAATAATTCAATCAATTTGTTCTTAGTTATATCGCTGAAATAATAATAAAAGGAATTTGAATGTGGTTATGTATAATACTTAATTTTATTATACAAATAATTTATAATTTTTTTGTTATGAAAACTGTTGAGAATTTCTAGTTATCAATATTTACATTTTTACATTTACCTAATACAATATTGAAATCACCCCATAAATTATCAAATAACAAATAACACCATGTGAGTGAACCCATCAATTTTAAAAGAAAAAGTAATTATTAACATATATCAATCATATTTATGAATATAATCATACCGGTCTTAAATTTATCAATTCCTCTTACTTAAATTATTATTAGCTATAAGTATAAATTTATTTGTATTTTAAATTAATTAAATATTAATGATTAAAAGCTAATCATTCTTATAAAATTTTAAAAAAATTCACCAACCCATAAGAAAAAAAGTATATTAGCATTCATATATCAAAGCACTAAGCTTCAAACAAACTTGGAAAAAAAGTGCATTCTTCTTTTCATATTTACTTTTAAATGAAATCTCAAATATTTTTTTTTTTTTTACAAAATATATATTTTTATACAATTATATGTAGATAAAGGATTTGGATTTTGTGAACTCTAGGATGATATTAAAATGTAAAAGTGTATTTTAATTGTCTTATATTTTAATTTTTTTGAGTAAATTTTGTGGTTAATGGATTTATTGGATTGTAAAATTTAGTTATATATTCCACACAATTCAAGGGCCCAAAGGGTTTTTTAGGACATTCAATCCATTTATGACTTCAAAAATACAATATAAATAATACAAAATTATAATCTTGCCAAGAATTTTATTACCAAATTCTGACAAAAAGACCAAAAAGTACAACAATTAAACCACACCAAATCTTAAGAGACAAAAGCATATATACCTACTTTCCAACTTAAAAATCACAAGTTGGGCTTAGGCACCATCTCCATAAAACCTATGAGAGGGTAATAAGATTAATGGCTCTCATGACACCTTCAACTCCTAATATACAAGCTAAGTAGGGGAATGCCCTCAAACAATGAAGGCCCAATCACTATAAAGAAAATACCAATTAATAGAAATTTTAACAAACACTCTTGTTCTTGTTCTCTTTTTAGTGGAGCTGAATAGAAAAAGAAAAAAAATTAGAAGAGTATTTTTTGAGCACATAAACCTTGAAAGTCTTGACAATTACATTTTCATAGCATCCCTCTCTCACTTGATAAATATACATCCTCCCATGTTCAATTTTTGTAAAATACATATATTGAAAAAGATGCAACATGGAAAGGAAAACATATAATTCTCCTAATGCTTGTTATTAAGTATACCACACATGTACATCATGTTACTAGCCATGTTAGTTTTAGGGTTAATATGAAACCTAAATTTTGTTAAAATGACAATTTTAAAAGAGGAGGCATTAATATGCACAATACCATGCACATTACATGAGGCTAACATTTAATAAAAAAATGTTAATGCACTAAATAAAGTAGCTACATTGATTCAAGTGATATAATGTGTAGTATAATAAGTTTTAAAAGGATTGTTTTGTAATGTGAACTAAACATGGTATTCATCTAGTGTGCTCTAAATAGGCCATTGCATCAAGGTCCGATTAAATTATTTTAATTAAAAAATTGCTTTTGAAGTGTACTAAACATAGCTATACATTGTTGCATAACACGAACATATGTAATAAGGCATATTAAGATATATTATAAAAGAAAACATGTTAACAGTGTGCCCCATACCTATCAATGTGCTAATGCATTGGAATATGAGCCACATTGAAGCAGGGTAAAAAAAAAACACCAACCAAAATTATTATTTCAATTTTCCTTTAGTACTTACACATGTTCAAGCCTCAATGCTCTCTGAGAATGTAATAATGAAGGAGGAAATCATAACATAATCCTATAACATGATGTTAATAGACCCACAATGGTCATTTATTATAAGTTTAGTTTTTTTAATTTTTAAAAGGTTCATGTATATCACATGATCCAAAGAAATGGTAAGGTATATAACATAAAATGTATACTTTATCTTTAGATCCAATAGTATATACTAGATTATGTAAACCATAACATAAACCATATTAATTAATATACTTTTGAGTTTTTATTAATGACATTCAATAGCTTTGTTATGTTAGTCATCTTATATGTCCCATAAGATCTCTTTACTCATATCTCATATAGATAAATGTCATGGCATTTCAGGGTCAACAACATTTGATTTTAGGTTTCAAAATTTTATTGTGAGTGATTCATGCAATTTCAAACCATGTTTCAAGATTTAATAAGTCATTTGTGTGTTATGTTCATTTTGTTTTCTCCTTATGATATATGTTGTCACTTTTAACGACACCTGCAGCACGAGTGCTTTAGGGGACATAGAAATATTCCTAGAGACAACCTTTGGGTTGATTGTAGACCAGTGACTAGGACATCTTAAATAGAGGAGTGCATGGAATATTATATGCGAGGGGGTTTCTGCAGCACTCCAATTGTCACAAGTTTTAAAAGGATAAAACAGGGCTTGGTTCAATTGACCTTCATGAAGGTATACTCAAGCCAACACAAGGATCCGAATGCTCAAGGGATAAACTTGGCCAACCTCAAAGAGAAATGTCTAGTTCTGGTGGCCGAAACACAACATGAAGCTTTATATTGAAGTTGTAGTAAAGTGAAGAGGAGGAAAGAAAGGAGGGGATTCGATGCATAAGGTTGTAACAGAATCCTAAGAAAAAATGTCCCGACAAAGGTATGGAAGATTAAAGAGGTGGAATGGTAGAAACAGGGGGGTGGAAAAGAAGGTTTTAGGCCATATACTCATGGGTGCATCTGTATCCAAAAGCTGAAGCAAATATGTGCCTATTACAGGTACCTAAGTAAATATGTAACTAAAAAAAGTACTATTGCTACTTGGTAATAGATATACAATCATGAACAAGGGAGAACTTGCAATGGAGCGCCAACTAAAGTTTTATTCATGATATATGATGGGTATCTTTATCGCCAAATAGCATGAGTAAATCTAGGCTCACACAGGTACTATAGGTTAAAAAATAACTGAAGTAAATTTGTCTTGTACACAGGGATTGTTCGCTTATTTAGTAGCCTAGATAAATCCACAAATCATTGGGAAACCAACAACTTCATTACACTATTTCATAGAAATAAAAACACTTATGAAACGAGATTACAGAGGGAAAACATACTGCACATTGATCTTCTTGGAATCACCAAATAGTTCCATTAATATTTAAAATGGGCCCAAATACTAGTCCATCACATTGATCAGTATATTGCTCAAGTCCCTCATGAACAAGCAACTTAGGACCAAAAATGGAATCACAAAATTTGACCACTGCGGGTGCAGAATTCCTGAACCAAGATAAATTGTTTCTCCCCCTTATTTATACAAATAAGGGGGGATTTGAATCAATAATTACAAAATATCTCAACCAAGGGCCAGCTATCTACTAGACTAGCTGTCTCGACGTGCAAGGCCTGCTGCCCAAAATGATTACAATTGGATTTTATTTCATTCTTGGAAAAACAGAAATTACATAATAATGAAAAGAAAAAGAAAACGGAACATGATGGAGGAAATATCCCCCTATTGTTACTGTGAATGCCCTTGATCAGGCCACGTCTCTGCTGCGATGTGTCCTTCTAGCTGCTTGGCCAATTTTTTTCACTTTCGCCATCAACTGCTTGACTTCTCCCCTCTCTAGAGCTGATAGCGATCGACCATGGTTGCTTGTTGCAGAGTAGAGGCAGAGCTTGTCCTAGTAGTCCTTCATTGTGTATCTGAATGGAGCTCCATGTCGAGCCATTAAGTCTTCTTGAGCCCCCCCATAGTGATTTACTCATAGTAGACATGAAATTAATAATAGAGTTGGTGCAAGTTAATGATGGTCTCACGATATGTGGTAATATAAAATTAGAAAAATAACATGTTAATTTGGAAAGATAATTAGAGATGCTAATCTAATGAATTTGAATATATATATATATCTATCTATATATATGTATGTATATATATATATATATATATATATATATATATATATATATATATATATATATATATATATATATTCAAATTCATTATGAATTGGCTTTTCAGGTATATGATTTTTATTTATAGGAATTATGTGAAATTTGAGTTTTCAAAACTAGTATATTATTTCAAGCAAAATACAATGCACATGTTTCCATTTCTATAGCGGCTGAGTATCTAAATGATGGAATCTTGTGGAGTTGTAGAAAACATATTATTCTTTGCACAATTAAATTTGCACTCTTAATATAATATATTTCTAATTTAAAGAAGTCATTATATCTGTGAAATTATAAGGCCTTCTGTTGGTACAACTTAAAAGGGTCTTACAATTATCAAACATTCCTTCCCTTTTTACATTATAGGTCTTAAAGTCCTCTAGTGCACCATATAAGTTTTTTCCAAATAGTCAAGGCCCTTAGTTATGGGAGAGATACATGAGGGATGTATTTTAATATTTTTACCTATTAATTTAAAAAATAAATGAGGGATAGATAGATAGATAGTAAACTCTATATGGGTATATTTCAAAAATAGATGTTTGTATGTTTTTCCAGCCTAAACCACTAGATTCATGATCGTGAACCTATATCCGAATTAACCAAGTTGTTATGCATGTAGGATTCCTAATCGTAAATATTTAAATTCCGAAAAATATGTGCATTAATAATGCACGTGTGTTCTTGGTGTCAACAATGTATGCACACTTCTAACACTAGGAGCTTGCACACATTCATGTAACTAGTGACTTTAATACATGGGAAATTGTTGAGGTGGCTTTCGTAGGGTGGGAAGGGTGAGAGAGGGAGGGATAGAGGGACCAAGGAGAGAAAGAAGGAGAAATATAGAGAGAGAGTGCGGTGTGGGGAAGAATGAGTTAGTGGGAATTGGTTATAATGGGTTTAAGGGGGTGCGGAGGGTGAGAAAGGGAGGGATAATGGGGTCAAGGAGGGAGAGAAAGGGAGATGTGAAAAATAATGAGTTGATGAGGGTAGAGAGTGTGTGAGAGTCAAAAGGTGAGAGAGATAAGGGTAGATGGTCAGGAAGGGAGTGGGATGAAGATATTTGTGGTTGACATGGGAAGGAAGAGAGAGCCAAATTTGGAGGGGGGTGTTGTGAATGTGTGTATGTGAGTGTGTGTGTGTGTGCGTGTGTGTGTGTGTGTGTGTGTGTGTGTGTGTGTGAGAGAGAGAGAGAGAGAGAGAGAGAGAGATTGTGTGAGTGAGTAAGGGGGGAGAGAGTGGAGAGGGAAGATAGAGGAAGGGTGGGAGATAGTGAAATGACATGAGGGAGAAGAGAATGAGAGAGAGGGAGAAATAGAGGAGGACAAATAAAGAGAGAGAGAGAGAGAGAGAGAGAGGGAGAGAGAGAGAGAGACTGATGGAGGTTGTTGTGAAGAACACACTAAGTGAGGGGGGGAGGGATAGAGAAATAATGGAAGGGGGAGGGAGGAAGGAATGAGAAAAGAGTATGGATGGTGAGAGGAAGAGGAAGGAGAAGTGTGAGAGAGCGAGATAGATATGGAAAGAGAGAGAGAGTGAAGAGGGAGATAGAGAGAGAGAAGGACATAATGTGCACTTAAAAACAAATATGGAGGGGGGAGAGAGAGAAAGAGAGAGAGAGATTTATAGGGGGGTTGTTGTGATTTACAGACTAAGGGAAGGAGGGAGGGATAACGAAATAGATGAAGGGGGAGCAAGAAGGGAGGGGGAGATAGAGAAAGGGTGGAGAGTGATAGCAATAGAGAGGAAGATGGAGGGAGAGCAATGGAGGGTAGAGAGAGAGAGAGATAGTGGTTAGCGGGGGTTGTTATGAAGTAAGAAATAAGTGAGGGAGGGAGGGATAGATAAATAGAGGGAGCGGGATTGAGGAGGGAGAGAGAGAGAGGATGGAGAGTGATAAAAAGAGATGGGGGTGAGAAATAGGTAAATATGGAGAGAGAGAGAGAGAGAGAGAGACAAACAAGAAGATAGGGAGGAAAGTGGTGTGAGGGGGAGAGGGGGGAATAAGAGAGAGGGTGGGAGGGTGATATTGTGAATTACAGACTAAGGGAAGGAGGGAGGGATAATGAATAAAGGAAGGGGGAGGGGGGAGGGTAGGGGAGATAGAGAAAGGATGGAGAGCGATAGGAAGAGAGAGGAAGAGGGAGGAAGAGCACTGAGGAGAGTGAGAGAGAGAGAGAGAGAGTGGTGAGGGAGTTGTTATGAACTACAGACTTAGTGAGGGAAGGAGGAGGGAGAGAGAGAGGGGACGGAGAGTGATAAAAAGAGAGGGGAGAGAGAGAGAGATAGAGAGTGGGGTGTGTTGAAAATAGCAACGAGAAATGATAAAAATAGAATCCATAAATTCTAGCTTAAGTTGTCCTTGAATTAAACTTAGAATTAAAATCGAATTTTATTCTCATAACAACTTGTAATAGTCAACTAGAGTGAGTTGACTTAGTTAACTTAGGAATTTTGAGTTGGAATTCTTTCTGAAGTCTGGTATATTTTCTCCCTATATTATAGGGGTCCAAGATGAGGTAAGTATGATTTGTAATTAGTTAACTCAGTTTACTGAGTTAAGTTGAGTTAAATTAGTTCCAAACTGTTTGAGGAACTAATAGTGAGTTAACAGTCAGTTAGTGCATTAGTGCACTTAACTAGTGCTACTCCAGTTAATTGAATATTCCCTCATTAGAAACTCATGCATTTTGATTCTAAGAAAGATCCTGTTGAGACTAGAGTGCAGGGACAATGTACTATTTGTTGTATAATTTTTTGAGTAGTATAGATGGTGCATGTAATTAGGAACTAAACCTAGAAAGGATTGTGCAATTATGGATGAGGACTTTCCATTTAAATACAAGCTAATTCTCTTAAGAATGGTGTAAAGAATTAGAAGCTTCGAGGCTTGGAAATTTGGCTAAGTATTGGCCAAAGGAAGTCATCAGGCAGAGGATAGGAAATACTTGTGTAGGTTAAACTGAAGGTTGAGCAGAGCATATTGTACTCATCCAAATTCTTTGACTAAGGGTGAAAGGAAATAGGGGCTTGGAGAGCTGGAGAGTTGGCTAAGTTTTGGCCAAGAGTTTTCTTGTGAGTTAGAGATTGATTTTACTAAGTGCTGGGATTGTTCTTGTGAGAACAAACATAGTATTATCATCTTGGATTTCTGATTAATGAAATACAGATAGTGGGGTTTTGAGCTGTGGTTTTACCCAGATATTTATTGTGTTATGTGTCATTGATGTTCTTCCTCTTATCAATTATTGTTTTTCTCGATCTTTATGGGCTTCCGATGTAAAGAGTAGAAGTAGATTCTTGTCTCTTGCTTTAGAAAATTGCATTAGATTGTGAATCTACAAGATAATTCTATAGGGTGGAGAGATGAAGAGACAAATAAGAAGATAGAGAGGAAAGGGGTGTAGGCAGGGTGAGAGAGAGAGAGAGAGAGAGAGAGAGATGAGGGAGAGAGGGGAGAAAGAGAGTGATGTGGGAGATATAGGAGAGAGATAGAGATGGAGAGAGCATGGAAGAAGAGATGGGAGAGAGGTGGAGTTAGAGAGTGAGAGAGGACCATGAGAGAGAGCGAGAGAGAGAGAGAGAGAGAGAGAGAGAGAGAGAGAGAGAGATGGGGGAGAGGGATGAGAGATAAAGATGGAGAGAGAGTGGAAGAAGAGATGAGAGAGAGTTGGAGATAGAGAGTGAGAGAGGACCAAGAGAGAGAAAGAGTGTGTGTGTGTGATGGGGGAGATAGGGATATGTACGTAGAGAGAGAGAGAGAGAGAAGTAGAAAACGAAATATATACTAAATATAAATAGAGAGATAAAAATAGGGGAGAAGAGAGAGAGAGAAGAAGGAGTTAGAGAGAGAGGAGAGAGAGAAGGAGAGAAGAGAGAGAGAGAGAGGGATAGAGTGAAAGAAGATAGAGAGAGGGAAGTAGAGTATAACACCCTCCTCCCATATCTACCCAAGTAACCAGCGAACCGGGGTAGATATGTGGCGAGAGCCTACTATGATGGGATTCAACCTCCTATGTGACCTTAAGAAAGTGGAATTGACGGAAACATACCACACAAACCTTCCACATTAGTAACATAACTCCCAAGAGCCATCCCAACCACTCAGGTAGACAACCCTTGAGACCAACTAAAGTTTTAGACCATTAAATACATGAGGGATGTATTTTAAGATTTTGACCTATTAATTTCAAAAATACATGAGGGATAGATAGATATATAGATATAGAAAGATAGATAGTAGACTCTATATGGGTATATTTCAAAAATTGACGTTTGTATGTTTTTGTAGCCCAAACCACTAGATTCATGATCATGAACCTATATCCGAATTAACCAAGTTTTTATGCATGTAGGATTCCTACTCAGAAATATTTAAATTCCAAAAAATATGTGTGCACTAATAATTCATGTGTGTTCTTGGTGTCAACAATGTATGCACACTTCTAACACTAGGCGCTTGCACACATTCATGTAACTAGTGACTTTAATACATGGGAAATCATTGAGATGGTGAGGCTGAGAGAGGGAGGGATAGCGGGACAAAAGGAAGAAAGAAGGAGAAATATAGAGAGAGAGCGGGTGTGGTGAAGAATGAGTTAGTGGTGGGTTTAAGGGGGCGGGGAGGGTGAGAAATTTTGAGGAAGCTGTAGAAATTGTTTTTAATTCCACACAAAATTATTTTTCCATTGCCAACAGAGAAAACAAAAATTGGAGTAGTTTTATGAAACATATTTTTACGAGATTAATGAAGGTTATTAATAAGGTTTAATATTAGGGTAGGTGTAGGTTAATGATGATCTCTCATGGAGCATGATAATGAAAAAATAGAAAAACAACAATATGTTAACTTGGAGGGATAATTACAGATGCTCATCCAATGAATTTGAGAATTGGTAGCCACAATTGGAAAAATAAGAGAATCTAATAGGCATCGCAAACATTCTCATTTGGATGGGAACATATGAAAGAAGTGTTAGGAAACTCATTTGAAATTGCATACAAAGTGGCTAAATTCCAAGAGGAGGCAAGAGAAGCTACTAAGATAAAAGAAGAAGTGTAGAAATTAGCTGTTATCTAGATGAAGCCATAGTTTTCACCACATTGTAGTAGCCAAAAGAGAGTGGAGATAACAATGAAATATTCTCAATCAAAGTTTAACTAAAGGATCAAAAGGTTTTTTTGACTTTGAAAATAGTTCTTAATGTAATTTGATTTTTGAAACATTAGTTGATGAGATTGGTTTAGGAAATTTATGATCTAATGGACCCAATCTTACTAGCATGGTTGTAACGAAAATCTTTTATCAGAATCACGTAGAGATATAAAATAAAATTTTACACTAATGCTAACTATTTGATGAATTATATTGTGCAATACCATTGTTAGACACTTATAAAGTGATATTCGGTGGCCAATAGACCTATGTAGTATGAATGCTACTTTCTATAGCAAGGAAAAATTGTCACTTTATGAAGGGAGGTAACATAGTATCTTTTATGAAATTAAATATTAGACTTTTGTATCGTATTCTAGGCCACTATTTTGGTTTGAAAAATCACACACATTGAAAAACATGTAATTTACTATTAGAATTGGGAAAATTTTGGTGAATATTATCAATTTATTCATATCTTTGTAAAAAATAGGCAATTTTTTACCAAAATGGGTGATTGTTTTTAATAGCCAAAAGATAGCTAATTGGAATAATTTCGACCCAAAAATTCCCTAGGTAACACATATACTTAGTCAAATCACATAAATGAAGAGAAAGAACAAATTCTATAATAGAAAAATAGTAGTAGACGATAAAACAACAAACTATCTTCTTCATGATGGAAAGATGGACATGGAAAAGTAAATGAAGATCATGTGTTTCGATCTCATTAATGATATACTTTTTGAAAACCAAAATCCTCCCAATGGGAATGTGCAATCTAAAATGGATCGAAAATAGATAGTAATTGATCATGACTTAGATTAAGAAAAATAATTAGCAAAAGAAGAGGCCACAGAAGTTGTTGTTGTGGAAGTTACTAAAAATTCAGCGAAGTCATTGTTATGAAAGATCTTGAATATTCTATGGAAGAAGAGTTAGTGAAATGACTATAGAGGAAGGGGCTACAAAATACTAGTTTAAATATGTAAATGTGAATGAAGTAGGAGGTTGCAATTATTGGTATGATGGGCACACCTTGAATTAGTTATCTAACCATTTGCCGCAAGGACTTTTGACATGCCAATGTAAGAACTAAATAATTAACAAAATAAAAATTAAAGTTAGGACCTAGAAGGGAATGGTACCAATAAGAGATAAAGTGGAAAATGAAAGGGAAAGTTTAGTTGGATTTCTACCTATCCCAATAGATCTCAATGTTATCCTCTTTGTAGAAAACTAGAATGGCTTGCTCAACAAGATGAGTAAGGGATTGGTTTTATTCTTGTAAGCAAATTTCTAAAATCCAAGAGAGAGCCAAAATACCAAAACTTCCATAAATTGTTGATTAAAAAATACTGATTATTACCATACCAAATTGGTTTCGTGAGATTGGGTTTTTAGGGTGACTCACTATATATTGTGGTTATATTAAGGTGTATGGTTTTAGTTCAATGTGTTTAATAATTTCTTTTGGATTTCATGAGCTAAAATCATGCTATTGCATTATTTAGATTTTGGTAGCATTCACGAAAATGGTTCTTGTATTTATTATATCATCGTTCACTTCCATTTCATCTTCCTATGTAGTGGGACAATTATATATACATACATAGGCACCAAATATATTTTTATATTCACAATAAGTCTTATTTAAAAAACAGGCAACAAAACAATTTTGTATATAGTCATATTGTGATTCATTTTTATAATGGTTGGAAGCATTCTCAAGTGATTACTATTAGTGTGAGACATTGAGTCACTTATCTACTCACAATGATCTTTTTTATTAATTTGTTGTTATTGTGATATGACCAACAATATAAGTGAAATGTATTGGCAATGTTGTAGTAAAGTGTTTTTCTCCCACTGTTAAAGTTAGGTTGCATGATGGAATATTTCTTTGTTTGAAGTGAGTTAGGGTTCATGACGGAATATTTCATCGTTTGAAGTATCTATTTTAGTTCTATAGTATGGTATTTAATTTCTAATAGAGATAGAACTCATAGTGGTTGTATCAAATGATAAATCTAGGGATTTGAAACAATGGCTTAATACTTGTGATTTAATGTATTGAAATATATTTCATTATAACAATCATTGCAAAAGACAAAGTAACATTATTCCTACTTAAAATATCCTTATTAATAAATTGTTTGCATTCTAAAATTCACAATGATTGTAGTATATGATAAATCAAGGGATTTGAAACAATGTATTAATACTTGTGATTTAATGTGGTGAAATGTATTACATTATAACAATAATTGCAAAAAACTAGCATTATCCCAAATAAAAATCCACATTGATAAAATTTTTAGATTCTAAGTCCTTGAATTATGAACCATATTCACTGAAACTTATGAATAAGTGTAATCTTCTTTTTACCTAGTTCACTAATTTGTTTCGATCCATATTAAAAAAATTAATATTGATGATATATGCAAACTCCAAATCCCATCATACTCACTAAAACTTATTCCATTCACTAACCATTCTGCCTTCAACAACAATTTCTTTTCAAGTAGTTTCAAAGTAAAATTGAAACTACATTGACTAGACCTACCCTATAACAACATATAGTTATTACTGGCACCAATTTTTTTTATATGATGTTAAATGTATATGTCAAATGCAGTAGTAAATTCTTATGACCTTGCCTTAAGAAACTTAAACATGATGGTGAAAAGTGAAAAGGGATTGGACCCGGTTGTCTCCTATCCTTCCCAGTAGTTGTTTAGCAAGTATACAGGGTGTGCTCGTTTTAATGTCTGCAACACCCATGTAAGGTCAGGTGGGTGTAACTAGTCTACTCTTTTGATGGTATCCCTCCGCTCGGCTCACCTCACACTTTCTAAATCTCATTCATGCAAAAATGTGGCAGTTGTACTATCATCACACTAATATCATCTTGAGATTTTCTGGTTACTGCTACTTCTACAAGCTTTTTGCAAGCAACCATAGGACCTCCTGCTAATGGTAAAAGATTAGGTTTCTTCTCGACGCAGAAAGGCCTGGCAATATCCACTGCTTCCTGATTACTTACTTTATTCCAGATCCCATCTGATGCCAAAATTAAAAACTCACATTCAGATGTAATTTTAATCTTTCTCGTCTCTGGTTCAGCGGTTATCCATTCTTTCAAGTGTGAATCCCCTATTGCCCTAGATACAGCCAGAGATCCCTGAACTCGCCAAACTCCATGGCGGAGCTCCACAATTCCACCCAAATTTTCTATCCGTTGTCGCTCGTCCTCCCTTCCAGCTTGGTGATCACATGTAAGGGCTTCAGCAGCGCCCTCTCTGCTCATAACTGCTCGACAATCCCCAGCATTGGAAACGACTAAGTTACCACCTTTAATCAGAGCGGTCACACAAGCAGTACCGCTGCCAACCTCCTGCTTCAAAAACTCAGCATCTGTTGTTAAGTATCCAGCTTTAACGGCCTGCTCAAGAAAGTCCTCGGTTTCATCTTCCATGCTGAGCATAGCGTCCACAATATTCTGCCCAAGATTTTCGGCAGTGAAAGCTGCAGCTTTCTGACCACCATGACCATCGAACACACCAAAAAAGGCCTGTCTGGAATCACCGAGAACATTGACAATGGCTTTGTGGGTATCTTCCATGAATTCTCGCCGACCTATTTTGCGCGAAACTGCATAATGAGTACCATCCTCATTCACCTCCTTCGGCTGCTCCACTGCCGGGCACGGCCCGTTTAGGCCCGACAGCTGCTGTGGAATATCCAGCCTCTGCGGTCGTTTCCTTTTGAGAGAAGGCAAAGGGAACTTGCGGACATTCGAACCATTATCCTCCGAGACATTGACACAAGAAGGGAAAGGCCTCTTGGCCTGGCTATCCCCGCTCTCGATCCACAGCATATTTTCGTCTCTGATGGTTAAAACAGGCCTCAGCGGAGACCCCACACAATTTGCGTGGATGCCGCTGCTCCTGGGCGTCTGGAAACCATGATTCCTTGGGGAAGCTGCCCATATCTCAATACCAGAATTGTGTATAGAGGGAGAATTCACTGCTACAATGCAAGCCATGTTAACAATCTGTGGATCTGCTGGCGACGATGGTTAACTTTGTTGATACCTTCGGAAACCTTTGTATTCTTGTTGCCCTATCACAGGATCTCTGCAACGGTGATAAATAAATGAACTCTTCTCTCGTTTCAATTCAGTTGAATATCTCTCTCAGAACCTGTTAAACATAGATGATTCCAGCATTCTTATAGCGTTCAATCGTTTCATATGAGACGAGATTTTGGAAAAAGTCCAGTTTTCAATTATCCAGCATGTGCCCAGTCAATTATCCACTTACAACAGACGTCTATGTTCCTCATGATTGAAAAATTCTATATCATTTAATGAGTCTATGTCCCTCATGATTGAAAAATTCTATATCATTTAATGAGTCTATGTCCCTCATGATTGAAAAATTCTATATCATTTAATGACCTGACGATAATGGCAGCGACCTCCGCCATCCATCCTGATTGAAAAATTCTATATCATTTAATGACCTGACGATAATGACATGAGAAGGCAGACATGTTCGACTTGGCATATCGCTTCTTCATTCTGGAGTCCAAAAGTGTTACTGATACCAAAGTCAAGGGGGTGGGCCGTGGGGGATGGTAATGGATGCCAGGGTCAGGCGGGTACGTCCACCAATACACTATTGATTCACGAATTTGGTATTGTCCAATACAGTGACTATGTCCAAGTATACTTGCGAAGTGCGCTCAAAGTCTAGAAATGATATAATATGATTGAAAAGTCTAGAAATGCTATAATATGACATCAATCAATGAACTTTCTAAGTCTCACATGCTTTATTATATTATTATCGTTCGTGAATTTAGTCTCGGTAAGCCGTATTCGTAGGAGAGTGTTTCCAGAATTTTCCGGAAGTTGCAGGATTTATTTATTTTTTATTTTCCAAAATGGTTTAAAATTTAAAATTTATTAATAATAAGATTTAAAATTGTATTGATATTAAGATTTTTTAATAATATTATGTTTTATAGTAAAGTTTAATAATAGAGTTGATGTAAGTTAATGATGGTCATTGATGATGTGTTATAATATAAAATTAGTAAAATAACAATATGTTAATTTGGAAAGATAATTAGAGATGTAATCATATATATATATATTTTCAAATTTATTATGAATTGGCTTTTCAAGTATATAATTTTTATAGGAATTATGTCAAATTTGAGATTTCTAAACTGGGATATATTATTTTTCATACAAAACATAATGCACATGTTTCCATTTCTCTAGCCATTGAGTATCTAAATGATGGAATCTTGCTATAAAAGCTTGTGGAGTTGTAGAAAACATATTGTTCTTTTGCACAACTAAATTTGCAATCTTAATTTTATATATTTTTAATTTATGGAAGTCATTATATCTTTGAAATTATAAGGCCCTCTAGTAGTACAACTGAAAAGGGTCTTACAATTATCAAACATCCCTTCCCTTTTTAGATTATAGGTCTTAAAGTCCTCTAGTGCACCATATAATTTTTTCCCAAACAGTGAACACCCTTATAGTCATAAGAGATTTAAAAAATAAACGAGGGATAGATAGATAGTAGACTCTATATGGGGATATTTCAAAAATTGATGTTTGTATGTTTTTGCAACCCAAACCACTAGATTCATGATCACGAACCTATATCCGAATTAACCAAGTTGTCATGCATGTTGGATTCCTACTCAGAAATATTTAAATTCCAAAAAATATGTGTACATTAATAATGCATGTGTGTTCTTGGTTTCATGAATGTATGCACACTTATAGTACTAGGAGCTCGCACACATTCACGTAGCTAGTGACTTTAATACATGGAAAATCGTTGAGGTGGCTTTTCTAGGGTGAGGAGGGTGAAAGAGGGAGGGATATAGGGGCCAAAGGAGAGAAAGAAGGAGAAAAGTAGAGAGAGAGCCGGGTGAGGGCCCGAGGGGAAGAATGAGTTAGTGGGAATTGGTTGTGTGGGTTTAAGGAGGAGGGGAGGGTGAGAAAGGGAGGGATAAAGGCGCCAAGGAGGGAGAGAAAGGGAGATGTGGAAAAGAATGAGTTTGTGAGGGTAGAGAGTGTGTGAGAGTCAAAAAGTGAGAGATTAGGGAAGAGGGTCGGGAAGGGAGTGGAAGGACGATATTTTTGGTTGACATGGGGAGGAAGAGAGAGACAAATTTGGAGGGGGGTGTTGTGAATGTGTGTATATGTGTGTGTGTGTGTGGGTGTGTGTGTGTGTGAGAGAGAGAGAGAGAGACTATGCGAGTGAGTGAGGGGGGAGAGAGAGTAAGGGTGAGAGATAGTGAGATGACATGAGGGAGAAAAGAATGAAAGAGGGGGAGCAAGTGAGGGAGGGAGAAGAGAATGAGAGAAGGGGAGCAAGTGAGGGAGGGGGAGATAGAGAAGGGGGAGAGAGAGAGAGAGATGGAGGTTTTTGTGAAGAACACACTAAGTGAGGGAGGTAGGGAGGGATGGAGAAATAATGGAAGGGGGAGATTGAAAGGAGGGAGAAAAGAGCATGGAGAGTGAGAGGAAGAGGAAGGAGAAGTGTGTGTGAGAGAGAGGGATATGGAAAGAGAGAGAAAGTGAAGAGGGAGACAGAAGAGAGAAGGACATAAGGTGGAGTTAGAAACAAAGTTGGAGGGGGAGAGAAAAAGAGAGAGAGAGAGAGGGAGAAAGAGAGGGAGAGAGAGTTAGAGGGGGATTGTTGTGAATTACAGGCTAAGGGAGGGAGGGAGTGAGGGATAGAGAAATAGAGGGAGTGGGGTGGAGGAGAGAGAGAGAGAGAGGATGGAGAGTGATAAAGCGGGGGGGGGGGAGAAGAGATAGGTAAATATGGAGAGAGAGAGAGAGAGATGATGAGACAAACAAGAAGATAGGGAGGAAAGTGGTGTGAGGGGGAAAGAGGGGGGGAGAGAGGGGAAGAAGAGAGAGGGTGGGGGGGTATTATTGTGAATTGTAGACTAAGGTAAGGAGGGAGGGATAATAAATATAGGAATGGGGAGGGAGGAGGGTGGAGGAGATAGAGAAAGTATGGAGAGTGATAGAAAGAGAGAAGAAGAGGGGAGAGGGGAGAGAGAGAGAGAAAGAGAGAGGTGAGGGAGTTGTTATGAAGTACAGACTTAGTGAGGGAAGGAGTAGGGAGAGAGAGGGGATGGAGAGTGATAAAACGAGAGGTGGAGGGGGGTAGAGAGAGTGGGGTGGAGAGACGAAGAGACAAATAAGAAGATAGAGAGGAAAGGGGTGTGGGGGGGTGAGGGGGAAGAAGAGAGAGACAAAGAGAGAGAGTGAGACACACACACACACACACACAGATGTGGGGGAGAGAGGGTGGAGAGTGATAGAGATGGAGAAAGAGTGGGAGAAGAGATGGAAGAGAGGTGGAGATAGAGAGTGAGAGAGGACAAGAAGAGAGAGAGTGTGTGATGGGGGAGAGAGGGATATATGTAGAGAGGGAGAGAGAGAAGCAGAAAAAGACAAATATACGAATATACGAATATGTAAATAGAAATTGAGAGATAAAAAGTGGGGAGAAGAGAGAGAGAGGGAAGGATTTAGAGAGAGAGGAGAGAGAGAATGAGAGAAGTGAGAGAGGGATAGAGTGAAAGAAGAGGCTAAGAGGGAAGCATAGTATAACACCCTCCTCCCACATCTACCCAAGTAATCGACCAACCGAGGTAAATATGTGGAAAGAGGCTACTATGATGGGATTCAACCTCCTAGGTGACCTTAAGGAAGTGGAATCGATGGAAACATACCACACAGAGCTTCCACATCAGCAACAAAACTCCCAAGAGCCATCCCAACCACTGAGGTAGCCAACTCCCGAGACCAACTAATTTTTTATACAAACAGAGCGCCTTTGGTATAGATTTATACATTAATACAAAGAGTCTCAGAAACCAGTTGTTCTTAGTGATTTTGTTTTTCAATTTGAATGGATTGTTGAGGTCCTTAACTTCATTTATTGAATTATTTATGATATCATTAAGCATTTATGAAAAACTACTAGAGGCCTCTTCTTTGTGTGAACTTCAGACACTTTGTCATTACTATCATTTACTATAGCAACTTATTTACTTTTTCATAGAATCATAGGAGACATGTGCCCATGCATAATGATAACCACAATCAATATATAAATTACGAAAATATCGATTAGATGCATCATAGATATATTAAAAACAACTCATGTATTAATTGGAAATGGAAATCATACAATATTTATCTTTTTTGTTTGCAGTAAAACTAAATATGGCCCTCTATCCACATCATCTCTTCCAAATTCCTCTCTTTCTTTTGGAACAAGTGTCATGTCCCTCCCTTACTACCGCATCCTTACTCTTGCACTTAGTCCATAACTTTCGTTCCCTTTAGTTAAAAATAATTAATATTATTTTTGTATTAATGGAGAAAATGGTTACATTGTTGTAAAGTTCTCCCTAGTTTAGGATTAGTTCCTAAAGTTTAGGGGTTTGGGTGCAACTTCCTATTTCCTAGTATTGTATTTAATGATGTAAAACTTTGATTGATTGTGTAATAGAGTGTACGAGAGTGATCTCTCAAGTTTTGTGAGTGTAGTCTCCAGGTGTAGGCCACACCTGAGAGCTACATCTCTTTCTTTTCAATTCTGTTCACATTTTATCTTGGTATCAGAGCTCAGATTGAGTGAGCCTGATCTTTTGTCACCTGTGAGGCTGAAGTGCCTGTAGTAGCTAGCTTGCCTGTGTGGCGGAATTGCCTGTGTGGCTTGAAGTGCCTTTGTGGCTGTGTGTACACGAGAGCTCTGTGCTCAATTGAGCAGGTGGACTGCAGAACACCTGGCTCGGACTCGGAATTTTTTTTTCTGAGTGGAAAGGCCGATTAGCGCGGATTTTGCGCTGACAGTCGCGCCAGAAGAGGAATTAGCGCGGATTTTGAGGGATAAATCGCGCCAAAGCGCCAGAAAGCCCGATTAGCGCGGGATTTTACCGGGAAAGTCGCGCCAATTAAAATACTCTAAGCGATTTTGAATTAGCGCGGATTTTTCGCTCGGGGTAGCGCCAAGGGGATCTGCGAATAGCGTGAACTTCATTTGGCGGTTTGCAAACGGTGCAGATCGGCGGAGTTGCAGATCCGTCCGGGAGAGACAGATCGGGAAAGCGCCAGAGGAGATCTGCAGGAAACCTCGACTTCGTTTGGCGATCTGCAGGGAGAGCAGGATCGACGAAGTGGCAGATCATTCCGGGAGAGGTGGATCGGATCAATTGTGATCAGATCATTGTTTCGGCTGTGTCGGAAACGCCGAATTTTCTCATTGGAACGGGAGTGCCAGACACAGCAGATCGGTGGCAGAGGTGACAGATCAATCTGACAGGTATTGTTTTTGTTGTTGTTAAGTAGATTCACAATGAGTAATACGATGGAATCTTACCTTAACGAGTCTGGTAAACTCAACGGGTCTAACTTCACGAATTGGAAGTTTAAGATCCAGACCTTGCTCGAAGGTGCGAATGCTTGAGCTATAATGACAGGCGATGAGCAGAAGCCGATTGCAACCACACAGAAGGAAGACTGGGAAAAACGAGAAAACAAGGCCAAAGTCCTGTTGAAGATGTCTGTGAAAGACAATGTTATTGCGCACATCAGAGATTGTAAAACGTCCGCAGACATCTGGACGAAAATAAAAAATCTGTATGAGACCCAGAATACAAACAGAGTTTTGGCTCTGAAAAGCAAGCTATTTTCAATGAGAATGGACGAAAGGGAGTCTTCTACTGCATTTGTCGCGCGAATTAAGGATGTTAAAGACGGATTGGGGGCCACTGGAGTGGCGGTGGCTGATGAAGATCTTGTTGCAATTACAATGAATGGGATGCGTGATGATTTCCAAACCTTCATCACTGGAGTCTCGGTAAGGGAGAAAACACCCACGTTTGATGATCTCACTGCAATCTTGCAGCAAGAGGAAGAGTGACGGCAGAACCTGAATCTGAACCCCCAAAGTGACGATCTCGCGCTGGTGGCAAAACAACGACTATCTAAAGGGAAGCAGTCACAGCAGCAATCAGTCCAGAAAGGAGGAACAACACATAAAAATCACTGTCATAAAGGTATGCTTGCAAATCATTCTGAAAAGAAATGCTTTTATTGTGGAAAGAAGGGTCATATACAGAGAGATTGTTATTATAAGAAGCAGGCTGATGAGGCAAGGAGGAGATAGGTAAATCCAAAACACAGAGGATATTTTGTTGAAGAAGAAGACTTCAGTCATGAATTTCGACTATTCACAGTCGACTGTGCCCTTTCAGCATCGAATGAAGATGACATCTGGTATGTCGATTCCGGAGCATCCTCTCACATGACAGGTAATAAGGAATTTTTCGATAGTCTTGAAGAAATTATAAATGGATCAAAAATATATCTAGGGGATGATAATGGATATCAGATTAAAGGTCATGGGGTGATTTCAGTTAAGTTACCAGATGGAAAAATTAGTCACCTTTCAAATGTTTTATATGTACCTGGAATAAAGAAAAACCTGATATCTGTATCCATGATGGCTGATCAAGATATGCATGTTGAATTCTTCAAGACTCACTATGTGATAAAGGATTGTAGGAATGAAATTGTTGCAACAGGCATGCGAGTTGGAAGCCTATACAGATTGGATGCAAAAAGTATATCAATGAGTCGACAACTGAACAACTCTGGCATCAGAGGTTTGGTCATCCGAATCTGCAGGATCTCATGTTGTTACAAAAGAAAGGTATGGTCGAAGGTCTCCCCATCTTTCGTAACATTCAGTTAAACTGTGATGGTTGTGCCTTAGGAAAGATGCACAGAGAACAGTTCACTGTGCATGATAGGAGGAGGCAAACAAAAATCTTAGAGCTAGTGCACACTGATGTATGTGGTCCCATGCAGACAAGGTCGCTAGGGGGAGCATACTATTTTTCGTTGTTTACTGATGACTGCACTAGGTATTCATGGGTTTATTTTTTAAACAAGAAAAGTCAAACTTTCCAATGTTTTATAGATTTCAAAACCCTGGTGGAAAAACAGTTTGGAAAAAGTATTAAAATTCTCCGATCTGATCAAGGAGGAGAATACAAATTAAAGGTATTCATGAAATACTGCAAATCTCATGGGATTGTTCAGCAGTATACAGTGCCGCACACACCACAGCAAAATGGAGTTGCAGAGCGTAAAAACAGAACCTTGGTGGAGTGCGCAAGGAGCATGCTGCGAGGTAAGGGTCTATCTAATACTTTTTGGGCAGAAGCAATAAATACTGCTGTATATTTAAAAAATAGAAGTCCTACTAGGTTTCTTGGCTTCAAAACCCCTTTTGAAGCCTTATATGGATTTAAACCAGCAGTAAACCACTTAAGAGTCTTTGGGTCAAAGGCATTTGCACATGTACCCAAAGCTGATAGAAAGAAACTAGACCCTAAGGCAGTCAAATGCATCTTTGTTGGTTATGGCACAGAGTTTAAAGCATACAAATTGTTCAATCCTGAGTCTCGTAAGACATTTGCAAGTAGATATGTAGTCTTTCATGAACAGGTACAGGAAAGGAAAGCTGATGTTGGAGATGATTGGCACATTCCATTGCTGTTGGAGGAAAGCAGCGAGGATGAAAGGGAGTAGGAACAGGAGCAGAAAGAAGAGAATGAAGAAGAACAACAAGAAGGTGAAAAAGCAGACCCAGTTATTGCAGAGGAAAACAAATTTGAGGTAAGTCCCCTACCAAGGAGGTCAGGTAGGAAGACTCAATTACCATTGAAGTTGAGAAACTATGCTTTGATGTCAAAAGTTTTGAACATTGTAGAACCCTCTAATTACAAAGAAGCTAGTCAATTTAAGGAATGGAGAGCTGCAATGAATGAAGAAATGGAATCAATTCTTAGAAATGATACTTGGGATTTAGTTGAGCTGCCTAAGAATAAAACACCCATAGGATGCAAGTGGCTGTTTAAACCAAAAATGAATGCAGACGGAAGTATAGATAAGTTAAAAGCTAGGTTGGTTGCAAAAGGATATTCACAGAAGGAAGGTATAGATTTTGATGATACTTTTGCACCTGTAGCAAAGCTAAATACAATCAGAATGCTTATTGCTTTAGCTACTAAATATAATTGGGAATTACACCAGCTTGATGTTAAATCTGCATTTTTAAATGCTGATTTAAAAGAAGAAATTTACATAGTACAGCCAGAAGGATATGTAAAGCAGGGGCAGGAACATCTTGTTTGCAGATTGAAAAAGGCTTTATATGGTTTAAAGCAAGCACCCAGGTCTTGGTACGAAAAGGTTGATTCTTTCTTTATAGAGTATGGTTTCCATAGAAGTTTAAATGACCCAAATTTGTATACCAAGTACAATAACCAGGGGAAAATTATTTTGATTTCTTTGTATGTGGACGACATGATTATAACAGGAAATGCAGATGATTTAATCAAAGGAATCAAAAGGCTTATGGCACAAGTTTTTGAAATGAAGGATCTCGGAAGCCTTCACTATTGTCTGGGATTAGAAGTATTCGGAGATACTGGGCAAACTTTTCTTACCCAAGGGAAGTATGCTAAAAATCTGTTGGAAAAGTTTGGTATGGATCAGTGTAGAACAGCAGCGACACCTTTGCAGCAGAATCTGAAATTGAGCAGTGATGATGGCACTAAGGAGGTTGATGCCACAATGTACAGACAGATGGTTGGCAGCCTGATATATCTTACAACAACCAGACCTGACTTGGCATACTCTGCTAGTGTGTTAAGCCAATTCATGTCGAAACCGCGTGAAAGTCACTGGACAACAGCAAAAAGCGTGTTGAGGTATCTTTGTGGTACTGTTAATTATGGTATTTTATACACTAATGTATCTGATGTTACTCTAGCAGGTTTTTCAGACTCAGACTGGGTAGGTAACCTAGATGATCGGAGGTCCATCACAGGTTATGCATTCAACATAGGTTCCGGGGTCATAGCTTGGAGCACCAAGAAGCAGAGTACTGTAGCCTTGTCTTCATGTGAAGCAGAGTATCAAGCATTGTGTGCAGGAACGTGTGAAGCGATCTGGTTGAGAAGGCTTCTTAAAGATGCAGGAAAAGAACAGAAAAATCCCACTTCCATCAAAAGCGACAACCAGAGCACCATTAAATTAGCATACAATCCAGTGTTTCACAAAAACACCAAACATATAGACACTCAATTCCATTTTGTTAGAGAGAAAATACGGTCTAAAGAAATTGCTGTTATATATTGTAAAACTTGTGACAATATGGCTGATATTTTCACAAAGCCTCTTGCACGAGTGAAATTTGAATTGTTTAGAAAGATGCTAGGAGTCCAGGAGAACCCTTTCTCCATTAAGGGGGAGAGTTAAAAATAATTAATATTATTTTTGTATTAATGGAGAAAATGGTTACATTGTTGTAATGTTCTCCCTAGTTTAGGATTAGTTCCTAAAGTTTAGGGGTTTGGGTGCAACTTCCTATTTCCTAGTATTGTATTTAATGATGTAATCTTTGATTGATTGTGTAATAGAGTGTACGAGAGTGATCTCTCAAGTTTTGTGAGTGTAGTCTCCAGGTGCAGGCCACACCTGAGAGCTACATCTCTTTCTTTTCAATTCTGTTCACATTTTATCTCCTTTTGCTCCTTGTATTATTTCAAGCACGCATTGTTGTGGGGAAAAATGCCTATGCAGGACAATCCTATCCACCTAAGGTGTGACAGTGCCTTAGCAACAAACAGAAACAGCTATTCTAGTATTCTTCCTTTATGAATTAAGAATGAAGAGAGATGGATGGACTAACCGGTGTCTTCCGTTTGTCCCTCGATCCGGTTTCCCTTCTCTTTGAGAGCTCCCAGATACTTGCCTTCTCGCTCGCCCAGCTTCAACAGGTTCCTCCAAGATCACAAGAAGGGAACACTACACAAAGACATAGATTCATATTCATAACTAATTCAGGATTAGAAATAAACTAAACATACTAATGCAATCATACATCAAAGACACATCAGCATGTAGGAGAAACCAAAATAGCTTTATTGATGAAATAACAAGGTTCAGGAGGAGATACAACCAAGAGAGTTCCAATCCAGCATCTACCTCCCAGCAAATGAAATTCCTATCTTCACCTCCCTTCAAAGCATTAAGCACCCAATGATCTCAATCTCAAACCAACAACAATTCTTTGCAATAACAAAATTCCAGCCTCTAGATCTCATGGAGAAGAGATCCATATATAGATGTTTGGAGAGAGGATGAGTCAGCTTGTGATCTGACTAGTGTCCTCTCTCTCTGTCAGTTCTTGCTTCCACTTGGAGACTAAGAGCCTCTTACTCATCACTTAGTCGAACTCAGCAAGGCAAGTGTCATGGAGGAAGATTCTGGAAGCTTCCACAGTCTTTACACCTCGCACAAGAGACCCTGCCATTTGTCATTTCCCGCTCAACGCACCCTGGTAGTGCATCTGGGTGCGTTGCAACGCACCTAGCTAGTGTACTGGGGTGCTTTGCAACGCAGGTGGCCAGTGGAGCCACTGAAATGATCCTGATTTGACTTTTTTTGAGCAGTTTCTGGTGGAGAACTTCTGTGAATTGCTGTGGTTTGCTGGCCTTGTTCCTCTAGGGGTAGGAACAACATGTTTAGGGACTTTGGATCCATTGGATTATGGACATTTCATGCTTAGAGCTGTAAGGCACAAAAATGTCTATAACAGTTGCCCCCTAAAGTATGAGGTCGTTTATCGGGTGAAATGCTTTATTAGGAGGATCTGAAGTTCTTTCAATGTTGGGAGGAGACCTGTAATACAATACAATACAATACATTATTTTTCGTACTTTTTCATGATCTAGCTGAGACGGGCATTCCCATGCTCAGCTTTATAAATTCATTTTCATGTACATATAACAGACAATCGTCTGATGATAGACTGATGATTCTGATAGAGCCATCATCCTTTTGGTAGGATGATTATCTGTGTTGCAAAGCTGTACATTTCCATGTCTTTATTTTCTGAATATATATCGCAGCCCGGATGGATGAAACTAGATCCGGGGTCTTCAATCTCGTCCGATCTTCACTCTAAGTACAAGTCGATCCATGTGAGAATTGTTTTGAAGTCGAACATGGAAAGACATCGCTTGATTACCAGTCAATGATGTAAACTGTTAACAAGCGCAAGAGGAATCACCGATAATGATGATGACCCTCAAGGTACTGCAGTACAATTCACGTGGTGTGAATAGAGGACTTGGCGTCGAACACCACGCAAAATCTTTCGGTCGAAGGTCATTGATGTATACCTGTCGCCGGAAGTGAGAAACTTGCCATTGAGGCATGCAAGCTTCAAAGTACCGAAGGGGGTGTTCCTAGATCAACTTCTTGGATAATGAGCTGATGTCGACAAGAAGCGATCCGTCAAAGGAGGGCCTTAATGAATCCCACATCAATGACATGGAACGGAGCTAATGATTTTGATGGAGATGAAAATGATCTGATGACATATGATTCAGGGTGGCGGTCATGAAAGAGTATAATGTATGGTAGTGGATGGGACACAGGTGACTTCTCTGAACGACTTCTCTTGAACATATGGCGACACTTATGCGATGGATCGGTAGCATTACCCCAAACATGGATGGTATGGCGAGACCATGGTGATGTGACCGGTGAATGAAACAACCCAACCCGATTGTGGTACGGAGGAAAAGTGTCATGTTCAAGAGCAACTTGCTACCATCAAAGTTTCTTTGAGTTTCTCCCAATTTTTCCCCAGTCATTGCTGACCAGTACCTCTTTCTTTTTGTCAAGCTTGAGGAGGATAACATATGCTTGTTCTATAACTTGCCCTTCGGGCAAGCCCATCGCTATGTTTTAACGAGCCTAGCAATAGTGAAACTCGTTCTCGCCTAAAGACAAGTTTGTCGCTATTTCATGCATTTAACGAGTCTAACGACAAGGATAACTCGGTCCTTTTCATTTTTAGAGAGTCTAAAAAGGTACATAAAGTTAACTCCAAAAGTCCTTTTTCGTCATCTTAATCCCTTAAGTCTGAAAAAGTATAAAACAATACAGAAGGGATGAATTTTCGATATCTTTAACAAGCCGAACAAAACAAGCACTCGATCTTTTTGTGCAATAATCCCTCAGGTCCAAAAAGATTAAAATCTAGAGGAGGGATAGCTCTTCCGGTCACTTTAACGAGCTGGAAGGCCAAAACTCAGCAATCTTTTCATATTTTACGAGTCAGATGAAAAGAGCTTAAAGAAGACTCGTCTTTTGAGGAACGAGTGATAAAAGGGGTAGCAGCTGATTCCAGGGAAGGATTGGAATTTCCAAATCACAGCAGTGTCACAAGGATGGCTAATGAAATCACTCTTCACAACTGTTCCTCAAAATGGGTAAACAATCAAATGGAGGCGAATGATCGGCCAATGGAAAAGTGGAGGTGATGGGCAAACACGACCAAGGCTTTAATGGCTGAAGTACTACATTCACGGTGGTTATTTACCGGAGGATAGTTCATTTTTTAACGAGCTTAAACGCGGGTGGGAACATTTGCTCGATCTTATGTTTATTTTTTAACGAGCATGAACTATGTGTTAAAACTGCTCAGATCTTGTGTTTATTTTTTAACGAGCATGAACTGTGTGCTAAAACTGCTCGATAATCCAGTCATATGATAAGAATGTCTCATTAAGATTCTATTTTTTATGGAGCTTCATCTTACAAAGCTTTGCTCCGGATCCTTTCGTTATGCAAGCTCGAAAACGACTAATCCTACGAGTTTAACGGGTTAGACCTACGAGTTTAAAGGGAGGACCTAAAAATTTAAAAAATAAAAAGCCGCCCCTTGCTTGCACTCCAAAAGGTTTGCATGCCCCCAGGTATAAAACAGAGTTTCAAGGTTACCTCTACTTCACTTCCGCCAAAACAAATGTTTTACCGAGAGAGGCCTACCTCTTTCAGGTCACCCAAAGATTGTTCTGTTAATCTTTCAAACAAAACACTTCTTCAGCGATGTCTACCGAGATAAACAAAGGTGAATGACGACGCCCGCCGATTCACATAACTTTGACAAGAGAATCTTATTCTAGAATAACCCCTCTTCAAATCACGGACGGGGTACAGACTAGTCATATTCTCCCGCGGAAACCTACCCTATACCCGAAGTTTTCCTGCCAAAGCAGACCAGGACGCATGCCCCCTGGGTTCCAGTCATATCCTTCCGGATTACTCGCGTTCATTGGGAGGACGGACTGTGGGTTGAGACATTTATTGCGTGTAGAGACCATTTAGGGATGGTACGTGACTATTTGCGATGCGTGATCCGAGAAATGAAAGTTGGTCCACGAGCTTGACCATTCTTCCTTCATGCGGAAAACACATTACTCTAAAGAGTGAGGAGACGATGGCTTCCATGCAATAAATATAGTCTCGTCCAAGGAGTAGGTTATAATCCAAGGGTCCTTGAACGACCATCACGTTCATATGAACGGTCTTCCTTTTCAATGTTATGGGCACATTGGGAAGAATCCCTAAAGGTCGACTGGTTCCTTTATCAAAGCCTGTCAGATTTCTCATCTCAGGCAAAAGCGATGGCGAACCAAGCGCTTTCCAAGTAGTAGAGGAAAGGATACTCACAGAAGCCCCTTCATCAATGATGGTACCAGCCATAACCATTCTATATATTTGGACAATAATTCTGAATGGTATGCTTGCCGGTAAGCAGGGTTTGCCTAGTTGATTCCAGTCGAAGGATACAACTAGGTTGCTTGGAGGAGGGACCGAGTAGACGGCCGAGTATGGCTCTGACGAAGTTCCTTCCTGCGATAAAGGAATGGGCAAATTGCCCCCATGTTTGTCGGAGTCTGCGTTGATGAAGAGAATTTGGACGGTGTCGTCTTTATTCTCTTCTGTGATGATATCATTCAAAGATGGAACCTCTGAAGGCAAGACCGGGTCAACTGCCGCCTCGACCTTTTGACTTTCGTCAGGTATGGATTCAGACGGTTCATCTTCAATGATAGGTGCTTCGGCTGACCACCTGGGCGGACCAACCGGGTTCTCAACTGGTGAAGGACTTGGCAGGAGTTTTTGATATCTAGGAGGAAGTCGCACTGGTAAAACCGGGCAATCTTCCAAAACTCTTTTAGCCTCGTCTAAGAAGGGACAACGGTGGATGGCATGGTCGCCTTCACACAATTTGTAGGGAAATCTAGCTTTCCCTCTCTGTCCTGTGGCTTCACTTTCACTAGTTGACGGCGTGCTATCAACATGGCTATCAGAGGTTGACGCCACCGAATTGTGCAAGTGGGGAGACCAGTCCCTTAGTATCCGAGGAATGCAAGGACAATCTCTGTGAAATTGGTCTCCCTTGCATATGACACATGGCGATTTAGGCCTGGTCAGTGCAGTGTGTGGATTTTCGTTAGACGCCATTCGTTTGCCCCCAGTCGCCTTTGGCTCCTTCCTCTTCTTCTCTTTCTTCTTCTTCTCCTTCTTCTCCTTAGGAGCTTGGCTTTTGGCTTTGCCAGCTCCATCAAGTGAAGAAGAAGGAGGAGAGGA
This sequence comes from Pinus tabuliformis, assembly GCA_031772625.1. Lineage (NCBI taxonomy): Eukaryota > Viridiplantae > Streptophyta > Pinopsida > Pinales > Pinaceae > Pinus > Pinus tabuliformis. The sequence goes on along the minus strand of CM062806.1, from coordinate 84,498,649 downwards.
AGAATTAGAGGAAGTGGAAGGTTGGTGGGCAATTCTAGACTGGTCTAACTGTTGATTCGATTGTTCAGGAGTAGTGGTGTTTTGAACAACATTAGTTGAGAAGAGCCAGACAGGCAAGCCGATTGTCAGTCCTGGAAGCGACAATGTGGCCACATGGGGCGCTCCAACATCTCCCCAAGAGGAGAAGGGACTAGGATTTCCTCTAAGGGGAATTCCTTGGTTGGAGGGCTCCATTTTCTCAACTGAAAGATCAACGCAGGAATAAGGGTGATTAGTATTCCGTTTAAAATAAATTTTAATGACGCTTTAGACACAACTTGTTTTTTCAATTTTAAAGAGTCAAGAAAAAACAAAAGATGACTCTAGTCGCCTTCGATGTTTTAACGAGCCCAAAGTGACAAATGCTCGAATGGACTTTTTCCGTTATAGAGTCTGAAAAAAGGCCAAAAGGAACTGCTCTGGAGATATAGGTAGAGGGTGTGCCAAACCAATCACAAAACTGCAGAATACGTTTTACGGTACGATAGTCAATCTTCCCGAATGCTGTGTTCAGTGCTTTGCGATCAGTAAGGCGGTCGACACGGCTTCCTAAGGATAAAGGTTTTAAGCCTATAGGGGTCTCCCAATATATAGGCGACGGTACGTGGGATCACAATCCGTACTGGCACTTTTGGTCCCTCAGGAGGAATCACCCAACCATCAGCGAGGCCAACAGATACCAGGTTTTACGACGCCGGAACACGTCTCTAGCCTAGACCTCTATGTTGTGCGTTATGTTACAAAGCGTTATTAAGTTCATTAAGTTTATTTTATGTTGATCTTTCTTAGAAGTTTGTCTTTTGAGGTTCACCACGTGATGTAGATACAACTCCTAAATGCAATCTAAAAGATGATAAGCAAATTTTATCTCTTTTTCAACAATGAAAATCCTAACTACAAAGGGAAAAGAAAGACACCATCTTTTCTCAAAGAGCAATCAGCACACTCTAAATGCACTTTTCCTAAATCAAGCATGCAAACTATCAAGATGCAAATTCACAATGCAAGTGTTTGTTTTTCGCTTTCTTAATATTGATGCCTAAAAAGAAAGCTTTTTGCACAACTTTGAATTTGCTTTTAAATGACTAATATAAACAAGTTTACTTTTTCGAAATCAGAAAGGGTAGAAGAGATTACAACACTTAACGATTTTTGAAATGGACACTTGTTTCGACACTTAAGAGAGACGAACTCAAACCAAAAGCAAAAGTGAACGTATAATCATCTGTAAACAGCCAATGAACTCTCTCCTAAGATCACAATCAACAGATCTGAATCAAGGCCTACAGGATGACTATTTCGCTCTTGCAGTGGAAAACTGTAAATGACGCCACAAACACATAAAAAAACTCACAGTCTTTTGTACAAAAGGAGGCGGAATTAAGGCAGAGAAAAGGGGTTATCAGACAGGTACCTATGCTGGTTACAGGCTGTAGAAATCAGAGATCAAAACAAGGCAAAACAGAGCAGAGAACCCCAGCTGCACAAGGCCTAAGCTGGATCAGCGCACCTGTATAACAGAGAAACTGAATTGCAACGCAGGTAGCCTTCACGGGAACTGCGTTGAAATGCAGAGTCTCTTCACAGAGCCTGCGCTGGAGCAGAAACGAGAGTTCTTCTCTGGGTTCTGGGTCACGGTTTGCTGATTAATCTACGGTTTCAGGCCAAATAAAAGCAACAAGCAAGGTACAATCAAAGGGATGATTTGAAGGAGGGCTAAGATCTATCACAAAGGATCATCAAATCATTTGTGAGTCCATCGTTCAGATCATAGACAAATCCAGTGATTGGATCAAAGCAGCAGCTGTCTACTTTGCATCTGAAAATAGCAGATGCAGTTCGATTGCTGCTCTTGAGTCTATGAAACAAACAATGATAGAGACACAAATAAAATGATTAAGCAGATCTCCCCAGCGGAGTCGCCAATTTGTTGTGGGGAAAAATGCCTATGCAGGATGATCCTATCCACCTAAGGTGTGACAGTGCCTTAGGAACAAACAGAAACAGATATTCTAGTATTCTTCCTTTATGAATTAAGAATGAAGAGAGATGGATGGACTAACCGGTGTCTTCCGTTTGTCCCTCGATCCGGTTTCCCTTCTCTTTGAGAGCTCCCAGATACTTGCCTTCTCGCTCGCCCAGCTTCAACAGGTTCCTCCAAGATCACAAGAAGGGAACACTACACAAAGACATAGATTCATATTCATAACTAATTCAGGATTAGAAATAAACTAAACATACTAATGCAATCATACATCAAAGACACATCAGCATGTAGGAGAAACCAAGATAGCTTTATTGATGAAATAACAAGGTTCAGGAGGAGATACAACCAAGAGAGTTCCAATCCAGCATCTACCTCCCAGCAAATGAAATTCCTATCTTCACCTCCCTTCAAAGCATTAAGCACCCAATGATTCCAATCTCAAACCAACAACAATTCTTTGCAATAACAAAATTCCAGCCTCTAGATCTCATGGAGAAGAGATCCATATATAGATGTTTGGAGAGAGGATGAGTCAGCTTGTGATCTGACTAGTGTCCTCTCTCTCTGTCAAATCTTACTTCCACTTGGAGACTAAGAGCCTCTTACTCATCACTTAGTCGAACTCAGCAAGGCAAGTGTCATGGAGGAAGATTCTGGAAGCTTCCACAGTCTTTACACCTCGCACAAGAGACCCTGACATTTGTCATTTCCTGCTCAACGCACCCTGGTAGTGCATCTGGGTGCGTTGCAACGCACCTAGCTAGTGTACTGGGGTGCTTTGCAACGCAGGTGGCCAGTGGAGCCACTGAAATGATCTTGATTTGACTTGTTTTGAGCAATTTCTGGTGGAGAACTTCTTTGAATTGCTGTGGTTTGCTGGCCTTGTTCCTCTAGGGGTAGGAACAACATGTTTAGGGACTTTGGATCCCTTGGATTATGGACATTTCATGCTTAGAGCTGTAAGGCACAAAAATGTCTATAACACGCATGAGCCTGAATATTTTCCTAAGACCATTTAATTTCACATACCATCCCTTTTACTTCATGGACCACTAAGCCTTTAATACATATAGTCAAGTTCAAGTTTCTTTTTTTTGCACAATAAATTGTATCATCCCTACTAGGAATTCTCCATTTCTAGCTCTACAATCCATGTCCCTAGACTTAGTCACTTTTTTGTTTTGTTATTCCAAATATTACAATATATGTACATTATTTTTACAATGTAGCTCATATTATAACCTTTGGTGAGACTATGACATTGACAATAAAACTCTTGAAAACTAATAGCCATGAAGTACCATTTTCTATTGTCTATTCTATTCTTGTTCATTGATATGATGCAAAGTGAAGAAAATGTCAAAGTGCTCTAACTTTTTACTTATTTGTTTTAGCAAATAAATTATATATCAAACAAATAACTTTAAATATCACTCCACAATTAAACCAAAAAAACAACACAAATGTCATTTTGCAAAAAGATAGCTAAAAGTAATTCTTGCAAAAAAAAAACTTGTTTTTAAGCTAGAGAAAAAAAATAATATTTTCAAAACGTCATGTTTTTCTTCAATTAATAACAATCTATAAAATTGCACTTAAGAATTAAGATTCAATACTTTGAAATTAGAAAAATAAATGAAATAGTTTGATATTAGTTTCCAAATACTTAGACTTATTTTTTATTTTGCAAATAATTAGATATCAACTTTCCTTATATATTTAAATTGGAGGAAATTCAAGTTCTTCTTCACGCATAACCTCATAACTAAATAAACTAAAAACTATATACACGTAAATCATTATATAAATAAGTAATAACAAATCATTACTATATACACATAAATCATTATATAAATAAGCAATGACATATCACTACATAACTCTAGTTTCATATTAAACAAGATTTGTGAAAGTTTTCATCTATCTATAGTATCAACACTTCTATGCGCAAATGCAACACATGTACAGTGAATTATTTTTTTGTAATATGAACGTCCATGCTTTGGTACACGCTAAAAAGGTCTAAATTCCTTCCCATCAAAGAATTATATATGGTTTATGTAGCTAGTTGTTTCTTTGTGTCGCCATAATACTTGGAGGACGATCCTAAAATCAAATGGGTTTATCGTCCAAGTATACGGGTTGATTCATGAAATTGGTAATGGGTCTCGAGAAGTGAGTAGAGATGAGGTGAAATTTGATGGGCAAATTGTTTGTTATGGAGTAATTTGTTTATTAAATACAATTAAAAAATTTATTTTTTAGTTAAAAGTGTGAAGACAGGTGGTTGAGATGTAAAAACCGTCCATTTGACAAGTGAGGTTCTTTTGAAATTCGAACCTTGATAGTGAGTGATTTCTAATCCACTCCTCGCGTTTCTAAGTCCACTCAATCTTTGGTAATTCTTAAATGACTTTTTATATTATTATTATTCATGGTTTAGTACTCAGTAAGCGGTACTGGTTATGTTCATGTTATGTTGGCCTGGTTTTAACGCATTTTTCCTTAATAATTTTACACATTTTATGGATTCATTTTAATTATATATTATTAAATTTAATTACATGTAAAAGTAAAATAATTAAAATAATATATTTTAATACTTATTTAATAAAATAATTGTATTCTATTATGAAATTTATTTAAAATTTAAAAATATCTTAGATTGGGTGACTTTCGGTCTTACGCAGTGGGTGATGGGAGCTTCATGCAAAGCCTTCATGCAAAGCTATGTACCAGCCACCGCCAAACTCATGGGATGCACGAATAAGGTTTACTTATAGCAAGATTCAGTGTTAGTATGTCGCCTCCTTTTAGCAAGATTGTGCCTACTGGCAAAGGTTGGCTTAAGAGCTAGCATGCTAAATTGGATCATGGCCTGCGTGGAGAAAGTGAATTATGCGATCATCATAAATGAGATCCCATCTCCCTTTTTCTCTGCTTCTAGAGGACTCCATCAAGGGTGTCGTCTTTCTCCACTCTTATTCATTCTAGCCATGAATTCTCTCAGCCTCTATATCAACAAGGCCTTCAAGGAAAACAGGGGTCAACTGCTGAAAATTTGCAGGAACATCTCGATCTCTCATAATTTGTTTGTTGATGATATTATAATGTTTGGAATTCTATGCAGATTAACATGGTTATGTTTTTATGAAATCCTTTTAAATTTCCAGAAGGCAACAGGATTACAGATAAAAAGTGCAAAACAATCATCTACCACAATGATATCTGCCAGGAGGAGGTTGAATGGTTATCGACTCTCTTTGGAATTGAGGCGCAATCTATTAGTCAAGGAATTAAATATTTGAGCTTTCACTTAAAAGCAAATAGATATTCAAAGGTGGACTGGCAATGGATTTCAGATAGATATTACAAGAGGATTTCAATGTGGGAGTATAGATGCCTTTCGCTGGCAGGAAGGGTGATCCTGGCACAATCTGTGTTAAACCAACTAGCAGTTTATTGGTCTCATTTATATTTTCTTCCAGCAAGCATTATACAGTCAATGAATAAGCTTATTGCAAATTTTATTTGGGGCGGTCAAGCGGACAAAAAGAAATATCACCTCTCAAAATTGTCCAATATCTCTTTGTCGAAGAGCATGGGAGGATGGGGCCTCTTAGATTTGAGGACTTTTGGAAAGGCTATGTTATGTAAGACTCTATGGAGAGGGATTTATGAAGAAGGGCCTTAGAGCAATATAATCCGAAAGAAATACTTGGGCATGAAAGATCTATCTTTCTGGTTCAGGAAAGGAAGGATCGGTTCCCCTTTAGGCTCTTTAATATGGTTAAGCCTCCGCAAGATCAAAAGTTATTTCCTGAAGAACTTAGTCTGGCGTTTTCAATCTAGAAAAAAGATTCTTATTGGGAAAGACCAATTTATGAGCGGCGCTGAGGTGATCAATGTACCTGAACCTTTACTGATTTTCCTTCACAGGAAAGGTATTTTCTATTGGGACAGCTTAATTGCAGGTTGGCAGGGTCTGGTCCCTCTCTGGAAGGAAGCAGGTTGTTTGGGGATGTCCGGTGATATTGCCCTGCAATGGGACCTCATCAGGATGCGTCTCAGAAATTGTGGCATTTCCCGCTCAGCGGAATATGAAAGTCTCATGTGGAGTAATTCGAAAGGGATGAACTCTATTTGTCTAAAAGACATTTACCAGAATTTGAGTGGTATAAAGCAGGCTCCTCTCAGCCCATCATTTCCACTCATTTTTTGGAAATCTGGTTGCCCTTCCAAAATGATTTTTTTCTCATGGTTGTCTTTCCATAATAGAAACCTCTCTTGGGAGAATTTAAGGAAGCGTGGATGGAAGGGTCCTGGTCTTTGTCCTATTTGCAAGTCAGCAGAGGAAAACAACTTTCACCTATTTCTAAATTGCAATAAATCTCAGCAACATTGGAAATCCTTGGAGGAATGCTATGGAATCCAACATATGTCCCATGCTTCAATTAGCGAAGAGTTTCAATGATGCAGTAAGCAAAAGGAGACATGGAGATCTATTTTCATTATCACTTTTTGGTGCATATGGAAGTGGCGAAACAGTTTCATCTTCAATGGCAAATCATCCCCATTTCTAGAAATTTTCTCCATTATTACTGCTCTCCATGAATCTATCCTGCAAAAGCCTCCCAAGCAAATGAATGAGGATTGTATTGAGCCCCCTCAAGAGCTTTCTTCTATGCCAAGATCTTTCTTTGATGGAGCTGAACATAATGGAATATGTGGCTGTGGAGTTCATATATTAGCAAATGAAAATAGTCATTTTCTCATTCATTGGAATGGCGGAAGGGGATCCAACAGTAAAGCTGAGGCGATGGCCCTAGCTGGCCTTCTAAGCTTTTGTCTCTTTCTTAATTTATAGGATGTTTCAATCTTTGGAGACTCAAAGGTTATGGTGGATTATGTTATTGAAAAAAACAACATTCTCAAGCCATAGCTTGTAGGATGGTTGGATAGGATAAGATTCTTGTGGAATAGATCAGAGGGAGGCTCTATTCATCATATCAACAGGGCTCTCAACCAGCAAGCAGATTTCTTATCTAAAAAGGGTCTTCAGGAGGTTCCAGGTTTCTGGTTTTTGCAGGATACTCCTACTATGCCTCTCCTATGATTTTTGAGTTGTTGATTGATAGCATGGTTGTTATGCTGATTTCATGGCATTGTCTGGCCTTTTTTTGGTTTTCTTATCCATGACTATAGTTTGTCACATATATATGGGTTATATGTTCCTGTGGATGGAAGAGCTCTATATGGGTCATATGATATTCCTCATGAATGTACATTTATACTTGTTTATATTTCGTATATAAATGCAATCTTGCTTTTTCGTCTTGAAAAAACCTAACATTAATTTTTATAATAATTATACAAATAAATGAATAGAGCTCTAAGTCTAAGTTGATAATGGTGAGAAGAAATTAATTAATAAAGTAGTTTAATGAAGCTATAATTTTATGTGGAAAATAGTGGAAATTCCACTAAAATTTTAACAAAAAAATTAGCAGAAATTTTTGGAGATATGAGATATGGTAGTTAAAGTTTAAGATTTTGGGGGTTACCGAGAGTTTTTGATGGTGCTAAATCCATTTCCACTATCAAAAACATCATTTAAACACAAGTGGTTGGATTTTTTGCAAATAAAAATGACAAAATTCCGACAAAAAAATGGCTTTCTGAACAAAATTATATCCTTTATAAACAAAGTCCTTATCTTTTAATTTTTTAAAGATAATAAAATAAATTGATATTTAATAAAATAAAATATAATAATAATTATGTATTAAATCTACACTGATACAATCATAAATAAATAAAAAATAATAAGTATCGGTATTGATGTAAGTACATTTTAATTATTTTAAGTTTTAGTTTTTATTATTTGGGTTATTTTTATTTAGAAATTTGTTAGAATCACACATTTGAGTTATGCATTGTAAACAAATTTGAGTTATGTAGTCTATCATAGTCAACCATGTTGACCATGATCGACCATAATATGGTTTACCGTGATCAACTATGGTCGTACATGGTCAACCAAGGTCATTTGCGATCAATCATGGTCTACTATGATCAACCATGGTCAAGCATAATCAGCCATACCATTGTCTACCATGATCAACCATTGTCAACTATGATAGACCATGGTTAATCATATTGAATATGGTCAATGATGGTCAACCATTTTGAATAAGAATATGTCACCATCAACCATTATCAACCACTACTGAATATGGTCAACATTAAATATGTTTAAATATGGTCAACAATGGTCAATATCAACCATTGTCAAAATCTATATGCTCTAATATGATCAATAATAATCAACACTCTTCAACCATGATTAAACTCAATAATCATAACAACTATTTTTATAAAATTAACATTAAAATATAACACAACCATATTTAATAATATTATTAATATAAACTAATTAACATATATTAACAATATTCATATCAATAAATATAAATATAATAATTTTAAGTCTAACCATAAACATATACATCTATTGCAATTCCTTTATATAATTAAACGTCGAGTGATTGCCTCTGACAATATTCTTCTAATATCTAATGATTTTATTTCTAAACATATGTACACAAATTCCAATTTTATATGTATTCTTGATGAGCAAAGCTTACTACGTCGTGACAATACAGAAAAGAAACTACAGTCTCTTTTTATTCTGAAGGGTACGGTGGACAGTCCTATTTCGAAAACCATGAGCCTATTATTCCAAGTGCCCGAGTTGACAATATTTTAAAGTTTGTTGCATCATTAAATTCATGTTAACTTTTTATACCATACAAAGAAACAACAATCCCGTTGACTCATTATTGCTTGGCTTCTTATAATGGGCAACATTTCAATATTTCTTGCATATAATAAACGGAAAACCAATCCGTTTCACTCGCGAAAGGTTGATTTGTTAATGAGTTTGTTATTTATTTATGTATGTTTTAGCTTCAATTTTGTGGTGTTTGACGAGTGCCAGTTGCTCCAATAAATTGAATGTTTTCCTAATCTCGTTAAAGGGGACTCAACTTTGTTAGCCCGATAAGCTCAACTGGTCGTTGCTCAACGAGAATCACTTTTGTTAGAGCGATCAGCTCAACTAGTCGTTGGTCAAGGACTTTACAACTTCTCTTACTCCTGCCGTTAGGTAATTAAAACTTGTTAGGTAATTACATGTTTTCCTAATCTCGTTGAAGGTAATTAAAACTTGTTCCACTTTGTCCAGCTTCTAATATGTTTTTTCTTCTTGCTTTCATTGATCAATTTGCATTCACTTGGATGTTTTTTTATTAAATATATGTCGATTTTTTTTATTAAAGTGAAAATTACAGAGCAGCATGATTGTGAGATGGTTTTGTTTTTCTTTATAATATTTTTTGGTTCATTTTGTCATAAATTTAGTAGGGACTTTTTTGAAATTTGTAATGGTAAGTTTGAGTTTTGTGATTTTCTCATTTAAATATCACAAGAGTTTTTTAGGATATTGAATTCATTTATACATTCAAAAAAATACTAATTTAGGAAATTTTTTAGTACAAAATTCTTGAATAGAAAAGGTAAAATCTTTTGATGTTTTTATTACTCCAAAATAAGTTGTTAATCTTTTGTGGAGTCTATTGACTTTTACAATATTCCTTGTTATTTTTTTGGTGCTTTGGAGCATTGTGCAACAATGGCTTATGTTTAAATAACTATATATTTCAAAGAATTTTTTCATAATTCAATTTTTAAATCCAAAAGTATATTTTGATATTCAAAATATTTTCTGAGGAAAACCATTTGTTGAAATCCATTTCTATGCAAATTCAGTCTTAAGTTGAATTGCTCTGTCTCACTATCACAATTAACAAAATGAAATTTTCGTAATTTGTAATTTGAAAAAGAAATAAACACCAAAAATACAAAAATAAATTTAAAAATATTTCTCAAACAACAAATAAAACAAAAATATTAAAAAAAAAAAAACCAACTAAAAGTAATAAATTAAATAAAACAAAAATACTTAAAAAAAAAACCAACTAAAAGTAATAAATTAATCAAACAATTGAGAAAAAAATAATTGCTGATATTAATAAAAAGGAAATTAGGAAACTAACCCAAATTAAGAACTACATCCCTATCTTTCTCATTATGGAATCTTAAAATGAAGAAATCCTTAAAACCAGGATGAATAAAATAGCTTTCAAAAGAAAAAAATCTCGAAATCCCAGGGTTGAGTTGTACCAACCGAAACCAAAATCCATTAAAATGACAAACCAACAAAATCGACAGATCTGAAATAATTGACATCGCCCTCCCCATCTTAATGGAGATGACACGACCTTCCGGAACAAAGAAGCGAAGGGTGGGTCTTGAAAGAGCCCAAGCTGAGTCACTAACGACATATACATACACTAATGGCCCATCAATACATATTCTATGTTAAAAACATTTATCATAATTACCCAATTTATATAAAAATATATATAGATTTATTTTTCAAAAATGAAGCTCAAAGATATTCAACAATGTACTTTCCAATACCTCTAACCTAGATTCTAGAATCTATTGAATTTCATATATAGAATCTCAAAGATATTCAACATGTTGTGCTTTGTATTACCTTTAATCTAATATTATGTGCGGAAGAAAACGACAAATTGAAGGGTGTTACTATATCTAGTTGTGAAGATTTAAAAAGACCTGTTTAATTGATAATGATGATAAGTCCATTGAGACCAAACTTTGGTTTATCGGGCCTAAAGAAACGAATTATTTAGTTTGACTTAAGATTTTATTCCTATGCTCAAAAAGCTTGGAGAGAAGCCTCCCAACCACACTGTAACTTTGATAACGTCAAAGGCTAGGAAGGTCAGTGTTGCAACAAAGATTTTGAAACTGAGATCTAATGTGATTGTACATGGGCACTCTAAGAGGAAGTGATTTTCATCCTCGATGTTCGTATTCTCATAGAGATGGCAGAACCTTTTAATCCATGGTGTTTTAAGAACTACCCAATGACCCATTTCACTATGGAGTTCATGAGAGTTCATTCTAATCTTGGCTATATTAATTTTCTTCTTTGAGCTAGTTAAAACAAAGAGGTACTTTTGATTGCTTTTAATTTTGAGGTTATAAGTTATAAAACACTTCTGAATTTGCTCAATCTTTCTCCAAGATTCTCTAGAGATGCTACAACCCCAAACCTCACATCCATATAAGATAATTAGAGTTACTAAAGTGTCAAAGGGGAACTTCTGTCTATCCCACATTACAAGGTTTGCCGTTTTACAATTATTTTCAAGACCAAAATAAGCTTTCCATCCCCCATTAATCCTTTTCTCAATGTTATAGTTCTAGTTGAGCTTGTGATGAATATCAATTCCTAGGTACTTGTAGGAAGACACTTCCTCCAAGTTACTATTGTCATACATAAAATTAGCATAAGTGTCCTTCTTGGATTTGATAATCATAACTTTTGTTTTGTCAGTGTTAATAATCATACCCATGGTAGAGCAGAAATTCTTAAGAGGTATAAGTTGCTTATCAAGATCAGATGGGAACTTTGCAAGAAGAACAATATCGTCATCATAGAGAAGAAGGATGATGACTATCCCAGCTAACATCGTGCCAGCACATCCTGCTTCCTCTAAACAACCTTCTAGCTTGTCAATGTAAATGCCAAATAAGGTAGGGGAGAGGGGGCAACCTTGTTTAACTCCGATATTACACTTAATGTCTTTCGACTACCCCTCATTGCTCTTTAACTTGGTAATTACATTTTCGTATAACCTTATAGCGGCAGTGCTCAACTCAAAATGAACCTTTAGCTCTTCTAATCTGTTCCAAAGGTTGTTTCTGGGAACCGTATCGAAAGTCTTTCTAAAGTCCACAAAGCAACAAAAGAGATTGGATTTATCATTGTGGTATTCCTCCACAATGATCCTAAGCCTAACGAGGTGGTTTGTTGTTGAGTGTTTCTTTCTAAAACCCGTGTAGCCTTTAGCCCACTTACCTTCACTTTCAAGTCATATGGTCAACTTCCTTTCCAAAATAATACCATATAACTTGGCTAGGAGAGGGCTGATCATAATTGTCTGATAATTAGAGGGGTTATTTGTATCCCCACTTTTAAAAATAGGAATAATGAGGCTTTGAGTCCATGGTTTAGGGAACCCTTGCTTGACTGCTTGATTGAAAAGCTTGTGAATGTGGGGGATGATGAGAGAACCTCCAATTGTTAGGGTCCCACCCTAACCCCCTTATTTATGTAATGGGATCATGTCATAGTCAAGAGTCAATAAAGCCCATATTAATATTTGTAAGTGGTTAACCCACAATTAATGACGGGACCAAAGTTAGTTGCAAATGGGCCGTAGTATTAGATAGATGGTATTACTAAAACCCACGGTATTGATCCGTGGTATTGCATGTATGAGTCATATATAAAGGATAGAGACTCCCTGCGAGGAGCATCGTGTCTTATTTTTTTATCGAGCTCTGCTCTATTGGAGGTTGCCCCCTCGAAGAGGCAAGTGAACATTACTCTCTGAATAATAAAAGCATTGTTGTTCTGTGTTCTGGGTATCTTTCTTCGCATATTCTGTATTTGGGTATCATTTTGCAGGTTAAGAGCATAACACCAATTTTTAAGATTTCTGCCTGGTAACCTTCAATGTCCTTAGATTTCCCATTAGCCAAGCGATTAACCCCAAAATCAATGTCTTCTAATTAGAAAACTTCTTTCGTTGTGAGAAGGGTTTCAAAGTTATCCATGACATTTGGAGATTCATAAAGCTTTTTAAGATAGGAATTCCAGTTGTGTAAAGCAATTTTATTATTATCTTTAGTTTTCCTAGTTAGAATCTGTATCCAGAATTTCTTAGGAGCTACCTTACAGAGGCGTAAGAGATTTTCGTCTTTTACAAATATACTGCCTTTTTTTCCTTTTAGTTAGGGCTTTGTGTATTTTTATCTTGCTAATTTTAAGAGATTCATCAACAACTTCCTTAATTGTTCTCCTCGCACTTTTACAATCTTTGTCATACCATGGATTGGTTTTGCTATTTCTTTTATTACTTGAAACTTCAATTGAGAACTTGTTAATATAATATGAGAGGGTTGTAGTAAAATTATGATAGAGATATTTTATGTTTTCTATACTAGATAAAGGAAGCAAATTAGTTTTTAATTCATTTAGAAAGAGATCTTTCTTATTTCTATCAAAGATTAACTTCTTTTGGCTATAAGGATTATCTTCTATGGGATCTCTATGCATGAAAAAATTGAGAGTTATAAGTAAAGGCCTATGATTAGAGTCAGGCTCAAGGTCATTTAAGATGTCAAAATTTGTTATTTCGTTGTATAGAGGGAGATTGGAGATAACATAGTCTACCACACTGCTACCAAGCCCATGGATATAGGTCATCTGGCTAGAATTGAGCCACTTCTTTAGGCCATTGCAAATAATGAGATCCTGAGCACTACAAAGCTTGACTAGCTCTCATCCAAACAAATTCTCCCCGAGGACTTCAGAGCTCCTTTTGTACTGACTAGCCAGAGGAAGGTCTTCGTCTAACCAAAGATGATTAGGGTTGGAATGATTGCTTAGAATAATAGCTTGGTTGCTTGAAGTTTGAGTATTAAAGTCACCCATTAAAAGGATATTGCCTTCATTCCTTAGGCTAGAAATATCATTCTCTAAACCATTGTAAGGACTATTTTTATCTAGATTCTTTTTCTTATAGAAGTTAGAATTGATGGGGGGGAATAACAGATTGCTATGTCAGTCTTTTTATCATAAATGTCAGTAATTTCTATCCAACTATATTGGTTATAACGATCGTTTTTATAAATCCTAGCATGGGGAGAGATGTTCTTCTTAATGTAACAAGCTATACCCCCAATGCCTCTATGGGAGGATTGCTAATTCTAGGTAGACCATAATGTAAATCCATCTATGTTAGGGACCTGTTGAAGCCTTGAAAATTGGGTCGACAACAAGGGGGATACCCGCCCGGTCCAGATCTTGGTTGGAAACTCCTTATCCGCTTGGTATAGCGGGTCCGACTAGGGATAATGGGACCAGTTTCCCAATCTATGAGTGTGTGTGTAGAATTTGATGTTGCTGATCTAACAGGTCCTATTTACGATATTCTAATTCTAACCTTAATCTAAATATATTGTAATCTAATAAACAGCACATCTAAATCTATACTAACCCGGGGTGTAATTCTTCTTATTATGCGATCTAAAGAGATTTCAAATAACAACTGGTAATAAAGATCATTCAGCGATTATAAGAAAATAAATCAATAAAGATGAACTATTTCACATAAAAAGTTAGATGAAAATGTTGTGAACAACATATTGCATAATGAGCTATTCATATATTAAGCATAAGTAAATAGCTATCACCGTACAAAAGTGCCAAATGATAACTCAGGCATTCATACAATAATACATAAATAACTAAAAACTGTATATCACTTTAACACATAAGCAGAAATGGTAAAGAGATAAAAGTACCATTTATGACTAGTCCTACTCATAAGCTTCAAGCAACAATGATTTATTTCTCTTTGTTTTAACATCTACTAAGAGTACAAAAGTGCAACATCAGTAGTAGATATCAAATGCAAAAATCAACAAATCCTGTTCCATTCATTCACGAAAACCTCATCGGAGGGTGCAAAAGTGCATGTTCTGAGGACAAGTTTTTGATAAATTTCTGGACCCTTCTCTAAATGCATGAGAAGGGTTTAAATACTACTAACTAAATAACTTAATTACATAGATTAAGGATACTGTTTAAATGACCGTCTTTTTTCTAAGCTAAACTATTTTTAAAAATTAATCTAATATCTAACTATTTCTGCATTTGCTCCTTAATGTTGTAAGCATTCAACATTTTCTTGGGAGAGTCGGCTGACTGTCTTCCGCTTTTAGTTGAGCTAAACAAACAGAAATGGTAAGAGCTGGCACCATCTTTTCAGCAGGTTGATGATATACTCGAGAGTCATCTTCTGACTTTGTGGATTTACTACGTATGCCCAGTAATAGCCTCAGTTCAACTTGGTTAACCCTTTGGATTTCTTCTGCCTTTTCTTTAGCTTTATGTGTCCAGTTTGTTCTTTACCATTGCTTTCTTCCGCTTTCTGGGTTTACAAGTGACTGAGCAGTAAGAGACTTTGCTTTTTGAATAATTTTCTTAGCGATACGCGATTAGCGCTATCGGAAACTGCCTCCGTTCTTTGATCTGGGCCTTTCTGATTCGTTTTCACCTTTTGCGCCTTTTTCTTTACTGGGTACAAAGTTTCAAAATTTGTGAGAATAACGATTTTTTGTGAGCTTTCGACCTTGAGCTTTAACCTGCCTGTTGATATTAGCATCATTGAATACTTATTCGACCATAGCTGTAAAGAAAGATCTGCAATGGATTGTTGGAAGTAATACTGAGAGGGGGGGTGAATCAATGTTATCTAATTCTTTTAATAAATCTTCCTTATTTGTTCTTTGAATTAGTTTTGCGTGTCAGTACCATAAAATAATGAGCATGAACAAAGAAAACAGATAGTCACACCAAAGAACACAAGATGTAAGGTGGAAACCCAATGTTGGTGAAAACCACCTGCTGCAATATGTCTCTATCTTCTTTCAAATTAGAAACTCCTTTTACAATGGTTTTGTACTGGTGCAGTCATTTACCAGTACGCAGGCTGCAACCTGCAGAGAGCTACAACTCTCTCTCTCGTTTTCCAGTCTCTCCTGGAAGGGAGCTACAACCCCCTACTTCTTTTCTTTCAAGGACCTCTTTTCATAAATTTTCAAACTGGATCCATAAGCATCAAATGATCATCAAGTATAAGAAAATCACCCAGTCAAGTGAAGTAACCAGATCAACAATAATAGAACCAGACACAGAACACCTTATCAACAGAAAAATACAGCCAAACAAAATGTCTTAGGACAGATACGCAGTTCTTCTTTCTGTGGTCTGCGTGCGTACGCACTTCACCTTCTGCTCCCCTGCGTATACCCGCAGAGACCCTTCTGCTGCCCTGCGTGTCCACGCACTGTTTCTTCAGCCCCGCTGCTTACTATTACTGCAGGTACGCACCCAGAGACACTATTACGCCGCGTACTATTGCTGCAGGTACGCGCCCAGAGATACTATCGCGCCGCGTACAATTACTGTGCGTACGCACCTGAACCTTCGTCGCTCTGCGTACCCACGCAGGTCTTCTGTTGCTGCTCTGCGTACCCACGCAGGTCTTCTGTTGCTGCTCTGTGTACCCACGCAGATCTTCTGTTTCTGCTCTGCGTACCCACGCAAATATTCAGTTAAACACTTGCGTATTTCTGATTAGGGCCAAATAGGCAGTCCACCAGAGTGGCACAGATGCTCAGATGCCCAGATCTGATCGTGCGCTCGAGAGATCACCCTTCACAGTTTCACTTTCATAAAGATCAAGCTTTTAAGACCATAACCCAATATATTTCAGATCTTAAGATATTCAATTGCAAAAGATACATAGCCAAGTGATCTCCTTTGCTTTATATAGGCAAGCACCTCCTAAAAACATGGATCAATACCACGAGCCAAAACCATAGAAACACAAATACCGTCGGCTAGTTAGACATGAGAAACCCCACGTGTGCTTTTCTTTGCCTTGAAATGTGTGCACTGGGGTACGCACCTCCTGGACGGCTGATCTGCGTATCAGGCCGCGGTTCCTTCACGGTGTACCTGCGGGTACGCACTTTCTGAACTGATCTCCTGCGTACTTCTTAATTTTCAATATATTGAGAGCCTTGCCATGGGGGTTGCCATCAAGTACAACATCTGTAACATATATAGCCATACCAGAAACATAATGCCAACAATCTCCCCCTTTGGACTTGATGGCAACTTCACAATCTTCAGCTTCATTCTCCCCCTTTGACATCAAGGGCAAAGGGTTATGCTCCCCCTAAGAACATGCTCCCCCTGATCTGCAGCGAAGAACCATAATCCACCATGAAAGAGATAGAGACATATTGCAGCTACTTCCAAGATCTCCTTCTGCACATCCTCCATAATGCCAACAATGCATTATATGCTCCCCTTGAACCTGTACCGTCAATCAGAAGAGGTTCAGCAATAAGATGATGCATCAACAACCCCCAGCTTTTGCCTGAGGTATTCAAAAGTGTCCCTGGGCAATGGTTTGGTGAGTATATCAGCAACTTGTTCCTTAGAAGGAACATACTCCAACTTGACCTTCTGTTCAAGCACTTGTTCCCGGAGAAAATGATACTTGATTGGTATGTGCTTGGTTTTTGAATGCATAACAGGATTCTTTGAGATGCTGATTGCACTTGTGTTATCACATAAGATGGGGATTGGTGGTGTACAAGTGATTTGAAAATCCTGCAAAGTCTGCATCATCCAAAGGAGTTGGGTGCAACAAGATGCAGCAGCAACATATTCCGCTTCAGCTATAGACAAGGCAATCGAACTCTGTTTCTTGCTGAACCAAGATACCAGTCTGAAACCCATAAAGAATGCACCACCACTTGTGCTTTTCTTGTCATCCACGCTTCCGACCCAATCTGCATCTGTATAAGCATGAAGTGTAAGATCTGTATCTCTAGGATACCATAAGCCATAATTTTGAGTCCCTTGAAGATATTTGAAAATTCTCTTCACTGCCTGAAGATGAGTCTCCTTCGGATTTGCCTGAAATCTTCCAACTATTCCAACTGCATGCATGATGTCCGGTCGGGTACCTGTCAAATAAAGTAAACTTCCAATCATAGATCTGTAGGTTGGTTGATGTACTGCTGCAGATTCATCATTTGCACTGAGGCTACATCCTGTGACCATGGGTGTACATACTGGTTTTGCATCTTCCATACCATATTTCTTCAAAATCTGTTTGAGATATTTGGTTTGAGATAAAAAGATTCCTCCTTCTTTTTGTTGGATTTGCAAACCAAGGAAATATGTGAGTTCTCCTAGCAAGGACATTTCAAATTCTTTCTGCATGACCAAGGCAAAGCTTTGACTCATAGCTTCTTCATTGCTGCCAAAAATAATGTCATCTACATACACAACAAGTATTAGCAATTTGTCTTTTTCAACTTTTATATAAAGATTGCTATCTGCTGATCCTTTTGAAAAGCCTTGTTGATGAAGATATTTTTCCAAACGGTAGTACCAAGCCCTTGGAGCTTGTTTGAGACCATAGAGAGCCTTTTTCAATCTGCATACAAGATTTGGATCATTTCCAAGAATGAACCCATCTGGCTGTTCAATGTATACTTCTTCTTCCAAGTCTCCATTCAGAAAGGCTGATTTCACGTCCATTTGAAATACTTTGAAGTTTTGAAAACTTGAGAGAGCAAGGAACATTCGGATGGCCTCAAGTCTTGCAACAGGAGCAAAGGTTTCTTCAAAGTCTATTCCTTCTTGCTGCGCATACCCTTTACAAACAAGTCTGGCTTTGTTTCTAATTACTTCTCCATTTTCATTCAATTTATTTTTGAAGACCCATTTTGTTCCGATAACATTCTTATCCTTTGGTCTAGGAACCAGCTCCCAAGTGTTGTTCTTTTCGATCTGCTCAAGTTCTTCATCCATTGCTTTCACCCAACATTCATCTTTGCATGCCTCTTTCACATTTTGTGGTTCAGTAGAGGAGAGTAATGCCAAATAGCTTGAAGCTTCTGCAACTGTTCTTCTTGTTTGTACACCTGCTTCTTTTTGCCCCATAATCTGAGATTCTGGATGATTCTTCTGAACATATCTGGATGGAGTCTTTTCTTCTATTCTTGTTTGCTCCTCTGGTTCTTCTTGAGGTTCTTCTTCTTCATCATTCTGTCGTTGGGGGTAGCCTTCATCTTCTTCGATGTCTTCATGATGTACTTGCCTAGGAATGTATCCCTTCTCATCAACCACTACATCAATGCTGTCAACAATTCTGCCAAGTCTTTTATTGTAGCATTTGTATGCTTTGCTATGTGGAGAGTAACCAAGAAGAATGCCTTCATCTACTCTAGGTTCAAGTTTGCCAAGCTGCTCATCAGTATTCTTGATATAGCATTTGCTCCCAAAGATTTTGAAGTGCTTTACCGAAGGAGTCCTACCACTCCAAAGCTCATGAGGAGTTTGAGTGCTGTTCACTCAGACATTTGTTTTGTTGAGAATAACAACCGCAGCATGTGCAGCTTCACCCCAGAAAGTTGCGGGAGTTCCTGACTCATCAAGCATAGCACGAGCCATTTGTTGGACTGTTCTGTTCATTCTTTCCACAACTCCATTTTGCTGAGGGGTTCTTGCTGTAGAGAATTCTCTTCTTATCCCATGTTCTTCACAGAAATCGAAAAATTCATTTGAAGTAAATTCCCCACCTCTGTCGGATCTGAGGCACTTAATTTTGTGACCTGATTCATTTTCAACCAAGGCTTTGAAGGATTTGAATTTTTCGAATGCTTCATCTTTGTGCTTCATAAGTCCTAACCAGACAAACCTGGAGAAATCGTCAATGAATAATATCAAGTATTCTTCTCCTCGAGGTGTTCTTTTTCTGAAAGGACCGCATGTATCTGTATGTACTAGCTCAAGAGGCATGCTAGCTGAACCTTCTTTCTCTGGAAAGTTAGTTCTGGTTTGTTTTCCAAACTGACATGATTTGCATATGGTGTTGTCAGGAATTTTGATATCTGGAAGATCGCGAACTGCCTGATATTTGCATGCTTTCCTTATTTGTGAAAAGCTTAGATGTCCCAACCTCTGATGCCATAACCAGTGCTCATCATCCTTGCTCAGATAGCATTGTTGTTGTCCTTCTTCAAATATGTACAGATTATTTGGAGTTCTTTTGCCTTTGATCACTGTTTTACCTGTATCAAGATCACGAACAAGACATCCATTTGATCTGAATATAACCTCGGTTCTTTGATCACACATCTGGCTGACACTTAGAAGATTATGCTTCAATCCATCAACATACAAAACATTTCCAGCCTTGACCTTTTCTTTTAACTGAGCAATGCCTTTTCCTTTTATAGTTGCAGGAGTATCATTTCCAAAAGAGACTTTCTTTCCTTTTTTTAGAGCAGAATATGACTCAAGTTTTTCTTTATCACCTGTCATATGCTTCGAACATCCACTGTCAATGTACCATAGATTTTCCTGTCCCTCTGCATAAAATGCTATCCCACATCTTTCTGTTTGTGGTTCCTTTATTCTCCATGTTTTGGTGCTTGAGGCTTGTTCCTTTTTCTGCTGAAACCTGCTCCTGCATTCAGAGTCTTCATGACCAAAGTTATTGCAAATAGAACATTCAACTTCATTTTCAAGAACCGAAAAATTGTTATAGGTCCTTTTTGTAATCCCGGTCATACTTCTTTGTTTTTGAGCTTCCCTAGTCATGATTGTTTTATATGCAACACATTGAGCTGCTTTGTGACCAAAGTTATGGCAAGAAAAGCATTGTCCATTGAAGAAACTTCTGCGGTTATCGAATCTACCAGCCAATTGATTGTAATTTCTATTGTCATCTATTCTTGAACCAAATTGAGAAGATTTTACCTGTGGCTGGTTGTAGCTTTTGTTCACCCTTAAGATGGATTGCCCCTGATGGTTTCTGTTTGTAATTCGTCCTTGCTTTACCTGATGATCTTCATTGTGCTTTTGCTCATTTCTTCTTGCTGCATCAAGATAGCTTTTTGAGGTGGATGCTTGAGAAGTTTCTCCATTATAGCCCAGACCTGTCTTGTTTAGTGGAGACCGTTGCACATTGATAATCTCATCCAAAGTTTCAGATCCTTTGACAAACTTGAGATTAATAGCTTTTTTTTTCTCAATCTCTTTTCTAAGACCAACAATTTCACCTTCTAATTTTTCAAGATGTTTTTCCTTCTCATCAATTTGAAATTGTAGAGTATCAATGATCATGCTCTTTTCTTCTATACATCTCTTGAGTCTAGTAATTTCATCATAAAGGTTATCCACATCTATAGCATCCATATAATCATCATCTTCAAATGCCATTAACAACTTATATTCATTACCTTGTTCATCTTCATCACTGTTTGATAGACCATCACTATCTTCATGAGTGTAGTAGCTTTTCTTATTTGCGTTCTGTTTCTTGTTCCATCTAGCAGGTTCCTTTCCTTTATCCTTATAAGGACATTTTGCAGCATAATGACCTACTCTTCCACAAGCAAAGCATTTAAAAGGTAACTTACCTCTGAACCTTCCAGAACCCCTTTGAAGATTTCTGACAAAATTTGATTCTTCTTCCTCTTCTTCTGGGACGTGGCTTGCTTCATAATAATCTCCTTTGCCTGATGCCTTGAAAGCAACTTCTCTTCTGTCATATGGACCTCCCTTTCTCATTTCATAAGCAGTTAGAATTCCATGTAGCTGAGACATAGTAAGAATTCGTAGATTTTCCTTTTCTTCTATTGCAGATACTTTAGATTCAAACTTGGGGGACAATGATCTTAGAACCTTTTCAACCACAATAGCCTCTTTTATTTCTTCACCCAAATTTTTCATGCAATTAACAACCTCATCTACCCGAAGAAAATAGTTAGCCACACTTTCATCATTATACATTTTGAGAGTCTCATACTGAATTCTGAGAGTTTGAAGTTTAGCACGCTTTACCTGTTCATCTCCTTCATAGCTCGTGACAATTTTGTCCCATATCTCTTTTGCGGATTTATAGTGCATTACCTTCATGAATTCTGATTGAGATATACATCCTAATAGAGTACTGACTGCTTTCGCATTTGTTTCATACTTCTTTTTGTCGGCTGCATCTGTAGGAGTAGCTGAAGGAAAAGCGTAGCCTGTCTCTACGATGTCCCAAACTTCTGTACCAAGAGATTGAAGATAGGCAGTAACTCTTACCTTCCAATAATTGAAGTTTGTCCCATCAAAAACTGGTGGCCTGATTGATGCTTCTCTCTCGTAATTGCTCATGATGAACGATCTACCTTCAAGCGATCAAGCTTCTCTGAAGGACCTGCTCTGATACCAATTGTTGGAAATAATACTGAGAGGGGGGGTGAATCAGTATTATCTAATTCTTTTAATAAATATTCCTTATTTGTTCTTTGAATTAGTTTTGCATGTCAATACCATAAAATAATGAGCATGAACAAAGAAAACAGATAGTCACACCAAAGAACACAAGATGTAAGGTGGAAACCCAATGTGGGTGAAAACCACCTGCTGCAATATGTCTCTATCTTCTTTCAAATTAGAAACTCCTTTTACAATGGTTTTGTACTGGTGCAGTCATTTACCAGTACGCAGGCTGCAACCTGCAGAGAGCTACAACTCTCTCTCTTGTTTTCCAGTCTCTCCTGGAAGGGAGCTACAACCCCCTACTTCTTTTCTTTCAAGGACCTCTTTTCATAAATTTTCAAACTGGATCCATAAGCATCAAATGATCATCAAGTATAAGAAAATCACCCAGTCAAGTGAAGTAACCAGATCAACAATAATAGAACCAGACACAGAACACCTTATCAACAGAAAAATACAGCCAAACAAAATGTCTTAGGACAGATACGCAGTTCTTCTTTCTGTGGTCTGCGTGCGTACGCACTTCACCTTCTGCTCCCCTGCGTATACCCGCAGAGACCCTTCTGCTGCCCTGCATGTCCACGCACTGTTTCTTCAGCCCCGCTGCTTACTGTTACTGCAGGTACGCACCCAGAGACACTATTACGCCGCGTACTATTGCTGCAGGTACGCGCCCAGAGATACTATCGCGCCGCGTACAGTTACTGTGCGTACGCACCTGAACCTTCGTTGCTCTGCGTACCCACGCAGGTCTTCTGTTGCTGCTCTGCATACCCACGCAGGTCTTCTGTTGCTGCTCTGCGTACCCACGCAGATCTTCTGTTTCTGCTCTACGTACCCACACAGATCTTCTGTTTCTGCTCTGCGTACCCACGCAGATATTCAGTTAAACACCTGTGTACTTCTGATTAGGGCCAAATAGGCAATCCACTAGAGTGGCACAGATGCTCAGATGCCCAGATCTGATCGTGCGCTCGAGAGATCACCCTTCACAGTTTCACTTTCATAAAGATCAAGCTTTTAAGACCATAACCCAATATATTTCAGATCTTAAGATATTCAATTGCAAAAGATACATAGCCAAGTGATCTCCTTTGCTTTATATAGGCAAGCACCTCCTAAAAACATGGATCAATACCACGAGCCAAAACCATAGAAACACAAATACCGTCGGCTAGTTAGACATGAGAAACCCCACGTGTGCTTTTCTTTGCCTTGAAATGTGTGCACTGGGGTACGCACCTCCTGGACGGCTGATCTGCGTATCAGGCCGCGGTTCCTTCACGGTGTACCTGCGGGTACGCACTTTCTGAACTGATCTCCTGCGTACTTCTTAATTTTCAATATATTGAGAGCCTTGCCATGGGGGTTGCCATCAAGTACAACATTTGTGACATATATAGCCATACCAGAAACATAATGCCAACATGGATGTCTTAGCAGCATTCTGTAAATCTGTGGCTCTGTTGCATGCGGGCGTCTTGTCTCTGTCTTTAGACATTGGAGTTTTACTCTTTTTCCTCATAGCTGCCTGCATATTGCTTTGTGTAACTTTTATTTTTCGTTCCTGCAATTCACAAATGAGGAGAGAGTAATGATAAAAATTGACAGGAAAGCTTTAAGTGATACAAATATGCAAAAACATGCCACTTGACGTAAACTGACTCTTCGAACAACACAAAATCGTTTTTCACCACAAACTGGTGTACAATTCATTAATTATCATTAAAGCGCGTATCCAGTTTTTGGTTTACGGAAAACTTTTCTTGAATATTGAGCCAGGAAAGTTTGCGATGGAATGTTTCTGCGATCTGTATCGCGGCATCGCATTATTGCAGTATCGCATGTTTGCTTGATCATGCTATCGCAAGATTGCGGATCGCAAAATCGCAAAAATCGTTGTATCGCTGTATCGCAAAATCGCTTTGTATCTTTTATATAATTTTGCAAGATGCGATATGCGATATCGCATATCGGCGGTTTTTCAAGGTTTCCAGCGTGAGTTTTATATTAATGCATGCGATGTGATGGAGTTCGCATCGCAATCTCGCAATTTATCAATTTTACTCATAAGGAAATGACTTATAATTCTTTGTGCAATGCGATGTTTCTTAAGGAGTAAAATACATAAGTCTTAATTGATTTTTTGAATTTTTTTACTAAGGGTCCCCACTTACCTAGCGTTATTGCTAATACTAAATAAGGAGGGGGGTTGTTGGTGGCCACAACAATTGGCGATTCACTTGGAAGAACCAGTTATCTATGTTTTTCTATTGAATTTTCTAAACTTCCAAAACAGAAAATTTTTCAGAAAATTAAACTTTATTATGGAAAGATAAAGTATATTGTGCTCTCACCTATCAATGATATTTCGCTTCAACCATTTTCCACTTTGATTATTTGCTTTCTCAGGCTAGTCCTTGTATTCACCTCAGTCATTACTTGGTCTTGTAAAAGATAAAACAAAGCCTCCTCTGTAAACCAGTTTTAGATATGCTCATTTGTCGTAGGTAGAGCCTCTGCTGCTAGCAGGCGTTTATAGCCTCGATAGGGTTACCTGTTACCCAGCAATGATCCTGTATCCTACTTAAGGGAGCCCATAACTTTCAAAGAAAAATCCATATCCACACTTATTACTCTTATTTTTCTTTTTTATTCTTAAAGAACAATGTCTTGGTTTGGTAGCCAAATTATGACACAGTCATTCACTCGATTTATAACTTTGCTGAACAAGCTGGCTTGTGATGAGACCCCTTGTCTTTTGATTGCAACAATCTTGAGTCATTGCCCTGTTGTGGTGTACAGTATTGGCAAAGTCAACAAGTTATAATATCTGTGATTATGATAATCCGGCTCGTGATGAAACCTCTTATTCTTCAAGATAAAGTGTATCCTTGGGTTGTTCCATTGAAGGTTGTGATTTCCTTAGTAGGGAGGAAGTCATTGTTTCCTTAAGATAGCCCTGGAAGACAATTATAGAGTTTTTGAAAGCAACTGTTTTACAGAGAATCTTTATTTTTTTATTGATACCTTTCATTATACTAAGATAAAACAATTTCTTCACTTAAAGATTGTTTTCATCAAACTTTTTGAAGTTGAAACTAGTATCATATCTAGGTTAGAGTTTTTTAACTGTATCTATCAATAATAAAGATCAGTTTTCCAAAAGATTTGCTATTTATACAAGCGAAAAGTTCAAAATCTGAAAGAGAATTGGTGTCTTTTTCGTAAATGCCTAATGTAACCATTCACAACTGGTTTTATTATGAAAAATAAAAACAATTATTCTACAAAAATAAAAGTCTTCTATGGAAAATATTTCTTAAGGATTTGTCCATTAACAAGGAAAGGATCTTTCTTACCTGCTAAATCCTGTAACGCAAACGTTGATGGACCTATGACTTCTACAATTTGAAAAGGACCAAGCCACATTCTTTGAAATTTTGTATGTTTTCCCTTTTCTTCATGAGCTTTTTCCCACTTTAAAACTAAATCTCCCATCTGAAAATCTTTTCTGGTCATTATATTCGAATCAAAAGAGGATTTTACTAGTGCTTGATGATGAGCATGCATTTTCCTAGCCTGTTCTCGTTGTTCTTCTAATTTAATCATTTCCATTTGTCTCAGTTGTAAGGAGGAAGTGGGTACTTCATCAATGTATTGAACTAAAGACAAAGAGGGAATCACTAAGTGAGTGGGAAGCACCACTTCTTTCCCAAAAAATAAATTAAAAGGAGAAGTGCCGATAGAGGCTTTTTCCGTTATTCGGTCTGCCCATAAAGCATATATCAATGCTTTATGCCAATTCTTCTGATTTTGGTCAATTGTTCTTTAAATAATCCTGATTAGATTTTTATTTGTTGACTCAGCTAATCCATTTCCTTGTGGGTAGTAATTGGCCGAATATTTAAGTTTGAATCCTCTTTTAAGTGCGAACTCAGTCATTGCATTTCCAGAAAAGTATGATGCATTATCAAATATTAAAGCGGATTGCCATCCAAACCTAGTAATTATAAATTGATCTATGAACTCAATGGCATTTTCAGAATTAGCCGTCTTGAGTGGAACTGCTTCTACCCACTTAGTAAAATAATCTGTTGCTGTGAGGATCTATCTATGTTGCTTAGAAGAGTGAGGAATGATCTCACCTATTATGTCCAATCCCCACTGATTGAAAGGTTGCTCAATGTTTACCCGCTGTAGTGGCAAGGATGGCTTCTTTTGTATTCCAGTAGTAGTTTGGCAAACTTGACATCTCCTCACGTAACTGTGCGAGTCTTTAAATAATGTGGGCCAATAATATCCTACGCGTAAAATTTTATGTGCAGTAGCATCTCCGGCATAGTGTCTGCCTGCTGGCCCATCGTGGATCCCTGCAAAAAATTTTCAGCTTCAGTTTTCCCAAGACACCTAAGAAGAACAGAATCATAATTTTTTCTAAAAAGAACATCATTTATGAGCTTATATTGTTTAGCTTTCAATCTGAGAGCTCTTTTCTTAGTATGGTCCAGGTGTGAGGGAGCATACCCGTTCTTAAGATAATAAATGATATCAGCGTATAATGACTCTACATCGTTTAGGCTTACCTCGCACATTTGTGTCTCTTCAGATGGAATTTCAGAAATTTGCGATGCTCCAGCCAGTATTTTGCAGAAGCCTTGACTTCTTACAATGTTTGTTGGTTTAATCTCAATGCAATATTCCTGCAAGGCAGTAACCCAATTGGCCCTTTTCTCACCCACATCTTTCTGTACTAGAAGATTCCTTACCGCTGAAAATGGTACTATAATCTTAGTATGGGTTTTCAGTAAGAAAGGTCTGAAGTATTTGACCTCTTTGAAAACGGCATAATCCTGTTTCTCCACGTCTGAATAATTTAGTTCAGCACCCTATAAATTTGAGCTAAAAAACGCAATTGGGGCTTCTACTTTTTCTTGATCCGCTTGAGTTAGTATCGCAGCATATGATCTATCTGAGGCAAATGTGTATAAAATAAAAGGCTTTGAAAAATTCGGAGTTGCTAAAGATGGAGCATTAATAATAGCTTGTTTGATCAGGTTGAATGCTTCATGTTCATCTTGGCCCCATTTAAAATTTGAGTTCTTTTTAATCATGGTTTGCAAAGGAGACACGATTCGTGAAAAATCTAGAACAAATCTCTTTACAAAGTTAATTTGACCAAGGAAAGATTGCATGGCTTTTTTGTTGTGAGGTAGGGATATTTCATAAATTTCTTTGATTCTATCGGGATCGATGTGAATACCGGATTTTGACACTATGAATCCTAGAAGCTTCCATTCACTTAGTGCGAAAAATGATTTCTTTGGGTTAAGTGAAATTCCATACCTTAAACATCGTTGAAAGATTTGTTTCAAGTCTTTGAGATGGTCGCCTCACTTTTTTGAATACACTGTTATATCATCCAAATAAATTACTACAGTTTTATTGACTAAACCTTTGAATGCGATGTCCATGGCTCTCTGAAATGTGGCACCAGCATTGATCAAACCAAATGGCATCTTTCGATATGCATATGTGCCCCATTTAGTTCTGAATGTGGTTTTCAATTGGTCATCAGGATGTACCAACACTTGATTGTATCTTGAAAATCCTTCCAAGAAAGACATTAATTCTGAGCTCGCCACTGCCTACAGTGTCTGTTCCATAGGTGGTAAAGGAAAATTATCTTTTTGACAGGTTTTGTTAAGGTTTCGAAAGTCAATGCAAATCCTAATATCTCCGTTTTTCTTTCTAACAGGTACCATATTGGAGACCCATTTGGAATGTCTGACGGGAAAGATTATTCTTGCTTTCAATAACTTATTAAGCTCAGTTTTTATCTGATTCTCTAAATTGTGGTGGATTTTTCTCAGCTTTTGCTGGACAGGTTTTTCATTATCGATCATGGGAATAGTATGTTGGATGATGGAAATGTCATATGTTTTCAGCTCATCATAATTCTAGGCAAAAACATTTTTATATTGTCTCAAAAGACGAATATATGCTAGTTTTTCTTCAGGGGTTAGGCCGAGGCCTAGATTAATGTTTTGTGGTTTGTCATCAGTTCCTAGGTTTACTAATTCATAGTTCAAGGTTGAACTTTGAAGTTTTGAATTGGTAGACCTCTTAAACCGATCTTTTAAATCGTACAAGTCTTCTAACTTGACCACCGACTTAGGTATAGCATTGTTAGTTCTATCTTGTTGCAATTGTCGATCATGTTGGTCTTCGTCGATTATTTGATTGGAGTAGGATCCTTCAGATGTGAGGAAATTTACAATATCAGGATCATCATTGAACACTCTCCAATTTGTAATGTTATCAGGAATGGATGGTCTAAAGATTAATTCTATTGAAAATCTATCTGGACTAAAATCTTCCGAAGGAATAAGCTTAGAAGCTACGTTAGCCAAAAGGTCTGCACTGGCATTTTGGAGTCTGGGGATTGAAAAGATATTAAACGCTATGAAATGCTCAATCAGATCTTGGACTAGAGATTGATAATGTTTTAAATGACCTGATAAGCAATGTATAGTGTTACGTACTTGTCTAATCACAATCTCTGAGTCTCCAAAAACTTGCAGATACTTGACGTCTAACCCGATTGCTTTGTACAAGCCTTGGACCAAAACCTCATATTCTGTTGTATTGTTAGTGCAATCAAATTCGAGTCTGCATGTAAGCATGGTTTTATCTCCTTCTAGA
Source organism: Pinus tabuliformis (assembly GCA_031772625.1). Classification (NCBI taxonomy): domain Eukaryota; kingdom Viridiplantae; phylum Streptophyta; class Pinopsida; order Pinales; family Pinaceae; genus Pinus; species Pinus tabuliformis. Next base: position 84,469,829 of record CM062806.1, on the reverse strand, counting down.
CTAATCAGAACGCATCCTGCTCCTGCTCCTTCGTTAGATCTAGAACCATCAAAAAATAACTTCCAAAACAAAGATTTATTTACAGGTTTATTTAAAAAATTAATACATTTTGAACTATCGGTTCGAGAAAAATTTTCGACTTGGGACAAAACCGAGTGTTCTAAATAGGGTGACGCATGAGCATTGAAATTGCCGAGAAAAGAATCTACGGAGTAATTGCCAATAATCCTGCTGTTATACGCTATTGGTTCATTTTCCCCCTCTAGCTCCGTTACTATGTATTTCTGGTGTAACTCTCGTTCAACTTTTATTTGATTTGGTTTACCATTGTAGGGCAACCACATGTGCGACCAGTCGATTGTGAAGTATCCATGAAGTTTTTCTGACCAATCCCTGCTGAGAATTAAGCCATAGAATTCAGGAATGTCAGCGACTAGAATGTCAATAACTTGGCATACCTTTGGGTTGGATGACAACCTTATGGTTACTTGATTTAGTTCGCCAATCACATCGACTTGAGATCGATCTAGCTGAACTATGCGCACAGTGGATTTCTGTGGTTGAACATTTAACTTGGCACATATGGATTTGGGTAAAATATTTGATGAAGCACCAGAATCTACCAAACAATTATGCACATTTTTATTGAAGATTTCATAAGTAATGAGAAATGGGGGAGTGTGAGATCTTGATCTTCCTCCAATTAAAGCGATGTTATTTGGATCAATCTTATCAATCGCATTAGTTGGAGGTCTTCCCATGTTATGGGAGGCTTGAGAAAGTACAGCGGCAGGCAAAGGTGCAACTGGCACAGCATGTAATTCTTTCATCATTATCTTCTGTTGATGTTTCAACTTGCTAAGTTCGTAAAGGGTGATGTTAGCCCTAGTGTTTTTCATATCCTCTATAATATTGTACTCCATTTCATCCGACACGATCACTGTTTTAGATGGAGTTGTTTCATCTGTTTGTACTGGGCTAGTTTGAGTCACTTTAGATGTCGTTTTCTTTGTTGCGACTTTATCCTTTGTTGCAGAGCTTGCGCTCTTTGGCTTAGGGATAGTCTGGGGAGGATCAAGCTGATTTTTGCTTCGTGTGCTAACTGGAAATACTTCTTGATCTTCTTCTTGTGGGAGGATGAAATCCCACATTCCTTGTAATTCCACAACTTCTTCTTCATCAGTCTGCCCTTCAGTGGCAATTTCCTCTTCCTCTTCTTCAGATTCAGCACTTGAGATAGCATTGGGTGGCTTTGCATCCGTTGAAGGACCTCTTTTAAAAGCTCTGTAGGGCCTTTTTGAAGAAGTTTCTGCTACTTGCTTTTTAATGTCGACCATTTCATTGGACATGGTCTTTAGAACTTTCTGCAATCCTTCCAAATCAAATGGATTTTTTGCTTGTTTCTTCTTTGAAGGTGACTTTTTTGGATTTATGTTCCTCTATCGCGGATTTCTTTTCCAGGGCTATTATTGGTTTCTCTACTGCTATTGCTTCTTTCATGTTATCGGCTAAGGTTGTTTTATTGGCCCTGTCCACGAAGATTGCTATATTTGATGGTAGAGCAGTGATATACCATTCACATTGTACTTCTTCGCTTGGCTGTGAAGTAGTAGGGATTTTGTTAAAGATTTTGTTGAAACGTAAATTGAAATCCTTGATAGGCTCTCTAGTTTCGGCTCTAAGGTTAGATAGGTCATTGAGTAACATTGTCGTAGATCTGTCATCACCAAACTTGGTTAGGAATTGTTCCTGGAAGATGTCCCAACTAGTGATAGATCCAGAGGATAATGAAAAATACCATGACTCGGTTGTTCCTTGCAGAGTATAAGGAAAAATTAGAACAACGACATCCTCATTAGTAACCCCATTGAGATTAATGGATAGCATAAAGTTGTTTATGTGCTCTTCTGCTAGCATGCCTGCCTCAGGATTAAATTTAGGTAGCCATTTCTTAGGATGGGCCGGTATTTGAATCAAGGGTGCAGGCATTAAGACTGCCCCAGGGTTATTCCATGGAGTCTGGGCCATTGCTGAACTGCTAACAGAGGAAAGTGCAGAAGATGATCCCTGTGGTTGGGAGGATGAGGATACTACGATTGTAGATGATTGAGGAAGAGTTGTGGGGGTTTCGGTGGACGGATGGACGATGATCTGGAGTGGTGGAGTGGATGGTTGACTTCACGGTGAAGAAGTTGAGATGGACGACGTTGACGAAAGAGTCTCGTTGTTGGACTCTTTAGGTGATTTCCTTGCTCTTTTCCTGGTGGGAAGAGGTAATTCGGTTGGATGAATGCCAAACTTTTCAATATTTAGCCTGGTCAGGGGATGAGCAGGGTTATACTGCGAAGTCACGTTGCCTTGAGATTTATCAGACTTCTGAGGAGAAATGGAAAATCGCTGAAGTTTGTGAATCAGAGATTCGACTTCAGGAAGTTCAACTGTAGATTGTTCTGAAATATCAGGGAATGTAGTAGCGGTTGATACTCGAGCGACTTTTAACTCTAGATTTAATTGTAATAGAGAAGTCGGGGGAGATGGTGAGGGCGATTTACTCTCAGAATGGTATTCAGATTTAGATTCACTTGCCATTCATAGTTCATGCCCTCCTTCTAGCGCCAAATATGTTGAAGCCCCGAAAGTCAGGTCGACAACAAGGGGGATACTCACTCGGTCCAGACCTTGGTTGGCAGCTCCTTATTCGTTTGGTATAGTGGGTCCGACTAGGGATAATGGGACCAGTTTCCCAATCTATGAGTGTGTGTGTAGAATTTGATGTTGCTGATCTAACAGGTCCTATTTATGATATTCTAATTCTAACCTTAATCTAATCCTATTGTAATCTAATAAACAGCACATCTAAATCTATACTAACCCGGGGTGTAATTCTTCTTATTATGCGATCTAAAGAGATTTCAAATAACAACTGGTAATAAAGATCATTCAACGATTATAAGAAAAGAAATCAATAAATATGAACTATTTCGCATAAAAAGTTAGACGAAACAGTTGTGAACAACATATCGCATAATGAGCTATTCATACATTAAGCATAAGTAAATAGCTATCACCATACAAAAGTGTCGAATGATAATTCAGGCATTCATGCAATAATACATAAATAACTAAAAATTGTATATCACTTTAACATATAAGCAGAAATGGTCAAGAGATAAAAGTACCATTTATGACTAGTTAAGCTTCAAGCAACAATGATTTATCTCTCTTTGTTTTAACATTTACTAAGAGTACAAAAGTGCAACATCAGTAGCAGATATCAAATGCAAAAATCAACAAATCCTGTTCCATTCATTCACCAAAACCTCCTCGGAGGGTGCAAAAGTGCATGTTCTGAGGACAAGTTTTTGATAAATTTCTGGACCCTTCTCTAAATGCATGAGAAGGGTTTAAATACTACTAACTAAATAACTTAATTACACAAAGTAAGGATACGATTTAAATGACCGCCCTTTTTCTAAGCTAAACTATTTCTAAAAATTAATCTAATATCTAACTATTTCTGCATTTGCTGCTTAATGTTGTAAGCATTGAGCATTTGCTTGGGAGAGTCGGCTGACTGTCTCCCGCTTTTAGTTGAGCTAAACAAACAGAAATGGTAAGAGCTGGCACCATCTTTTCAACAGGTTGATGATATACTCGAGAGTCATCTTCTGACTTTGTGGATTTACTACGTATTCCCAGTAATAGCCTCAGTTCAATTTGGTTAACCCTTTGGATTACTTCAGCCTTTCCTTTAGCTTTATGTTTCCAGTTTGTTCTTTACCATTGCTTTCTTGCGCTTTCTAGGTTTACAAGTGATTAAGCAGTTAGAAACTTTGCTTTTTGAATAATTTTCTTAACGATGCGCGATTAGCGCTATCGGAAACTGCCTCCGTTCTTTGATCCGGGCCTTTCTAGTGTGTTTTTCGCCTTTTGCGCCTTTTTCTTTACTGGGTACAAAGTTTCAAAACTTGTGAGAATAACGCTTTTTTGTGAGCTTTTGACCTTGAGCTTTAACCTGCCTGTTGATATTAGCATCATTGAATACTTATTCGACCATAGCTGTAAAGAAAGATCTGCAATGGATGTCTTAACATCATGCTGTAAATCTGTGGCTCTGTTGCATGCGGGCGTCTTGTCTCTGTCTTTAGACATTGGAGTTTTACTCTTTTTCCTCATAGCTGCCTGCATATTGCTTTGTGTAACTTTTATTTTTCGGTCCTGCAATTCACAAATGAGGAGAGAGTAATGATAAAAATTGACAGGAAAATTTGTGTCAAAGCGTCTAAAATTCATTTAATTCGGAAATATACTTCCCCTTCTATTCTTTAGTTGATCAAGTAATCCGCAACCGTGGAAGAAAGTCAATTGAAACCCCGTCGTTCGCGAAGGCTTACGATTCAACCGTCTTTGTCCCCAAAATCGAAACTATTGCGGACAAAACGAACTCGTTTAACCGGTTCCAAATCTCCTGGTAAAGTTAGAACAAGTGTTCCAACGACATCAGAGACTCCGGTTACTCCAAACATTTCTGGTATCCCTGCCTTTACAGAAGAAGTTCAGCAGCCACCGAGGGACAGTAGCACTGATCCTAGTTTGAGGGTAAACACTTGTGTTACTGAACCAGTTTCATCTGTAACCAGTTCAGAGAGTGTTGTTCCCCGAACATCTGTCGCTGCAGATTCCATACCTTCTTGGGCACCAGAAATATTTTACGGGCCTGACGGTCTACCTCTTCCACCTGGTTTGATTGCTATAGAAGAGATAGTAGAGGATCCTCCATCTAGTACTCCATCGCAATTTGGAGTCGGGATCACTCTGTATCCTTCTTCATCGGAAATTAGTCTACCGCCATCGGAAGCTCCTGTAGAATCGCTAGGTAATCTTTTGGATAGACTAGAAATGTCTGAACAACCGTTGACATCTAGGACTGTGTCATCCGATACAGAGACGGCAGAACTCCCTGCTGTCACTCCAATAATGTTTGTCGGCATACCATCTGTCCCAACTAGCTCTCAATTGCTAGAGGAAGCCCAGTCAAGGGCTATTTCGGCAGTATGGTCTGTTCCTGTTTGTTCATCCGGAGTAGTGTTCGGAAACTCTTATGTTGGGTCTCAACAAATTGATCTTTCAAGATGTCAATTTGGGCAGTCCGCTCCTCAAGGGCAAATCATTCCTTTGAGTACCGGGTTACCACCGTATGGGGGGTAGTATGCCTTTTCATTGTCTCCTCCAGGAGTACAACCGTACGGGAGTTCACAACAAAATCTAGGTTATGATGGAATTACATCTAGCGGTTGGGTACCGACACTACCTCAGCAACCAAGCATTGTATATTCGATGCAACAATGTTTACCTATGTCAAACATTCCAACTACGCCAGCTATTGTGACGGTGTCGCAAGTACAAACGCTGCCTGTTGTACGCCAACCTCAAGTTTCTCAGGTTGTAATGCAACAGCCGTTTAACCCTGCGACTCAACCACAATCGCCGACTGGTGGAATGACACAGGCCCGAATGGGTACAATTACCCCTCTCCTTGGTCAAATGGTTAGTATCAGGCAACAGCACATGGTATCACAACCAGGGCTGGTGCAATACCAACAACCGCAGTTCCAACAAGTATACCAAGGATCTGAGCAACAAATCTTTGCAAATAGTGGGCAACCGTATATTCAAAATGGTCAAAACCAACCATTCTATAGTGGTTATGCCCACCAACCTTACCAGAGCTACCAGCATCAAATGCATTATGCTGGTATGCAAAGACCAACTGCTCAGGCGATTCCATCTTATCCTGGGTATGCTTAGCCTAACTTAAATCAACAGTTACCATTCGTGGCGACTTTAGAGTTACGAGATCTAAACCGGTTAACGAACGATCCAATCGCTTACGCCCCTTGGTGGCCCGCGATTCCGCATAAACTTCCATCAAATATTCCTAAATTTAATGGAAATCCAGGTGAAGATCCGTCGAATCATGTGATGACCTTTCATCTGTGGTGTTCATCAAACACCCTAAACGATGATTCGATTAGGCTTCGCCTTTTTCAGAGGACTTTAACTGGTCCGGCGGTAAAATGGTATATTGAATTGCCTAGAGCTTCGTTTGACAATTTCAGTACCCTAGCCACAACCTTTTTAACCCATTTTCAGTTACCAATAAGGTACGAAACAGGAACAGAACTCCTTACCAATTTCAAACAAACGACGGCCACTCACATATCTGATCATATTCATGAGTGGCGACGTCGTCGTAGAATGGTAAAAACATATGTTCCTGATCAGCTTTTAGCTTAATGGTTTATTGAGTCTTTGTTACCTTCTATTACAGAAGATGTGGCAAAAGGGGGAGTCGTCACAGAAGAGCAGGTTATTGCTCGTGCACAATATCTGGACTTGATTTATACTCAGTCTGGCACGCTCTACGATAAAATACCTGATGCGCCTAGACCGGAATTTTTTGTTCCTCCACCTCCTAAATCGAACAATGACTCTCATGCCAGCGATGGCGTGATTGGCACAACAGACACGAAATCGACAAGGGCTACATCCAAAAAGGCCCGTAAAAATTCCAGTCAAAATGCAAATGAAGAACTTCTTGCCTTGGAAGTAAATGCCGTCTCGTCAGACAAAGGCAAAGAAACCAAGCAACCAGGGGGCAAGAAGAACTACAAAGGGAAGAAGAAAAAACAGGGATCATCATCACCTGAAAGATCTTCTGCAAACCCACCTGGAAAAGGGAAACCAAAAAATCCATGCTTTATATGCGATGAGGATCAACCAAAAAATCTATGCTTTATATGCGATGAGGATCATCGGATACTGCATTGTCCACACAGAGTTGAGGTTAAAAAATTCTTTAAGGATTCAAAAACTTCTGCAGTGCTAACTGATCCGTTTCCAAATCTAGGAACAAATCTGGTTGCTAATGAAAATGCTTCCCCGTCCCAAGTGCTAATGTTGTCGATTTCGAAACATCAAAATGATGCTTTGATATCAACAAGGAACAAAGATTATGGAAATCCACAGATGTTGAACAACAAGGATAAAGATCAACCTAGTAGTTCGACAACAACTTTGACAGAATTTGCGCCACCCATAATTCCGGAGCTGACAATAAAACCACCAAAGGGAGTAGTACACAAATCGACATTTAATCCTCGTGCAAGAGCAGCACAACATTATAATATAGTGGAATATTTGGCCCAATCGCCATCCGCTATGTCGACACTTGAGGTACTACAAAATTGTCCATCCCAAAAACAGGCTTTATTATCAGCAATCGGTGGGATAGACCCAAAGGATTCTAATCTTGTGTCCTTTGATCATAAAGGATACGACCCACAGTTACCAGCTCAACTAGCTTTCCTCATTCAAGTGAAAGCCCTCAACAAAACTGTTCATAGAACAATTATTGATGAGGGGGCATCTACATGTATTATGTCGATGAGTTGCTGGAAAACTTTAGGGTCTCTAACCTTGTCGAGATCATCGACAACATTAAAAGCATTTGACGGACGAACATATACCCCGTATGGTATTCTAAGTAACTTGCAAATTGAACTAGGAGGGAAAACAGTAGAAATAGATGTTGAAGTGATCGACGGAAACCTCGATTACAACATCCTGCTAGGAAGACCATGGATATATGCTATGGCTGCCGTTGTATCGACCTATTTTAGGAAGATTGCATTTCCTTGTCAGGGAAGTATTACAATCATCGATCAACAAACTTTCCTCCCAAATGGTTCCCAAGTTACGGGAAGCATTCCGATGATCCATGGAAGCAACCATTCGCTTCAAAATATCAGAGTAGACCTACTAAAAGACCCTGTATTAATGGGTACTTTCGCTCTCCCGCCTCCAATCAATCTGGCGGAAGTCGCATCCGTAGGAACCTGCAATATGATTTCTTTGATTCAGAAGATCTCAGAAAACGATATGAACATGGATCATACAAGGGTATTGCCTCCAAGCCCAATAGAGATATTATAGCAATCAATGTTTCTAGCATGGAAGGCAAACCCAAAGCAACGCTCATCAAGCATTTGGATAGATAGGTCTGAAGAATATGGCACCCCTTTAGATCCTTGGTCAAGAGTGTATAACACCGACGAAGGAATCCTTCAATCGATAGTAATTGAAGAGGGGCCATGAAAAGATTACTACCATCATTCCCTTCTTCCAAATTGTGAAGAAGATACTCCGAATGACCTTCATCATCCATCAGTTTTTGACTTCCTGTCAAATACTGTAAACACGATGGATTCCAAGTGAAACTTGTCCAACATTGAAGAGACTATCGCCATAAATATCTCGACCAAAACAAATATTGTAAAGAATATTTATGTTGGCAAATGTTGTTCTCCTTGAGAACTGGAAATATATAACACTCTTTTTCGCGAATTTAGAGATGTCTTCGCTTGGTCATATGATGAAATGCCAGGCATTGACTCGAGTATCGTTGAACACGAGATAAAGATGTATCCCGATGTCAAACCAGTACGACAACAGCTCCGGCAGGTGCACCCCAAGAAAGCCGCCGCCATTAAATCTGAAGTTGAAAAACTTCTCCACGCTGGTTTCATTTACCCGGTTCCCCCAACCGATTGGGTATCGAACATTGTTCCCGTTATGAAAAAACAAGGGACAATAAGAGTGTGCGTCGATTATAGGGATGTAAATCAAGCTTGTCCAAAGGACAACTATCCTACACCCTTTATCGACCAGATAATTGATGAATGCACCGGATGTGAAATCTTTTCATTTATGGATGGATTCTTCGGGTATAATCAGATAAATATCCGCCCACAGGACCAGTCGAAGACTGCATTTATTTGTCCGTGGGGCATATTCGCATATCGAAAATTACCCTTTGGTTTAAAAATGCAGGGGCAACGTTTCAGAGGGCAATAAATTACGCCTTCCATAACATCAAAAACATCGTTCAACCATATCTCGACGACCTTCCGACTCATTCGCGAAAGCAGACTGATCATCCGCAGCATTTAAGAGCGATATTTCTATGTTGCCGACACTACAAAATACGACTCAATCCACACAAATGTGTGTTCTGTGTCAGTTTTGGTCGTTTACTCGGCTTTATAGTCTCAAAGGACAGGATTCGTCTTGACCCATGTAAGGTTCAGGCAATAATAAATTTGCCTCCACCTTCGAACTTGCTTCAGATTCAGAAACTACAAGGGAAAGCAAACTTTCTGAGAAGGTTCATACCAAATTACGCGGAACTTGCTAAAGGTTATACATGTCTATTGAAAAAAGAGGTGCCCTTTGATTGGGATCAGGTTGCGCAAGCTTCCTTTGATGCTTTGAAAGAAGCTCTGATAAAAGCATCATTAATGTACGCACCGGATTATCAAAAAGACTTTAACCTATATCTAGCTACAGCAGATACAACAATAGCCATGGTTTTAGTTCAAGAAGACAATGGAATTGAACATCCTATATATTACTTAAGTAGAAACTTAAATGATATAGAAAGCAAATATTCTTATGTTGAAAAGCTAGCGTTAGTAGCAGTTCAAGCGATACAGAGATTTCGACATTACGTCCTCTTTCGAAAAACTACCATTCTGTCAGATTTCAACCCAATGACTTACATATTGTCGCGATAGTTGCTGGGGGGAAAATATTCAAAATGGATAGCAATTCTACAAGAGTTTGATTTGGAATTTGTGAAATCCAAATCAAAGAAAGCCCTTGTTTTCGTGGAATTATTATGCGATCTCCCATCGTCGTCCAACGATGAAACATCCGAAGAAACAATCGTGGATGGATCTTTGTTTCTGATATCTTCAAGCAATCCGTGGTATGGAGATATAATAATCTATCTCCAAACCCAAAAATATAGGCCTAATACCTCGAGATCTGAACAAAAACGTATCAGATACCAATCTAAAGACTACATGATCGTCGGTAATACACTTTACCGTCGTGGTGTCGATACAGTTCTAAGGAGGTGCCTCACTCACGAGGAGGCCGAAAATTTTGGTGGACATCAATCAGGTTACGCAACAGCATAGAAAATTTTGCGAACAGGATACTTCTGGCCAACGATGTTTAAAGATTGCATAACTACGGTCAGAAGTTGCCATAACTGTCAAATTTTCGATAGCAAAACCAGAAAACCACCTGCATCTCTACAGCCGATAGTTGCTGTTGGGCCATTCGCCAAATGGGGCATCGATTTCATGACATGTAACCCCACCTCGACCGGGGGGCATGGGTACATAATAGTCGCAGTTGACTATTTTACCAAATGGGCCGAGGCGATGCCTACATTAAATAACACTGGTGAAACAGCTGCCCTTTTCTTTTTCAATCATGTAGTCGCCAGATTTGGTGTACCACAGGCCATAGTCACAGATCATGGATCGCATTTTCGCAATCACATGATGGTCGAATTAGCTGCCAAATTAGGGTTGTCACACGACAGCTCTTCTCCATATTATCCACAAGCCAACAGACAAGTTGAAGCAATCAACAAAGTCCTGAAACGCATGCTGTAAAGGATGATTGGAGTCCACAAAAGGAGTTGGCACCTGATCCTGTACTCAGCTTTGTGGGCATTCCGAACATCAGTAAGAAACGCGACCGGGTTCACACCTTTCCAACTGGTGTACGGCCTGGAAGCAATCTTGCCGATTCAGTGTGAAATCTCGTCCCTTAAACTCGCAATCGATCTTCTCCCCGGAACTTCAAAAGAAGAGGCTCATTTTTTGGAACTAATCCAATTGGATGAAACCCGTCGTGATGCCGCTTTGGCTAATGAAGCCCATAAGAAACGAGTCAAAGCACAGTTCGACAAGAATGTCAAACCACGTGTCTTCTCAGAAGGTGATTTGGTCTTGCTTTATGACCAAGAATCCGATAAATTGGGAGCAGGTAAATTCAAGTCTTTATGGATAGGCCCATATATTGTTAAGCGAGTGTTAGCAAAAGGCACCTACGAGTTAATGGATTATGACGGGATTCCACTGGCACAACCTCGCAACGGGTTGTACCTTAAGCGTTACTATGCGTGATTCAGTATAGTAACCTATCTGCTTTTGTTTTATTTTTGTTTTCGCTAAAGTATTTGTTTTGGTCAAGTAATCCACTTTTACATTTATTGCAGATGTCAAACCCATTGGAATCATGGGTTGGATACGCCGACAGAGCAAGTCGTAGTTCGCGGAACCTATCCTCTGCGGCCTGGGCCATTTTTGGTCCAAGCGACGAGTTAGTGAGTTTCATAGGGGTATGTATTGGTCGATCAATGAATAACATCGCTGAATATAGCGCGTTGATAGAACTTCTCTCTGATGCCATCATACATGGCATACGCTGACTGATTGTCAGGCTAGACTCACAACTCGTCATACTACAACTCACTAGTATATACTCTGTCCGGAATCCAGCTATTTATCGCATGTTCCTAAGGGTTAAGATTTTGGAAAGGCAATTTGATTTTATTCAATATCAACATATTTCCAGAAATTTAAATACATTAACTGACTCATTGGCAAATTATGTGTTAGAGAGACATCTACAACATTTATAAAAGAAGCATTTCATCAATATTTGCATTTGGAACATAACACTTAACCAAAATAAAACTCCGAAAATCAAAAATATATATGCATCTGTTGATGGTTTACATATAATGTTCTGTAACCAAGACAAAATTGGTCAAACGACCCAAAACTCAAAACGCTAGGGGGCACCCTAGTCTAATGATGCTCGTGATAACAAGTCATTGCCTGCGCAATCATGCGTAAAAGCCTAGTCCATCGACTTGGCACGCCGGTAGTATGTCGCTGCAGCATCAAATGCAGCTCGTCAGTCCTCACATCTGGAATACCAAGGGTGAGGCCCTCGATCTGATCCTGTAATGCTGAAAGAGTCTCGGCCACATTAAGGTCGCGAAGAATAGCCCTTCCAACAGCCTCTCCTGCTGGGTGGCAGCTGGCACTCTTGGGCACACTACTGGCCGAACGGGACCAACATCTGCATGAGCACATAAGTTTTGATTAAGTCTTGATAGAATAAAGCATAAGGACATTATAAGAGAGAAACAATAAACAGGAAATGGTCAAAGAATTTACCGATGGCACCCCACTGTTCGCCAGCCGGCAGTACTAAATCTGGGTCACCCCGGAAGTCCATGCCAGCATATGGATACTCAGAATAGAACATCTCCTGACGATCAAACCACCCGAAGAAGGTATCAGAAAAAGAAATCTGAGACTGACTAGCATGTCTAGACATGTGGTCAACCCATCTCTGCATCCGTGGTTCAGTCGGTGGAGGTAAACTGAGTGCAATATACTGCGGCTGCATCAGTGGTATCTTTTCCAGGGCAAAGGCGACCAAAATAGAACCATATCCAAAGTTCTTCAACCTCCCGCCTTTCACCTTGGTCAACTGTTCTTTCATCACAAGGAGTACTGCATCACACTAGTTGAATACTTTCGATTCATGACATTCCAGGGCGTACTGGATATAAGATCGGTTACCCACATGAAGGGATGCGCTACCAGCCATCCTACCAAAAGTGAACAGAATGGTCCTCAAGGACCTGTCAGTGACATCTCGGATGATGATCTTGCCGTCTTTACTTGGCTGAGATCCCTCTCTGCAATACCTGCGAACATAATCTCTCACGGATTCACCCCCACGGGCTGAACCTGATAAAGAGATGGGGGCACCCCGCCTCGATAAGCCGGTCAAAAAATAGATGTCCTCTATGGTTAGGGGGATGGATTTGCCCCTAATCTGGAACGCCTAGCTAGTGGGATCCCAAGCATCAAGAAGATACTGCAGCAAGTTGATCTGTTGTCTCATGCTAGAGATGCGGAAGAACTTCAAAAGGCCACAGTTCCACAATGCATTCACGGTAACTGGATCATGTAAAGCAAGCATATCATCTTCCTCGTGCTCACGTTCTCGCCATGTAATGGTCATCTTACTCCGATAAATCTCTGAAAACAAGCAAGAGAGGAGTTAGATTTCAATTTGGTGAGAAACAGGCAGAAATTTCCATTAAAAATTGTGCAAAAAGATTCTTCCCTGCGCTCAGCGCACCTACAGTGGTGTTCTGGGTGCGTTGAATGTCAGTTGGCTAGTGTGCTGACTGACATCCAGCGCACCTTTCGATACAGGAAGGGTGCACTGGAGCCAGAGCGTTTTTCTCAAACCCCAAGGGCTCAGAAAAGCAGGAAATCAAGCACAAAATGAAAAATGGAAAAGATGAAATGAAAGAGCTAAGGGTTAGCTCCTACCTGGTCCAAATGGCGTCGAAAATCGTCCATAGGATCTCCCGGAATCAGCTGATGAAAATCGAGAGGGAAAACACCTCCAAAGCTCCAACAGACCAAAGTTCAAATGAAATGGTAAAATGAAAGGTAAAGAACACTTTTAAATCACTTTTACGTAGTTGGAGTAAAGTATTAAGTGTCCTAACTCATTTTCTTAACATATATTGTTCATTTCTAACTAGTTTGATGAAGCAGTTGAACATGCAATATGATCCTTTGAAAGAACAAAGCTATTTATGGTAAAATAAAAAATGACCATTGTATCGAGCAGTTTTAATGTGGACTTCATGCTCGTTAAAAAATAAATATAAGCAATGAGTACATGTTCCTCCAAAGTTTAAGCTCAATAAAAAATGAACCAATTTCCGGTAAATAACCATCGTGAATGTAAGATTTCAGCCTTTAAAGCCTTGAGCGTGTTTGCACCATCACCTCCACTTTTGCATTGGCCGATCATTCACCTCCACTTGATTGTTTACCTATTTTGAGGAACAACTGCGAAGAGTGATCATGTTAGCCATCCTTGTAACACTGCGGTGATTGGAAAATTCCAAACCTTACCTGGAATCAGCTGCTACCCATTTTATCACTCGTTCCTCAAAAGACGAGTCTTCTTTGAGCTCTTTTCAACTGACTCGTAAAATATGAAAAGATTGTCGAGCTATCGGCCTCTCCAGCTCGTTAAAGCGACCAAAAGTGCTATCCTTCCTTTAGATTTTAATCTTTTTGGACTTGAGGGATCATTACACAAAAAGATCGAGCGCTTTTTTTGTTCAGCTCGTTAAAAGAATCGAAAATCCATCCCTTCTGTATTGTTTTATACTTTTTCGGACTTAAGGGATTAGGTGACGAAAAAGGAATGTTGGAGTTTTCTTTACGTCCCTTTTCAGACTCTCTAAAATTGAAAAGGACCGAGTTATCTTTGTCGTTAAACTCGTTAAAAGCATAATAGCGACAAACTTGTCTGTGGCAGACAAGAACGAGTTTCACTATCGCTAGGCTCGATAAAACATAGCGATGGGTTTGCCCGAAGGGAAAATTATAGAACAAGCATATGTTATCCTCCTCAAGCTTGATAAAAATAAAGAGGTACTAGTCAGCAATGACTGGGAAAAAATTGGGAAGAAAACTTGAAGAAACTTTGTTGGTAGCAAGTCGCTCTTGAACATGACACTTTCACTCCGCATCCATGTCGGGTTGGGTTGTTTCATTCACCGGTCACATCACCATGGTCATATCACACCATCCACATTTGGGGTTAATGCTACCAATCCATCATGTCAGTGTCGCCGATATGTTCAAGAGAAGTCATTCAGAGAATTCACCCGGGTTTCACCCACCACAATACATCTATACTCCATTCTTTCATGACTGCCATCCTGAACCTTATATCATCAGACAGTTTTCACCTCCATTAAAATCATTTGCTCCGTTCCGCGTCATTGATGTGGGATTCATTAAGGCCCTCCTATGACGGATCGCTTCTTGTCGACATCAGCTCATTATCCAAAAAGTCGATCTAGGAACAACCCTTCAGTACTTTGAAGCTTGCATGCCTTAATGGCAAGTTTCTCACTCCCGGCGAAAGGTTTACATCAATGGTCTTCGACCGAGAGATTTTACGTGGTGTTCGACGCCAAGTCCTTTATTCACACCACGTAGATTGTACTGCAGTACCTTGAGGGTCATCATCATTATCGGTGATTCCTCTCGCGCCTGTTAACAGCTTACATTATTGGCTGGTAATCAGGCGATGTCTTTCCATGTTCGACTCCAAAACATTTTTCACATGGATCGACTTGTACTTTGAGTGAAGATCGGACGAGATTGAAGACCCCGGATCTAGTTTCATCCATCCGGGCTACGATATATATTCAGGAAAATAAAAACATCAAATGTACAACATTACGGCACAGATAATCATCCAATCAAAGGGATGATGGCTCTATCCGAATCATCAGTCTATACTCAGACGATTGTCTGTCCTATGTACATAAAAATGAATTTATAAAGCTGAGCATGGGAATGCCCGCCTCAGCTAGATCATGAAAATGTTATGAAGATAATGTATTGTGTTGTATCTTATTACAGGTCTCCTCTCAGCTCGAAAGAACTCTAGATCCTCATTATAAAGCATTTCACCCGACATCTAAAAAGAATTAATGACCTCATGCTTTAGGGGGCAACTGTTATAGATATTTTTGGGCCCTGCAACCCCAGGCATAAATATCCATAAACTAAGGGCTCCTAAGTCCCTAAAAGTGTTGTTCCAACCCCTAAAGGAACAAGGTCAAATGATTACAGCTTCTCCCAGAAGTTCTCCATGAAAAACTGCTCAGAATGGGTCAAAACAGGATCAGTGCACTTGCTCCATGGCTAGGGTGCGTTGCAGCTCACCTAAGTACACTATGGGGGTGCGTTGCAATGCAGGAATCCCTTCTATGGGGTGCGCTGAGCGGGAAGAGACAAATGGCAGTGTCATTCTGCAAGGTGGAAAAGCATGGAATCTTCCAGAACTTTCTCCTGTGACACTTGCCTCTCTGAATTCGACCAAGGATGAGTAAGAGATCATCAATCTCCAAGTGGAATCAAGAACTATCAGAGGGAGGACACTAATCAAAACACAAGCTGACTCATCCCCCTTACAGATATCTATATATGGATCCCTCATCCCAGAGATCCAGAGGCTGGAATTTTGCATCTAGTAAGGAATTGCTGTTGGTTTCTTGAGGTAACATCAGTGTATGTTGGGTGATCTAAGCTTTGTATGAGGTGAAAAGAGGGCTTTTCTTGTCAAGAGGATGATGCTGGGTCGGAACAGCTGGTTGTAACTCTCTTGACTCTACTTTGATTATCAATAAAGCTATTCTTGTTTTCTTCCATACTCTTGTGTAATTTATGTTTCATGCATTTGTATGGTTAATCTATATCTGACCCTAGATTATTTATGATAATAGATCCATGTTCTTGTATAGTTTTGTGCTGTTGTGATCTTGCAGGTACTCCGTGAAGCTGGGTGTACGAGAAGGCGAGCAGTGAAAGACTATCAAAAGAGAGAAGAACCGAACAAGGAGTCAAGCGAAAGAAACGAAAGTAGACTTTACTTTGTTTGTTTCTAAGGCAGCTACCACACCTTAGTGGGATAGAGCAGTTCTATATAGACACTTTTCCCTGTAACAATATAGGTAAGTAGGCTTCATCCTGATAATTTAAGATCTCCAAGGGAATAACTTACTCATATTTTCTTGGCTTTGAGTCCACTTTTTCTAATTTAGATCATTTTTTTAGGCTCTATGTAGTGGCATAATTTATTTTAGCTAATTCTAATCTTTTATTTCCTATTTGCAAAATGGCTACTACTAACCCCCATGATGTTTGGTTGACAATAACTAGTTGTTCCTTGTAGATATCTACATGGCGGATCTACTAAAAAGTAAAGGTCTATTGAATCATAATTGAGGTATATTCCATACCACTGGCTATAGAGAAATGTGAAAAATCATTAAATCAAAATGATGAAGTGGGGGGGGGGGGCCTCATTGGCATGCCTATGTTTGAAGATCTAAAATTTCATATTCAGTCCCTTTAGACATTGGAAGAATGGTTGAAATTTGCGAAATTATTTGTGAAAGTAAATTTTATTTATGCTTATCAATTGGAAAATTAGTTCATCTCTCTTGGTGAAACATAATTTTTCTAAAATAAAAGACTTCATATCAAAATTTAAGCGCCTTAGACTTCAACGTAATGGTTGTAGAATCACTAAGCTAGATTATTAGGAAATCATGATTATCTTTCTAAGCTCAAATCTCCTTTTGATATTTTTATCTTGTTAAGTCCTCAACTAGCCCTAAGATTTTAATCTCGGGGAGTGTTAACATTAGGCTATATCAAGAGCCTTGGATCAAGAGTTGTCTCCTAGAGTTCATGCAAATAATAAATTCCAATAGATTCCATGATAGAGGAAGAATATGAAACAACTACAAAAGAAACATAAGAAATAGTTTGTCTCAGAAAATACTTGAATATTTGAAAGAGAAACAAATGGATTCTACTCCTATTCTTGTTGACAATACTTCTACAATGAATTTTCCCAAGGGTCCCAAATTCCATGATTGAACCAAACACATCAATGCAAAGTATCATTTGATTTGATATCATGTAAAGGCTAATACTATTCATTTAATACATTGTTCCACTAATGAGAAAATTGCAAACATCTTCACCAAAGCACTCAGAAGAGAATAGTTTGAAAAAATCAAGATGATGCTTGGGTTTACGCACACTCCTTCATCTTATTTGCGTGGGGGGAATGTTGGACATAAATCCTTCAATATTTTTGTCCTATAAGTATAATTTTGTAAAAAAAATAAAAATAGGAGAAACAAAAGACGAATAGACCTTTCAAAAATGAAAAAAGGGTCACTCCATTATATAAAGCCAATTGCATAAATGAATAAATTAAGTTCATGATTTATTAATTCTATTATGACAACTGATTAGCTAGACATTCAAAATTTCTTCTTTTGGAAACCCTTTATTCTTGATCAAGGACTTTTGAAAGGTATTTGTTAAAATTTACCCAATGTCTAGACTCTATTGTACCATTTTTTGGCATGTTGGTGTTTCCGTTGATGTCACATGTTGTTTATAATGTATTTATGAGTCTTATTCCATGTATTGATTCCTATGTGTGTCTTTCTGAAGGTTGTCATAATGTCTATTGATTGTGGAAGGTTGTCATGTTATATCAAACTCACTTATGAAGTCGAGCCATAGGGATGTGGTCAATTGATATACATTCCTTGACATACTCAGTATTGAGCATGTTGTGTGAAGGTTATTAGTGAGTTTCATGGTGTTACAAACTTATGGGGAAGGTTTTCTTAGTGTATCAAGCATCCTCCTCCAGCAGGGCTGCAAAACTCTTGAGAAAACTCATTTTTATGTAGTATACTCAGGTTTTGTGAATGAAACTAGAGTACATACATAGGTCTTGTGAAGGAAACTAGAGTACATACATATGTCTTGTGAAGGAAAACCATGTATACATATTGGAAGTTTTTTTCTCTAGATTCCTCACGCATATCAAGTGTTTTATTTGTTTGGCTGATGGTTTTGTTTGGGATTTTCCATGTAAAGGTCGAAAAAGGTCGAGGAACTTCTAGAAAGTGATTAAAGTTAAAAATCTCTCTCATTGAATGAAGTTAGTGGTAGATCAAGACAAATAGAAAAGATCAATTATGCAAATCAATTCCTTGGTATAAAAAGAGTTGTTGAGTACTCCATCACCTGTAGCATTTACTAAGTTTATCATCTCAGAAAATTACAAATAGGAGGAAGCTATGAGTTCATTTCGTTGGTTCTATTATTGTGCGATAGTGTGTATGCGCATGAGGAGAGAATTTTCAAAAATCAATTGTTGTAGAAAACTGTTCAGAACTTCAAAATATCCAAAGATCAATTATCAACATTAATTATGAGTTTTGTGGATGAATTGAATAAATGTTTTGAAGTGAGTGCATGGAGAATTGTTCTCTCATCAGGAGAGAGGCTTTGTGATTGCATAAGTGTTCTTAATTGATTTTATTATTTGTGTTGTGCAATAATGATTCAATTCAAATTTTCATTATAACTCCATAATTGTTTGTGCATGAAGTTGTGGCTTCTCGCTAAGTTCATACTGATCTTTCTATTATAGGGGTGGTGGCTCCAAGTTCGTAGTGGCCAACATTCTCATTTCTAATAAGGACTTGGGGATATTTTGCTAGTGGTGGTTGGCTAATGTATGTAAATGAGAATATTTTGAAGCAAATATAAAATAAGAAAAAGCAACAAGAAGTTTAGGGGTATTTTTACCCAAAGGGGTTTTTCCACCTAAAATCTTTGTGTTCACATGTGATGTTTCTTGTGTACTACTTATGCAATGTTTCTTTTCATGTGATATTGATTCTTGAGCTCTTAAAGTTTTGTTTGCAGAAAATTTTATAATATTTGTGTAATAGTGATTCACACCCCCCCCCCCCCCCCCCCCCCTCTCAGTATTACTAATTTCTAACGCCATTTAAAAATTCAACCATCTTCTTTTTAAATTCTCATGAAAATTCATTGAGTTTTTGAAATGTCTTATTTTGTGAAGCCCCAATGATTTATAGGAAATTATGGAAACCTATTTTACTTCATCATGATATTTGATCAAGCACTTTCAAAATATGTTTTTTTTAATCCCAAATGGTTAGTTGAAGACTTTTAAATTATCTTCTTTCCAAAATCCCAATAATTTACCAAATGTTTTAAACTTTCACTTACAAGTTTTTGTTTGAAAAACTCACGTTAGGTTGTTGAAAAATGTTACAACATTTCAAGGTGGGTTCAATAGGGGAGTAATACCATACCACGTGCATTCATATTGGGGGATATATATTGAGGAAAAAATTGCATAATATATTTAACATATAATAGGGGGTATAGGTATTTTATATTGGCAAGCATAAAAAATGGAGCTCAAAATTAACGAAAAAATATAAAGGGGTATCCAAAATGTTAATGAAAAGATGGATACCTATAATATCTAGTAAAAGTAGTGGATTTTTAAATTGGGAAGTTGTATTGGTTTTATATTGGTAGCGGATTAAATAATCTGACTTTTAGAGGTATTTTCTAATATGTAGTTAAATTAAAGGTATTATTTAATATGCCACAAATGCACGTGCTATGTCGAAGGTTCCTTGAGTGAAGCCCCTGTGAAACATTTCAAGGAAACTTAAAATCCTAATGGTGAGAGGGAAAGAAACCACAATTTGCATGTGTGTGCTTAATGTTCCACACATGGAATCTTTTGAAATGAATGAGTCATATCAAAAACACTCTTCTTGTAGTATTTGCATACTTTCAAAATAACACCCCTTCATTTTAATTAAGGAAACTGAGGTTATTTGATCCAAACAAGCATTCAAATAGGAGAACTATGTTATAAAGAGACACAACCCTTAGTAAACATTGTAATGTTGCATAACCATTGCAAAATGTAGTAGTTTGACATTATTCAACCATGGTGAAGCCCATAAATGTGACATAATGATTAAGGAATGTGATAAATGAGACTAACGAAAGCCACAATGCAATGTAACTATTGAGGAATGTTGTAATTTGGTATAAGTTAATCAATATGAATGTCACAATGCGATATATACCTTAAATTTTGACTATTTAAACATCACAGTGCAACATAATTATTGAGGAACATATCAAACATTACTCTCCAATAATATTACAATCCATTATAAACCTAGAATAATATAATGATACAATATAATTCTTAGTGAGTGTGAGAATGTGAAAACCATTTAGAAATGTCTCAATCTAGCATAACCTTTCAAGGATGTTGCAAAGAAACATAACCATTGAAGAACATAGAAATCCCATATAAGATAACCAAGATGAATGCCATACTAAGACATAATGGTTAAGGAACACAAAAATTCCACAGAAGTCAACCAAGATCAACATCACAATGTAGCATAATTATTAAGGAATGTGACAATCCTACATAACCCTTTAGGAACATTACATGATGCAAAATCCTTGTTGAATGTCACATTTGTGGCATAACCATTCATGAAAGTTGTAATTCGACATAACCAATATTGAATGCCACATTTCAATATAACCGTTTATGAAAGTTGCAGTGTCAAACAATTCATGAATCTCACAACAAAACATAAATGTTGAGGAATGTCATTATGGGGCACAATGACTAAGGGGCGTTAAAATGAAAAATAGTCATCAAGGAACATGAACATTTGATATAACCATTCATGAATGTTAAAATGTGAAATAAGCATTGGGAATATAGAAATTCAACAACCCATAATTAAAATCAACATTGCAATGCATAAGCATTAAGTAATGTCACATTTGAACATAACCATTTAGGAATATTCTAATGCAACATAAACAGAGTATCTACCTCTGATTACTCTCATAATACATGATTAGTTTATCAACCAAGGTTAACCAAAGTTAACCATATTAAACCAAATTCAAGTGTAATAAACCATATTTAAACATGGTGGACCATAATCAAATATGGTAAAGCAAAGTCAAATATGATTAGTCATAATCAACCATATTTACCCATCGTTAAATATGATCAATGTTATAGTCAAACATGGTCAACCATACTCGCCCATGGTTAATCATGGTCAACCATAATCAACCATGGTTGGACTTAACTAAACATAATTAACCATGGTTACCATATTCAACCATGGTCACTCATAATTATCCTTAGTTAAACATAGGAAATCATAGTCAAACATGGAAAACCATATTCATACATAATGAACCCTCGCTAAACATAATAAACAATAGTTAACGAAGGCTAAATTATGTCCAATGATGGTCAACTATCACAATGTGACATAACCTTTGAGGAATGTTATAATCCATCATAACCCTTCAGGAACGTTGTAAGACATATAACCTTTAATGTATGCCACATTTCAACATAACCCTTAATGAAAGTCATAATGTGATGTAACCATTAAAGAATTTTGAAATTAACTAAGATTAATGTCATAATGAAACATAACCATTGAGAAACATAGAAATTCCACATAAGTCAACCATGGTGAATGTCATACTCTGGAGTGACCATTGAAGAATGCCACATTAACCCTTAATGATAGTTGCAATATGACATCTATTATTGAGCATCACAATGACCATCAATAAATGTTGTAATGTGACACAATAATTAATGAATGTCAAAGTGCAAAATAACTATTGAGGATGCCATAGTGAAACATAACCATTGGAGAATGCTTACATAATCATTGATGAATGTCATAATGTGATGAAACCACTGGTAATATATCTACTAGAGATAAATAACCGAAGTTGAATGTCTCAGTGTAACATAAGTATTAAGGAATGTTGTAATCTAACATAATCCTTTAATAATTTCACAACAAATCATAATCCTTGATGTATGTCATGATGCAACATAACCATATTATCGACCTTTCAGTGTCACAATATCACATAATCATATTATAAACCATGGTTAACCAAAGTCAACCACAGGCGGGCATAATCAAGCATGGTTAAACAAATCAATCATTATCAACCATAATTAGCCATAGTCAAACATGGTCAACCATTTTTAGCCATAGTGAAACATAGTCAACCATGGTCACAAATATCCAACTTTGTTCAAACATAGAAAACCATATTCAAACATGCTTAATCATATTTAAATATGGTAAGACTTCCGCATAGTGAACCATAACTAACCATGGTCAAACTATGGTCAACATAGTACATCTTGGTCACCCATGGTCAAAACATAGTCAGGTATGGTTAATCATGCTCAATCATCACCAACAATAATAAGACATGGTCACACACATTTAACATGGACAAGTATGGTCAACTAGAGTCATCCATAGTCAACCAAAGTCAACCATAGTCAAACTTTGATTAACCAAGATAAAATTAGTCAAACATGATCATTTAAGTAAACCATATTCAAGCATGACTAGCCATAGCCAATTATAAAAAACCATTGTAAAACATGATCAAGAATAATTAATCATAAATAATAATAATAAATCAAAATCAAATATCATAAATATTTTATTATTTATCGATATTGATATTTTCATTTAGAAATTTACTATTCTTATCCATATATATCATTCTCCACCCTTTTTAAATTAATAACATTCATCAATGTACATTAACCACTTTTAATTTAATAATCATACTAACATAAAATAATATACAAAAAGAATTATACTCTAAGCAATATTAGACAAGAAGACTATTACAATAAATATATTGCTTAAATGTCCAAAGGCACTTTATTTATTTAAATTTATTAATTTCATAACAACAATTGTAGTTTTCCAAAATGACAATGGCCAAATGCTTTAACGAATGGTAAAGAGTAGAATTTATGTAAATCGTATTAATTTTTTTTTTCTAAAACCGATGGGTCATTAGGGTAGCTTTCAAAATAATTTATCTAATAATTCTCATCTAGAGCATTATGGTAGCTTTAACGAATGGTAAAGAGTGGAATTTATATAAATCGTATTAAGAAAAATCTTCTAAAACCGATAGGGCATTATGGTAGTTTTCCAAATAATTTATCTAATAATTCTCATTGTATTAATGTAATCAAGTAAATAGTTAATTTAAGTGTATATATACATGAAATTATAAGCATAGGAATCACAGTAGTCATGGAGTGTATCCTAGGTTTTTAATTAAATAATAAATTTATTGAAAAATATCTTTTATTAAAATAATATATAATTTTAAAAATATTGAATTAATATAAATATTAAAGTGGTGGAATTTAGTTAAAAAATAAAATAAAAAATTGTAATAATATTGTTTGAATTGTGTTTTTGATGGTGGAAATGGATTCAGCGCCATCAAAAATTTATGTAGCACCGAAATTTTTTAAGTTTGACAGCTATAACTTATATTTACAAAAGTTCCTTCCAAATTTTATCAAAAACTTGTTAAAATTTCCATGATTTTCAAACTAATTAAACTATTGTTTAAAAAAACATATGATTAATTTCATCACATATTAGGCCATCAATTTCATTATATCAATTAACTGTGTAGAATCAATTTATCAATTAACTCTGTAAAATCAATTTATCAATTAACTTTGTTTATCAAAGTTTTTTCCCATATAATTAACCTTTTAAGTCAACATATTATGTAATTATTGAATTACACAACCTATATTTTAAAAATTAAAATTACACAACTTATATTTTAAAAATTAAAATTGAATGATATGCCATTGACTTTGCTTATCATTTTTCCTATTATGACAATTAACTTTGTAAATTAACATATTATGTAACTAGCAATTGCACCACATGTTGCAAAAAATGACAATTAACTTTGTAAGTTAACATATTATGTAACTAGCAATTGCACCACATGTTGCAAAATTTTGACACTGGCGCTTATTAATATCACATGACCAAAAACCATAACTTATTTATTTCACAATCAAAATATTTTATTTTAATTTAATTTTACAACATTTTTCAATTGGATCTAAAAAGAAAAATGTTATAATTAGTTTTGAGATATATCTTAATCTAAACATTCTATCCTCACGACTACTATTTTATTTTAATTTAATTTTATAACAATTTTTTAATTGAATCTAAAAGGAAAAATGTTATAATTACTTTTGAAATATATCTTAATCTAAACATTCTATCCTCATTACTATTTTATTTTAAATTAATTTTATAACATTTTTTGAATTGAATCTAAAACGAAAAATGTTATAATTAATTTTGACATATATCTTAATCTAAACATTCTACCTTCACGACTACTAAACTAGAAAAATTAAATCAAGGTTTTAATAAAATTGTATGAGAATAATTTTATAAATAAGGATGTGAAATTTATATAATATAAATAATATTATTAAAAACCAAAATATATTCATCTAAACTAAGGATCCAATCCATGAGAGCAAGCAAAGTGACTAACAATAATAGAGAAAAGATAACGGATAATTTTCTTTTAGGTTTTCATTATTATATTTTCTTTGCATGATTGATCTAAAATGTAAGTTTAATATTTTACAACCAATTGAGAGAAAGAGGATGTTAAATATATGTTTTAGCTACCCTCTTAGAAGATACAAGAATATGGGGTTTGATATTATCTTGTATGCATATATTATATCATGCTCCTATGTAGAATATGAAGATAACTTTGATTACAAGGAAAATACTTTTCATTTTTTTTTTGCTATAATGTCTATGTAAAGATGAATTTATCCTTCATGAATTGGTACCCACACTTTTTCATCTCTTACCTATGGCATCTCTGATAGATTTAAAAATAAATTTTTTTAACAAACATGAACATGAATATTAAATAATAGGTTCCAAATAATTTGAAGTAATCTAATTCCAAATTAATTAATGCAATGAATACTTGAACGTTTACGACAACAAAAATATAACAAATTGTTATAGTATAATTATAGTGAGTTTATATGATGAGGATTAAAATTCAAATCTTTCTATTTTCTTGGTCGTATCCCTCCCAGCCATGGCCTCATGAATGTTATTTTGATTTTTGAGTCTGGCACTCCTTCACTTCACGACACTATGTGAGCATTAAGTCATTGACCTTTTATGACCAAATCATGAAATCAAGATTCTTTACCTTATTGAAAGTTCGTTAAATTTTCACCATTGGGTTTTCACAATAAATCCACATCGTGGGACACAAGAAAAACTGTGGAAATAATAAAAATCAAAACAGTGTAATACCTTTACTTCCTGAGCCACGGAGGAAATCTTGGGTTAATGGAATAGAAGACCTTTCAATTGAAATTGAAATGGGTCATTCAAGGAAATGTTGAAATTTATAAGTAGAACTTTGGCGTAAATCACATAAAGAGAGACATTTGTCGACGCGTTTCGAACCAACCAGTGTGGCTCATCGTCAGGACAACTTGTCAGGACAACTTGTCCTGACGATGAGCCACATTGATTGGTTCGAAACGCGTCGACAAATGTCTCTCTTTATGTGATTTACGTTGAAGTTCTACTTATAAATAATATGGATCACAGAAGCCTCAATTCAACAAATGTTGAAATATTAATTTCCAACTGCCGTGTACATTCCGGAAAACCGCCAACCTTTTCATCACATCGCTTTTCACGAAAGGTGGTTTTCCTCTGAACGGTAGCGATAATAATCAACTGTTGACGCATGCCCTCAGCAGTTTTGGAAAAAAAAATAATCACCGGAGCATAAAGTTCAGCAAGGAAGGGCCTCCCGATATTGCCGTCAACCGTCCGATTAAATCAACGGGCCTGCACCATTTGAACTTGCGTGAAGTGAATGTTTTGGTTGACCGCCAGGTTTGTCAGCAAAAGGATGAGAAATTTAATTTTCACCATGCTGAAGTAATAAATGAATTTATTATGGTCGTAGATTTTTGGTAAAGTCCTTAAGTTTATTTTTTTTGTACACGGCATGTAATATTATATGTTTTTTTGATAGTTGTTTGTTAAAAACATGTAATGTTTTTATTATTGCATATGAAGTGTAATGTAAGTGAGGCAGCGCGTGAGAGGATATACACACAGCAGTGTGAGATAAGTTTTTTTTTGGTTGTTCAATGTAATGTAATGAAGTGGAACGTGCAACAGCGCGAGTGAAAGTTTTTTTTTTTGTTCATTTGAATATGTAATGTGAAGGAATGCAGCATCATAAATGAACAAAGATTTTACACATAGTAGTGTTGAATTCTTGAGAGACAAACGTGAATGAATGTAAGGTGTGAAGAAGAATATTTTTACAGCAGTGAATGTAAAGAAAATATTTACACACATAGTAGTGTGAAATTTTCAGAAGATACAGAGTAATTTTTTTTGGAAGTTCTTGGAGAATCCCTCTGTGAGAGGAAGAAATTTGTATCAGGCAGTTTTAATGAATACAAGTTTTTATGTGTGTTGCTGAAACTCTGTCTTCTGGAAACAATTTTTTTTATGTTTCCTTGTGTTAAGATCTTGATAAACAGAGCATCATTCTCTGTTTAGTATTTTGTTTGAAATTACCAGAAATTTCCAACATGGTATTAGGGCTTGTCCAGGCTCTTTGAAGGTGTCAAAGAAGCTGAAAGAAGGACTTCTAGCTGCAGCAGCTTCTCCAGCAGAGTGAAGACTCAGTCAAGAAAGGATCCAGGTATTTCTCAAAGTTTTTTTCTATGTAGCTGTTGAAGAGAGTTAGTGATTTTCAAATACACAGTCAAGTATTTGAAGCATAATTTAAAGTGCAAGAATGGCTGACTCCAGCACGAGCACCAGCACTAGCATGGGTATTTTTAATACTCAACGCCCACAGTTTAATGAGAAAAACTATGACTATTGGGTAATAACCATGAGAGCCCTGTTTGCCTCACAAGACTTATAGGAATTTGTTGAGGAAGGCTTTGAAGAGCCAGCAGATGAAAATGAGTTTAATAGATTAACTCAGGCAAAGAAATATCTGTTGAAGAGCTATAAGAAGAATGATTCTAAAGCCCTCGTATTTTTGTATCAAGCAGTGCATGAGAGTGTGTTTCCAAAGATAGCAACAGCGAAAACATCCAAAGAAGTATGGCAAACTCTCAAGACAGCCTAACATGGCATGGAGAAAGTGAAGACAACAAAACTATAGTTGTTGAGGAGAGATTTTGAGAATCTTTGCATGAAGGAGTCAGATAATATTGACTCATTCTTTACACATGTAATTGGTCTGGTCACACAGATAAGGTCTCATAGAGAAATTCTTGAAGAAAGGAGAATTGTGAGGAAACTATTGAGGATTCTACCCTCAAGATTCGATGTAATTGTCACCACCATAGAAGAGACAAAGGATCTCACAAACTTTTCAGTTGATGAACTTCATGCATTACTGATAACACATGAACAGAGGTTGAGTAGAAATGAAAATTCATCTATAGAGCAAGCCTTTAAGACCCAGATGTCCTTTGGAAGAGGAAGAGGTAAAGGCAAAGGAAACAAGAGAGGAAGAGGCAGAAGCCAAAACAAAGGTGGAAGAAACAGTCCAGCAAATGCTCAAGGAAGAGGCAGCAATCCAAATCAGAACCAAGGCCAAGGTAGTAGCCAACAAAGTGGACAACATCATGCTCAAGGATAAAGGTATGAAAAATCCAATGTCCAATGTTATTATTGTAAAAAATATGGGCATTATGCAAATGAATGTAGGAAGAAGCAGCATGATATAAATAATAAATCTATTGCAAATATCACTAGAGAAAATATAAGCCAAGATAATGTGCTTTTAACTTGTAATATGGCTGAAACAAACAGTGAAGATATATGGTTTCTAGACTCTGGTTGCAGCAACCATATGATAGGAAACATAGCCCTGTTTTCTAAGTTAGATCAGAGTGTGAAGTCACAAGTCACACTTGGCATTGATAGTAAAGTTTCTGTTATGGGAAAAGGAGAAGTAAAAATATTTACAAAGAAATGTGAGAAGAAAACCATAGCAGATTTCTATTATGCTCCTGGAATGAAGTGTAACCTCTTAAGTATTGGACAGCTTGTTCAAAAGGGTTACAATGTTTTCTTTGTGAATGATGTATGCACCATCATGGATAGAGCACCCAGCAAACGATGCATTGCCGAAGTGAAGATGACGAGGAATAGGATGTTCCCTCTCAGAATAAAGGTAGATTTGAAAAATAAAGAAGTAATTGTAGCAGTGACAGAAGAGGCTTTCCAAAGCGTACCAAAGGATGAAAATTGGTTGTGGCACTTGAGATTTGCACATCTCAACTTTGGAGGTCTTAATTTGTTGAGTAGCAAAGGAATGGTAAGAGGATTACCATTGATAGAGAAGCCAGGCAGCCTTTGTGAAGGTTGTATCTTGGGGAAACAACACAGAGAAAGTTTTCCATCTGGGAAAAGCATAAGGGTAAAGGCATCCTTAGAAATTGTCCACTCAGATTTATGTGAACCGATGCAAACCCCATCATTAGCAGGCAGCGAATATATTCTAACATTCATTGATAATTTTACTAGAAAAACATGGGTTTATTTCCTGAAGAACAAAAGTGAAGTGTTTGAAAAAATTCGAAATTTCAAAGCACTTGTAGAAAACCAAAGCGGGCTGCATATCAAAGTTCTAAGAACTGATAGAGGAGGTGAGTATATCTCCAAATAATTTCTATGTTTTTGTAGAGAAAATGGAATTCATAAATAGTTTACCACAAGGTACACTCCGCAACAAAACGGTGTTGTTGAAAGGAAAAATAGGACAATTATGGATATGGCGAGGAGTATGTTAAAGGCAAAGCATTTTCCAAATTATTATTGAGCTGAAGCTGTACGCTGTGCAGTATATATTTTGAATAGGTGTCCTACAAAAGCAGTCATGAACAGAGTGCCGGAAGAAGCATAGAGTGGGAGAAAGCAAGGAGTCACCCACATGAAAGTTTTTGGATGTGTGGCTTATGCACACATTCCAGAACAGCTAAGGACGAAGTTGGACAACAAAAGGGAGAAATGTATTTTCATTGGATATAGTGAGGAATCCAAAGCCTATAGGTTGTATATCCCATCTACCAAGAAGTTTTTTGTGAGCAGAGATGTTCAGTTCATTGAGGAGGAAGCGTGGGATGGATGCATAGAGAAAATAGTGAATGTTAAAAACTGTTTGTCTCATGATGAAGATGATGAGGAGATGGTTGAGATACATCCCCAAATAGTAGCGCCAACACAAGGGTAGCAAAAGACACCTTTGAGGAGAAATGAAAGTGCTTCTCCAAGAACACCACAAGGAGGAAATTCAAGTGCGTCTTCAAACACTTGTACACCGAATGAAAGAGGTAAGAAATTCATAAATTTAAGTGACATTTATGATGAAGGTATGAATTCTTTGTTTGCTTTATATTTTCATGTTGATGACCCTATTCATTTCGAAGATGCAATTAAGGATAGGAAATGGATAGAAGCTATGGATTAGGATATCAATGCCATAGAAAGAAACAAGACATGGGATTTGGTTGAACTACCAAAAGGTAAAGAAGTCATTGGAGTTAAATGAGTTTGCAAGACCAAGAGTAATGCTGAAGGCAAAATAGAAAGACACAAGGCAAGACTTGTAGTCAAAAGATATAAGCAGCAGTATGGGAGAGACTATGAAGAAACTTTCACACCGGTTGCTAGAATGGAAACCGTGAGAGCAGTGCTATCCATAGCAGCACAAAACAAGTGGAAAGTTTACCAAATGGACGTGAAGTCAGCATTCCGAAATGGAGTATTAATGGAAGAGGTTTACATTGAACAACCTCTAGGCTATGAAAAGAAAGGCCAAGAGCACACAGTGTGCAGATTGAAGAAAGCTCTTTATGGGTTGAAGCAAGCACCAAGAGCATGGTACAGTAGGATAGATTCCTATCTACTGGAAAAAGGATTTGAAAAGTGTGAGGGAGAACCCACTCTCTACATCAAAGAAAATGATGGTAAAATACTAATTGTTGTGTTATATTTTGATGATGTTATTTTCACAGGTAATGATGATCATCTTATTGAAAACTTCAAAACAGTCATGAAGGAAGAATTTGAAATGACTGACATGGGTTTGCTGAGATACTTCTTAGGTATAGAAGTAGATCAAAATGAAAATGGGATTTTATTTCACAAGCAAAATATGTTAATGAAGTATTGGAAAGATTTGAAACGCATGAGAGCAAAGCAGCAATCACTCCCACAGTGATGGGATTAAAACTCAACAAAGAGGAAAATAGCAAGGATTTTGATCCTAGTTTGTACAAGAGCATAGTTGGCAGCCTCATGTATTTGACTACAACTAGGCCGGATATAATGCATGCTGTTAGTTCAATTTCCAGATTCATGGAGAGGCCAAAAGAAGCACATTGGCAAGCAGCAAAAAGAATTCTGAGGTATGTTAAAGGTACTAAAAGGTTTGGAATTTTATATACTGTCTCAGAATGTTCAGATTTAATTGCATACACTGATAGTGATTGGGCTGGAAGTGTAGATGATCGGAAAAGCACATCCGGTTATGTTTTTCACATGGGTTCAGGAACCATTTCATGGGCTTCTAAGAAACAGCCTATTGTAGCATTGTCGACAGCAGAGGCAGAATATGTGGCAGCTACAGCAGCAGCATGCCAAGCAGTTTGGATGAGAAGGATGCTACGAATTTTATGCCAAGAGAAAGTAAAAGGAACTGTGATTTTTTGTGACAATAGCTCAGCTATTGCATTATCTAAGAATTCGGTGTTTCATAAGGGAACGCAACACATTGACACAAGGTTTCATTACATCAGGGAATTGATAAGCAATGGAGAAATTGTTTTAAAACATTGCAGGACTCAGGAACAGGTTGCAGACATTCTGACCAAGCCATTGGACCAGAAAATTTTTTAGTCTTTGAGGAAATGTTTGGGTATCACTGATAACCCAGCAGTTGAAATTAAAGGGGAGTGTTGAAATATTAATTTCCAACTGCCGCGTACATTCCAGAAAACCGCCAACCTTTTCATCGCACCGCTTTTCACCAAAGGTGGTTTTCCTCTGAACGACAGCGATAACAATCAGCGGTTGACGCGTGTCCTCAGCAGTTTTGGAAAACAACTTTTCATCGGAGCATAAAGTTCAGCAAGGAAGGGCCTCTCGATATTGTCATCAACATTCGATTAAATTAACGGGCCTGCACCATTTGAACTTGCATGAAGTGAATGTTTTGGTTGACCGCCAGGTTTGTCAGCAAAAGGACGAGAAATTTAATTTTCACCATGCTGAAGTAATAAATGAATTTATTATGGTTGTAGATTTTTGGTAAAGTCCTTAAGTTTTTTTCTTTTGTACACGGCATGTGATATTATATGTTCTTTTAATAGTTGTTTGTTAAAAGCATGTAATTTTTTTATTATTACATATGAAGTGTAATGTAAATGAGGCAGCGCATGAGAGGATATAGACACAACAGTGTGAGGTAAGTTTTTTTTTGGTTGTTCAATGTAATGTAATGAAATTGGAACGTGCAGCAGCACGAATGAGTTTTTTTTTGGTTCATTTGAATATGTAATGTGAAGAAATACAGCAGCATAAATGAACAAAGATTTTACACACAACAGTGTTGAATTCTTGAGAGACAGACGTGAATGAATGTAAGGTGTGAAGAAGAATATTTTTACAGCAGTGAATGTAAAGAAAATATTTACACACACAGTAGTGTAAAATTTTCAGAAGATACAGAGTAATTTTTTTTGGAAGCTCTTGGAAAATCCCTCAGTGAGAGGAAGAAATTTGTATCAGGCAGTTTTAATGAATACAAGTTTTTATGTGTGTTGCTGAAACTCTGTCTTCTGGAAATTTTTTTTTTTATGCTTCCCTGTGTTAAGATCCTGATAAACAGAGCATCATTCTCTGTTCAGTCTTTTGTTTGAAATTACCAGAAATTTCCAACAGGAAAGCCAAGATGCCCTACGAAGTTGCAGAGCGGCATGTTCCTGCCAAGACAGATCAACCAAAAAGAATGCCATATTTTCCATCTAAGGCATTTTGACTAATCAGTATAGCAGACTATTATCAAGAATACAATGAAGAAAAGACATCTCTCGGAAAGAAGGTTTGATCAGTGCAACAGATGACCATCCAACAATAGGTAAAAAAACAGTGGAATTTACCTCTTTGTCGGAACCAACTGCCTTCAAAAACCTGACGAGGAATACATATGGAGTGGGAACAGTAAGATTGAATTTCAGTTGATTTAATATTGTATGTTCTTGCCTAGCATTATTATCAATTTATCAGTCAAACTGTCTACTAAATATCATTAGACACAGAGAAATCTAAATCTGGGGCAGATGACAAACCTAATAACCATTAAGGGTCAATTTCCATAATTGCTTCAAATGCAATTTGTTTGCTGCATCCCTCTGATTGCTTGCACGACCTCCTTGCTCTCCATCATTGATAAATCTGTGGCTTCTTTTTAAACAAATTCATGAGCGGAGCAGGTAATTGGCAACCAACTTCCTCAACTGAATTTTCTCCTATCATTGCCAAGGAACACTGAACATGATACTTTCTAACATGGAACTTGGAGTTAAGAATCAAAAGAAGAAGAAGGGAAAGTTTTGAATTTTCATGGGTCATTGCAATCATCAACTTCGCGAAGGGAAAACCCTCGCAGAAAGAACGGTTTTGAAGCTTAATCCATCACAGCTTCGCCACTGAGGTAATCAGTGTCCTCACTGAGGTGGCGGGCTCCTATTCTGCTGTCCATCTCACCTAACGGTGCCCAAAATTTCTCTATATACTTCAGCACAAAGAGTCGTGAGGGTCGAAGGTGCGGAAAAAGAGTTAACCAGCGACGACATCTCAAAAGAAGACACTGTACGAGATTCCAGTAGGCGTTTTAGCTTTGTATGAACCAGAATTGGGCCTAGCGCCTATAATGCTGCAACACAACATGAAAAAGGTATGTTACCACGCAACACTATGCTTTTAATCACAGGAAATGACATTTTGCTGGGCCAGGGAAGTTTGGAATAGGGGTTTTATCTATACGTCGCTATTCTACAACATTTTGGGTAAATTCTTGTAGAATTTTCTATGAAAAATTTCCATTCCTAAGTTTTTCCCCTTTTTGATTAGCTCTGGTAGAATGTTTTAAGAATTTAGTAGGGAATGTCAGAATAATCTCTATAATGACTGTATTTTCGGCGTTTATATCCAATTCTAATGGTCATATGGTATGCTACTGATATATTAATCTTTCCAGAGCTATCACATTTACACTATAGGTAGAGGCTTTAGGTTGAATTCTGTCTGGTTTTCCAAAGTCCACAATCTTCCCTCACGAATGGCGGTTCTATGATGGTTTAAAATTCTTCCAGAGCCAAATGCAGTTTGCGTGTCCATTTCTCACACAGCTTTTTCATTCTATCCCTCTTTCTCAGACACTAGAGCGATGGTGGTTGGGTTGGATCAACATTTTTTCTGTTTCTCAACCCTGTAAATTTGTTGCCTTTAGAATAGGTTTAGGGTGGTGGTCTTGCCACCACTGTTACTATGTCTGCTGTTGCGGGGGACCAGAACTCTAAAACCGCTTTGACAATGGATTTTGGTTCGCTTGGTTTTTTCAGGAGGGTTTCCTATTGGATTCCGTTCAATGGCTTCTTCGGGTTATTTTTCAAAATCCTTTTTCAATATATGAATCCTGCTCCCATTAATTGGCACGGACTAAAGGTGACGTGTGTCCATTGTCAGCGTTATGGTCACTTTCGCCTAACGTCTGCCTCTGCTGCTTTTTCATAAATCTTTAATGTTATGGGATAGTGAAGATTACGATGTGTTTCATAAAGGAGGATTGATGTTTCAACGGCGTTGGAATTTCTTAAGTCGAAAAAATCCAGGCATGTTTAGGCGTGGGAGCTGAGGTGCCTGCAGGAGATCAGAGGGTACTTTAATACTGGCGTGATTTTCCCTGCAGATTGGCACAGGAAATTTCCTATGAGAATGTACCTGGTAGGACAATCATTTGACCTGGTGCGTAGACTTACTAGAGTGTGGTGTTTCAGTGGCCATTTGGAGAGTGGGTCCCATCACTTTTGCTTACCTGTTTCACAGATAGGTGAGAAGGCTGATAAGTAGACAGGACACTTCTAAAATCCATGCAGGAGGATGGACTCATTTGATTCTGACATTTCCTTACAAGGAGCATTTATTCAAGCCACTGTGGCAGCTAAGTCATAATGCCATATGAACCAAAATATGATGAGGTGGGAGGCACTTTCCCCTCGGCTGACAACCAAGGGGGATGGGAGTGACATATGGAGGAAAATAGGTGTGATGCCTGTTGGTATCATCCCAAGACCCGTTTTTCCTCCTAAAAACATGTCATTTACCCATTCCTTTTCATCATATATTCCTTAGAATCCTTGAAAATTAATTATTAATAGTCTTATAGTTATTAAAATGCATAGAAATTGATTTAGGAATCTTATGTTGAAGAATTAGAAGTTTTTGGTGAAATGGTTACAGGAAGTTTCAACATCCTGTAATCAGCTCATTGTTTGACATGTGTCACAGCAGCTGGACTAGAGCGAAAGGCATGGATGAAAAATAGAATGTCCAAGGATGGACAAACACCTATCTTACAGCCGGATCGACTCTCCTACATGCGCGGTCAACCCAGGTCAAAGCATGGCACACTGGCGACAAAGGCAAAAACAACAGCTCATTCTATCTTGATTTAGTTTTTTTTGTTCTTTTTGATCAGTTAGGATAGAAACATTTTGAAAAGCTCGATGTAATAAAAGCGACAACAGCCAAATTCCGAATGTACATTCATTAATGACATGGTTATGTAAATACAGTCCAAGTAATGGATAGAAGGTTAATCGTTGTATCATTCTGAAACAGAGTGTTTTAAACTTAATACTAAGAGTCCAGT